>JASDDO010000019.1:814618496-815818496 GCA_030015575.1 Agapanthus africanus | reverse complement strand
TAAATCCTGGTTTTTGGATCTATGAGATAGATCTAAGTGGATGTTAGGATTCTCACTAGGTGTAGTAAGATGGTATCAAATGATCCTGGGGAGAATCACTAGACAGCTTTGGAGAACCTTCTTAAGTACTTGAGAAGCACTAAAGAAATGTTCTTGAAGTATGGTAACGGTGAACTCTAGTGGGAGTCCTTTACCGACTCGAGCTTCCAGAATGATAAGGTCGACTGTCAGACAGTCACAAGCTTTGTCTTTACCCCAGAAGTGGGGCGGTATGTTGGAAGAGTTCCAAGCTAGATACCTGAGCAAACTAGACGATAAAAGCTGCATACATCGCTACCAATGATGCTACCAAAGAGGCAGTCTGGGTGTATATGTTCATGTGATGAACTTAGTTCCTACCATTGTGTGACAATGGAGTTGTGGCTTAGGCCTAGGAACCCCCGTCCCATTAGTGACCCAGACATATTCTAAGGAAGTATCACCTGATCATGGAGATGGTTGATCTCCAAGAGATCGAGGTTAGGAGAGTATATTCTGAAGTTAACACGGCGGATCCACTCACCAAGGCCTGCTTCCCCAAATACTATTTGAGAGATTTTAGGATGGTTGAGTATGGGATACTTCAACCGTTAGCTATGATGTTGGGTATTGATTACTATAACAAATGGCCTTAGTGCAAGTAGGATATAGTTAGTTGTATGTATATCCTAGAGGCCATTATTGTACATGAGATGTATATTATAGTGGATGCTTGGATATATATAGGGAGGACTTTCTTGCTCGACATGATAGTATGCTATCTGGTTGCTCTTTACCTAAACATGGGGATTAGTATATAGATACTGTCTTGCTCTCGCATGTTGGTAAAGCCCTTAGGATGTATACTTGACTACAAGGATTATGATGCAGATCATACTAGTGAGGCCTGGGCAGTCCATGAGTTCATCCTTCAATTGTTCCTAGTCGTGGGAGTATCGAGACGGTGCATCGATATTCCAGAGTAGACTAGCATATACGCTTCTCGACCCATGTGATGGACGATAGATGATCCCATATCCATTGGTGTTTGACATCAGAGATCGTATACGGGTGCTCAGTGGAGACTTGGTACACTGAACGGACTCACCGAGAACTCATAGATGGTATTATACCTCACGTCAGATAGCAGTTCTCTGGTGACACTGGTACAGGTTAGTCTGTCGACCCGAGATCGTCATAGAGTCTTGTGTGTCTCCCACTGTGCTTTGATTTCCACCCTACCATAGCTCTACCGAGTCATGCAAACAGGTGGTTTTTGGGTACTGTCCCGAGTTACATGGAGGCAATGAGCGATAGTAGGGGATTTTGTTTATCCCGGTATTGGGGGTTGATATTGCACTATGCTCGATTGGCCATAACTGGAAATCCCTGGCCAGGGTAGATGAGATTTACTGGTAAGTGTTATCAGTAGTTTCTCAACCGTTATGGACCTTACATCAGCATGGCATATCAAGTTACTGGGGTCTGATGTTTACCACCCTTAGACTAGATATGTGACATATCAGACGAAGAGACCGGACTTTATGGTAGTGTTACTGATTGGATTCAAAGTAGTATGAGCAGGCTTGCTTGTTGATCTTCTGGTCACTCAATACCCGGGTGGCCGTTATGTTAGTAATATGTATACCCTAGAGGCCATTACTGTACATACGATGTATATTGTAGTGGATACTTGGACATATATAGGGAGGACTTTCTTGCTCGACATGATAGTATGCTATCTGGTTGCTCTTTATCTTAACATGTATACTGATTGTCTCTAAAATACATGTTGATAAAACCCTTAGGATGAGTACTTAACTACCAGGACTATGATGCAGATCATACTAGTGGGGACAGAGTAGTCGTTAAGTACATCCTTCAAATGTTCCTAGTCGAGGGTGTATCGAGACAGGGCATCGATATACCAGAGTAGACTAGCGTATACGCTTCTCGACCCATATGATGGGCGATGGATGATCCCATATCCATTGTTGTTTGACATCAGAGAAGGTATGCGGGTGTTCAATGGAGACTGGATACACTGAATGGACTCGCCGAGAACTCCCAGATGGTATTGTAACTCACGTCAGATGACAGTTCTCTAGTGACACTGGTACAGGTTAGTCTGTAGACCCGAGATCGTCATAGTGTCTTGTGTTATTCCCACTGTGCTTTGATTTCCACCATCCACGTTCAAGAGAACGTGCAAAACAGTGGCTTTTGGGTACAGTCCAGAGTCACATGGAGGCAATGAGCGATAAGAGGGGTTTCGTCTCTCCCAGTATAGGGAGTTGATGTTGCGCTATGTTCAATTGGCCATAACAGGAAATCCCTGGTCAGGGTTGCTGAGATCTACTGGTAAGTGTTATCAGTAGTTTCTCGAACCGTTATGGACCTTGCATCGGCATGACTTATCAGGCTATTGGGGTCTGACGTTACACCACCCCCAGGCTGTGATATGCGACATATCAGGCGAAGAGACCGGATTGTACGGTAGTGTTACTGATTGGATTCGCAGGAGTACGAACAGGCTTGCTTGTTGATCTTCTGATCGCTCAATACCTGGGTGGCCGTTACGTTTAGCAGACCACTTGCGGCTTTTGGGTGTTTGATATGATCATCAACAACTGCCGGCGTATTGACGAGTCTTTAGAGTCCTACACAGAGGTTTCCTGGCTCAAGCGAAATGGAGTAGGAGAACATATGTGATATGTGCGGGACCGAAGTTGATCCGATATGAGATACCGTATTCTATTCACGCGATATGTGATATCGGTCGGTTATATATGATATAGCCGGGTTATCGGATCAAGTGTTAATTCGATAAGTTGATTCATATAGTATTAGTCGGTTATATATGATATAGCCGGATTATTAAATCAAGAGTTGATTTGATAATTTAATGTATAATTATATATGTGATATATTACATTACATTAACTAGTATTAGCTCACTTATGATTTCTTTTCTCACTAGATGTGCACATTGTATATATGTGATATGTATATTTGTGTACATGTATTGTGTCATGTTTGATGATACATACAAGATGGGTGTATGAGATTAATACCATCCTAGGGTTAAGTTAGGGTTTCTATTTATGTTAAGCTAATTCAAAAGAGATTGAGTTTGTCATGGTAATGCTTGGACAAAAGCTTTTGGATAAGTTTTGACAAAGTCAACTCTTTTGTCTAGTTAAAGATATTTATCAAACCCAACCCTTAACCATAGTATGTGGTTTATTCTCTACATGAGTTAAGCATGATGGCTTTAACTCACCCATGGTTGCAATAATTCATTTGGATGAATAATTGATGAGATATTTTCTTTATCTTCTTCTTCTTCATCAAAAGCTTCTAGCTTCAATGGAGTTTTGAGAAAAAGTGTGAGAAAATGAAATCTAAAGTGAGCCCACTTCCTACTTCATCATCCTCTACTACTTTTCATTTAGTAGAGTGTGTTTGCTTCACTAAATATATGATTAGTGAAGAAATAGCTTGGGTTAGTGTCTCCTCGACGTAGATCATCTTCGGCCTCGAAGACTTTAAAGCAAGCACATTCGTTTCTTCAAGGGATCCTCTCTAGAGTCCGGAGTTTGAAATCGCAGCGAAGGGGACTACTACATGGAGCTATTTGAAGTGAAGGACCAGTCTACAAAGGTTGTATTCCTTGCTCACTATAACTTGCAACGTGTTTGCATATGTTTTCCGTATTATCTCTAGTAAACGATCTATGTTTAGGGTTATCTAGAACGGCAAAATTTGAATTTAGCATGGACGATGCCTCCCGAAACCTTGCTGCCGTGCAAGGCAACCCTTCAGTTGTATCAGAGCCATGCTAGAAATTTATACGGATTTTGTTAAGATCACGAAACCGAAACAACTCCGAAACTTGAAACACAAAACTATAGTTTCCGTTGATTTTGAAAAGAGCTCAAAAAATTATTTAAACAATTGCAGAATGTAGTATGTGATACCACATGAACACACAACAAAACCCAACCCTAGTCGGACATTGGCAGGCGACATGCTTAGTTTTTCCGGCGACGCCGTATTTCCTATGGTGGAATGGGTTGAGTTTTGTGGTGTGTTCCAGTGACTTGGGTTTGGTGTTTCAGGTGTTGTTTATTTTTTCTAATTTTGCATGTGATGTAATCATAAACTATAAGCAATTCGGAGTGTTTCGTATTCGTATATTTAATATTGTTTCGGGTTATTCGCATATTGTCTATAAGAAGTTAAAGAGTTCGATCGAATGTCAAAAACCAATTTTTCCAAGTTTAACGTATTCGGAAAAACATGCAAGTGATCCTATGAACCCTCTAGAAGAATGAAACCCTAACTCGATTTTTTGGATCGCGGAACTGCGATCGAACCCTAGGGTTGTCGTAGTTCCGTGGCGACATGAGTGAGGCTTGGGTTTGCCCTTCTACGGCTAGTGCATAAGTACTGTGACATATTCTGGGTATTATTGAACTGTGCTTAAGTGTTGAGCTGTCGGGAAATTGTGGGAATTTGATGAATCGATCGAAAAGTTTAACGTCGTCCGAGTATTATGTGACGGGATACAATATTTGGAATCCACAAGTAGTTATGAGATAACTAATTTGAATGTTGTAAATCTAGAAATTTAGTCTCCTTTGATCGGTTGCTACGGGATTTTGATGTGATTAAAAGTCCGTCGCAATCACGTAGCGTACGCGGATACTCGCCGGATAAACTTAATAGATAGCCACGCCCCATAGCCCCGACCAAGTAACTGTAGGAGAACCCCGTCGCCAAAAGCATCCGTTCGAGTGCTCGCGGCAGCGGTGTTCCGCCTTAGTACACTTCGTCGACGGTATCGGGGGGTGCGGCCGTCTACTAAAGTTTTCGACGAGCATTCGATCAGGATGTCGGGAATCTTATTGAATTGCCCGACTTGTTATTGAAAAGTGTTTTCGGTAACGAGATTAAAATGCGGGGTTTATAATTGTTAGGCATACGATGTCTAAGGAATTCATTTGGTTAGGCATGTGATGTCTAAGGTGGTTGCGGATTCCAACTGTTGTAATTTTTCACTTTCTTTTCTGCGACCGTAATTGTAATATGTGGTGTATCGCCAGTTTCGGTGCTATATGTCAACGACAATTGGGATACGCATATTTACTTACGTTGATGACATGTGATGTTATATGTTGCTGTGATATATTATATTGGATCGTCGTGTTTTGAATAGCCGGGGGTTTTATGTGAGATGAAATTTTTTCATTTTCATTCATGTAAAATTCATTGTATGTAATATTCTTTTATTAGGGCACTTCCGGGTTGAGGATGATGTCACCATTATATATTATTTACTTTTCCGCATTAGGATAGACCCAAGACGGGGAGCACAAGTAACCGGATTCTAGGGTCCAGTGGGAGACCATCTCAAGGAGTCGAGACCGGGTTTCCTAACTCTAGAATTGGTAGGGTTGCTTGTCGTTCTCGTAGGGGTCTAGGGAAGTGGGTTTGGCTATTCATCGTGACCGTGGAATCCGTGTTTTATACCGGCTTAATATAAAACACGGAAATCCTAGTATATCCAATATTTCATATATGTTCTTCTGCTGGAATGTTCTGTGATGAGATCATATTACTGCCTGAGACGAATGCTTATATTATATATATATATATGATATATATTATATATTGTTGATTTCGTTTCATATGTGATGCTTGGGAAGCATAATAAATGGGACTTCATTAATGAGATTAATGAAATAAAAGAAACCTAAAGATGTTGTAGAAACTTGTCTCAAAAACTGGTAGCTCTAGTTCTTGCTTTGCATAGCGGTATTCCTTGTAGAATAATCAGCACCTTATTCGATAAGGAAAGAGCCGAGATCCCTTCACCGGGAGTGACCTCTTTAGCGAAACTAGCAGATGCTACAACCCTCGGTTTGTATTTTGATTGCTTTTATAGTTTTTGCTTTACATAGCGGTGTTTGTGAAATATTCTGCACCTTATTCGATAAGGAAAGAGCGGAGATCCCTTCACCGGGAGTGACCTCTTTAGCAAAACTAGTAAAAGCCTTAAAAACACTCCATTTCAAAATCACTCGATTCTACAACGATATCAAGTTCATTACGCAAAACATTTTCTTAAAAACCTGTCGTAGCCCTCCATCATTTCAGATAAGTACTACTTAGTATTCGTGCTTTGGTAGTTTGGCATTCGTCAAGGCGTAGTGTACGGTAGCTAACTAGTGCTTATCTGCTAGCATACGATGCGATTGGATTAGGGTATTCGTACGACGTTGTTTTTCTTTCGTCAAGGGTCGTGCGGGTGGATTTAATTCAATCAGGAAATGTACGGGTTAAACTTGACTAGCGGACTATGGGTTGTTTGGCGTTCGTCAAGGTCATAGCACGTTAGGGGTAAAATATTATCGGGAATTTCAAATGTTGAAATTTGCAATGAGATTGCATACCTTCTATGAGATAGTTGGATCCCGATACCCACTGTGAGTAAGTGTTACTCCTGAGAGAGTTTTACACATTACAATTAGTCGATCAAGCAGGTGTCTAGAAAGGTGTCAACCGGGTTACGCATATGGGAAAATGAGGTTTATTTTAATTAGGTCCGTGTGAAAGCACGGGGAACCTCCTTCA
This sequence comes from Agapanthus africanus, assembly GCA_030015575.1. Classification (NCBI taxonomy): domain Eukaryota; kingdom Viridiplantae; phylum Streptophyta; class Magnoliopsida; order Asparagales; family Amaryllidaceae; genus Agapanthus; species Agapanthus africanus. The sequence goes on along the minus strand of JASDDO010000019.1, from coordinate 815,811,839 downwards.
AAGTACCGACACTAGTCTGGCTGAAAGATTGGCGAACTTGTAGGGTGTAATTAATCCCGGCTAGCCTTACTTTTTAGGATTTGAAAGAATATTTGACTAAAACAGTGGGAGCCATCCTGATTAGATATATTAATAACCAATCTAATCTTGCTAGAGCATATGCTGAGTGTTTTCTTCTCTCTCTCTCTCTCCAGGTAGTGACCATGTCACGCCTTAATCAAGATAATAATACGGATGTATTGACCGAACTCGCTTGTTATACTGTGCTAGGGAACGTTGGTCCCGCTCCAACTTATAATTGTTATAAGACTGAGCATGAAATTGGGGATTACTAGGATTCTCGTGCCGCTCAAACGAAGAAAGTGTATGTTGATGCATCTTCTTCGGGTGTGTTCATTACAGAGAACTGTTTCTCAGTATCATTTACGTCCTGGGTATGAGATACCGGATCAGGATCCCGGATATGTAATCTGTTACATGGGCTACAGATAGGTAGAGAACTGAGAACGGGTGATAATTTTCAAGAGTTGGAAACGGTGCAATTGTTACAAGCCAAGCAGTTGGCAATTATCACCCTGTATTACCAAATACATTGATTCTGAACGAATGTTATTAGATATCGAACCTGATATACAACATCATATCAGTCTCTTTATTTAGTAAAGAAGGATATAATTTTGTATTGTTGGATAATATTTTGAACATTTCCTATATCAAAAGTTGATCGTTTCAGGCACGTTATCTAAAAGCATATACGTTCTAAATCAAACCGCGGTTCCTAAAGTACATAACACACACAAGAGGAAGAGTTCAGAAATGAACGAATCCTTCTTGAGGCATTGTAGACTAGGTCATATCAATATGACCCGACTAGCTGAAGTTACATTTAGATGCATATTCAAATCAGTTTGAATTTACATCTTGTGAAACTTGCCAGTCATGTCACAAAGATAAGATGACCATTAGCTCCGTTTATTGGAAACAGAGAAAGAGTTAGTGAACTCTTGGGATTGATACATGATAGTGTATGTAGGTCCCCTGTCTACACATGCCAGGACCGATTCTTTATAGTTCATTACATTCACTGATCATCTCTCAAGATTCGGACATATGTTCCTGTTGAAACACAAGTCTTAAGCTTTTGAGAAATTCAATGAATATAAGTTAGAAGTAGAGAACCAAAATGGGTATAAGTATTATGTCCTATAATGTGATCAGGGAGGAGAATACTTGAGCACGGAATTCCTGGACTATTCTAAAGGAGAATGAGATTCTCTCTCAGCATTACTCCTCCGTATACACCACAGCACGATGGTATATCGGAGCGGAGCAATCGCACCGTATGTGATAAGGTATGGTCTTTGACAAGTACTACTGAGTTGCCTATTTCCTTTTGGGAGTTATGCACTTGAGAAGCTGCATACCTATTGAATTGGGTTCCAACCAAATCAGGTGCCTACCAATCCATATGAGATATGGTATGGGAAGAGCCCGTCTCTTAAGTAAGTTAATATTTGGGGTTTTCCGGCCTATGCCAAAAGCAAAATCCGGACAAGCTCGAGGCAAGGTCAGTTCTGTCGAAATTTATTGGATATCCCAAGCATTCGCAAGGGAATATCTACTACCACACTGGGGAGCAAAAGGTATTTTGTTTCTCAACATACCACCTTTTGGAAAGGGAATTTCTTGTGAAGAAATAATTGGTCATGAGGTAGAACTGGAAGGAGTTCCAACTATACAAACTACAGCTGATGATTTGGTAGACCCAGAGGATTCAATAGTTCCCAACAAACCTCAGCCTCTCCGCCGATCTGGTAGGGTTCCTCACCCACCTGAGAGATACTTCGGTTTTCTCTATGACAGTGGGAGCGAGGATTGCATCATGAGATGATGACCCAACTAGTTTCGAGCAGGCCATCAGGAGTGGAGACTCTGTAAGAATGGCTGGGTGCTAAGCGATCTGAGATGGAATCTATATACACCAACAAAGTATGGACTTTGGTTGCTTTATCTGAAGGATTAAATCCCCATCAGAAGCAAGTAAATCTTGAGAAGATTACTTGGTGTACATGGAAAAGTTGAGACTTTCAAAGCTATGCTTAAGTCCATCCGGATCCTACTTTCCATTGCTACATACCATGACTATGATATCTGGCAGTTGGGTGTCATGACTGCTTTTCTAAATAGTGATTTAAAAGAGAGCGTCTATAAGTACACAGCCAGAGGGCTTCGTAGACAGTGGGAGCAGCGGAAACGTGTGCAAGTTGCTTTATGAGTTAAAGAAGGTATCGCGGAGTTGGAACATCTGTTTTGATGCGGTAGTCAAAGAGTTTGACTTCATCAAAATGATAGATGAACCTTGTATATACAAAAAGGGTAGTAGGGAGTATGGCGGTGATCCTCGTATTGTACGTGGATGACATACTCTTGATAGGAAAGGAGTTTCCTATGCTACACTCGGTCAATCTCCTCTTATCACAATGATTATCCATATAGGATCAACATGATACCTCCTAAATCCTGGATTTTGGATCTATGAGATAGATCTAAGTGGATGTTAGGATTCTCACTAGGTGTAATAAGATGGTATCAATCGATCCTGGGGAGAATCACTGGATAGCTTCCTGGATGATAAGGTCGACTGAATGTCAGTCACAGGCATTGTCTATACCCTCAGTGGAGGGACGGTAAGTTAGAAGAGTTCCAAGCTAGATACCGTGACATACTAGACGATAAAGGATGGATACATTGCTACCAAGGATGCTTCCAAAGAGGTAGTCTGGATGTACACTAGTTCATGAGATGAACTTCGTTCCTACCATTGTGTGACAATGGAGTTATGGCTTTGGCCAAGGAACCCCCGTCCCATCAGTGATCCAGACATATTCTAAGGCAGTATCACCTGATCATGGAGATGGATGATCTCTAGGGAGATCCAGGTTTTGGAGATTAGACACAGAGGACAACAAGGCGGATCCACTCACAAAAGCATATTCCCAGGAGAGACTTTTATGGGATGGTGGAGTATGAGATACTTCAACCACTGCTGATTGTTGGGTATGAGATGCTACAACAGAAGGCCTTAGTGCAAGTGGGAGATTGTTACTAATATGTATGCCCTAGAAGCCATTACTGCACATACGATGTATATTGTAGTGGATGCTTGGACTTATATAGGGAGGACTTTCTTGCTCGACATGATAGTATACTATCTGGTTGCTCTTTATCATAACATGTACACTGATTGTCTCTAAAATACATGTTGATAAAGCCCTTAGGATGAGTACTTGACTACCAGGACTATGATGCAGATCATACTAGTAGGGACAGAGTAGTCATTAAGTACATCCTTCAAATGTTTCTAGTCGAGGGTGTATCGAGACAGGGCATTGATATACCATAGTAGACTAGCGTATACGCTTCTCGACCCATATGATGGGCGATGGATGATCCCATATCCATTGGTGTTTAACATCAGAGAAGGTATGCGGGTGCTCAGTGGAGACTAGGTACACTGAACGGACTCGCCGAGAACTCCCAGATGGTGTTGTACCTTACGTCAGATTGCAGTTCTCTGGTGACACTGGTACAGGTTAGTCTGTAGACCCGAGATCGTCATAGAGTCTTGTATGATTCCCACTGTGCTTTGATTTCCACCTTACTACGTTCAAGAGAACGTGCAAAACGGTGGCTTTTGGGTACAGTCCCGAGTCACATGGAGGCAATGAGCGATAGAAGGGGTTTCGTCTCTCCCGGTATAAGGAGTTGATGTTGCGCTATGCTCGATTGGCCATAACAGGAAATCCCTGGCCAGGGTTGCTGAGATCTACTGGTAAGTGTTATCAGTAGTTTCTCGAACCGTTATGGACCTTGCATCGGCATGACTTATCAGGCTATTGGGGTCTGACGTTACACCACCCCCAGGCTGTGATATGCGACATATCAGACGAAGAGACCGGACTGTATGGTAGTGTGATTGATTGGATTCGCAGGAGTACAACAAGCTTGCTTGTTGATCTTTTGATCGCTCAATACCCGGATGACCGTTATGTTTAGCAGACCGCTTGCAGCTTGTGGGTGTTTGATATGATCATCACCTACTGCCGGCATATTGACGAGTCTTTAGAGTCCTACACAGAGGTTTCCTGGCTCAAGCGAAACGGAGTAGGAGCACATATGTAATATGTGCGGGACCGAGGTTTATACGATATAAGATACCGTATTCTATTCTCACGATATGTGATATCGGTCGGTTATATATGATATAGCCGGATTATCGGATCAAGTGTTGATTCGATAAGTTGATTCATATAGTATTAGTCGGTTATATATGATATAGCCGGATTATTAAATCAAGAGTTGATTTGATAATTTAATGTATAATTATATATGTGATATATTACATTACATTAACTAATATTAGCTCACTTATGATTTCTTTTCTCACTAGATGTGCACATTGTATATATGTGATATGTATATTTGTGTACATGTATTGTGTCATGTTTGATGATACATACAAGATGGGTGTATGAGATTAATACCATGCTAGGTTAAGTTAGGGTTTCTATTTATGTTAAGCTAATTCAAAAGAGATTGAATTTGTCATAGTAAAGCTTGGACAAAAGCTTTTGGATAAGCTTTGACAAAGTCAACTCTTTTGTCTAGTTAAAGATATTTATCAAAGCCAACCCTTAACCATAGTGTGTGGTTTATTCTATACATGAGTTAAGCATGATGGCTTTAACTCATCCATGGTTGCAATAATTCATTTGGATGAATAATTGATGAGATATTTTCTTCATCTTCTTCTTCTTCATCAAAAACTTCTAGCTTCAATAGAGTTTTGAGAAAAAGTGTGAGAAAATGAAATTTAAAGTGAGCCCACTTCCTACTTCATCATCCTCTACTACTTTCCATTTAGTAGAGTGTGTTTTCTTCACTAATTATATGATTAGAGAAGAAATATCTTGGGTTAGTGTCTCCTCGACGTAGATCATCTTCGGCCTCGAAGACATCGAAGCAAGCACGTTCGTTTCTTCAAGGAATCCTCTCTAGAGTCCAGAGTTTACAATCGCAGCGAAGGGGACTACTACATGGAGCTATTTGAAGTGAAAGGCCGGTCTACAAAAGTTGTATTCCTTGCTCTCTATAACTTGCAAAGTGTTTGCATATGTTTTCCGTATTATCTCTAGTAAACGATCTATGTTTAGTGTTATCTAGAACGACAAAATTTGAATTTAGCATGGACGATGCCTCCCGAAACCTTGCTGCCGTGCTAGGCAACCCTTCACGTTACGTTTAGCAGACTGCTTGCAGCTTGTGGGTGTTTGATATGATCATCACCTACTGTCGACGTATTGACGAGTCTTTAGAGTCCTACACAGAGGTTTCCTGGCTCAAGCGAAACGAAGTAGGAGCATATGAGATATGTGCGGGACCGAGATTAATTCGTGTATGTGATACCGTATTCTATTCTCGCGATTTGTGTTATCAGTCGGTTATATGTGATATAGCCGGGTTATCAAATCAAGTGTTGATTCGATAAATAGATACACATCATATTAGTCGATTATATGTGATATAACCGGATTTTTAAATTAAGTGTTGATTTAATAATCTAATGTATAATTATCTATTTCATATATTAATTTACATTAACTAGTATTTGCTCACTTAAGATTTCTTTTTCTCACTTGAGTGTGCATTAAGTATATATGTGATATATATTTGTGTACATTATTTTGTGTCATGGTAGATGATACATGCAACATGGGTGAGTGAGACTCACACTATGATTATGATAAGGTTAGGGTTTTATTTTCTTTTAGTAATTCAAAAATTGGTTGGATTTTGTCATGGAAAGAAGCTTGGAGAAGCTTGTGTGTTCCTTGACTTTGTCCACTTGTTTTGTTTTACTTAACATATTTATTAACCCAACCATTATCCTAAGCTATGGTTAAGTCTCTACAATGGTTAGTATATGATATTAACTCACCCATGGTTGCCATTCATTACTTGCTTCTTTCTTGAGTTGATTTTCTTCATCTCCTTCCTCTAGCTCTCTTACTTTTTGGGAGGTGAAGAAAATGAGTGAGAAAATTATTTTTAAAGCGAGCAAAATTCATATTTCATCATCCTACACTACTATCCATTTAGTATATGGTCTTTTCATCATAAAGTTCATCACTTAATGAAGAGGTAGCATGAGCTTGAGTCTTCTCGACGTAGATCATCTTCGGCCTCGAAGACTTCGAGCAAGCTTGTTCATTTCTTCAAGGGAACCCATACTAGAGTTCGGGAGATCACTACTTGGTGCGAAGGGACACTACTACACGAAGCTTTAGAAGTGAAAGACCGGTTTACAATGGTTGTATTCCTCATTCACTTGTTGTAATGTTTGATTACATGTTTGTATTGTCTAATTACTCTAGTTAGATCCTAGGCTATGGTTCTTTAGTACCTTAGAATTTTTTGAAAATGGCATGCTTGATGCTTTGAAAACCCAGTAGGATGCTAAGGAATCCCAACAAGCGCAACATCAACCCCCAATACCGGGAGAGACGAAACCCCTCCTATCGCTCATTGCCTCCATGTGCCTCGGGACTGTACCCAAAATCCACCTTTTTGCACGACTCAGCAGAGCCATGGTAGGGTGGAGATCAAAGTACAGTAGGAGCACACACATGACTCTATGACAATCTCGGGTCTATAGACTAACCTGTACCAGTGTCACCTGAGAACTGCTATCCGACGATAGATATAATACCATATAGGAGTTCTCGGCGAGTCCGTTCAGTATACACAGTCTCCACTGAGCACCCGTATACAATCTTTGATGTCAAACACCAATGGATATGGGATCATTCATCACCCATCACATGGGTTAAGAAGTGTATACGCTAGTCTACTCTGGAATATCGATGCCCCGTCTCGATACACCCACGACTAGGAACATTTTAAGGATATGCTTATAAACTACACATGTTCCACTAGTATGATCTGCATCATAATCCCAGTAGTTAAGCAAATATCCTAAGGGCTTTATCGACATGTACCAAATGAGTAAAATGCATGATCTAGTGAACATGGAGATAAAGTGCAACCAAATAGCATACTATCATGTCGAGCAAGAATGTCTTCTGAATATATATACACACATACCGATATATCCACTATCATATAATGGCCTCTACGGTATACATATATCCAACAATCTCCCACTTGCACTAAGGCCAATTATTGGCGTATCTCATACCCAAATCTCAAAAAGTCGCTCATGCTGCGGCTGAGGGAGGGCCTTGGTGAGTGGATCTACGGTTTTATTCTTTGTATCTACTCTCCGAATCTCGATCTCGCGGCGATCAACTATCTCCCGGATCAGATGATATCGCCTCAGGATATATCTGGACTGCTGATGGGACCTTGGCTCTTTGGCCAATGATCGCACTCTTTTGGCGTGTCGAGTTTTAAGAGTTCTAATGTTTAACCGCGATCAGGACGGTGTCGCTTTGCAGCTATCCGCGATGAGCACGGGTCGATCCACAGGGAGACGGAGTGTTTTAAGTTCTTGTTTCACGAGTTAATGCGCATGGGCGGAATGTTCGTATCTATCCTATGTGTTATATGCAAAGTATAAAGCTTGTTAGGAAAATATACAATAGTGTAAGCTAGTGAATTCGTACTCAAACCTTTGAGCCGAATCTTGACCAATTGAAGCTAGAGAAATCGGCAAAAACATGGATTAGGGTATTTAAGCACGGTATTCGTGGAATCCGGCTTATTGACCATTGTCCGTCCGTTCTTGTCGCTTGACTTTCGCCTCCAGCGAAATCGAACGCAACCGGTCGCGGTTAGAGATCACCGATACCTTGATAGGGTAGGGTGCCTAACGGAATGCTTGCGTAAGGTTTGGGCGGAGTTCAATGGAAAATAACGGGAAAAGGAATGGGGAACAAAATCCTTAACTTACAATATCGTATTCTTTTACTAACAACATATATTTACAACCATCTCAAGAACAAACCAAAAAGAGTAAAATAAAAGATAAACAAAGAAAAGAAAAGAGCATTACAAGTAAGTAAATGACATGGTAAGAAATGCAAGTAAATAAAGAGCAAGAAATAAAGTGCAAGAAAGTAAAGCATGGAATGTAAATTGCAAGAATGTAAAGCAAGTAACAAAAGAGCAAGAAAGAAACACTAAGAACCATAGAACAAATTACACACCATGAGTTTAATAACCCAAACTTAAACTTGCAAGCTCAATTAAGAGATTGCAAGATCAAGAGAGGGCTAAAAACACAAGGCAAATGAAGGCACAAAAGAACACTTTATTAATTTTCAAGAATGATACAACCCTTGAGTGCAATAACCAAAGCTTAACCTTGCAAGCTCAATGAAGAGGTTGCAAGATCAAGTTAAGGCAAAGAACTCAAGGGGTTAGCTATGTACAAGAGAACAAAATGAAAAACAAAAGAGTAGAAGTGTAAAATGAAAGACGATCCAAGACAATCTAAGACTCCTCTCCCTTGCTCACTGGTTCTGTATTTATAGGCTCAAAAGAATATTAAACAAACAATAAAAATGAGCTGACGTGGTGGCAAGGGGGGCCCACAGAAGTCTGGGAGCATTTGGGGCTAAAGGGGCTGGCCGCAAGGGTAGTGTGCTCGGGTCAATTCCGAGCTCTGGGGCTTGTGCTTGGTGTGTTGACTTGTGTTGACCCCAATATCACTTTGGTGCTGCTGGTTTTCTCTAATTTGACTTGGTCTGCACCCAGGGTATGGAGGGAAATTTGAATCTTTAAGTCAACACACTTCACATCATATCTTTATGCATTAACTATCCATCACTTCCATGCCCACTTATGCTATGATTCATGGCTGCTTCATCCATGGTCCATGTGCCAAAGAGCATGTATACACACTTGCATTGTGTTGTACTAAAATATTGTGCACACATTTTATTCGCAAAATCTCTTTGGATATCAGTCGGTTTCCAGTTTTAGTTGCAGTGTCGGCTCACATATGATATATCCATGATTTTAAGTGTATTTCCAGTATTCTGTCACGGATACCTGTAATCTGTATTACTGAGCAGACATTGGTTAATAGTACCGATATATACAAAAATAGATAATGAATGAGCGGTATTAAAATGCAGTTTTTTGTGATGAACAAATACCCCCAAACTTATCTTTTGCTCGTCCCGAGCAAAAGAAAATCCTTAACTTACAATATCGTATTCTTTTACTAACAACACATATTTACAACCATCTCAAGAACAAACCAAAAAGAGTAAAAGAAAAGATAAACAAAGAAAAGAAAAGAGCATTACAAGTAAGTAAATGACATGGTAAGAAATGCAAGTAAATAAAGAGCAAGAAATAAAGTGCAAGAAAGTAAAGCATGGAACGTAAATTGCAAGAATGTAAAGCAAGTAATAAAAGAGCAAGAAAGAAACACTAAGAACCATAGAAAGAATTACATACCATTGGTTTAATAACCCAAACTTAAACTTGCAAGCTCAATTAAGAGGTTGCAAGATCAAGAGAGGGCTAAAAACACAAGGCAAATGAAGGCACAAAAGAACACTTTATTGATTTTCAAGAATGATACAACCCTTGAGTGCAATAACCAAAGGTTAACCTTGCAAGCTCAATGAAGAGGTTGCAAGATCAAGTTAAGGCAAAGAACTCAAGGGGTTAGCTATGTACAAGAGAACAAAATGAAAAACAAAAGAGTAGAAGTGTAAAATGAAAGACAATCCAAGACAATCCAAGACTCCTCTCACTTGCTCACTGGTTCTGTATTTATAGGCTCAAAAGAACATTAAACAAACAATAAAAATAAGCTGACGTGGTGGCAAGGGGGGCCCACAAAAGTCTAGGAGCATTTGGGGCTAAAGGGGCCGGCCACAAGGGTAGTGTGCTCGGGTCAATTCCGAGCTCTGGGGCTCATGCTTGGTGTGTTGACTTGTGTTGTCCCCAATATCATTTTGGTGCTGCTGGTTTTCTCTAATTTGACTTGGTCTGCACCCAGGGTTTGGTGGGAAATTTGAATCTTTAAGTCAACACACTTCACATCATATCTTTATGCATTAACTACCCATCACTTCCATGCCCACTTGTGCCATGATTCATGGCTGCCCCATCCATGGTCCATGTGCCAAAGAGCATGTGTACACACTTGCATTGTGTTGGACCAAAATATTGTGCACACATTTTATTCGCAAAATCTCTTTGGATATCGGCCGGTTTCCAGTTCTGGTTGCAGTGTCGGCTCATATATGATATATTCATGATTTTAAGTATATTTCCAGTATTCTATCACGGATACCTGTAATCTGTATTACTGAGCAGACACTGGTTAATAGTACCGATATATACAAAAATAGATAATGAATGAGCGGTATTAAAATGCAGTTTTCTGTGATGAACAAATACCCCCAAACTTATCTTTTGCTCGTCCCGAGCAAAACAAAATCCTAGCCTCACTTTCGCAGGGAACGCGATTGCACTGAGCTCATGCAACAAGCCGTTAAACCTCTAGGTGTCCCTAGTAGGAGGAGTGTTGTCTCCTAAGGGTTTTCAGTGGATTACACTCACAAAATCCCTTCAAGCTAGTTCATAAGTTAACGTTGATTCTACTCCTACAGTTTAGTATCTAGGTTAGAAATTCTATTATCCTAAGTTAGAAATATTCAACCCTTATGTTTCACACCTCCTATTTATTTAACCTCAGATCTTATACGTTCTAAAAAAGTTTAGAAAGATATTGGTATCTCCTGAGTTTTCCTTCTAAAGTGCCTTCTCAAATCAGGGTTTTTTTTATCAGTTTTACGGAAAACATAAGTCTTATTCTTTATTTCTATCTTTCCTCCAAACATCGATCGTATAACCCTACGTGTGTGTAAATTTTTACCCGTACACTTAAGAATTCAATTCAAGCTATAATACCCTTGCCCTAATGCCTAATACTACTTCTTTTCATTAAATGATGGATGGTGTTGCTCACACACCTTTCATGCGACTATTAATGCTTCTTGAGGCACTAACGACCGATTACTGAATGTGTGAGCTTAAAGCGTAAATAGCAGTCTCCAGGTCTTGACTTTATTTATTTTTTTCTTTTATTTTTCTTTTTCTTTTCAAGACAGGATATATTTTTCATTGATGCTCTTTCAGTGTTTAGCTTTAAATACCGTTTTTTTTTCTTTCATACTAGGTTTTCAGGTAAGAGTATTTCTAGGTATTCTCAACTATCCCATGTTTCAAGATGCGTGTATGTGCAGTTTGTAGGGTATATACTTTCTAAATTTGAACTTAAGAATAGAAACTATTTTTCAGACTTATCCTTCAGTAAAGCTTCAATACTTTCCCTTCATCTTGGCTTAACTCAAGAACTGAACTCAAGATTACCTACTTCTAAAATAAACTGTAAGGATGTATAATTACCAAGGTTAAATAAAATGAGGGTTATTTTTAGGGTTTTCAATTCCTAAGCCTAGAATTTAGTTATTTCTAACGTATCAACTAAACTTTCGAAATAAAAATCTAAGTTACCCTATTAGCTAACTTGACGACAAAGTTTTTATATTTTTGTAAAATTTTCTGATTTTTGTGGGTTTTAAAATAAGTATGCAAATGCAAAAAATACAAATGAATGCGAAGGTGGAAAGCTTACCGAACACAAATACCCCCAAACTTAAACTTGACAGTGCCCTCACTGTCAGGCTACACCAAGAGGGTCAAAATTGTCAGCGCTTCCCAAAAAAAATTTATACAAAACAAAAAGCAAACAAAAAATATATACACAAAAACATCTCCCGCAAACTTAAGTGAAACAGTGTTTCCACTGTTTAAGCGGTGAAGTTCAGGATTAGGGAGAAAGAGCAGTATCAATCTATACAAGGCCTTACACAGGCCAAAAGTTAACACCAACCATGGAAAAATTTTGTCGGCATAAGGCCCGGGCTGGTGAAAGAATACGGTGAGGAAATAAATGGAGAATACGCGAGACCGTATGGGGATATAAGTGGTATACGGTCCTGGTATATGAGAAGAAGAACGGCGGAAGGGAAAAAGAAATGGTGTACGAACTTGAGGGTAAAAATGAAGTGAATATATTAGCACAATTTGCGATGACCGATGTGTAAAAAGCGATTGTGCTAATCTATCAACCCGTCGAGAAATGGGGTAAAATCCCTCAAGATTCGTGAGAAAATATGGGTACGCCGAACTTGGTAAACCAGACATAAGAAAAGAAGGTAATATGGTGTCTTGCATGGTCGGAACGATGGAATGGATGGAGGGGAGTGATCGAGGAAAGGTAAAAGGTTCCGGAGGGTGTACACGGTGAATGAAAGGGACAGGATGAATTGGAAAATCCGACTCATCAAGAAAAACTGGTTCATCCTCAAAAATATTCTCAAAATTCTCCTCAATGTTAAGCTCGGCCATGCATCATCAATATCAAGACGCATATGAAATTTGGGAAAAACTGTTAATGACTCGGGATGATGAATTGGAGAGAAAAACTCATCCAAATCTGCGGGTTCATCATCCAAAATATCCCCAGCGTCAATATCCTTATTCAAGTGAAAATCAATTTTCTCAGACACCTCATCAAAAGCATAGATATTAATCAATTCAGGTTCTAAGATGGAGGTGTAGAGGTCAAAAGGATTGGGTATGGTTTCACTCGAAAGGGACCCTTCACAATCTGGTAAATCAAACGCTACAAAGTCGCACAACTCATTCATCATTCTATCTTCAATTGATAAATTATTTGGGACACTCGATAGACTTTCAAAACAGGAGTTGTGGGATTCAATTTGCAATGGGTAGGTTTGATATAGAAGGGTGTACCGCTCACTCTCTCCACTCAAATTCTCAACCTGTCCTATCGCCTCATCATACATTGGAAAATTTGTAGCTAGTTGGAAACTAGCTACCGGGTCACTAGGTTGTATAAGGGCGGCCATTGACGCATTCAAATCCAGCATCTGTTGGTACGATGCTACCCTAAAATCTTCCAACGACTGTTCCAGACTAGACATGGGTTGTGAAGGAGTTTCAGTGAAAGATTCAAAGTTGTTTGGATACTGGAAACTCCCAAATGGCGGTTCAGAAGCAATGTCTAGGGAAGGTGCAAAAGTTGGGTAGGATGGATAGGAATTGAATGGTTGGATAGGGTTAGGATCAACATACGGATAAGAAGGTGAATGGAATTGTTGATCCAAAGAATTCGCAGTGGTGAAAGGAGTGAAAGATCGGTTACGAGATTGTTCAATACGTTCAGCAAGAGACATAGGTCTTGGGGTTACAACTGGACTCTCAAAAGGGGTATCAACGTAAGAAGGTGGTGAAGGTTGAAATGGTTGATACAAGGTGGATTTTGGAGTCCAATTGGTTGTCCTAGACGCGTCTATCCGATCTTTCAAAGAAATTTTTGGTATGGATGGATTGTTCGACGTTCGGCCAAAGCAAGAACCGTCGGAAGTAATGTCTCGTTGTGGGTACCAAAATTCGGCAAGAGTTTTTCGAGGAGGGGTACCCATGATATGAAGAAAGAAAGAAGAAGAAATGATGAGGGGAAAAGAGTGTGATTTTTCTTATATTTTTTATGTTAGTTATTAACAGAAGAATGAAATATACACAAAAAAAGAATCTGGACAAAAATAATCACGACACAAAAATACCACGCACCTAATTGGTCTAGGGTTCACCTAGGTCAACTAAACCTGATCAAGAACTTGATTGTCGAAATAAAACTGTGTCGAGAAACAGACTCAAGATATACTGATCCTAAGGCCAGGTAAGTGCAGAGATAAGGGGAGGTTTTCCGACGCTTTCGTGAAGGTCCTTAATTAAATAACCCATTCTCTTGTGGCGGTTTCGCCGTGAACACTTTCCTAGACACCCCGAGAACGATATACCGTTAAGCAGTGTTCTAAATACAGTTAACTTCTTCTAGTGAGCGCGAAGTCCTTAAGTCCCTAAGTCTATTTTCTTTTAAACTTTTTGTGTGGTAAACGTTATGCTCAATTTCGTGATTTGTGGGCCACGAAAAAGGGGATCAAATCCTTTACCGTATGTTGTGGGGTTCGCTTGCCCTTAAGTCCATATTAATGGATGCAATGCACAAATCAATGAAAAAAATTGTTCAAAATTTCAACAATCTTTTTTTACGTTAAGCACAACACTGCAACAAATACGGGTTAGTCGTTTTTAGCGTTTGCTAGCGAACTTGCAAAGAATCCTGCAAAGATATTATATTGGATGCATCGGATTTGAGAAGAAGGTGTTAGTAAAGTACGTACCGATAAATTTTCGGGTTAAGAAATCCCCGTTGAAGTTAAATCCGAATAGCTTAGAAAGTTCGCTTGCGTGGGTCAAACTACCCAGATCTTTGGCACTGTACTTCGCAATCACCTTAGCCTTGAATGTACACTTTGCTCCCCACGCTCGCAGTTCGCAAATCCGCAAAAATCTATAAATGTCGGAAAAAAACGGATATTAGTGCGGAAAAGCGATACAAATGCCCAAATACCTGCACACTAAAAATTAATAAAAACAAGCAATAAAAATTAGACAAAAACAGAACACTCGAGACAAAGGAGAATTTGGAGGCAGAAGGAGGAGATACGGCCGGCGAGCTGGGTTTTTGGAGGGTAGTCACCGGGTCAACTTGGGAGATTGGGCTCCAAATTTCTTCTGGTGTCCCACTGTTCTACTAGTGTCTCAATTTTCTTGCTTGTTTTTCTGTTAAGGTCAAGAGTGCTAGCAGGTAAAGAATTCCAGAGAACAAAAAAGGTTAGTTTAGTTAGTTTTTTGTTTTGGTTTTGGTTTTTGAAATTTTTATGTTGTTTTGAAAATAGGGTTAGTTGAATAAATGAGATGTACAATGATTAACCCGAAATAACAAGAATTAAAACGTTACCGTCTCCCAGGAAACGGCGCCATTTGATCGCACGCTTTCGGCGTGTCGAGTTTTAAGAGTTCTAAAGTTTAACCGCGATCAGGACGGTGTCGCTTTGCAGCTAGCTGCGATGAGCACGGGTCGATCCATAGGGAGACGGAGTGTTTTAAGTTCTTGTTTTCACGAGTTAATGCGCATGGGCGGAATATTCGTATCTATCCTATGTATTATATGCAAAGTATAAAGCTTGTTAGGAAAATATACAATAGTGTAAGCTAGTGAATCCGTACTCAAACCTTTGAGCCGAGTCTTGACCAATTGAAGCTAGAGCAATCGACAACAACGTGGATTAAGGTATTTAAGCACGGTATTCATGGAATCCGGCTTATTGACCCTTATCCGTCCGTTCTTGTCGCTTGACTTTCGCCTCCGGCGAAACCGAACGCAACCGGTCGCGGTTAGAGATCACCGATACCTTGGTAGGGTAGGGTGCCTAACGGAGCGCTTGCATAAGATTTGGACGGAGTTCAATGGAAAATAACGGGAAAAGAAATGGGGAACAAAATCCTTAACTTACAATATTATATTCTTTTACTAACAACACATATTTACAACCATCTCAAGACAAACCAAAAAGAGTAAAAGAAAAGGTAAACAAAGAAAAGAAAAGAGCATTATAAGTAAGTAAATGACATGGTAAGAAATGCAAGTAAATAAAGAGCAAGAAATAAAGTGCAAGAAATAAAGTGCAAGAAAGTAAAGCATGGAATGTAAATTGCAAGAATGTAAAGCAAGTAATAAAAGAGCAAGAAAGAAACACTAAGAACCATAGAACAAATTACACACCATGAGTTTAATAACCCAAACTTAAACTTGCAAGCTCAATTAAGAGGTTGCAAGATCAAGAGAGGGC
Organism: Agapanthus africanus; assembly: GCA_030015575.1. Lineage (NCBI taxonomy): Eukaryota > Viridiplantae > Streptophyta > Magnoliopsida > Asparagales > Amaryllidaceae > Agapanthus > Agapanthus africanus. Next base: position 815,796,006 of record JASDDO010000019.1, on the reverse strand, counting down.
TAAAAACACAAGGCAAAGGCACAAAAGAACACTTTATTAAGAATGATACAACCCTTGAGTGCAATAACCAAAGCTTAATCTTGCAAGCTTAATGAAGAGGTTGCAAGATCAAGTTAAGGAAAAGAACTTAAGGGGTTAGCTATGTACAAGAGAACAAAATGAAAAACAAAAGAGTAGAAGTGTAAAATGAAAGACAATCTAAGACAATCTAAGACTCCTCTCCCTTGCTCACTGGTTCTGTATTTATAGGCTCAAAAGAACATTAAACAAACAATAAAAATGAGCTGACGTGGTGGCAAGGGGCCCCCACAGAAGTCTGGGAGCATTTGGGGCTAAAGGGGCCGGCCACAAGGGTAGTGTGCTCGGGTCAATTCCGAGCTCTGGGGCTCGTGCTTGGTGTGTTGACTTGTGTTGACCCCCAATATCACTTTGGTGCTGTTGGTTTTCTCTAATTTGACTTGGTCTGCATCCAGGGTTTGGAGGGAAATTTGAATCTTTAAGTCAACACACTTCACATCATATCTTTATGCATTAACTACCCATCACTTTCATGCCCACTTGTGCCATGATTCATGGCTGCCCCATCCATGGTCCATGTGCCAAAGAGCATGTGTACACACTTGCATTGTGTTGGACCAAAATATTGTGCACACATTTTATTCGCAAAATCTCTTTGGATATCGGTCGGTTTCCAGTTCTGGTTGCAGTGTCGGCTTACATATGATATATCCGTGATTTTAAGTGTATTTCCAGTATTCTATCACGGATACCTGTAATCTGTATTACTGAGCAGACACTGGTTAATAGTACCGATATATACAAAAATAGATAATGAATGAGCGGTATTAAAATGCAGTTTTCTGTGATAAACAAATACCCCAAACTTATCTTTTTCTCGTCCCGAGCAAAACAAAATCATAGCCTCACTTTCGCAGGGAACGCGATTGCACTGATCTCGTGCAACAAGCCGTTAAACCTCTAGGTGTCCCTAGTAGGAGGAGTGTTGTCTCCTGAGGATTTTCAGCGGATTACACCCATAAAATCTCGTCAAGCTAGTTCATAAGTTAACGTTGATTCTACTCCTACAGTTTAGTATCTAGGTTAGAAATTCTATTATCCTAAGTTAGAAATATTCAACCCTTATGTTTCACACCTCCTATTTATTTAACCTTAGATCCTATACGTTCCAAAAAAGTTTAGAAAGATGTTGGTATTTCCTGAGTTTTCCTTCTAAAATACGGTCTCAATTCAAGGATTTTTATCAGTTTTACGGAATACATAAGTCTTATTTTTTATTTCTATCTTTCCTCCAAACATCGATCGTATACCCCTACGTGTGTGTAAATTTTCACCCCTACACTTAAGAATTCAATTCAAGCTATAGCAGCCTTGCCCTAATGCCTAATACTACTTCTTTTTATTAAATGATGGACGGTGTTGCTCACACACCTTTCATGCGACTATTAATGCTTCTTGAGGCACTAACGGCCGATTACTGAATGTGTGAGCTTAAAGCGTAAATAGCAGTCTCCTGGTCTTGACTTTATTTATTTTTTTCATTTATTTTTCTTTTTATTTTCAAGACCGGATATATTTTTCACTGATGCTCTTTTAGTGTTTAGCTTTAAATTCCGTTTTTTTCTTTCATACTAGGTTTTCACGCAAGAGTATTTCTAGGTATCCTCTACTATCCCAAATTTTGAAGATGCGTGTATGTGCAGTTTGTAGGGTATATACTTTCTAAATTTGAACTTAAGAATAGAAACTATTTTTCAGACTTATCCTTCAGTAAATCTTTAATACTTTCCCTTCATCTTGACTTAACTCAAGAACTGAACTCAAGATTACCTACTTCTAAAAAAAACTGTAAGGACGTATAATTATCAAGGTTAAATAAAATGAGGGTTATTTTTAGGGTTTTCAATTCCTAAGCCTAGAATTTAGTTATTCCTAACGTATCAACTAAACTTTCGGAATAAAAATCTAAGCTACCCTATTAGCTAAGTTGACGACAAAGTTTTTATATTTTTGTAAAATTTTCTGATTTTTGTGGGTTTTAAAATAAGTATGCAAATGCAAAAAATACAAATGAATGCGAAGGTGGAAAGCTTACCGAACACAAATACCCCCAAACTTAAAGTTGACAGTGCCCTCACTGTCAGGCTACACCAAGAGGGTCAAAATTGTCGGCTCTCCCCAAAAAAAATTTATACAAAACAAAAAGTAAACCAAAAATATATACACAAAAAGATCCCCCCAAACTTAAGTGAAACAGTTTTTCCACTGTTTAAGCGGTGAAGTTCAGGATTAGGGGGGGAAAGAGCAGTATCAATCCCTATAGATCTTAATGCCCAATATGTACGAGGTATCACCCAGGTCCTTCATGGAGAACTTTTGTAATAAGAACAGTTTGACCGATTGTAGTATAGGAACATCGTTTCCTATCAAAAGAATTCCATCCATGTACAATACGAGGAATGCGACAGTACTCCCTACAATCTTCTTATGAATACAAGGTTCATCTGGATTTTTGACGAAATCAAACTCTTTGATAACATCATCAAAACAGATGTTCCAATTCCGTTATGCCTGCTTTAACCCATAAATGGATTTAAGCAATCTACATACTTTCTCGCTGCTCCCACTATCAATGAAGCCTTCTGGCTGATCCATATAAACGCATTCTTCTAAATCACCATTTAGAAATGCAGTTTTAACGTCCATCTACCAGATTTCATAGTTGTAGTAAGCAGCAATAGCAAGTAGAATCCAAATGGATTTAAGCATGGCTACCGGAGAGAAAGTTTCTTCATAGTCCAATCCTGGTCTTTGACGAAAACCTTTCACTATTAGCCTTGCCTTATAGGTCTCCACCTGCTCATCTACACCGATCTTTTTTTTAAAGATCCATTTGAACCCTACGGGTTTTACCCCAGAGGGTACAACTTCCAAACTCCATACTTTGTTGGTGTACATAGACTCCATTTCGGATCTCATGGCATCCAGCCACTTCACAGAGTCACCACTCGTGATAACTTGCTGAAAACTGGTAGGATCATCATCATCCATGATGCAATCTTCTCTATCACCATCAAAAAGAAAACCGTAGTATCTCTCCGGTGGGCGAAAAGTCCTACCAGATCTACGGAGTGGCTGAGGTTCATAAGATTCTGTTGCAACATCAGGTTCAACCAAATCGTCATTTGTAACTTGTTTTCTAGAACCTCTTCTAGTTCTACCACATTGCCATCAGTATTTGTAAAAAATTCATTTTCTAATAATATGGTATGTCAAGAAACAAACACCTTTTATTCCTCCTTGTGGTAGAAAATATATCCATATGAGTGTTTGTGATATCCCACAAACTTACACATGACTGACCATGTTCGAGTTTGTCCGGATTCTGCTTTTTGACATAAGCCGGACAACCCCAAATCCTAACTCGTTTAAGAGATAGTCTCTTCCCATACCATATCTCATATGGTGCGGTAGACACGGTCTTGGTTTGAACCCTGTTCAACATATACGCTGCAGTCTCCAATGCATGCCCCCAAAAAGAAAGAGGTAACTCAGCATCACTCATCATGGATCGTACCATATCTAATAGGGTCTGATTCCGTCATTCTGACACACCGTTGTACTGTGGTGTGTAAGGGGGAGTGAGCTGAGAGAGAATCCCATTCTCTTTTAGGAAGTTCGAAAATTCTGTATTTAAGCAATCTCCACCTCGATATGATCGAAGTTTCTTGATACTCAATCCGGTTTTTTTTTCTACTTCAAGTTTGTACTCCTTGAATTTCTCAAAAGCTTCATACTTATGCTTTAATAAAAACACATGACGGAATCTTGAGAAATCATCAGTAAAAGTTATGAAGTTAGAAAAACCGCCTCTCGCATGTGTAGACATTGGCCCGCATGCATCATTATGTATGAGACCTAAGAGTTCTCCAGCTCTTTCTCCGTGTCCAGTAAATGGAGTTTTGGTCATCTTACCTTTGATACAAGACTGACAAGTCGCATAAGAGTAATATTCAAAAGGGTTTAAATATCCATCTTTATGAAGCTTGTTTAGTCTTGTCTCATTAATATGACCAAGTCTACAATGCCAAAGAAAAGATTCATTTATATCTGAAAACTTTCTTTTATTAGTGTGTTGAATGTTTAAAACTGTGTGTTGATTTAGGGCATATATCCCGTTATTAAGTGTACCATACCCAACCAACTCTTGATTCGGGTTAATGTTCATAACATTATTCTGCAATACAAAATGATATCCATCATTGTCCAACAAAGAAACGGATATTATATTACAAAGCATACTTGGTACAAAATAACATGGGTTCAAAACCAATATACAACTCGATGGCAATCCCAGGTGATACTCTCCAACTGAAACTGCATGTACATTGGAACCATTTCCAACCCGGAGAGTATGATCACCAGTTTTCAAAACTCTGCTATTTCTCAAGCCCAGCACAGAATTACAGATATGAGAACCCGAACCGGTATCTAATACTCAAGAAGCAGAGTTTATAGAAAAACAGTTTTCAGTCACGAACACACCTGAAGCGGAAGCATCATCATGCTTCTTTTTCTTGAGATCAAGGTACTCGGTGCAGTTTCGCTTCCAGTGCCCCGTCTTTTTACAGTAAAAACGTTCTCCCTTTCCCGACTCTTTAGCCTTGGATTTATCTTTTCCCTTTGCCTTTTTCACTCCTCATTTCGGTTTGATAGGCTTCTTCTTCGCTTTTCCCTTAGCCTTAGCTTTTGGGAAAGAAGAGGAAGATGGTCCAGCAAACAGAGCGGGAGTCTTAGCTGTCTTAAGCGTGCTCTCCGCACTTCTCAACATATTGAGAAGCTCGGGTAGTGGCTTCTCCATGTTATGCATGTTGAAGTTCACTATGAATGGAGCAAAGGTAGGGGGAAGAGACTGTAGAACAATATCAACATATTGTTCATTCTCTATTGTCCATCCGAGGCCCTCCAGCTCTTCAATAAGAGCTATCATCTTCAAAACATGGTCACCTACTGGTGTACCAGGCGCCATCCGTGTCTGAAACAACTTTCGAGACGCTTCGTATCTTTGGGTACGAGATTGCTCTCCATACAACTCTTTTGTATGGAGAAAGATGGATTGAACGCCCATCTTTTCATGCTGCTGCTGATGTGTATTGTCCATCGATGCAAGCGTGAGGCATTTGGCGGTGGCACAGTCAATATCCCAAGTCCTGCGGATTTCCATATCTGCTACAGAAGATTCAGGGCCTGGGATGGACGGGGCTTTAGTAGTGAGGACATATGATACCTTATTATATGTGAGAGCAATGTTAATGTTCCTCAGCCAGTCTTTATAGTTCGGTCCGGTTAGCTTATTTTTCTCTAATAAAAGCTTAAGCCCAGTCATGGGTATCTGCCATTAGGAGAAAGAAAAGAAAACACTTAGCGAAAACTCTTGCAAAAATCAGATTGGTTATTATCTTATCTAATCGATGTCTCCCACTGCTTTTATCAAATTTTCCTTCAAACCTTAAAAATAAAATTAGACAGGATTAATTACATTATACAACTTCGCTAACCGTTCAGCCAGGCCAATGTCGGTACTTTGAGGGAGGTTTCTCATGCTTTCGCATGGACCTAATTAAAATAAACCTCGTTTTTCCAAAGATGTAACCCCTTTGACACCTTTCTAGACACCTAATTGGTTAGCTAATTTTAAAGTGCAAAACTCTCTTAGGAGTAACTCTTACTCACAGCGGGATCGGGATCCAACTATCACATAGAAGGTATGCAATCTCATTACAAATCTCAACTTTTGAAACTCTAGATATGGTTTTTCCCCTAGTGACTTATGACCTTGACTATAATCAACATATCATAAGCACTAGTCAAGTTCTACCAGTAATTTCGTGATTAATTAGACCCACCCACATGACCCTTGACTATAATCAACATAATCACATGAATGTCCTAATTAATCGCATCATATGCTGTGTAAGAAGACATCACTTAGCTACCGTACACTACGCCTTGACTATAATCAACATACGTAGCACAAATACTAAGTACTCTACTTTCTAAAATGACGGAGGGTTTGCGGATGGTTTTTAAGAAAACCTTTAACGCTTTGAACTTGATATCGTTGTAGAATCAAATATTTTTCAAAAGGAGTGGCTTAAGCTCTGTAATTTTGAAATTTTGCTTTTTCGTAAAAAGCCGAGTGGGTTTCAAATCCGATTCTATAACATCTTTTTAGGTTTATTTTTCTTTACATTAATCTCATTAATGTAGTCCCATCATTTAAGTCCTTAAGCCATCACAGAAAAGAAACGAAAATAGAACGTACGCTTTGTTAGTTATATGTATGCCCTAGAGGCCATTACTGTACACAGGATGTATATTGTAGTGGATGCTTGGACATATATAGGGAGGACTTTCTTGCTCGACATGATAGTATGCTATCTGGTTGCTCTTTACCTTAACGTGTATACTGATTGTCTCTCTGTTACATGTTGGTAAAGCCCTTAGGATGTGTACTTGACTACCTGGACTGTGACGCAGATCATACTAGTGGGGACATGGTAGTCTATAAGTACATCCTTCAAGGTCCCTAATCGTGGGTATATCGAGACAGGGCATCGATATACCAGAGTAGACTAGCGTATACCTTCTCGACCCATACAGACGGGCGATGGATGATCCCATATCCATTGGTGTTTGACATCAGAGATGATATACGGGTGCTCAGTGGAGACTGGGTACACTGGACGGACTCGCCGAGAACTCCCAGATGGTATTATACCTTACGTCAGATGGCAGTTCTCTGGTGACACTGGTACAGAGTAGTCTGTTGACCCGAGATTGTCATAGAGTCTTGTGTGGTTCCCACTGTGCTTTGATTTCCACCTTACCACGTCCAAGAGGGCATGCAAAACGGTGGTTTTTGGGTACAGTCCCGAATCACATGGAGGCAATGAGCGATAGGAGGGGATTCGTCTCTCCCGGTATAGGGAGTTGATGTTGCGCTGTGTTCGATTGGCTATAACCGGAAATCCCTGGCCAGGGTTGCTGAGATTTACTGGTAAGTGTTACCAGTAGTTTCTCGAATTGTTATAGACCTCATATCGACACGACTTATCGAGCTATTGGGGTCTGACGTTTACCACCCGTAGGCGAGATATGCGACATATCAGACGACGAGACCGGACTGTACGGTAAGTGTTACTGGTTGGATTCACAGGAGTGTGAGCGGGCTTGCTCGTCGATCTTCTGATCGCTCAATACCCGGGTGCCCGTTACGTTTAGCAGACCGCTTGCGTCTTGTGGGTGATTGATATGATCATCATCTGCTGCCGGCGTATTGACGAGTCTTTAAAGTCCTACACAGAGGTTTCTTGGCTCAAGCGAAACGAAATAGGAGCGCATATGAGATATGTGCGGGACCGAGAATAATGCGTGTATGTGATACCGTATTTCATTCTCGCGATGAATGTGTCGAATGGTTGTATGCGATATAACCTAGTTATCGAATCAAGGATTGATTCGATAAAACGATACATTGTATACTAGTCGGTTGTGTGCGGCATGACCGGATCATTGAATCAAGTGTTGATTTAATGATTTAATGCATAATTATATATTTGATATATTACTTTGCATTAACTAGTATTGGTTCACTTTAAATGGATTTTCTCACTTGAAGTTCACAAGTTGTATATGTGATATACTTTTGTGTACTTGATTGTATCTTGTTTGATGATACATGCTTACTTGAGTTTGTGTAAAGATTAAACCATGGTTATTTAAATGGTTAGGGTTTTGTTTTTCATATCTATTTATTCATTTATTTATTTATTTCTTTTTGGCAAAAGAAAAGAAAAATGGTGGCTTTCTTTGGATGCATGTTGAAGCTTCATGAAGCTTTGACTAAGTCACCATTTTTGTCTTCATGCTTAACCCTAACCATTGACCTAACCCTAGTTTATTCTCTACACTTGACCATGGTTGGATTATGATAAGTATACATTTTATTTTTCTTTTTGAAAAATAAGGATCATAACATTTTTCATCTTCTTCTTCTTCTTCTTCTTCAAGAAGAAGCTTGCCTCCATCAATGGCAACTTGAGAAAATGAGTGAGAAATCCAATTCTAAAGTGAACCCACTTCCTATTTCTTCATCCTCTACCACTTTCCAAGTAGTATATGGTGTTTTCTTCACAAGTTTCATGACTTGGTGAAGTGGGAGCTTGATCTTGTGATGCCTCGACGTAGATCATCTTTGGCATCGTAGTCGATGACCTAGCCCGCCCATTTTTCCGATGAAGCCGACGCTAGAGCACGGGATTCAATTTGGACAGCGAGGAGACTTCATTGCGGAGCTATGGAGGTGGAGGACCGGATCTACAAAGGTTGTATTTCCGTTCTTGTAGTTAAGTTGTTAACTAGTTTCATTTGTCGCCTAAAATCTAGTTAACGATCCGTATTAGAGTTTCTCGGCACCCGTAAAATTTGAAATTGGCATGGTTGATGCCTTGTGAGACCTCCTTAGTGTGCCTAGGAACCCTACAGTGTATCAGAGACTAGCTAGAGCCTTAGGCGAAGTGTAGACGACGTTTGAAACCCGATCGAACCGAAACCCTTAAAACCTAAGTGCTCTCTGGACTTTTTCTAAAAACTGGGTTTTTTCCAGATTAAAAATGCTTAAAAAATTCAGCAGGGAATTCTAAGAATTACGATGCAAAATTTTCAAAGAGAAGAGTCCAATGTGCGGCGGAACCGCGGCAGAAGCTTGGCTTCTGCGGCGGTTCCGCGGCAAGATGATGACGTCATCACTCCCTTTTTGCACAGTAATTCCTATTTTATTATGCTGAGTTTTCTGGGAATTTTTAATTTGACTCAAAAGTTGAGTGTTCTTGGGTTGCATTGGGAATCGAAGATTCGATCGGATTATCAAGTTTTGTCTATGTGGCTTTCCGGATATTTTAGAATATGTTAAAAAGTTCGACCGGATATAAATACCCACTTTTTCCCCTGCCGGGAAATTTCCAATTGTTGGATTTTTCTGTAGTTTAATCACGTTCTAAGTAGTGCAAGTAACGCGATGGTCCCTCTAGAAGACAACAAACCTTAACTCGATTATGTGACCGTCTTGAACTGCCCTTTGAACCTTCGGGTTTGGGGCAGTATGGCGTGCCACATGTGAGGCGTTGGCTTGACCCTTCTACGGCTGGACCGTTGGTACTGAGGCATGAACTGGATGTTTTTAAACTTGTTTCATGTGTTGAGGATGTCGGGAAAACTTGGGTGTTCGAATGTTCGATCGGAAAGTTTAACATTTTCTATTTATCCGGAATGTGATACAATAATTGGTATTCACAATCAGTTATGAGATAACTGAATGAATGTTATAAACATAGCAGTTTAGTCTCACTTGATCGGTTGCCACGGAATTTTGATGTGATCAAAAGTCCGTCGCAATCACGTAGCGTACGCGGATACTCGCCGGGTAAACTTAATAGACAGCCTCACTCCATAGCCCCGACCAGGTGACTATAGGAGAACCCCGTCGCCGTAAGCATCCGTTCGGGTGCTCGCGGCAGCGGTGTTCCGTCTTGGTGCACTTCGTCGACGGCGTCGGGGGTGCGGCCGTCTACTAAAGTTTGCGACGAGCATTCGATCAGGATGTCGGGAATCTTGTTGAATTGCCCGACTTGATATTGAAAAGAGTTTTCGATTTTGAGACTAAAATGCGGGGTTTATAATTGTTAGGCATGCGATGTCTAAGTATTTCATGTGATTAGGCATGCGATGTCTATGCAGGTTGCGGATTCCAACTGTTGTAGTTTTACACTTTCTTTTCTGTGACCGTAAGTGTAATATGTGATATCGCCGGTTTCGTTGCTAAATGTCAACGACAATTGGGATGCGCATATTTACTTACGTTGATGACATGTGATGTTATGTGTTGCTGGATATGTTATATTGGATCGTCGTGTTTGAATAGCCGGGGGTTTTTATGTGAGATGAGTGTTTTTCATTTTCATTCATGTAAAAACTTGTATGTAATATTCTTTTATTGGGGCGCTTCCAGGTTGCGGAAGTTGTCACCGTTTGTATATTATTTACTTTTCCGCACTAGGATAGACCCAAGGAGAGGAGTACAAGTAACCGGGTTCTAGGGTCCAGTGGGAGACCAACTCGAGGAGTCAAGTTCGGGTCTCCTAACTCCAGAATTGGTAGGGTTGCTTGCCGCTCTCGTAGGGGTCTGGGGGTGTGGGATTGGCTATTCATCACGACCGTGGAATCCGTGTTTTATACTGGCTCGTATTGAAAACACGGACGTCCTAGTATATCCAATATTTCATATGATTCTTCTGCTGCGATATCTGTGATGTGATCATGTGATGTTCTGTGATAGATACAGTAAATAGTATATATGATATATTATATAGACGTTACTTATGTTTTACACCTGCGCTAGCCCTGCCCCGCTTTGCCGTTAGTTACCTAACCTAACGGTGCACGAGGGGACATCGAGACGAATGCGGATGGCATAAGTGTACATCGTATTTATCTGTGATGTTTAGGTAACTTAAATGATGGGACTTCATTAATATGATTAATGAAAGAAAAAGAAACCTAAGATGTTGTGGAATCGAATTTCAAAAATAAAACAGGTAGCTACAGTTCTTGCTTTGCACAGCGGTATATATGATATATCCTGCACCTTATTCGATGAGGAAAGGACCGAGATCCCTTCACCGGGAGTGACTCCTTTAGCAATAACTGGCAGATGCTACAACCCTCGGTTTGTCTTTTGATTGCTTTTAAGAGTTTTTGCTTTGCACAGTGATATATATGATATATCCCGTACCTCATTCGACTAGAAAAGGACCGACGATCCCTTCATCGGGAGTGACTCCTTTAGCAAAACTAGAAAAGCCTAAAAAACACTCCATTTTAAAATCATTTGATTCTACAACGATATCAAGTTCATTACGCAATAGGTTTTCAGAAAAACCTGTCGTAGCCCTCCGTCATTTCAGATAAGTTGTATATAGTATTCGTGCTGCATTTGTTGGCTTTCGTCAAGGTGCAGTGTGCGGTAGCTATATGCTGCTTATCTGCAAGCATACGATGCGATTGGATTAGGGTAGTCGTTCGGCTTTGTTGGCTTTCGTCAAGGGTCGTGCGGGTGGGTTTAATTCAATCAAGAAATGTACGGGTTGAACTTGACTAGCGGGCTATGCTTTGTTGGCTTTCGTCAAGGTCATAGCACGTTAGGGGCAAAATTATCGGGAATTTCAAGTGTTGAAATTTGCAATGAGATTGCATACCTTCTATGAGATAGTTGGATCCCGATACCCGCTGCGAGTAAGAGTTACTCCTGGGAGAGTTTTACACATTACAATTAGCCGATCAAGTAGGTGTCTAGAAAGGTGTCAACGAGGTTACGCCTCTGGGAAAACGAGGTTTACATTAATTAGGTTCGTGCGAAAGCACGGGGGACCTCCCTCAAAGTACCGACACTGGCCTGGCTGAAAGATTGGCAAACTTGTAGTGTGTAATTAATCCCGGCTAGTCTTTCCTTTTAGGGTTTGAAGGAAGATTTGATAAAAAGCAGTGGGAGCCATCCTGATTAGATAAAATAATAACCAATCTATTCTTGCAAGAGCGCACGCTGAGTGTTTTCTTCTCTCTCTCTCCTGGTAGCGACCATATCACGCCTTAATCAAGATAAAAATACGGAATATTGACCGAACCCGCTTGTTATACTTAGCTGGGGAACGTTGGTCCCGCTCCAACTTATAATTGTTATAAGACAGAGCAGAAAATTGGGGAATACCAGAATTCCCGTGCCGCCCAAACGAAGAGAGTGCATGCTGATGCATCATCTTCGAGTGTGTTCATTACAAAGAACTGTTTCTCAGTATCCTCCGCATCCTAGGTATATGATACCGGATCAAGATCCCAGATATGTAAACTGTTACATAGGGCTACAAAAAGGTAGAAAACTGAGAACGGGTGATAAGTTTCATGAGACAGAAAACGGGCCAAGTGTTGCAGCCAAGTCTGTTGGTCACTGTCACCCTGTATTACCAATACATTGATTCTGAATAAATGCTATTAGACACCGAACCTGATATACAAAATCATATCAGTCTCTTTAGTAGTAAAGAAATGATAAAATTTTGTATTGATGGATAATGTTTTGAACATTTCCTATATCAAAAGTTGATCGGTTCAGGCACGTTATCTAAAAGCATTAATGTTCTAAATCAAACTACAGTTCTTTAGTATACGGAACACACACAAGAGGAAGAGTTCAGAAATGAACGAATCCTTCTTGAGGCATTGTAGACTAGGTCATATCAATGTGACCCGACTAGCTAAAGTTACATGTAGATGCATATTTAAATCAGTTTGAATCTACATCTTGTGAAACTTGCCAGTCATGTCATAAAGATATAATGACACCAGCTCTGTTTATTAGAAACAGAGAAAGAGTTAGTGAACTCTTGGGATGATACATGTTGATGTATGTTGGTCCCCTGTCTACAAATGCCAAGACCGGTTCGTTATACTTCATTACATTCTCTGATGATCTCTTCTGATTCAGACATATGTTCCTGTTGAAACACAAGTCCGAACCTTTTGAGATATTCACGGAATATAAGTTAGAAGTAGAGAACCAAATTGAGGGTATAAGTATTATGTCCTTTGATGCGATCAGGGAGGAGAATACTTGAACACAGAATTCCTGGACTATTCTAAAGGAGAATGAGATTCTCTCTCAGCATTATTCCTCCGTATACACCATAGCACGATGGTATATCGGGGCGGAGCAATCACACCCTATATGATAAGGTGTGCTCTATGATGAGTACTACTGAGTTTCCTATTTCCTTTTTGGGAGTTATGCACTTGAGAAGCTGCATACCTATTGAATTGGATTCGAATCAAATCCATGCCTACCGCTTCATATGTGATATGGAAAGGGAAGAGCCCATATCTTAAGTTAGTTAAGATTTGGGGTTGTCCGGGCTATGTCTAAAAGCATAATCCGGACAAGATCGAGGCAAGTTCTGTTATGTACAACTGGAAAGGTTCCAGCTATACAAACTACAGCAGATGATTTGGTAGAACCAAAGGATTCAGTAGATTCCAACGAACCTCAGCCTCTCCGCGGATCTAATAAAGGGTTCCTTACCCACCTGAGAGATACTTCGGTTCCTCTATGACAGTGGGAGTGAGGATTGCATCATGAGATGATGACCGAACTAGTTTCGAGCTGGCCATCAGGAGTGGGACTCTGTAAGAATGGCTGGATGTTTAGCGATCTGAGATGGAATCCATATACACCAACAAAGTATGGACTTTGGTTGCAATATCTGAAGGGTTAAATCCCCATCAGGAGCAAGTATATCTTGAGAAGATTACTTGGTGTACTTGGAAAAGTTGAGACTTTCAAAGCTAGACATGTTAAAGCTTTTCATCATCGACCAGGCATGGATAATGATGAATCCTTTTTCCAGTGGCTATGCTTAAGTCCATCCAGATCCTACTTGCCACGGCTACATACCATGACTACGATATCTGGCGGTTGGGTGTCATGACTGCTTTTCTAAATGATGTTTTAGAAAAAGGGCGTCTATAAGTACACAGCCAGAGGGCTTCGTAGACAGTGGGAGCAGCGGAAACGTGTAAAAGTTGCTTTATAGGATAAAGCAGGCATCGCGGAGTTGGAAAATCTGTTTTGATGTAGTAGTCAAACAGTTTGACATCATCAAAATGGTAGATGAACCTTGTATATACAAAAAGGTAGTAGGGAGTATGGTGATGATCCTCATAGAGTACGTGGATGACATACTCTTGATAAGAAAGGAGTTTCCTATGCTACGCTCGGTCAATCTCCGCTTATCACAATGATTCTCCATATATGATCAAAGTGGTACCTCCTAAATCCTGGGTTTTGGATCTATGAGATAGATCTAATTGGATGTTAGGATTCTCACTAGTTGTAGTGAGATGGTATCAACCGATCCTGGGGAGAATCACTGGAAGGGTTCCAGGGTGATAAGGACGACTGAGAGTCAGTCACAGGCATTGTCTTTACCCTCAGTAAAGGGACGGTATGTTGGAAGAGTTCCAAGCTAGATACCGTGGCATACTAGACGATAAAGGCTCGATACATCGCTACTTAACATGCTACCAAAGAGACAGTCTGGATGTATATTTGTTCATGAGATGAACTTAGTTCCTCCCATTGTGTGACAGTGGAGTTGTGGCTTATGCCAAGGAACGTCCGTCCCATCAGTGATCCAGACATATTCTAAGGCAGTATCACCTGATCATGGAGATGGTTAATCTCCAGGGTGATCAAGGTTAGGAGAGTAGACTCAGAGGACAACACGGCTGATCCACTCACAAAGGCCTTTTCCCAGAGAGAGACTTTTATGGGATGGTTGAGTATGAGATACTACAACCACTGCTATCAGATGGCCCTAGTGCAAGTGGGAGATTGTTAGTTATATGTATGCCTTAGAGGCCATTACTGTACATAGGATGTATATTGTAGTGGATGCTTGGACATATATAGGGAGGACTTTCTTGCTCGACATGATAGTATGCTATCTGGTTGCTCTTTACCTTAACGTGTATACTGATTGTCTCTCTGTTACATGTTAGTAAAGCCCTTAGGATGTGTACTTGACTACCTGGACTGTGATGCAGATCATACTAGTGGGGACATGGTAGTCTATAAGTACATCCTTCAAGATCCCTAGTCGTGGGTATATCGAGACAGGGCATCGATATACCAGAGTAGACTAGCGTATACCTTCTCGACCCATACAGACGGGCGATGGATGATCCCATATCCATTGGTGTTTGACATCAGAGATGATATACGGGTGCTCAGTGGAGACTGGGTACACTGGACGGACTCGCCGAGAACTCCCAGATGGTATTATACCTTACGTCAGATGGCAGTTCTCTGGTGACACTGGTACAGAGTAGTCTGTTGACCCGAGATCGTCATAGAGTCTTGTGTGGTTCCCACTGTGCTTTGATTTCCACCTTACCACGTCCAAGAGGGCGTGCAAAATGGTGGTTTTTGGGTACAGTCCCGAATCACATGGAGGCAATGAGCGATAGGAGGGGATTCGTCTCTCCCGGTATAGGGAGTTGATGTTGCGCTGTGTTCGATTGGCTATAACCGGAAATCCCTGGCCAGGGTTGCTGAGATTTACTGGTAAGTGTTACCAGTAGTTTCTCGAATTGTTATAGACCTCATATCGACACGACTTATCGAGCTATTGGGGTCTGACGTTTACCACCCCTAGGCGAGATATGCGACATATCAGACGACGAGACCGGACTGTACGGTAAGTGTTACTGGTTGGATTCACAGGAGTGTGAGCGGGCTTGCTCGTCGATCTTCTGATCGCTCAATACCCGGGTGGCCGTTACGTTTAGCAGACCGCTTGCGGCTTGTGGGTAATTGATATGATCATCATCTGCTGCCGGCGTATTGACGAGTCTTTAAAGTCCTACACAGAGGTTTCCTGGCTCAAGCGAAACGAAATAGGAGCGCATATGAGATATGTGCGGGACCGAGAATAATGCGTGTATGTGATACCGTATTTCATTCTCGCGATGAATGTGTCGAATGGTTGTATGCGATATAACCTAGTTATCGAATCAAGGATTGATTCGATAAAACGATACATTGTATACTAGTCGGTTGTGTGCGGCATGACCGGATCATTGAATCAAGTGTTGATTTAATGATTTAATGCATAATTATATATTTGATATATTACTTTGCATTAACTAGTATTGGTTCACTTTAAATGGATTTTCTCACTTGAAGTTCACAAGTTGTATATGTGATATACTTTTGTGCACTTGATTGTATCTTGTTTGATGATACATGCTTACTTGAGTTTGTGTAAAGATTAAACCATGGTTATTTAAATGGTTAGGGTTTTGTTTTTCATATCTATTTATTCATTTATTTATTTATTTCTTTTTGGCAAAAGAAAAGAAAAATGGTGGCTTTCTTTGGATGCACGTTGAAGCTTCATGAAGCTTTGACTAAGTCACCATTTTTGTCTTCATGCTTAACCCTAACCATTGACCTAACCCTAGTTTATTCTCTACACTTGACCATGGTTGGATTATGATAAGTATACATTTTATTTTTCTTTTTGAAAAAGAAGGATCATAACATTTTTCATCTTCTTCTTCTTCTTCTTCAAGAAGAAGCTTGCCTCCATCAATGGCAACTTGAGAAAATGAGTGAGAAATCCAATTCTAAAGTGAACCCACTTCCTATTTCTTCATCCTCTACCACTTGCCAAGTAGTATATGGTATTTTCTTCACAAGTTTCATGACTTGGTGAAGTGGGAGCTTGATCTTGTGATGCCTCGACGTAGATCATCTTCGGCATCGTAGTCGATGACCTAGCCCGCCCATTTTTCCGATGAAGCCGACGCTAGAGCCCGGGATTCGATTTGGACAGCGAGGAGACTTCATTGCGGAGCTATGGAGGTGGAGGACCGGATCTACAAAGGTTGTATTTCCGTTCTTGTAGTTAAGTTGTTAACTAGTTTCATTTGTCGCCTAAAATCTAGTTAACGATCCGTATTAGGGTTTCTCGGCACCCGTAAAATTTGAAATTGGCATGGTTGATGCCTTGTGAGACCTCCTTAGTGTGCCTAGGAACCCTACACGCTTATGCCATCCGCATTCGCCACGGTGTCCCGTTATGTACCGTTAGGTTACTTAACTAACTGCATAGCGTGACGGGACTAGTGCGGATGTAAAACATAAGTAACGTTTATTATATATCATATATATAATGTACCATTCATCTCATCATATTAAGTGATCACATCACAGAATATCAACAGCAGAAGCACATATATGAAAATACAGGATATATTAGGAGGTCCGTATTTTGTATCTAGCCAACAATAGAAAATACGGATTTCACGGTCGTGGTGAATAGACAAACCCACATCCCTAGACCCCTACAAGAGCGGCAAGTGACCCTACTAATTCTAGAGTTAGGAGACCCGGGCTCGACTCCTCGAGATGGCCTCCCACTGGACCCTAGAACCTGGTCACTTATGCTCCCCACCTTGGGTCTATCCTAATGCGGAAAAATAAATAATATACATCAATATTGGTGACATCATCCTCAACCCGGATGTGCCCCAATAAAAGAATATTACATACAATGAATTTTACATGAATGAAAAGAAAAACTCTCATCTCACATAAAACCCCTCAGCCATTCAATCACGACGATCCTATACATCATATCACAGCAACACATAACATCACATGTCATCAACGTAAGCAAGTATGCGTATCCCAATTGTCGTTGACGTATAGCAACAAAACCGGCGATACACCACATACTACACTTACGGTCGCAGAAAAGAAGTATCAAACTACAACATTTGGAATCAACACATCCCTTAGAAATCATAAATCTGGAATATCTCATATTTCGGATTTCATGTCTAATATTGTAAATCTTATATTTAGGTCTCAAATATGAAAACACTTTCCAAAAGAACTCGGATAATTCAACAAGATTCCCGATTCCACCCGAGACCGAAATGTTAGATTTACAACCAACTAATCAATTTTCACAAAACCAATTAGTGTAGATTCCAAATATTGTATTTTGATTACATATAGCTAGACGATATTAAACCTTTTGATCGAATCAACAAGCACCCACATTTCCCAGAGAGCTCAACACTTGAGCATGGTTAAAAAATACCTAAAAACATACCACAGTACCTACGGACCAACCGTAGAAGGGCCAACCCTTGCCTCACCTATGGCGCCATGAAACTACGGCAAACCCTAGGGTTTAGCCGCAGTTCCTTGGTCACAGAATCGAGTTAGGGTTTCAATCTTCTAGAGGGTCCATAGAATTACCTGCATGGTTCATTAAATATATTTAACCTGGAAAATACCGGTGTTTGATGTTCGTTCGAACTGTTAAACGTCATTTAGGTTACCTAAAACGATGTTAAAATCGACTAAGAAACACTTCGAATTATCCCCTTAACAAATTAGCATCACATGAAATTTTGGACTAAACAAACAATACCTGAAACCCCAAAATATACAGACCATAGCACCAAAGAAAAACGAGGTAAAAATGAGCTACATGGACCGGCCAGCTCGGAAATTATGAGCTTTTCCCCGGGTCAAATCCGGTGTAATGGCCTCGTTTTTCTCTCATGTTCTAAATGCATCATATGCAAGCTTCTGTATATGTTTAAATAATTTTAGGAGATCATTTTAAAAACAACAGAGAGCATATTTTAGGGTTCCAGTTTTTAGAAGTTTCGGAGTTGTTTCGGTTTCGTAAGATAACTAACATCGTCTAAATTTCTAGTTTAGCTCTGATACCACTGTAGGGTTTATCTAGCACCATGCCTAGGGTTTGGTTTGCATTAAACATGCTACATTTTTAGGGGTGCTAAACAAAACCGACCATGAATCGAACTAGAAATTTAGGGTAACGAGAAATAGTATCACATACTAAATGAGTGTCTAACACCAAGAAGGTAGAATTACAACCTTTGTAGACCTCCCTCTTGGCTCCTTGGATCGACTTGGAGTTTGAACCCGTTTGCTAGAGTCCTTTAAAGTCCACGATGATCCACCACGGAGTCTTTTTGCTCAAGCTCCTTGCTCCACTTGATCAAGATGAAAATGAAGCAAACAATCTACACTAGTGGGCTAGACTAAAGTAGAATGGTGATGTGCGTTGTGATCTCACTTCAAAACCTTTTCTTTTTCTTTTCTGCAATCACTTTCTAAAACCTAGAGAGTATTAAGGAGGAAGAGGAGGAAAGAGATGGCTTAACTTAACTCAAGAATGAGAATGTGATAATAATCAAGAGAGGGAGAGGGTTATGTCATCCCAAACCATGGTTACAAAATATCTAGATATTTTGATATTGAGTTAACCAAAACCATGGGCAATAAAACCATGGTTTTGACTTAAGTCAACTAAAGAAAAGTGTAGAAACTGAAAACCATGATTTAATTTCCATTTAGGTTTTTCTCAATAATCAAAATATGTAAATATTTTACCATGTGAGTCTTGTATTGCCATCACCATTGTACCATCAACCATGACACATGTATGCATGCATGTGTGCATCCATATCAATATATACATACATACACTCATGCATACAACATAAATAGGTTTTCATAAGTGTGCTAATGGTCATTCATATTAAATCAACACTTGATTTAATAATCCGGTCATATCAAATACGACCCGACCAATAGTAAACGCTGAATTAAAACGTGGTATCATATACTCGCATTTAATCAAGCTCCCGCGCATATCCCCATATGCACCTCACATCTTTTCGCCTAAGCTAGGAAACCCCTCTGTGGGACTCTAAGACTCGTCAATACGCTAGCAGTAGGCAGTGATCATATCATTTACCCACAAACCATCAGCGGCACTAGCTGTACATAACGGCTTCCAGATATTGAGCGATCAAAAGAAAAACAAGCGAACCTGTCAAAACTCCCATCGAGCCAACTGGAAACACTTACCGTACAATCCGGTCTCTTCGTCAGATATGCTGCATATCAAGTCTAGGGATGGTGTCGTCGACCCCAAAAACTTAATAAGTCATGCCGGTATATGGCCTATAACAGATCGAGAAGCTACTGATAACACTTATCAATAAATCTCAACAGCCCTGGCTAGAGACTTCCTGTTATAGCCAATCGAGCATAGCGCTGTTAGTTGTATGTATGCCCTAGAGGCCATTATTGTACATGAGATGTATATTGTAGTGGATGCTGGGACATATATAGGGAGGACTTTCTTGCTCGACATGATAGTATGCTATCTGGTTGCTCTTTACCTAACCATGGAGATTAGTATACAGATACTGTCTTGCTCTCGCATGTTGGTAAAGCCCTTAGGATGTATACTTGACTATCAGGATTATGATGCAGATCATACTAGTGGGGCCTGGGCAGTCCATGAGTTCATCCTTCAATTGTTCTTAGTCGTAGAAGTTGTTCCCTCATGGGAATTAAATAAAACACAGATAAAGCAGCAAAGAAAACCTTAAATGAGGCATCGCGTGCCTACACGTGACCGGGCATCACGTGTCAACACGTGACCAGGCATCATGTGCAGACACGTGACCATTTACAGGCAAAGCCTGTAGACACTGAATAAAATAAACAAATTGGAAATGCTGTGTCATTGGGGTCACATGTCAACACGTGACCAGGCCTCACGTGCAGACACGTGACCATTAACAGGCAAAGCCTGTAGAATAAAATAAACAAATTGGAAATGCTGTGTCAGTGAGGTCACGTGTCAACACATGACCAGGCCTCACGTGCAGACACGTGACCATTTACAGGCAAAGCCTGTAGACACAGAATTAAATTCTAATTTGAATGCTTTATCAAATGGGGTCACGTGCCAACACATGATAAACTCCTAAAACATCTGAACTAATAGAATTAAATTCTAATTAAGAGGGAATCTAAAACCCTAATTGGAAAATATTTCTCTAGATCTTTCCAAACAAAAAGATTGCACTCTGTAAAGTGGAGCATCGTTGGATTAAAAAATCCAATGGTAATTAAAAATCACCAATTTATAGAAAGATTCTATACAAGGAAAGATTTTCCTAAAATCTGCCAAGAACAACAAATAAAATATCTTTTGGATTAAAAATCCAATGGTGAATAAAATTCACCGAGTAATCTAAAAGATCATGTTGGTTACAAAATCAATCAAAATCTTTCAATGAAAGATTGACTAAACAAACTGATTCTTTTCTTTCTCCTATAAATAGGAGCCAAGAAGAGAAGAAAAAAAAAGAAAGACAATAACAGAGAGAGAGAAAAGAAGAGAATTTAATTCTCCAAAAAGAAGAAAATCTCTTCAGAAAAGAAAGAAACCCTAGGTAAGAGAGAGAAAGAGATCATTCTATAAGCTCCCACAAAACAAAAAAAGAATTTAATTCTCAAACTAAGAGTTTAAATCTTCTGAATAAGAGCTTAGTTCTTCTTTTGGTTGAAGATCTGCAGAAGCAGATATCCCCATAAGTTGAGAATTTAATTCTCATCAGGGGGATTCTGCCATGCAGATCTAAAGCCTAGGGGAGGACCTAAGTTCAGAGAATTTTATTCTCCCACAAATCACATAGGAATTTAATTGCTCGAACAAAGATAGGGTTTAACCCTTAATATAAGAACTTAGTTCTTCCTCTGGTTGAAGATCTGCAGAAGCAGATCTCCTCATAAGTTGAGAATTTAATTCTCATCGGGGAGATTCTGCCATGCAGATCTAAAACTTAGAGGGAGAATTGGGTTTAAAGAATTTAATTCTTCCAAATACATAGGAATTTAATTCCTCTAAATAAAATTAAGGTTTAACCCTATAAAAGAATTTAATTCTTAAATAAGGGACTTAGACTTTTCATGTACGTAAAAAGATCAAGTACCCAATATGATCACGTGGCAACACGTGACCCTCCCCTCAATGGTAAAAAAAGAATGAATGAGATGGGGTCACGTGCTCCCATGTGACCCTTGAATAAATTCCTCAAAATAAAGAGAACAAAGCCAAGTCAGGACAAATTTTGGGCGCCTCACGTGTGCCCACGTGACCCCTGACAAACACATATTTAAAAAAGAGAAAACGAGGTAAAACTGAGGAGTTAATACCCAATGCATGGGCACTATCACGTGTTCACACGTGATGATCACAAAGATTAAGTGTTTAACACTTACCTGCATATTCTGAGAATAACATAAAGGAAGCTTAGCCCAATCCTCGGGCGCCTCACGTGTCCTCACGTGAGCGCTTCATTTTTTTAGTGTTTAACACTATTTTAAGTGCTTCATCCCTAGTGTTTAACACTATTTTAAATTTATCACGTGGGAACACGTGATCGCCAAATATGTGCTAGTGTTTAACACTATATTCAAACCAGTCTTAGCCCAAATTAGCTAAGTCTTTCAGAGGCAAGACTCCCCTTTGACTGAACCTCAAATACACTCTTGTCTTCCAAAATTAATCATCTCATATGGCATACGAGTGCTCAGCACTCAATAAAAGACAAAAATATTGTCAGAACCCAAACCCATGCTTAGCATTGCTAAATAGAGGGGGGCTGAGCCCAGAAAAATGTTCAGCAGCCCAAACAAATGTCCAACATTTTAAACCTAATTGGACTTTGCCTAAGTTGGCCATGAGTCCTCAATTCAGATTTAATTTAGCCCATGTACTCATAATCTAATTAATTGGTCTTAGTCACAAGTTGGACTACAGATCTCCCAACCCACATCGGTTCAAGGGTACATCTCTTTATTCCTCTGATATGTGTCGTTGTAATTCTTCAACGTCTTCAGAGAGGTAACGGGTCCCGACAACCAGCAAATCTTACAGACTATGATGTCTCTAAACTGGACTGTGAGGTCCTTAAACTCATGGACTATGATGTCCTTAATCTTAAGGACCGTGATGTCCCTAAACTAAACCCTACAGACTATGATGTCTCTAAACTGGACTGTGAGGTCCTTAAACTCATGGACTATGATGTCCTTAACCTTTACAGACTATGATGTCTTTAAACTGGACCGAGATGTCCTTAAACTAACATTGGACCATAATGTCCTTAAACTAATGGACCGCAATATTCCTAAACTAAACAATAGAGCCCAAATGATCTTTTGTTGGATCTAAATGATCCTATTAAGTTGATCTTAGTCTAAAATTAGACTAACGTGTCCTTAACAAACGGTTAAGTTGATCTTAGTCTCAAATGAGATTAACGATCCTTAAACCTAACCCAAAACCCAAATCTAAGAAAATACGGATTTGGACTAATCCACGCCTTACGGGCGACAACATAAATTAGTCTCCATATACAATCCACGGGCAACCAAAAACAAAACAAACACCCATGACACGAAGTGACCATCTGGAGAAGGAGAAAGTGGTTACCGCGATGCGGTAGCGTAATTAACTACAGGGGCTTGCGCTTGCAGGGAAGAGCGTCCCCACAATCAAAACCCCCTCAAATGAGGGGGGAATCTGTCGAAGTCTGCTACATCGGCCGCATCCGTTTAAACCTTCGATACATGGTGCCATAAGTCAACTTGGCATCTTCGGAGAGGTGGACAGATAGCACCAAATAGCATCTGCCCCCGAAATTCAGGCCGGAAATCCCAACGTCCCGGTCGCGTCTTTCGACGGAAAACAGATTCTGGCACATCCGATGGGACCTTTTCCTCTTTCCACTCCACACTTCATGTATTGTGTTTCGCGAACGAATCGCGGTTTGACATGGTTGCCTTTGGATGTGAAGTACTAAGATTTGCTATCTTGCTCCGTGCAGAAAACAGAAGATCAATGGTTTCAAACTGCACTAACTGCAACTGCAACTCTCGCTCTGCCCCGTCTGGAGGAGTAACCTACGGGCCCCAAGCGACCTCCCTTTTTACAATTCCGGTGGAACAAATGACCCAAGCTACCACTGGGTTATTCTTCGGGACCATGATCCCGCCAACAAGCTTCAGCACTCCTGTACCATTGCAAGAAGCTTCGAAGAAGTCGATCTTTGATCGGCTTGCCACTACTGCGGCCCCTCTCAACGGGTCGTCTAAGTCTACTACCTCAGTTTTCAACAGACTGGGCCGAAGCTCAGATGGGCCCATGAAGAAGCCCACAATTCCTGAAGAGGTTATCCCGAAGTGGATAGCCATTCCTGCCCCTGAAGTCGTCAGAGCGGCTTCCCCTGCTAAGGAATCAGTCTTTGCAAGACTGGACGTTTCAGCCCCCATTCCAGACAAAGTCATGAAGACTGTTTCCCCTGTTCGAAAGTCGGCCTTCGCAAGACTGACTATCCCTTCCCAACGGACGTCAGTCTTCGACAGGCTAGCACCAATAACATTCCCTCCTCAAAATAAGGGGCATGAGGAAACTCAACCAACAGCGGAGGTGATCCCGGCCGCTCGACATGCTCGACGTCGCCACTGGCGCCGAGTAAGGAAAGCTGGGGGCAGCTCTCCATCTGGACTGACTCCGCCAGCTGGAAGTTGATGCTGCTGTTCCAACTGGGAACAGCTTTGTACTACTTTACATGGTGCGCAGGAATTCACCAACCGCCGTGCTAAAAAAGTCTCCTCCGCCTGTGGAGAGCGCTACAAGGGCGAAGCTGGAGCAGCCTCCTCAGCGGTTGTCCTCTAAAATTCATAAGGTTTGGCGACAGGTCCAAGACTCCGTGGTCAACCGAGACTACTCCCGCCGACAGGAAAAGATAAAGGTTCGGAAAGAAAAAGACCACCCTGTCATACCACAGGAGATGTCATCTACTCGGGTGCTCGCTACAACGGCCCCCTCGACTTCGACCGCCCACAAAAGGAGAAGGCCGGAGAAGATCCCTACGACCAATCTCAAAGGCATCGAACATAAACGCCCCAAGTCTGGGGGCATGGTGGTGCACACTGTTTATATGGCATCCGGGAAAGAGGATAGTTGTATCTCTACGGGTCATCGACCGCTTACGTGATCCGTGACAAAAGCCCAGGAGCAGCAACAGAAGCTTCAGGAAATGCTAGCACAAATGGCCGCACTCACTGGGCCAAAAGAAAACCCGGAGGCGTCATCAGAGCAGCGTCATAAACAAGAAACTGATGCCGAATTCCTCCGAAAGAAAGACAGAGAGGCCGCGGAACAAGCGGCCAACATAAAACGAATGGCGCTCTTATTCTAAGACATGGTTAGGATGATGATACGGCCAGATCCTCCGGCTGAAGACCCTCTGATTGTCCTTGAAGATGACAGAGGGGAGACATCAAACCCTCTTCCGGCTTGTCCAGCAGCCAAAGAGGAGACCATCTCCAAAGCCGCCCTGGATGATTACGTCGCTCAACAGATACGAGCTCACCATGTGAATGAAGCGGCCGGTCAGATTGTTAAGACTGGACGACCCTATCCGGGTTTGTACGACCAAATAAAGTACCCACCGGGTTATACGATCCCTAAATTCCATGTATATAAGGGGACGGGAAACCCGCACTAACATGTTGCTCAATTTAGAGCCTTATGCGGTAATACTGGAGGTGATGATAAACTACTGCTCCGCCAGTTTGTTAGCAGCTTGTCGGAGACGGCATTCGAGTGGTATTCGGAACTCCCGAATGACTTTATCAAGACATTTGCAGAGATGGAGCTGCTATTCACCCAACGTTTTGTGAGCGCTAGCGAACGTACCCCAATCACGGCGCTGATCAACGCCAGGGTAAAGCCAGGAGAAACTTGGGTCCATTACGCGATACGGTGGCGGAATCTATGGTCGAAGTGCGAGCAGCGCATCGAAGAGGCTCCTGCAGTGGGCATGTTTGTGGGAACCCTCGATCCGCAGGCGACCATATCCCAATTCATGATGTTCTTCAAGCCGACCACTTTCCAGACCTTGATTGATAAGCTGGCCTAAATGAACCAGATGGGTCATAAGCCTTCCTTTTCAAAGACAGAGCCGCGGAATGAAAAGGGCAAAGCGAAAGCGACCTTTGAAGCCAATGCTCAACAACAGCCGAGCAACATAAAACCGGTTGTTCACCAAAGCAACGTGCATCCACGCCAATCCTTCGAGGAGAGACTAGGACGTCCCTATTCGTTTCCGCGAGAGAAAACAAAGAGACTGTTCGAGCTGGCAGTGCGCAACAGGCTCATCAATCTGCCAGATCCAAGACGTCCGCTGCAGCCCGGCGATGCTAACAATCCCAATTACTGCCCTTACCACGGAGCAGTAAATCGTCCAATTGAAGATTGCTTCGTCTTTAAAGGCTGGATTGAAGACCAATACCAACAGGGCAAATTCGCACTGTCCGAGAACTGGAAAGTAAACCCGCCTCAACCGCATGCTCTTAAAAGGGGGGACACGCCGGGGGCATCATCCTATTTTGTTGAAGAAGCTCCATGGGTGGTCGCTCTTTCAGTCAAGACGAAAAGGATGCTGAAAGATCTTCAAACATGCCCGGCGATCAGGTGGAAAAATCTGTTAGAACCCGAGATCATCGAGGGAATGCTGAAGCCGCGCCCGACGCAAAAAATTGGTAGCAATAATCAAAAAGCTCAGGCCCAGGCGTCAAAGTCTTCGAAGAAAAAGAAGAAAACCAAAAATCCCGTGAAGGATGCTGACAAGCGCATGGACCTGGAAAAACGCATCGACGCGCTGGAAGAATATAACCAGAAGGTGCGAACCCCGGTCATGCTCCAAGATTTTCTCGACCGCATCCTTGAAGACAGAGACGATGACAATGATGGGGGAGAGGACTCGGCAGATGAAACTGAGGGCTATGAGGCAAGCTGCCACATAATCTCTCACTCGTTGAAAGATGGTGAAGAAGCACCTGATGCAAAGAAACTGGGGGCAGATCCAGAACCGGAATCAAAACCCTTGGAATTGTCTGACAAGATCATCGACCTACTGCTGAACGAAGCCCGTCAGAAGAGCAAGGATGATCGAGAACGCGAAATGGCTATATTCGAAAATGCCAGGAGTCGGCGTCAATTTAAAGAAGTCATAGGTCATGAAATACCCCAACCAGATCAAAGCACTTATGTCGCCAGCAAAAGCAGGTTCAAGAAGAAGAAGCGGTTCGCCAAAGCTATATCGATAGGAATGAAGCTGCCACCCTCCGAAGGAAGCACTCCTGATGGGATACACCTTGATGAAGGGGATGCACATCCAAATTACTGCTTGTACCATCGAAAGACCATGCACCCTAATGAGGAATGCAACACCTTTAAAAATTGGTGGCAAGGATACGTTGCTTATCGACAGCAGTTCAAGCGGATGAAGCGCAAAACTCGTCGAGAACAAAGAGCATGACAGATGAGCACGGAAGAACTGTCGGCAACTGTTACATGGTTGACAGCAAGGGATCGCAAGTTCCTACCTTCAGGAGAAATTCTGATGAAGAAATACCCCTCGGCCCTCTCTTCAAAGAATCCACCTCCGAAACAGACGAGATGAAGACCTGCGAGAACATTCAGCTGCGCAATCGCACGCTACCTGAAAAGAATCTCAAACCCGCAGATAAGGGATCGAACAAAAAGGATAAGGGGAAAGAAAAGGTCCCTGAGGATATCACCCTTGATGATCGAGTCGTCGAAGAGCTTGCAGCCAAGGACCCGTCCAAGAAAAACAAGGTGGATTACAACGTGCTGGCACACCTGAGGAAGATACCCTCGCAGCTAAGCATTCTCGACGCCCTTCTGTTATCCAAAGAGGAGAAAGATTCTCTAATCAAAGCGTTACAAGAACCCGGACAGTTTCAAGCTTTCCTCGCCGAAGAAAAGATGAAGGACGAGTTGGAGGAAGTGCACACTGCTGACATCACTTTCGGCGATGAAGACCTCCTCCTCGGGACGTGCGAGCATAACCGTCCACTATATGTCGCCGGGTACTGTCATGGCATCACGATAGGCAAAATCCTAGTCGACAATGGATCTTCCGTTAATCTCCTAAATATGAGGGTGCTAAAAGAAATCTTCATGAGCGTTCAACACCTCGCTCGGGATAAAATCACTATCTCCGGATTCGACTCCCAGTCATCATGGACGCTTCTGTGATACTGACGTTACGCTTTGGGCTGCTTGTCACTGATATCAAGTTCCACGTCATTGACGCCAAGACTTGCTACAATGCTTTGCTCGGCCGGCCTTGGTTACACGAGTACAACATTATCCCTTCTACACAGCATCAGTGTATGAAGTACTTCAAAGATGGACTTGAATACACTGTGACAGGGGAACTAAACCCATTCTCCGTGAATGAAGTCCGCAAATATGAAGATGCCAAGTACTTCCTGCCAAATTTCGAAAACACAGAAAGATGTCGCAAACCGGAGAGCAAACAAAAAGCTATCACCACCATTCCGGTCTTCGGGAGCGATACCGAGGAGGACGAAGAGATGGTCTATCCCGGACTGCCCCAATACACTAAGCCAGGGCCGTCCACCCCTATATTGGTCTTCGGCAGTGACTCTGAAGACGAAATCAATGCAGTATTCTCTGCTCGGCCATCAATACAATCCCTCGCTGGCGATGATCGAAGTTTGCAAATTTCCATGGTTCTACAAGAGTATTACAAAGAGCTCGACGCACTTGATACCTATAGTGTGCAAGAACTGCAGACGTTCTACGTCCCTCCCAGGCGAAGAGATGAAAAGGCGATCCTCTTTTATCAATCCATGAAAACCAAAGTAGAGAAAGAAGTCTGGCATGGTGCCGATTTGACACTTGACAGACTTCATCCTATCCGACTGCCCAGATACTATACAGAAGGATTGAAGAGGCTGTTGAGGCACAAAGGCGTATCCTTTAAACAGACTGCTCGACAAGCTCAGTTCTACAATAGGATCTGGAACGTCCCCGGAACTCAGCGAATATTGCCCACCGGGAGAATGGAAACGATCGGGCTTGGATACATTCGATCCAAGAAACGGGAGTAAGTCCACGGCTGCTACATCATACATGACTTTGATGAAGAAGAAGATGTTCTGTTAAAAGACGCTAACCCTGAACCAAAACGAGGTCCCATCATGAAAATGCCAAGTCCATCGTTTGAAGAACAGATGGGCAAGCTAATAAGGGAAGCGGGTCAAAAGGTCTGGGATGATCATAACCGTGAAATGGCCATCTACGAGGAAGCCAGGACGCAACGCTTCCTTCAGCAGACTACAGATAATGATGGTGCCCTTCGTTCCCAGTCTATCATACAGAAGACCCGACGCAAAAACAAAAACAAATTGAAGAACGGAAAAAACGTTCGACAGCAACGAAGCGGATCCAAGAAGTCACGCAATCGAAAATCGAGCAGCCGAGATCCGTCTCTTATAAAGAAGATGAGTCGAGCATATTCTTTTCCCCAAGTAAAGACAAAGAAAATCTTCGACCTCGTCGTGAAGCATCAGATGATTACGCTCCCGGAGTCCAAGCACCCCGATCGAACAAATGAGGTTCATCACTCAGACTATTGCTCCTATCACCGGGCGATAGGACATCCCATTGAAGACTGCTTTACCTTTAAAGACTGGGTTGAAGACTAGTATCAACTCGGCAGATTCGCTCTATCCAACAGTTGGAGGGTAAGCCCGCCACGGAAGCATGAATCAAAAGCCACTTATGCAATGAGAGTAGAACCAGGTCAACATCGGTCTTGGAAACAATCTCATACCTGTCATGTAATAACGCCGACAGAAGAAGGAGGGCTCAAGAATATGGATGAGCCCTCCTGGTGCTTCGAAAACGATGATGACGAAGTGATCTCAGAGTTTCCACCGGCTCCAAAAGAGCTGGAAGATGGGATACATACTACTGCAGATAACCTCAGAAAAATTGATCTGGGGACGGCAAAAGACCCGCGGCTTACGTTCGTCAGCGAGTTGCTGTCTGAAGAAAAGGTGGCTATGCTAAAAGATGTGCTCATGCAATATAAAGACTGTTTCGCATGGAACTACTCCGAAATGCCAGGACTAGATCCAGAGGTAGCTGTGCACAACTTGGCGATATCTCCGGACAGCAAGCCAATCAAATAAGCACCAAGAAGGATGCGGATCGAACTTGAAATGAGCATTAACGTCGAGGTCAACATGCTAATCGAATTCGGCTTCATCCAAGAGGTTCAGTACCCCGATTGGATCGCCAACATTGTCCCAGTCATGAAGAAGAATGGGACGGTGCGGCGTAGACTTTCGGGATCTCAACAAAGCCTGTCCTAAGGATGACTTTCCCGTACCGGTCACTGAGCTGATGATAGACAACACGTCCACTCACGAGGTCTTCTCCTTCATGGATGGCTCATCGGGGTATAATCAAATAAAAATGCATCCCGAAGACCAGAAGCATACCGCTTTTCGGACTCCGCTAGGAATATTCTGCTACAAAGTGATGCCCTTTGGTCTAAAGAGAGCCGGTGCTACCTATCAGAGGGCCATGACGAAGATCTTTGATGACCTTATACACGAGATTGTCGAATGTTATATCGACGACCTCGTGGTAAAAAGCAAATCACACGAAGAGCATTGGGAGCATCTAAAATTAGTGTTCCAACGCCTTCAGAAATACAATCTGAGGATGAACCCTCTCAAATGCGCATTCAGAGTCTCCTCAGGTAAATTCCTAGGGTTC
The DNA here is from genome assembly GCA_030015575.1 of Agapanthus africanus. Classification (NCBI taxonomy): domain Eukaryota; kingdom Viridiplantae; phylum Streptophyta; class Magnoliopsida; order Asparagales; family Amaryllidaceae; genus Agapanthus; species Agapanthus africanus. Next base: position 815,765,773 of record JASDDO010000019.1, on the reverse strand, counting down.
ATTGTACGACATCGAGGAATAGAAATCGACCCGTCAAAGATCAAAGCGATTATAGAAATGCCCTCCCCACGAACTTTGAAGCAACTGCGGTCTCTCCAAGGGAAGCTCACGTATATCCGGCGGTTCATAGCTAACCTCTCCGGAAAATACCGCCCCTACAGTCACTTGATGAAGAAGGGAACCCCGTTCGTCTGCAATCTCAAATGCCAAAGAGCACTGGAGGAAATCAAGCAATACCTACAGAATCCTCCGGTGCTGACCGCTCCAGTCAAGGGAAAGCCCCTCATTCTGTATACAACTACCCTTGAAGGTTCCTTAGGCGCGCTATGGGCACAAGAGAATGACCAAAGGAAGGAGAGAGCCCTCTACTATTTGAGTCGAGTTCTCCTGGGGGCAGAAAACAATTACTCCCCCATTGGAAAACACTGCCTGGCGTTGATCTTCGTGATAACGAAGCTCAGACACTATGCGTTGGCACATTAGGTCCATCTCATATCAAAAGTGGATCCTCTCAAATATTTGATGTCAAAAGCCATATTAACGGGACGGCTCGCTAAATGGGCCCTACTCTTAATGGAATTCTCGGTGACATACCGACCCCTTAAGGCAGTGAAAGGCCAGGTCATCGCTGACTTCCTCGCTGAGCATCCGATACCTGTCGATTCTCCTTTGAACTGCGAATTGCCTGACGAGCACGCGTTTGACACGATCGACGGGGAGAGAAGAGAGAATGATACCCGGTGGGAACTCTACTTCGATGGAGCAACTTCCATGAAGAAGCGCAAACAAAGCACCCCCATAATCAAATCAGGGGTAGGCCTCATCTTCGCGACTCTACAAGGAGAGATAATGCGCATTGCCTTTTCCTTGACAGAGCTGAGGACAAACAACGAAGCCAAATACGAAGCTTTGATAGCAGGTCTTGAGATCGCTGTCATCATGGGAATCGAAAACCACCTCATATACGGAGACTCCCAACTGGCCATTAGTCAAGTAAACGGCGACTATCAAACGTGCAAACTAGAATTGGTAAAGTACGGTGAGAAAGTGCAACAATTGCTGGCTCAAATTCCCACCTACGCCCTGGAAAGCATACCGCGTGCGGAAAATAGCAAAGCGGATGCGTTAGCCAAACTCGGTAAAGAACTGGCTGACGAAAACCTCGATGATGTAAGGATCGTGGTACAAAGCCGTCGGGTTCTCGCAACGACAGATATGTCTCCGGAGTCGTCCAAAGAAAAGGAAGCGACCGAGCAAACGACCCTATGAATAAAAGAATAGGAAAAGGCTAAGGATTGGAGAGAAGTCTTTATAGACTACTTCAAATCCCGTCGAACACCTGAAGATGCGTCCTCAAGACATCAGCTCATGAAACGAGCTCTGTCTTTCGCTTTCGTCAATGATACTCTATATAAGAGATCATTCGACTCTCTATGGCTAAGATGCCTAGGACCGGAAGAAGCAAGGAGAGTCATTCAAGAAACTCACGACGGACTCTGCGGTTCTCATCAAGCCGGGCCAAAGATGAAGTTGAAGATCAAAAGGATGGGCTACTATTGGCCCACGATGATCTAGGACTGCCTTGAATACGCGATGCAGTGCCACTCATGCCAAATTCATGGGGACTTTATCCACCAGCATCCAAATCCACTATACCCAACGGTGGCTAGCTGGCTATTCGAAGTGTGGGGAACTGACATAATCGGGCCTATTGAACCAGCATCGTCCAGAGGACATCGGTTCATACTGGCGACAACTGATTACTTCTCCAAATGGGCAGAAGTAGTACCACTGAGGGAAGTGAAGACGGAAAATATTCTCCATTTTTTCAAGACACATGTCATCTATCGGTTCGGCACTCCGTGACGAATTATCTCTGATAACGGGTCGGCCTACAGAAGCCATAAAATCAACCGCTTCGCGCAGCAACATAATATAGACTAGAGATACTCTTCAGTCTACAATCCTCGAGCTAACGGTCTAGCTGAGGCTTTCAACAAGACCTTGACCAAGATCGTGAAGAAGACGGTGTCCAGAAATAAGAGGGATTGGCACGAGAGACTGCATGAAGCTCTCTGTGCGTATCGAACCACATTCAAAATGGCCACAAGCACAACGCCGTATGCATTGGTATTCGGCGCTGAAGCAGTACTCCCCTTAGAGATAGAGCTACCCTCCTTATGAGTGGCAGTTCATTACGAGCTAACGGACGAAGAGAACGCTCATCTTCGTCTTAAGGAGCTTGATGCCCTCGACGAAACCCGGCTCATGGAGCAGCAAAACTTGAAAGCTTACAAAGCAAAGATGACACGCTCGTACGAGAGATTGACTAAGCCGAGAGCATTCCGCCAAAGCGAACTTGTGCTAGTAGTCAAGAGACCTATGATCCCCAATCGTGCCAAGCAGGGGAAATTCGAGCCGAACTATGAAGGCCCGTATATCATAGACAAGGTCTACCAAGGTGGAGCCTATCTACTCATGGACATGCATGACGAAGACCATTCAGGCCAATAAATGGTCGATTCCTGAAAAAATACTACGCCTGACGAGTCACGGCCTATGTCAACGATAGATGACGACGCCTATGTCCGCTCGCTATCTTCCTAAACCCAAACTCTATAAGTAGTAGCCGGCAAACGGACCGAAACGTCCCTAAACTAACAATGGACAGAAACGTCCTTAAACTAACAATTGACCGAGACGGATAAACTACTATGGACTGCAGCATCCCAAGGCTGACGCAAAAAAAAACGGTACGTTCATAAGCAAGATGGGGACGGATGAAAACCAGAAAGGGCTCCGTGAGTAAAAACAGCAGGACTACCGGCGAATTTTTGAAAACCCAAAAGGGCGCAATCTCGTTAAAGGACACTTGCAAGGTCCTCTCGACCCTGTAAGGAGAAAATACCTGCGTGAGATCCTTACGACTCACAAGGGAGCAACACACTTAGGAATCCCCACGATTCCTAAGGAGGAAGCACAATTACGAGATCCTCACGACTCGTTAGGAGAATTCCTCTTTGAGACCCCCACGGCTCATAGGATTCAAAAGCCTTAAGTTACAGGGATCTGAACCTGTTCTTAAGCCATCATAACTCACAGACTGCTCTACAAGCGCTTCAATATTGACCCTTGTATACAATCCACCGGCACGAATAAACATTTCCCTAACAAAGTCCCACCAGCGACTAGGGATATGCTCACACGATGAACGACCCTTGTAAGTCCTCTCGACTTATAAGAAGAAAACACTCTTGTAAGATCCTTACGACTTATAAGAGAACATGCACTTAAGAATCCTCATGATTTTTAAGGAAAAAACGCACTTACGAGATCCCCACGACTCGTAGGGAGAAACACCTTTATGAGACCCTTACGGCTCATGAAGATAAAAGCCTTAGTCGATAGGATCCTAAACCTGTCTGCTAAGCCACCTTTGTTCAAAACCGACAAAGGCAAATGATGATTCACTCCTGGCAATATCCCAGTTGTAGCGATGCTGATGCCTAAATCGGTATCAGATTCCAAGTCCCATGCTCGCAAAAAAATAATCAGTGAGCCAAGAATGCAAATGAAATAGCCGAAATGATGGGGCAACTTGCAACAAAATTAGCAAGTAAAAATATATGCATAAAAAATAGCCGAAATGATTGGGCAACTCGCAATAAAAAACAGTGAGTAAAAAAAATAGCCGAAATGATTGGGCACCTCGAAAAATAGCCAAAATGATTGGGCAATCGCGAATTTTGCGATATAAAAAAGCTGAAATGATAGAGCATCACGAAAATATAAAAGAAATAATAACAAAATGAAACTCTTGCCCTACAAATGAGATCACATCGATCCCTGTATACAATCCAAGGGCACAAATAAAGAGGGAACCATATCATCCCACCATGCTCTATCGGAAAGAGAGCCAAGTCTCGATGGCAACATCTACAGCATAGAGACTCACAATGGCGTTCCTCCTCATTCCAGCAAGACTCGAACGCGACAATCAACCTCGGAGCCATGGCAAAGTCTCTAGTTCCAGACCTCAACGGTTCACAACAACCTAGAGACCACCTCGACATTCGTCTCGTTAAAGCAGACGCAGTGTCAACAACGACGTTTCTTCTCAACTCCAGCAGGATGCAGACGCAACGTCAACAATCGACCCCAGGGTCAAAACAACGGAGCCACGGCGAAGTACCTAGTTCCAAGCCTCGACGGTTCATCAGCAATCTAGTGACCACCTCGACATTCGTCTCGACACAGCAAATGAGATGTCACCACAGCATTCTTCCTCCAACAGGATTCGGACGCGCCAAAACAATGAAGCAAAGGCAATATTCCTAGCTTCAGGGTCTTGACAGCAACTCATATAAAAAGTGAAAGACTATCGGAGATCATCCCACATCAGCGCAGAGTGATCACCACCGCGACATTCGTCTTGATACAGCAGACGCAATGCTAGCAAACGAAGCAAAGGCAATATTCCTAGCTTCAGGGACTTGACAGCAACTTATATAAAACCTGAAAGACTATCGGAGATCATCCCACACCCGCGCGGAGTGGTCACCACCTCGACGTTCGTCTCGATACATCAGATGAGATGTCACCGCGGCGTTCTTCCTCCAGCAGGATTCAGACGCGACAATCAAACAACGGAGCCACGGCAAAGTCCCTAGTTCCAAACCTCGACGGTTCACCAACAACCTAGAGATAACCGCGACATTCTTCTCGATAAAGCAGACGCAATGCCAGTAAACGAAGCGAAAGAAATATTTCTAGCTTCAGGATCTTGACGGCAACTCATATAAAACCTGAAAGACTATCGGAGATCATCCCACACCAGCGCGAAGTAGTCATGGCTCATCGGGGCTCCCAAACTGAGCCTAATATCAAGTAAAAAGCGACATAGAATATCCCTAATGCTTGTTCTTTCGACGGTAATACTACTTGGAAGATTGGTTGAAGACGTCTTGTCCAGCCCCTGAAGGGATCAGAGACACGACAGTCGCAAGGCTACTCGAACAGCAAAATTGCCTATCGAGGAATATATCAGCCAACGCGACGGTACGACGGACACAACCCTAGTACCACAGACCCTAACGGACCTCTGTCGTATAGAGCAGAGGTTAACTGTGACGTTAGTACATCCTTGCGAGAACTTCTCGATTTGTCTCGACTCGTAAGGAGAAGCCTTAGGCAATAGGGATTAAAAAAACCTGTTTCCTAAGCACTGGGGCCCTGCAAGTCGGTCCAAGATGGACTCTTGCATACTATTCACGGGTCACACTCTCCGAAGTCGAATATCGACAAATAGGGAAACAACAACTTACGAGTCCTCTCGACTTGTAGACGGGAAAATTCTCTTGTGAGATCCTTACGACTCTCGAGAGAAAACGCACTTAGGAATTCTCACAATTCCTAAGGAGAAAATACACATACGAGATCCTCTCGACTCGTGGGGAGAAAAATCATTTTGAAATCCTCACGACTCATAAAGTTGGAAAGTCTTAGGCAGCAGACCTAAACCTTCTTCCTAAGCCATCGATACCCTACAAGAAGGCTAGGACGAAATATTCCCTACGCTTGCCAGAGTAACATAGCGACAATACAGCAAAGAGGAAAAATGACAGAGGGAGACAAGAAAATATGTCTTTTATTCATGAATCAAAATGAATACAAATAACAATCTATGAAAGAATAAAAAATAATATACTCTCATTCAGGAGTATGTACAAAAGAAGAATAAAAGGAAAAATATACAATTTTTCAAGCCGGCGGACGATGTAACCGATTTGTCAGTTGATCCTTTTTCCGCTGGGCCTCGGCTTCATAATTTGTTATCATTACGAGACGGGCTTCCGCTTGAGACTGTTGGACCTGGTACGAGGCAAGCCGATTCTCAAGCTCATGTTCGGTGACTTTGTGGGCTTCAACCATCTCGTAGGTAAAAATGACGGCTTTATCAATAGCTACCACCTCCCTAATAGCTTCTTGAAGCACCCGCCAGAGTTCATACGACCGAGTGGTCTTGGCCGTAAGTTCAGCTTGAAGTTCCCCCAGCGCATTTGAAGCCAGCTTCCTCTCTGAAAATTTTCGGCTGAGCCTCTTCTCGCATGACAGCGTATTTGCGGCGCACCGTTCAATCAGCTCCCGCAAGCTCGCCTTTGCAGCCACAACCACTTAAGGAAGGCGCATACATTCAAGACTATGCAAACAAGCCTCCACCCGACGACAAAACTCAACCCAGATTTGCACCAATGTTTCACTATGGTAAGCAGCAAGAAAGGGGAAAGAACTGTTGGCTTCGGCGGCAAATTCTTCGGCCGTGATCAAGCTACCAGCACGAAGGTCTTCGATCAGAGCTGACAAAGAGTGAAGGCTTAGCATTGCCATCCGTTCAGAGGCACGTAGAGCATAGAGGCCGGGCGGCATGACGATGCGAGATTCCAGCGTGCTAAGAACTGGCAAAGCTGTTAAGATTCATAAAAAGAAATCAGCGAGAGTTGCAAGCAAAGAGTAGATGGAACAACGTCGAAACTTTACTTACCCACGGTCATGCAAGAAGGGCTCAAAAGGTCCCCAGGCCCGTCAAGGATCTCAACTTCGTCATCAGCTTCCAGAACTACACAAAACATCAGCATTGTTATACGAAATAATAATAATGCCATGAAGAAGGAAAATAACACTAATCTTGCCCAGAAGAGAGGACGATACGTTGAGGGGATATTACCTGCGGAGCGGCCATCTCTAGCAAACGCTGAAAGGATTTTCTAGGAGACAGATCAGCGATAGACGCCGCCAACCCGCGTAATTCTGAAAAGACAGAAAGGTTCAGATGATGGAGAGATTATTAAAATAAAATATAGAAGGCTACCTTCGATGCTCTTCCCGCTCTGAACTGGAGGAATAGCAGCTTCAGCAGCCTCCTCCATGCCCCCAGGCACATCATCGGGGACATGGGCCGGTATAACAGCTTCCAATTGAGGAGCAGTGAACACCGCTGCAGGCTCCAATGAAAGGACGGTGGCCTCGACTACCTGTCCCATAGTCTCTGGGCCGTCCCCAGAAAGATCCATTGAATCTGCGGCCAATGAAGATGCCTCTTCCGGGAGAGCAAGCACCAGCAGAACGGAAACCACCAATGGGAGCTCCGTGGCAGGAAGAACAGCTGTATCGACCCCTGATTGAGAGAGATTTTTAGATCAAAGAATTGTTAACCGCAATCAAGAACGGCGCCGCTTGGTAGCTAGCCGGTGAATATGGGTCGGTCCACAGGGATGTTGTGTATTTCCTAATTGGTCTAAGGAGTTAATTCCAAACAGTGTTGGGATAATTATCTCTAAAAAACTAAGTTGATTTAGACTAGGATTTAAAATCTTGCTAGGGTTAGGTTTAGGTTAAATTTGGAAAATTAAGATTTCCCACCGCTTTCAATGCCCTAATTTAGATCTCTTTAGGTGTTATGGTAATTATTAATAAAGGGGATTAGGATGATCGGGAAGAAACGATATTTCTTCCTCTAGGTCCTTGTCCGTCCTTTCTTAATCTTTACCCTAACCTCCATGGAAAACATGCACCACCGGTCTTTTATACTACGGTATCACCGTTACCTCGTGGGTAGGGTACCGTAGGGAGCGGTATGTGTATGTATGCATAGAGTCCTAATAATTAATATGTGATGGGCAAGAAAGGGGTGAGAGATTTGCATCTCTCAAACCTTCCCTATTCCTAACCCTAACAAGCGAGGAACTACTCGCTCATTAGGGGATCGATAAAAGACATGATTTTTATTTGAGTTTTCAATTTAAGAGATTAAATATCTAAACTACGGTAGATTAATAAAAAGTTCTAATCTAATTTAAACTAGGGCAGAGAATAAATTTAAATTAGGGCAGAAATAAAAATTAAGAACTAAGGCAAATAAAAAGAACCTACTTACTTTATTGATGCTCTCTAAACTTTACAAAAGATTCTGATCTTTTTTCAATGAAAAGAGGCATACCGCAAAGAGAGGTTTAGGGCTTCTATTTATAGATCATAGAAACTCTAGGGTTACAATCGATTCACGTCTGCATTTACAATTTTACCCTTAAAGAAGACTAGTCAACGCGCCGCCAGCCGCCACAGAGATTTTGCACCGACACTGGTGACACATGGCCGCGGATCCGTGGCCAAAAGCCAGGTTTGGCCGCGGTTCCGCGGCCATGTAGGGAGCTTGTGGGCTCAATTTTTCTGGTCTTCTGTCTGTTGCTATTTTCTTCTGTTTTCCTTAGTTGGTTCTTCAGAATGTATTCTAGTTCTCTTCTAGATCTCCACAGTGAATAATGTAGTGGACTTCACCGCTTGCTTCGTGTCGAAGTCTTGAAACTTGTGCTTCCTTTGTGCTTCGTGAACTTGTTCATTGATCCTCATTTAGTCTTCAAATTGTAGGCATGATCAAGATCTTTCCATTTGTTGGTCGTAGTCTCACTTTTGTATCGTCTTTTCATCGTTTTCACTGTTTTTGTTCCGAGAACCTGTAACCTGCAACTATGTAGCAGACATGGATCAAAAGCACCTGTTTATTTGTAAAATGAATAAGAATAGGGAATATAATAATGCAAAATTATGGTATGAACAAATACCCCCAAACTTATCTTTTGCTCGTCCTCGAGCAAACCTAGTTTTATTCTCGAAAAAGACCTAACCTCACTTTCGCAGGGAAACCCGATTGCACTGAGCTCGTGCAACAAGCCGTTAAACCTCTAGGTGTCCCTAGTAGGAGGAGTGTTGTCTCCTGAGGGTTTTCAGCGGATACTACCCACAAAATCCTATCAATTCGGCTTATCAACCTTTATTCTCCAATTAGGGTTTCTAACATGAAACTCTATTATTTAACTTAAGATTATATATGTTCTGTAGACTTACTTAGTTTTTAGCATCTTTTTAAGTTTCTTGGGTTCTATCTCAACTTAGGACATTTTATCATCTCTATTAAAGATATAAGTCCTATTCTTCATTCATATCTCTTATCTAAACCCCAATCACATACCCCTACGTGTGTGTATCTATCACCCATACACTTGGAAATTCAAATCAAGCTATCATACTCTTGTCCGTCATCCAAAGCACTTCTTAATTGGTGAATTTTTAGATGAATTTTGCTCACACATCTTTCATGCGACCGTTAATACTTCTTGAAGCACCAACAACCGATTACAAGATGTGTTTGCACATTAAAGCGTAATTCCTAGTCTTGTAACACCTAAGGCTTTAGCAGTGACTCCCAAACCAATTGGTCTAAGGCACTAGGTGATGAAGCACCCTTGCTATATATTTTTTCTATTTTTGCAGCCTTAAGTAATTACAAAAACCAGTGTTCATTTTTTTTCCTTTATTCACACTTGTATTTTTTGTTTTATTTTTCTTTGTACTAAGGACTTTAGACAAAAGCATTTCAAGGTCTCCTCTACTATTCCAACTTTCAAGGTGCGTGTTTGTGCAATTTGTAAGGTATATATTTTCAGAATTTAAACTTAATCTTAGGAATTATTTTTCAAAGTTATACTTTAATAAAGATATCAATACTTTTCCCTTGTTTTAATTTAGCCCAATAAGTCAACTCGAAATTTGCCTATTTCTAAATAAACTGCAAAGACATATACTTTCTACCGTTAAATTTTTAAGAAAGGTTATTATTAGGGTTTTTAATTTACCAAGTCTAAGATCTAGTTGTTCCTAGCTAGTTAACCTTGTTGTCAAACTCAAGTCAATTAAGGCCAAAATTGAATGTTTTAATTTTTATAATTTTTCAATTTTTTCAGTTTTTATTTGATTTTTATTTTTCTATTTTTTTTATTTTTCAATTTTTATGATTTTTATATAAGAATGCAATGCAAAAGATAACTATATACAACCATCAACTCCCCCAAACTTATCCAAAGCAGTGCCCTCACTGCTCGGCCCCACGCCGCGCTCGCGAGTGTGAACGTGAACGCTCCTCCCTAACCAGCAGGGTTTGAATCTCCCGCTCTACCTCCGCCAACCGACGGTCGTGTTCCCTCGCTGTCACCCTAAATTGCTCTCTCAACTCATCAATGCCCCTCACAGCTCTCCTCATTAACTGTGCATGTTCAAGAGGGGTCATCTCTCCTTCGCTCGCGGCTGAGCTAGAGCTAGGTGTTCGGGCGAATACATTCTCCTCCGGTTCGGTTCTAGACCACACATTTGTCAATCGAGAATAAGACGTAGTAACGCCCTCAATAAAAGGTCTAACCAGAATGCCTCCATGCATATAAATTTCGAACTCCTCCACGGAGAGGAAATATCGACATAATTGTGTAACCAGCATGGGACAAGGGTAATTTGCGGCTCGTTTCCCGCACCTAACGAGTTTAGCAATACTGTGCACATGTTGAAACGGGGTTTCTTATTCATTAGAGTATGCACAATATGCAAGGAGAGTGTAAAAAATGTTGTGTTATGGGAGCTACCGAAAATATTATTTTGTGCCCACCGGCACACAGTCAAAACATTCGCGAAAAAGGTTCGCGCTTGAATACCCTTTCGCGGCTCCCTCGAGCAATCGTTGCCCATCAATGGCATGTAATCCTCGAATTGCAAGGGTTGGTCATGAGCAGGTATGCGAGGGATTAGTGTGACCTCGTGTATGATATCCCTATCAATGATAATTTCTCGCTCACCCCATTGCAATTTAATAAACCCAAACTGGTTGAGGCACCCATCCTCCATACACTCGTAAAAACGAGTAACTAAATCCGGCAACGCATACGCATTAGGGTGATTATAAATCAAAAAGTTCCAACCCCGACGGGCAATTTCATTTGCAAAATAACTACCGTATAGCTCATGAGAAAAAACTTGCGAAAAATCACGTTCTAGCTGCATGCTATATGCCATGGGTGTGTTCTACAGATCTAAAAATTAAAAATACAGAGAGGGGTTGAACAGATCGTACTTCCCCTGAAGTTTCAGGGGGTGAAGCCAAGGGTCCGTGGCGGATCAGCGGTCGGAGCAGGGTAGCTGCGGCGGAAACGCGGCAGTTAGGTGACGGGGCTCCGAGATCTCTCTGCAGAAAAATTCTTGCGTCGGCTAGGGTTTTTCAGAGATGTAAAAATGAGGGTTAGAGAGAACAGGCGACTCGGGTTCTTTAAATAGGGACATATGGTGGACATTTGCAGATAAACCCCTCCAAAAAGAGGAATTTATCTGCAAATAAAATTTTATTTTATTTAATCTGCAAATTTACAAAAATGTCCAAATTTTTTATTTTTTTCAAATTTTTTTTATTTTTTATGCTATTTTGTATATATATATTTACAAATGATACACACCCCCAAACTTGTTTAAAACAAAATCTTGGCTAGATGATCGAAAATTTGGGGGTAAAAATGGAGGAAGATCAATCAGTGTAAATTGGCTCCTGCAAAAACAGGAGCTCCTCCGACGGGTCCGCAGTGAGGAACGGTTTCAGTCGATGTCCGTTCATTTTAAACAAAGTCCCGTCCTCCGGGTTTTCTAGGTCAACCGCACCGTGTCGATATATGGTCGTACCAAAAACGGCCCTTTCCACCTAGATTTGAGCTTGCCGGGGTGGAAGTGTAACCGAGTGTCGTAAAGCAAAACCTGTTGACCAGGTTTAAACGTTTTGCGCATAAGGTGTTTGTCATGGAACACCTTAGTTCGGTTTTTAACAATGACAGTATTATCATAAGCCTCATCCCGCAGCTCTTCTAGTTCATTCAGTTGCAGCTTTCTATTGCTGCCGCATCTCCCATTGATAAATTCAACTCCTTGATGGCCCAAAATACTTTGTGCTCAATCTCAACTGGGAGGTAGCAAGCCTTCCCATAAACAAGCCGGTATGGAGACATACCAAGATCGGTCTTGTATACAGTACGGAAAGCCCATAGTGCATCGATCAGTTTGTGTGACCAATCATTACGGTTTTTAGAAACCGTTTTCTCCAAAATTTATTTAATTTGCCGATTTAAAACTTCGGCTTGCCCACAAGTTTGGGGATGGTATGGTGTTGACAATTTGTGAGCAATGGAATATTTGCGCATTAAGGACTCAAAAGTCCTATTGCAGAAGTGAGATACATTATCACTTATAATTGCTCGAGGGTGCCCAAACCGAGAAAATATATGTTCTTTAAGAAATCGAACGACAACCTTGTTATCGTTCGTTCGGCTAGGCACAGTCTCGACCCATTTTGACACATAGTCAACAGCCAAAAGAATATATACATTCCCAAAAGAATTGGGAAATAGTCCCATGAAGTCTATTCCCCAAACATCAAAAATATCTACAACCAATATTGGTTGGAGCGGCATTTTGTTTCTCCGCGATATCCGGCCTAAGTATTGGCACCGGAAGCATATCTTGCAGTATTCATATGCATCCTTAAAGAGACATGGCCAGTAGAAACCACACTGCAGGATTTTCTCGGCTGTCTTCTTTGGGCCAAAGTGCCCGCCACACGCTTGATCGTGGCAAAAAGACAGCACACTCTTAAACTTATTTTAAGGTACACACCGACGAATAATTTGTTCGGAACAGTATTTAAAAAGATACGGTTCATCATAGTAAAAATGCTTTACTTTGGACAAGAATCGGAGTTTATCCTGTTTCGACCAATCTTTAGGTATCAAACCGGTGGACAAGTAGTTTACTATATCAGCGAACCAAGGTTCGCAAGACACGGTTAAGAGTTGCTCATTAGGAAAAACATCTTTAATTGGCATTTCAAATGTAGGTAAAGAAGGAAGTCTTGAAAGGTGATCGGCCACTATATTTTCACATCCTCTTTTGTCCCTTATGACAAGGTCAAACTCTTGTAGCAAGAGGATCCAACGTATTAACCTCGATTTAGCATCCTTCTTCGCAAAAAGGTGGCGAAGAGCTGAATGGTCCGTATACACAATCACTGGAGAGCCGATTAAATAAGGCCGGAATTTTTCAAGTGCAAACACAACTGCTAAAAATTCATTTTCTGTTGTGGTGTAGTTCAGTTGGGCCTCATTTAATGTTCGGCTAGCGTAATAAATTACATGCCGTATCTTATTAATGTGCTGTCCAAGGACAACACCAATGGCGAAATCTGATGCATCGCACATAATTTCAAAAGGATGCGTCCAGTCTGGAGATGAAAGAATGGGCGCAGAAATGAGTGAGTGTATCAATGACTCGAACGCTTCCATCCAAGTTGAGTCAAAATCAAATGTTGTGTCCTTGGCCAATAAGAGAGTCAAGGGTCTAGAAATCTTGCTAAAATCCTTGATGAACCGTCTATAAAAACCGGCATGGTCAAGGAAGGCTCGGATGTCTTTGACGCATTTAGGAGGAGGAAGATTGGAGATGACTTCAATCTTGGCTTTATCAACCTCTATGCCATTTTGCGAGATGAAATTTCCTAAGAAAATACCCTCTCGTACCATAAAGTGGCACTTCTCCCAATTTAAAGTGAGGTTCTTATCCCTACAGCGGGTAAGAACTGCGTCAAGGTGTAGCAAACACTCGTCGAAAGAGTCACCAAAAATGGAGAAATCGTCCATAAAGATCTCCAAAAACTTTTCAACCATGTCTGAAAAGATCCCCATCATACACCGCTGAAATGTAGCGGATGTTAGTTATATGTATGCCCTAGAGGCCATTACTGTACATACGATGTATATTGTAGTGGATGCTAGGACATATATACGGAGGACTTTCTTGCTCGACATGACAGTATGCTATCTGGTTGTACTTTATCTTAACATGTACTCTGATTGTCTCTATGTTACATGTTGATAAAGCCCTTAGGATATGTACTCGACTACTGGGACTATGATGAGATTATACTAGTGGGGCCACGGTAGTCGACGAGTACATCCTATAACTGTTCCTAGTCGAGGGTGTATCGAGACAGGGCATCGATACACCAGAGTAGACTAGCGTATACGCATCTTGACCCATATGATGGGCGATGGATGATCCCATATCCATCGGTGTTTGACATCAAGGATGGTGTACGGGTGCTCAGTGGAGACTTGGTACACTGGACGGACTCGCCGAGAACTCCCAGATGGTATTATACATCAGATGGCAGTTCTCCGGTGACACTGGTACAGAGTAGTCTGTTGACCCGAGATCGTCATAGAGTCTTGTGTGATTCCCACTGTGCTTTGATTTCCATCATACCACGTCCAAGAGGGCGTGCAAAAAGGTGGCTTTTGGGTACAGTCCCGAATCACATGGAAGCAATGAGCGATATGAGGGGATTCGTCTCTCCTGGTATAGGGAGTTGATGTTGTGCTGTGTTCGATTGGCTATAACCGGAAATCCCTGGCCAGGGTTGCTGAGATTTACTGGTAAGTGTTATCAGTAGTTTCTCGAACTGTTATAGACCTCATATCGACACGACTTATCGAGCTACTGGGGTCTGACGTTTACCACCCCTGGGCGAGATATGCGACATATCAGACGACGAGACAGGACTGTACGGGAGTGTTACTGTTTGGATTCACAGGAGAATGTACAGGCTTGCTTGTTGATCTTCTGAGCGCTCAATACTTGGGTAGCTGTTACGTTTAGCTGACCGCTTGCAGCTTGTGGGTGTTTGATATGATCATCACCTACTGCCGGCGTATTGACGATTCTTTAGAGTCCTACACAGAAGTTTCTTGGCTCAGGAAAAACGGAGTAGGAGCGCATATGTGATATGTGCGGGACCGAGGATAATGCGGTATGTGATACCGTATTGGATTCTCGCGATATGAGATATCGGCCGGGTATATGTGATATAGCCAGGTCATCGTATTAGTCGGTTATTTGTGAAATAGCCGGATTATCGGATCAAGTGTTGATTCGATAATTTAATGTATAATAATATATATGATATATTAAATTACATTAACTAATATTAGCTCACTAAAAGATTCATTTTCTCACGGGATAATACATTGATATATATACGATATATGTTAATTGTATTATTTTCTATTGTTACAAAATATATTGTATATGTGATATATAATATTGTAACATGTTAGGGTTACAAATTTAACAATGGTTTAGGGTTTAAACTTGGTTAGGGTTTGGATTAGGGTTAGCTTTTGCATGAAGCTTCCATGAAGCTTCATAAAGCTTTGACTTTGTGGTTGTTGGATAATATTTTGTATTGTTGGATAATATTTTGAATATTTTGTATTGTTGGATAATATTTTGAATATTTTTTATATCAAGAGTTGATCGGATCAGGCACGTTATCTAATGGCATATACGTTCTTAACCAAACCATGGTTCTTAACGTACTGAACACACACAAGAGGAAGAGTTCAGAAATGAACGAATTCTTCTTATGGCATTGTAGACTAGGTCATATCAATGCGACCCGACTAGCTAAGTTACATAAAGATGCATATTTAAATCAGTTTGAATTTGCATCTTGTGAAACTTACCAGTCATGTCACAAAGATAAAATGGCCACAGCTCCGTTTACTTGAAACAGAGAAAGAGTTATTGAACTCTTGGGACTGATACATGATGATGTATGTAGTCCGATGTCTACATATCCCAGGACGGTTCTTTGTACTTCATTACATTCACTGATGATCTCTCAAGATTCGAACGTATGTTCCTGTTGAAACACAAGTCTAAACCTTTTGAGAAATTCATAGAATATAAGTGCGAAGTCGAGAACCAAAACGGGTATAAGTATTATGTCCTTTGATGTGATCGGGGAGGAGAATACTTGTGCATGGAATTCCTGGACTATTCAAAAGGAGAATGAGATTCTCTCTCAGCATTACTCCTCCGTATACACCACAGCACAATGGTGTATCGGGGCGGAGCAACCGCACCCTATTTGATATGGTGCGCTTTATGATGAGTACTACTGAGTTACCTATTTTCTTTTAGGGTTATGCGCTTGGGGAAGCTGCAAACCTATTGAATTGGGTTCCAATCAAATCAGTGCCTACCACTCCATATGTGATATGGAATGGGAAGAGCCCATGTCTTAAGCAAGTTAAGATTTGGGTTGTCCGGCCTATGTCAAAAGCAAAATCCGGACAAGCTCGAGGCAATGTCAGTTCTGTGGAAGTTTGTTGGATATCCCAAGCATTCGCAAGGGAATATCTTCTACCGCACCGAGCAACAAAAGGTGTTTTATTTCTCGGCATGCCACCTTTTTAGAAAAGGAATTTTTTATGGAAAGAAATTAGTGGTCATGAGGTAGAACTGGAATAAGTTCCAGCTATACAAACTACAGCTGATGATTTGGTAGAACCGGAGGATTCAATAGTTCCTGACGAACCTCAGCCTCTCCGCCGATCTGGTAGGGTTCCTTAATCTCCTGAGAAATACTATGGTTTTCTCGATGACAGTAGGAGCGAGGATTGCATCATGAGAGATGATGACCTAACTAGTATCGAGCAGGCCATCATGAGTAGGGACTCTGTGAGTATGGCTGGATGCTAAGCAATCTGAGATAGAATCTATGTACACCAACAAAGTATGGACTTTGGTTGCTATATCTGAAGGGTTAAAACCCCATCAAGAGCAAGTATATCTTGAGAAGATTACTTGGTGTAGATGGAAAAGTTGAGACTTTCAAAGCTAGACTTATTGTAAAAGGTTCTCGTCATCGACCAGGTGTGGATTATGATGAAACCTTTTTCTCCAGTGGCTATGCTTAAGTCCATCCGGATCCTACTTGCCATTGCTACATACCATGACTACGATATCTGGCGGTTGGGTGTCACGACTGCTTTTCTAAATAGTGATTTAGAAGTGAGCGTCTATAAGTACACAGCAGAGGGCTTCGTAAACAGTAGGAGCAGCGAAAACATGTGTAAGTTGCTTTACAGGAAAAAGCAGGTATCGCGGAGTTGGAACGTCTGTTTTGATGTGGTATTCAAAGCGTTTGACTTCATCAAAATAGTAGATGAACCTTGTATATACAAAAAAGGTAGTAGAGAGTAAGGTGATATTCCTTGTATTATACGTGGATGATATACTCTTGATAGGAAAGGAGTTTCCTATGCTACACTAGGTCAATCTCCTCTTATCACATTGATTCTCCATATAAGATCTAGGTGATACCTCCTAAATCCTGGTTTTTGGATCTATGAGATAGATCTAAGTGGATGTTAGGATTCTCACTAGGTGTAGTGAGATGGTATCAAATGATCCTGGGGAGAATCACTGGACAGCTTTGGAGAACCTTCTTAAGTACTTGAGAAGCACTAAAGAAATGTTCTTGGAGTTTGGTAACGGTGAACTCCAGTGGGAGTCCTTTACCGACTCGAGCTTCCAGAATGATAAGGTGGACTGTCAGACAGTCACAGGCTTTGTCTTTACTCCAGATGTGGGGCGGTATGTTGGAAGAGTTCCAAGATAGATACCGGGGCAAACTAGACGATAAAGACTGGATACATCTCTACCAATGATGCTACCAAAGAGGCAGTTTGGGTGTATATAAGTTCAAGTGATGAACTTGGTTCCTACCATTGTATGATAATGGAGTTGTGGCTTAGGCCTAGGAACCCTCGTCCAATCAGTGACCCGGATATATTCTAAGGCAGTATCACCTGATCATGGAGATGGTTGATCTCCAAGAGATCGAGGTTAGGAGAGTAGATTCTGAGATTAACACGGCAGATCCACTCACCAAGGCCTGGTTCCCCAAATACTATTTGAGAGATTTTGGGATGGTTGAGTATGGGATACTTCAACCGTTAGCTATGATGTTGGGTATTGATTACTACAACAAATGGCCTTAGTGCAAGTGGAAGATTGTTAGTTGTATGTATTCCCTAGAGGCCATTATTGTACATGAGATGTATATTATAGTGGATGCTTAGACATATATAGGGAGGAATTTCTTGCTCGACATGATAGTATGCTATCTGGTTGCTCTTTACCTAAACATGGAGATTAGTATACAGATACTGTCTTGCACTCGCATGTTGGTAAAGCCCTTAGGATGTATACTTAACTACCAGGATTATGATGCAGATCATACTAGTGGGGCCTAGGCAGTCCATGAGTTCATCCTTCAATTGTTGCTAGTCGTGGGAGTATCGAGACGGAGCATCGATATTCCAAAGTAGACTAGCGTATACACTTCTCGACCCATGTGATGGGCGATGGATGATCCCATATCCATTGGTGTTTGACATCAGAGATCGTATATGGGTGCTCAGTTGAGATTTGGTACACTGAACGGACTCGCCGAGAACTCCTAGATGGTATTATACCTCACGTCAGATAGCAGTTCTCTGGTGACACTGGTACAGGTTAGTCTGTCGACCCGAGATCGTCATAGAGTCTTGTGTGTCTCCTGCTGTGCTTTGATTTCCACCCTACCATGGCTCTACCGAGTCGTGCAAACAGGTGTTTTTGGGTACTGTCCCGAGTCACATGGAGGCAATGAACGATAGGAGGGGATTTCGTCTCTCCCGGTATTGGGGGTTGATGTTGCGCTATGCTCGATTGGCCATAATTGGAAATTCCTGGACAGGGTAGATAAGATTTACTGGTAAGTGTTATCAGTAGTTTCTCGAACGTTATAGACCTTACATCGGCATGACTTATCAAGTTACTGGGGTCTGACGTTTACCACCCCTAGACTAGATATACGACATATCAGACGAAGAGACCGGACTGTACGGTAGTGTTACTGATTAGATTCGCAGGAGTATGAGCAGGCTTGCTTATTGATCTTCTGATCACTCAATACCCGGGTGGCCGTTACGTTTAGCAGACCGCTTGCGGCTTGTGGGTGTTTGATATGATCATCACCTACTGCCGGCGTATTGACGAGTCTTTACAGTCCTATACAGAGGTTTCCTGGCTCAAGAGAAACGAAGTAAGAGCACATATGAGATATGTGCGGGACCGAGATTAATACGTGTATGTGATACCGTATTCTATTAACGCGATTTGTGTTATCAGTCGGTTATATGTGATATAGCCGGGTTATCGAATCAAGTGTTGATTCAGTAAATAGATACATATCATATTAGTCGGTTATATGTGATATAACTGGATTATTAAATCAAGTGTTGATTTAATAATCTAATGTATAATTATATATTTGATATATTAATTTATATTAACTAGTATTTACTCACTTAAGATTTCTTTTTCTCACTTGAGTGTGCATTAAGTATATATGTGATATATATTTGTGTACATTATTTTGTGTCATGCTAGATGATACATGCAATATGGGTGTGTGAGACTCACACTATGATTATGATAAGGTTAGGGTTTTATTTTCTTTTATTAATTCAAAAATTTGTTGGATTTTGTCATGGCAAGAAGCTTGGAGAAGCTTGTGAGTTTCTTGACTTAGTCCACTTGTTTTGTTTTACTGTAGATATTTATTAACCCAACCATTATCCTAAACCATATAAGTCTTGTATTGCCATCACCAATGTATCATCTACCATGACACATGTATGCATGCATGTGTGCATCCATATCAATATATACATACATACACTCATTCATACAACATAAAGAAATAGGTTTAAATAAGTGAGCTAATGGTCATTCATATTAAATCAACACTTGATTTAATAATCCGGTCATATCAAATACGACCCGACCAATAGTAAACGCTGGATTAAAACGTGGTATCATATACTCGCATTTAATCAAGCTCCCGCGCATATCCCCATATGCACCCCACATCTTTTCGCCTAAGCTAGGAAACCCCTCTGTGGGACTCTAAGACTCGTCAATACGCTAGCAGTAGGCAGTGATCATATCATTTACCCACAAACCATCAGCGGCACTAGCTGTACATAACGGCTCCCAGGTATTGAGCGATCAGAAGAAAAACAAGCGAACCTGTCAAAACTCCCATCGAGCCAACTGGCAACACTTACCGTACAGTCCGGTCTCTTCGTCAGATATGTTGCATATCAAGTCTAGGGATGGTGTCGTCGACCCAAATAACTTAATAAGTCATGCCGGTATATGGCCTATAACAGATCGAGAAACTACTGATAATACTTATCAGTAAATCTCAACAGCCTTGGTCAGGGACTTCCTGTTATAGCCAATCGAGCATAGCGCAACATCAACCCCCAATACCGGGAGAGACGAAACCCCTCCTATCGCTCATTGCCTCCATGTGCCTCGGGACTGTACCCAAAATCTACCTGTTTGCACGACTCAACAGAGCCGTGGTAGGGTGCAGATCAAAGTACAGTGGGAGCACATACAAGACTCTTTGACGATCTCGGGTCTACAGACTAACATGTATCAATGTCACCTGAGAACTGCTATCCAACGATAGATATAAAACCATATAGGAGTTCTCGGCGAGTCCGTTCAGTGTACCCAGTCTCCAGTGAGCACCCATATACAATCTTTGATGTCAAACACCAATGGATATGGGATCATCCATCACCCATCACATGGGTCAAGAAGCATATACGCTAATCTACTCTGGAATATCGATGCCCCGTCTCGATACACCCACGACTAGAAACATTTTAAGGATATGCTTATAAACTACACATGTCCCACTAGTATGGTCTGCATCATAATCCCAGTAGTCAAGCAAATATCCTAAGAGCTTTATCAACATGTACCAAATGAGTAAAATGCATGATTTAGTGAACATGGAGATAAAGTGCAACCAGATAGCATACTATCATGTTGAGCAAGAATGTCCTCTGAATATATATATACAGATACTGATACATCCACTGTCATATAATGGCCTCTAGGGCATACATATATCCAACAGGATAAAAACCCGAAAGGGCGCCATGAGTAAAAACAGCAGGACTGCCAGCGAGCTTTGCGAAAACCTGAAAGGGCGTGATCTCGTTAGAAGAAAAAAAACCTGTGTGAGATCCTTACGACCCACAAAGGAGAAACACACTTAGGAACCCCTACAATTCCTAAGGAGAAATTACACTTGCGAGATCCTCACGACTCATAAGGAGAATTTCCCCCTATGAGACCCTCACAGCTCATAGGATTCAAAAGCCTTAAGTACAGGGATCTAAACCTATTCTTAAGCCGTCATATTCCCCTAATATTTCCCTAAAGGCGGTCCAATATCGACCCTTGTATACAATCCATGGGCATAAATAAATATATCCCCCACCAAATTCCACCAATGATGAGAAATGTCCCCATATGGTGAACGACACTTGTAACTCATCTCGACATATAAGGAGAAAACACTCTTGCAAGATCTTTACGACTTACCTGAGAAAATATCACTTAAAATCCCCACGATTCCTAAGGAGAAAATACACTTACGAGATCCTCACGATTCGTAGGGAGAATTACCTTTATGAGACCCTTACGATTCCTAACCCTGTTTGCTAAGCCACCTTTGTTCAAATCGACAAAAGGCAAATGATGATTCGCTCCTGAAAATATTCCAGTGGTAGCGATGTTAATGCCTAAATAGGTGTCAAATTTCAAGTTCTCGCGGCAAATGATGATTCGCTCCTGGCAATATTCCAGTGGTAGCGATACTGATGCCTAAATAGGTATCAAATTTCAAGTCATCTCATGGAAAATGATGATTCGCTCCTGGCAATATCCCAGTGGTAGTAATGGTGATGCCAAGATTGGTATCAGACTTCTAATCCCCAACTCAAAAAAAAGCCGAAATGTTTGGGCAACTCGCAATAAAGATCAGCGAGTAAAAATAAAAAATATATAGCCGAAATGATTGGGCATGGCGATAAATAGCCGAAATGATTGGGCAATCGCGACTTTCGCGATATGAAAAGCTGAAAAGATAGAGCATCGCGGAAATAAATAAAATAAAATAAAATTTTCTCTGCCCTGCAAGTATGTCCATATTGACTCTTGTATATGATCCATGGGTACAAATAAAGGAAAAGCGAACCATATTTTCCCACTACGCTTCGTAAAAGGAGCTCCGAGTCTCAACGGTACATATACAACCTCGAGACTATCCCTGCGTCCCCTTCCTCATTCCAGCAGGAGCAAACACAACAATCAAACAAAAATGGAATGACGGCAAAATCCTAGCTTCAGGTCTTAATGGCAACATCTAAAGCCTAGAGATCACCCCGACGTTCTTCTCATTCCAGCAAGATGTAGACACAATGTCAACAAAAGACCCAAAGGTCAAAGAAAAAATAGAGCCATAGAAAAATCCTAGCTCCGAGTCTTGACGGTACATATACGACCTAAAGACTATCCTGGCGTTCCCTTCTCATTTCAGCAGGATGCGAACGTAGCTATTAAATGAAATTGGAGCAATGGCATATTCCTAGGTACGGACTTCAATTGCAATGCATGCAGCATAGAGGTCCTACAGATTTCTACCCTACTTCAGCTAAGAATCGGTGCGACATCATCAAAACAAATGAAAAATGAAGTGACGGCATATTCCTAGCTTCGGGTCTTTACGGCAACTCATATAAAGCCTAAAAGACCATTGGAGATCATCCCATCCCAGAAGAGTGCGGTTATGACTCATCGAGACTCCAAATTGAGCCTAACTTCAAGTAAAAAGCGTTATGGCAAATTCCCAACGCTTGCTCTTCCGGCAGTAATATGACCTAAGGAGATTACTCGAAGACGTCTTGTCCAGCCCTCGAAGGAATCAGAGACACGACAGTCGCGGAGTTACTCAAACAGCGGCGTAAAGACTGCATATCGAGCAATATATCAACCAACGCGATGGTACCATGGATTAAAACCCTAATACCACAAACCTAATGGACCCTTGTCGTAAAGAATGGGGGTTATCTATATACAACGTTAGGACAAGTTTGCCTGTAAACCCAAGAGAGGTAAACTAAAAATACTCCGAAATAAGTACATAAACTAGAGACTCCAAAATGAGTGAATAAACTACAGACTCCGAAATGAGTACGTAAACTACAGACTCCGAAATGAGTGAATAAACTACACACTCCGAAATGAGTATGTAAACTACGAACTCCGAAACGAGTAAATAAACTAGAGACTCCGAAATGAGTGAATAAAATACGAACTCCGAAACGAGTACGTAAACTACTTCACGCCGAATTAAGACAATCATGAAAAGGAAAGTGCATATATGAAAGGAAAAAAGGTTTATCATTCATACTTCAGAAAAGATTACACAGTGATGATAATAACGACTAAAAAAATGCTCCTACATCATCTGAGGTCTACTACGGCAAGACGCTAAACTCCGGACACGGATTCTCAAACTCAAAAGCAAGTTTGAGCAGTGCGCCTTCAGCTTCATCGGCCATCTTTTTGTGTATCTTCTCTCGGATGCAAGCGTCAGGGTCACCACTAATGTCCTCCACCCTCTGGTATGCTGATACTATCGCCTTTTGTTGAAAGACACGGTGCAAGATGGAGACAAGATTATCTCGCCGTTTCTTCGATATCAATACCATCATATACACAGAATGCACCTTGTCTTCAGCATCATCGAGTGCTTGAAGCGGCATAACCTCAAGGTGCCCGGGTATAGCTTCCAGATCGACCCAACAACGATCTTCAAAAGGGCAGAATGGCGGGGGAGCAATCGACCGTTGTAATCATCGAAGCGACGCATCACCTCATCGCATTGGGCGTCAGTAAACTCCTGGCCTTGATAACGGTCTTGGATGTGAATCTCCTCATAAGAGATAATCTCTTCAAGGTCATACAGACGACCAACCATAGTGAAAAGAAAAACCAGTGGAGAGTTAGCGATTAGCATATTAAAATCACTACAGTGGGCCCCACAAAATCAAGGTGATGGCTCATCAATGATGAGACATGCGCCCATTGTGAGAATCCGAAAGGATTCTCATTAAATAAATAGTGCCCATTAAACAATGGAGTTAAAAACTCCCAATATTCCCCAAAAGGTGGGCTCTTTAAAACAAACAACAGATTAAAATCTGTGAAGAAGAAGAAGAAGGGATTAAAACCCTAAAAATAAAAATAATAATAATAAAATATACAAGAACGGTAAAGAGAATAAAATTCCCAAAATTCTTAAGATCCAAATCAGAGCCAAGCTCTGCAAAAAAATTGGAATTAAATTCCCCTAAATAGTGGGATCAAATCCCAGAACAATCCCCATGCTAAAAAATTCATGGGTTAATTGATGGAATCAAATTTCAGAACAAGTGTCAAGATTGACAGTAGGGTAAAACCCTAAATAAGAGAATTAAAGATTATCAAGTCTTGGATGAGAACATTAAGATCCATGATCTGTAAAAAGAATGTTTTTTTAGATCTCTAAGAGATCAATTCAAAAAAAAGAGCTAAGCTCTGTCGAAACTGATAATGGACTTAAAATCCAAAACTAAGAAAATATATATGCTCAAAAGGAGTTAAGAGCTAAGCTTTGTTCATAGTTCTTATCAAGAAATCTGGCAGAGTTCTAGGAGACAGAGATCTAAGCTTTGAGAAACGAGAATTAAATTCTCAAAAGAAACAAAGGTTCAAGAAAGAAGATGAAGAGATGGCAGTCATCTCAAGGGCCAAAAACACTATTTATAGGATGTGAAGGGACGGTTCAACTCCCTAGAAAATCAAACGGTGGAAAAAGTGACACCGTTGCACTCACGTGTGAGCCACGTGAGAACAACGGTGGAGGGCATTTGTTCCCCCAATATTTAAACATAATAAAATAGCTAAGCTCTGTTAAATTTAATGAGGCAGCGCCTCACGTGCCCCCAGAAGGCGCCAGCGCCAACCCTTTAGAATTAAATCTTATGGTGGCGCCGCACGTGAAGCTCACATGGGTGCCAATGTGCAAAGCACAGGAGCGCCCAAAATTAAATTCTTAAGTGGCGCCCACGTGCACAACACGTGAGCGCCGGCGCCCAAGTTAAGATCAAGTAGAATTAAATTCTACAGTGGAATATTTCCCTAAAAATTGGGATACTCTTTGTTAAACAGAGCCGTTGGATTAAAAATAATAGAATAAAATTCTATTACGGAAAATATTCCCCTAATCTTTCTAAATGGACAGAAAATTGTTGGATCAAAGATCCAATGAGATGGGAAAATATTTCTCTATATCTTTCTAAACAAAGAAAGATGTGCTCTGTATAACAGAGAGTCCTTGGATTAAAAATCCAATGGTGATTAAAAATCACCGTTTGACAGAATAAAATTCTGTATATGGGAAAAATATTTCCTTAATTTTGTTAAAAACAAGAAGACATATTCTGTAAAATAGAAATTCTTGGATCAAAAATCCAACGGTGGGTAAAATTCCCCAAACGAATTTTGAGACCAATTAAATCAATTGGAATATCTCAATAAGAGATTTTCTCAAAAACTAATTAACAATTTTCCTCCACTATATAAAGGACCCGAGACTTCAAATTTCAAGACACAGACATATAGAGGGAACCCCCATAAGCTTCTGTAAAAAATACAGAAGGCTCTCAAAAGCAACAGAGAATTTAATTCTCAATAGAGAAGAAGATCTTTTCCCCCTCAAACACTAGGTAAAGAAACCGCAGAGATCAAAGCATCTTCTTTACCTATGATAGCATACCTAAGGGTTTAACCTTTCTCAAGAACTTAGTTCTTTCTCTGAATCTGAGATCCATAAGACAAGTCTTCCACAAGTTGAGAATTTAATTCTCATCGGGAAAATCTTGTTCTTGAGAATCAAAGAATTAGAAAAGAATTAGGTTAAAAAGAAAGAAAAAAAGGAAAAGAATCTATCCTATGGGAATTTAATTCCTCAGAAAATAGGGTTTAACCCTAAAAGAAACTTAGTCCTTCTAAAAGAAAAAACATAAGAACTTAGTTCTTAAAGAAAACCTGATCCCAGATTTTCAAAACAAAGATCTCGGTGCCATTAATGGTCAAGGTGCCATTAATGGTCAAAATGCCATTAACAGAGATTCAATCTCTAAAAAGAAAAAGGAATTAGCGTCGCACGTGCTTCCCATGTGGGCGCCTTCAACAGATTCCCAAAACAAAAGGAAATCAGCGCTTCACGTGAAAAACACATGAGTGCCCAAAACAGAAGGCCGGCGCCTCATATGAAACACACGTGAGCACTGAGTAAAGTGCTTAGCACTCCATATACAGCCAAAACGGCTGAGTGCTCAGCGCTGATTTGGCAGCGCCCAGCGCCTCACGTGCTTCTCACGTGGATGCCATACAAAAGTGCCTAGCACTCCATTTACAGCTAAAACGGCTGAGTGCTCAGCACTGGTTGGGCAGCGCCCAGTGCCTCACGTGCTCCTCACGTGGGCACCATACAAAAGTGCTTAGCACTATATATACATCCAAAACGACTGAGTGCTCAGCACTGGTTGGGCGGCGCCAATAACTGAAGGCTTCACATGATACACATGTGAGCGCCAGAGCTTCAAACAAGTGCTTAGCACTTTTGCATAAAAACAAAAGGGCTGAATAAGAATAGCCCAAATAAGTGCTTAACACTTTTGAACAAAAAAAGGACAGAGCAGACTAAGCCCAAGTTGGCTAAGTCTCTTTAAAAAGTTTCTTACAGCCGAGCCCAAATGCTCTGTTGTTGGATCTTAAATGATCCTTAAAATTTTGCTAAGTTGATCTTAGTCTCAATTAAGACTAACCTATCCTTAGTTAAAATAAATTGAGCCTAAATGCTCATATATTTAAGGTGATCTTAATCTCAAACTAGATTAACGGTCCTTAAATAAAACAAACCCAAATCTAAAATATACAGATTTGGACTGATCCGCGTCCTACAGGCGACGACATAAACCAGTCTCCGTATACAATCCACGGGCAACCAAAATAAACAAAAATACACATGACACGAAGTGAACTGCTGCAGAAGGAGAAAGTGGTTATCGTAATGCGGTAACGTAATTAACTACAGAGGCTTGCACCTGCAGGGAAGAGCATCCCCACAATCAAAAACCTCTCACAAATGAGGGAGAATCTGTTGAAGTCACGCTACAACGGTCGCGTCTGTAAAAACCTTCGATATATGGTGCCATAAATCAACTTGGTATCTTCGGAGAGGTGGATGGATAAGTCCAAATAGCATCTGCCCCCAAAATCAGGCCAGACGTTCCAACGTCTCGGTCCGGTCTTTCGGCGGTGAACAAGGGGCTATATGTAAAAGGTGTAGCCTATAAATGGAAAACATGATGAGAAATCAATAACGACTTCTATTCCCCAAAATAGATATAAGGTTTTGTGCCTCTTTCTTTCAAGGTTCTCCTGCTTCTTTCTCCTCTCATTTTCAATTAAATCCAACGCAAATCCTCTTCTTTTTAAAAAAGACAAAATTGATTTTGACCATTAATCCATTAAGAGGAATACCAATCTTCCGATAAAATCCCCAAAAGAGTAATTTTTACCATCCTCCATCTCTCTCTTCACGATCCAATAGAGAAGAGGAAGAAGAGGGAAAATCCACTTCAAGACCCATTCGCACACGTCCCGAGGCCTCGTAGAAGGGAAAAAGAGCTCACTTTGATCTGCTTGTGTCAAATTTTTTATGTTTAGAGCTAGAGCTTCTTTGGGTTTTGACCCTTGCTTGCTCCATATTAGATGCGCACCTCGCTAGATGTCCATTTGTCTAGATGAGCACCCTGTTAGGTGCACATCGTGCCAGGTGTGCACCAGCCTAGGTGCGCACCTTTCTAGGTGTGCATCTCACTGGACCTGTCATGACCCATTTCTCAGTAGACGGAAACGATGACGTGGCAAGCCTACGGAATATTTATTCAGAGAAGGTTATTCTCTAAATAAATATACTAAGCATATTGAAACAATAATACACAATGTAAGAATAAATGGAGACTGTATAATTTTCAACAAATATCTTTATTTACATTCAAACTTGAAATTTTTACAGATACATGAGTTCAACTGAAAAAGTAAATACAATAAAAGAAAATGTTTAAACATGTGGCATACATAAGCTGAATGAAAATTGAAGTTAAGCTAATACTGAGTAGCTATCTGGTCGTAATCATCCTCTGTAGCGTCCACTTCCTCTATCTCGACCGTATCTGACGAACATTCCGAGAAAAACAAAGGTGGGCAGAATGCCCGTCAGCGAACTAGCGCTCGGTAAGTCCTAAAGGTAGAGTAAGAGTGAAAAGTGACAAGTATATAAAGAAATAATGTAAATGACCGGTAAAAATGTGTAGCTCTGAATATGGGTATATGTATCTATAAGTCTCTATATGGTCATTATGTTAACGTTAAGTTTCAAGTGTGAATGTCAACATGGCTGTAGAAGTATTCACGAGCTCAAGAGTGAGGCCCAAGGAGCAAGGAAACATGGGACCATTTCATATGTTAGTATCGGGACTTCAAGTTGCAGAGGAGTCGACCTGACTGAAATTCGAGTAAATAGAAAAAATAGGTTAATATGGGACTCCTGAAACTCCGTTGGATTCACACTATCACAAACATCCCGAGTATAATATATTATAACTGTAAGATATCATTAGTTAATGTGATTGGTTGATTATAACATGTCTTGATCGAACCTATAGATTGCAAAAGTTGAAGAATAAAGCCGAGTAAGTCGGGTAGAATGCGAGTCATGTCAATTGCAATCTTGAGTCGAATCAAGTCAGTCGTGTAGATTGAGTTCGAGCTCAAGTTCGAGTTTAGGTTCGAGTTTGGATTCGAGTTTAGTTAAAGTCCAGTTTAGGTTCGAGTTTGTGTTCGAGTTATAGACATTTCAGGTGAAAGGATTTAACTTTTTAAGATTTTAAGTTCGGGAGAAATCAGACAACTGCTGCATATGGACGGCAGGATTTATGTCTTTTTTCAAGACAATTGCCATTTCATAACTCCGTTAATTTTTCTAACCTGAACAGGAAAGCACTCACTTTCTCCGGCTCTCTGGGCTCAAAAGAAATGATACCGCTTAAACCTATATTAATCTAGAGTTCTTAGAAATTTATTATTGTTGCTTATATTTTATTTATATTGTTTGATTCATTGAGGGTTTTTTTTATGAAAAATACTTTAATATTGTTTGAAAATAAACCTCGAGGGTGATATATAATATTAAGAGTTTTTATGAACATGTATTTTAATTTTAGTTGTATTTTAGTGATAAAACATAGTTTTTAAAAGTTCATGATGTTTTAATGAAACCTACTCCTTTTATAAACTTAGTGGTATTTTATTAAAATATTTAATCTTTCAATTTTAAAATATAACTTTCATAATTTATTTTTATTGAAAATACGGATTTATAATTTTATATAATTTCAAAGTTTAATTTGTCTTAAAAAGTCGTATTCTTTAAATCATATTTTTATTTTCTTTCGAGATCGAATGCTCTATGAGAAGTTCTGTATCTCACTCTACTATCCCAAGAATGTGCGATAACCCGCACCATCCGTAGATGGGTTTCCTTAAAAGGGTTGTAAAGGCGCAATTGCAAAGGATTTTAAAAATAACGATTAAAAACATTTATATGTAAAAGCAATGATATTTTATTGAAAATTGTTTCATTTAGATAAAAAATTCTAACCAAAATATCGTGCTATGAATCAAAAGTGTGTGTATGGTGTAGGTCATTACCCCGTGAATATTCTAGAGGTATGTATGACTAATTCTCGAAAAAGGGTTAATTAAAGTTCATGGTATTTTGGTGTAAAATTCGATATACGTTCTATTTAACGAGAAATTCTAAACATGTGCATAGTTGATTATATGAATATTATTTTAAGGCTATGGTTACAAGTTATTTGTGATCAATGGAGCATGATAACGACAGTGGAAATATTGTAAAGTGTGTGTGATTAAGCTAACTCCACTTTTTATCGATATTGTTTTTAAGAAATGATTTGAGATGAAACGAAAGATGGAGAAGAAAGAACTTACTTGTTTTGTGCTAGAAGAAGAGAGGAAGAAGGAGAGGGTCTTGTAGCATCGTGGTATCGTCGGGAATGCTCTAGTCATCGAAATTGAATCGCTACTCCTCTTGGCTTGCTTAACTCCACTTTGTACTTAGAGAATTTTGATAGAGATATTTAGAATGGGAGAGAGCTAGCGAATGGGGTGGTATTTATAGTGAAATTTGAGAGTATGGGAATTTAAAAGGTGAATTAAAAAGAATTAAAATCGTGTTAATGAGGGATTTGAAGAGTCTTTGATCAATTGCGGAGAAATCAAACACTACAGTGGAGTAGAGAAGAGCTGAAGGGGTGCACCGGCGAAGAATAGAGTCGTTTCGAGCTAGGTGGACCGTCGGTAGCGGCTTGATGGGGAAACGGGTGGTCGAGATTTGCCTAATCGTCTCGAGATTCATGCAATGTGTTTTAATCTTTGTTAACTCCTTATTTATCCCGTGTGATTTTTCTAAAAATTTTCATTTATCCATGTATTGCATGTGCAACTCTGGGGCTTCCGAAAAATTAAAAAGAAAAATATTAAAAATAATTGGGACTGATGGGAATCGAACACACAGGCTATGTCACAACAATGAAGAAGCTTTACCAGTGAGCTATAAGTTGTAAGTTGTTTCTTATTTTTATTGAACAAAAATAATTTATAACTCCTAATTAGACTAAAATACCCTTTCTATATATAATGACTCTGAAATCCCTGTACAAAATTAACTTTTTTAATATATAGAAAGGGTGTTTCAGCCTGATTAGGAGTTATAAGTTATTTTTGTTCAATAAAAACAAGAAGCAACTTGTAGCTCACTGGTAAAGCCTCTACACTGCTGTAAAATAGCTTGTGTGTTCGATTCACATCAATCCCGATTATTTTTAATATTTTTCTTTTTAACTTTTCGGAAGCCCAAGAGTTGCATGTGCAATACACGGATAAACGAAAAGTCTCAGAAAAATCAAACGGGATAAATAAGGAGTTAACACAGATTAAAACACATGGCACGAATCTCGAGATGATTGGGCAAATCCCGACCGCCCGTTTCCCTCATCAAGCCGCTACCGGCGGTCCACCTAGCCCCAAACGACTCCATTCTTCGTCCGTGCACCTCTTCAGCTCCCCTATACTCCACTGTTGTGTTTGATTTCTCTGCAATTGACCGGAGACTTTTCAAATCCCCCATTAACACCATTTTAATTCTTTTTAATTCAATTTTTTAATTCTCATACTCTCAAATTTCACTATAAATACCACTCCATCCCTTAACTCTCTCCCATTCTGAAAATCTCTATCAAAATTCTCAAAATTCTCTAAGTACAAAGTGGAGTTAAGCAAGCCAAGAGAAGTAGTGATTCAATTTGGACGAATAGAACTTTCCCGACGATACCACGACGCCACAAGACCCTCTCCTTCTTCCTCTCTTCTCATAGCACAAAACAAGTAAGTCATTTCTTCTCTATCTTTCATTTCATCTCAAATCGTTTCTTGAAAACAATATCGATAAAAAGTGGAGTTAGCTTAATCATACTCTCTTTACAATATTTCTACTGTCGTTATCATGCTCCATTGATCACAAATAACTTGTAACCATAATCTTAAAATAATGTTCATATAATCAACTTTGCACATGTTTAGAATTTTTCGTTAAATAGAACGAATATCGAATTTTACACCAAAATACCATAAACTTTAAAAGTACCATTTTTCGATAACTAGCATATATACCTCTAGAAAAATCACGGGATAACGACCTATCTCATCACATACACTATGGTTTCATACAATGAAGTTTTTAGATGTATGGTTAATTTAAAAAATATGGTTTTTCAATAAAATACTATCACTTTATAAAAATACGTTTTTAATTGATATTTTTGGATCCTTTGCAATTGCGCCTCTACAACCCTTTTAGGGGAACCCATCTATAGATGGTGCGGGTTATCGCACGTCCTTAGGATAGTGTAGTGAGATACAGAACTTCTTACGGAAAATTCGGTCTCGAAACGAAATAAAAATACGATTTAAAAGAATACGACTTTTTTCTAAATCAAATTAAAACTTTGAAAAATTATATAAAATTATGAATCCGTATTTTCAATAAAAACAAATTGTGAAAATCATATTTTAAAATGAAAGATTAAAGTTTTAAATAAAAATACCATCAAGTTTCCAAAAGAGATCGTTTTCATAAAAATAGCATAAACTTTTAAAAATTAGGTTTCATCGCTAAAATACCACTAAAATTAAAATATATGTTCATAAAAACTCTTAATAATATAAATCACCCTCGATATTTATTTTTAAACAATATTAAAGTATTTTTCATAAAACCCTCTCAAGTAATGCAAACAATATAAATACAATGTAAACAACAATAATAAATCTCTAAGGACTCTAGATCAATATAGGTTTAAGCGGTATCATTTCTCTTGAGTTCTAGGGAGCCAGAGAAAGTGAGTGCTTGTATGTTCATGTTAGAGAAATTAACGGAGTTATCAAATGGCAATTGTCTTGGAAAAAGACATAAATCCTGCCGTTCATGTGCAACAGTTGTCTGATTTCTCCCGAACTTAAGATCTTCAAAAGTTAAATCTTTTCACCTGAAATGTCTATAACTCGAACACAAACTCAAATCGAAACTGGAATTTAACTCAACTCGAATCCAAACTCGAACCTAAACTCAAACTTGAACTCGAACTCAATCTACTCGACTAATTTGACTCGACCCAAGATTGCAATTGACATGACTCGCATTCTACTCGACTTACTCGACTTCATTCTTCAACTTTTGCAATCTATAGTTTCGATCAAGACATATTATAATCAACCAATCACATTAACTAAAATATCTTACAATTATAATATATTATACTCGGGGTGTTTGGGATAGTTTCTTATGTGAATTCAATGGAGTTTCAGGAGTCCCGTATTAATCTATTTTTTCTATTTACTTGAATCTCAGTCGGGTCGACTCCTCCACAGTTTAGTCCCCCGACGCTAACACATGAAATGAGCCCGTGTTTCCTTACTCCTGGGGTCCCACTCTTGATCTCGTGAATGCTTCTACAGCTGCGTTGATATTCACACTTGGAACTTAACGTTAACATAATGACCATATAAAGACTTATAGATACATATACCCATATTTAGAGCTACACATTTTTACTGGTCATTTACATTATTTCTTTATATACTTGTCACTTTTCACTCTTACTCTAATTTTGGGACTTACCAAGCGCTAGTTCGCTGACGGGCATTCCACCCACTTTTGTTTTCTTCGAATGTTCGTCAGATACGGTCGAGACGGAGGAAATGGATGCTACAGAGGAGGATTACGACCAAATAGCTACTCAAGATTAGCTTAAATTTCTTTTTCTTTCAGCTTATATATGCCACATGTTTAGGCATTTTCTTTTAGTGTATTTACTTTTTCATTTGAACTTACGTAACTGTAAAAATTTCAAGTTTGAATGCAAATAAAGATATTTGTTGAAAATTGTACAGTCTCCATTTATTCTTGTATTGTGTATTATTGTTTCAATACGCTTAGTATATTTATTTAGGGAATGACCTTCTCAGAATAAATATGTCGCAGGCTTGCCACGTTATCGTTTCCGTCTACTGGGAAGCGGGTCATGACACTATATATTAAACAAGTTAATTTTGTACAGGGATTTCAGAGTCGTTATAGGACCTTTTGGCCCATTCGGGGCCCTTTGACCCCCTTCTCACTCTCACATCTCGCCAAGTGCTTACCCAGGCGTGCACCCTGCCAGGCGTGCATCTCGACAGGCGCGCACCTTGTCATGTACGCACCTTACCATGTGCTCACTTCACTAAGTGCGCATGTGGTACACGTGCATCCCTTGCTTCTGTTTTCCTTGTAAATATTCTACAAAATAAAAATAAATGAAATAAATATGCCCAAAGTGCCCTTAAGCTGTCTTCCTCCAAACACAATACACGTATACTGTATATTGAGTTCGCATGACCAGTTTAACTAGTCAATCAGAGGTTCCTTTGTTCCAAAAGTGATGGGTAATTAACGGCAGTTTAGTCCGCAGTTGCCGGAGATTTAGATCCCCACAATCAATAAATCTCAGCCTACCCCAGACAGGGAAAATCTATAGATGCCTGATAAACGCACACATTCCTATCTCAATAGGGTGATGAAAAACACTCTACAAATAGAGAAAAATCTCGTTGGAGATCATAAGGAGAGGGTTAATTGTAATTTTCTGTAAGGTTTTCTTTTTCTCTTAAAATTCTAATAAAAGTTCTCCATTTTCCCCCCAAATTTCTTCTTGTGTTATTATTGTTTTCGTTCAAGTTTTTGTTATCCGTGTTAAAGGGATCTAGATTTTGATCTATAAGGGCTGGTTGTCGACACATCCGCTGCACCCTCTGTTCACCAACTTGTTGGAAGGTTTTACATGTTAAAAGCGAGGAAATTTTAGAATCAGCCACCTCATGTTCACGAACAACATCATATTTTTTGGTAAGATTGATTTACAAGAATTACGGCAATGGAAAGAAATTTTAAACTTGTATACAACAGATTCCGGGCAACGAGTGAATTGGGATAAAACTAATGCCTATGCTAATATTGATTACTTGACTCTCAATGACTACAATATGATGAAGCAAGTTTTGGGGTGTGATGTTAATGATTGCACTCCACTTATTGGTGACATTCAACGTAAACTGGCGCAATGAAATCAAAAAAACCCATCTTTCCCAGCCTGACTTACACTGATCAAGTCTGTCATCAGCATGCTTCCAACGTATTATTTTCGAGTAATGACTCTGCCTGTTTGTATCCTCGATAAAATTGACCAGCTAGTACGGAACTTTCTTTGGGAAGGACTACATAAGATCCATTATATGAATTGCAAGATTGTTAGTACACCTATTGATTGGGGAGGACTGGTTCTGCATAGTAGTAAGGATTCAAATAGAGCGCAGTTAAATTACAATCAAAGGAGATTTCGATCTGGGGTGCTATAATCAAGGCCAAATATAAAACACGAGGAGTTCACTGGTTCAACGGCAACTTGGAGACATGTTTACAAAGAACTGGAAATTTTGAAGTCTGAGATGAAGTGGAAACTAGGTAATGGGCAGCTCGTTCTTCTTTGGACGGATGCTTGGGTTTGTGATAAACCTCTTTGTGATTACCCGATCACGGTTTCGTTAGATATTCTGCAGACAGACGAAGCGGTAGCAACCAGGCTTCTTTTGCCTAATGGGTTATGGAATGTGAATGAACTGATTAATCTCCCTTCAAATGTGGCTACTACAATTAGGTTAATGCAACCGGCCGGAGGTAATGGCCGCTTAATCTGGCAAGGAACAGACCGGGAGTTCTCGGTTAAAGAGGCATGCACTCATTATTTGACGAGTAGAGGCACGATTTGAAACTTGGAACATTGGCATCCGGGAAATGCGGCTATCACCAAGAGAATATGGTTTATAACTCGACTTCTCAATAATATGCTACCAACGATGGAATTGCTACAAAGGCGTGCAAGCAGGATGAAGTGATTGCTGTGTCCTATGTAACAGTGCTTCAATTGAGACGACATCACACTTTTTTTATGACTGTCAAGAGTGGAAATATTTCCTCACTAAATTTCGACTCTTGATAAATGAGCGACCCAATCTAAGAACCTTTGGTGACTTAGAAATTTTGCTTGCAAAAAACACGCATGGGATTACCAATACTTTTTACTGGGATAGAACTGCGATGGCTATCGCGGCCTGGGTTTGGTGGAAATACAGAAACACATTTCAGTTTGAAGAAGATCACAGCTCAACAACACGCACTGAAGCGCTAAAAGCAGCGTCTTTGTTTCAAGAACGACTTCTTTGACCTTCCGGATGAAACCTTCTTTGGTTTTTAAGTTTTATCCTATCTATTTTTTGTTGATGTTCTTTAATTTCCTGCTGTAATTATTTATAACTTATTTATAGTATGCACTACATATATAATTATATGAGAAGGTAAAAAAGGAGTCCTTTAGAAGATGCATTCTTTATCTAGTTAGGAGTAGGCTTATTCTACACTATAAACACAGAGATGTTTTCATCAAGGCAAAAGGAAAAAGTCTAAATGCAAAAGGCAATAGGCTAAGAATAAGAGATGTAGTATTTACAGTTATGAGGGTTGTAAATTGTCTGTCATGAGGTGAGATTGTGAGATTGAGAGAGGGGATATAAGAGATTTGAGGAGATTGAGTGGTGTAATTTATTTTTCATTATAAAAGAATCCTTATGTTCGTCACAGGGATGCAAGCCAGAGTTCGGATGCACCACCTTAAAACCGTTTTTCCTTCTTGTAGATTGTTGTTGCTCGAAAGTCAAAGATAGGATTTTTCCATAACAATCGGTATTCGAAGGAAATCCTAACAATCGGTATCAGAGCCGAGGGTATTCAGTCGAGTTTCGAGTTTTTCCAGCTTTCCAAGTGATATATATATGTGTGTGTGTGTGTTTTTATTTACTAAAAACTCCATACGAGTTTGGACCAGAATCACAAATCTAACAATACTTTTGAAACTATCAAAAAGCTATCAGGACTTGACAGTCAACATTGTTATTCATTGTCAAATGATCATTTTGTCCTATTCATAATATAATATAATTAATTAATAATAAATTACATTAATAATTTTAATAATTATTAAATATTAATTAGATAATTAATATCCTTTTTAGGAGGAGCCACCGGAGGAGCTGTACCGGAGAGAGGCCATGAGTGGGGTCGATGCCGGAGGAGGAGTGGGGTCGATGCCGGAGGAGGAGGAGGAAAAGAAAAGGATGAGTTGATGATGATGATGAAGTTGATGGAGGTTGAAGAAGGAGTCTGTGATGGGGAGGCAGGGTTAGTGTCGGAATTAGGGTTAGGTTAGTGTTAGGTTAATTAAGAAAAGGGTAAATTGGAATTTTATAATTTTTTGCTGAACTGCAAGCTTAGCTTACGTGGCGCTGAGGTTTGGTAGGTTTTTTTTTATAGTTTCAAAGGTATTGATAGTTTTTTTATTCTGCTTTAAACACACACACACTCTCTCTCTAAGACGATATATATATAACTTTTTACATTGCTAATTCAACGGTGAAAATGCGGTGGCATCACATGAAATTTGGTATCATCTTAGATAATAAGGAAGATGATAATGGGTGACGATGATAAAAAAAAATCACGGATGGTGTATTTTTTCAACGCCATAGCAGAAAATTCCCTAATATGGCAACTCTCCTCCATTGTATATATATAGAGAGAGAGAGAGAATAATGGAGAAAAGAGGCCTTAGGAGGGATTTTCGTTAGGCGGCGTTGAAAAATTACACCTTTCAACATTTTATTCAACGATCGACATCCATTATCATCATTTTTATCATCTAAGATGGACAAACACCAAATTTCACGTGATTAATCTTCAACCTTTTCACCGTTAGATTAGCAATGTAAAAAGTTCTATTGTCGGTAAACCGTTAGTTTCGCACCAACTAAATCAACGGTGAAAAAGTGGTAGAATCGCATAAAATTTGGTGTATCCACATCTTAGATGATAAAGAAGAAGAAGATGTATGTCGATCGTTGGAAAAAATGATGGAGTGTGTATTTTTTCCGACACCATAGGAGGAAATTCCCTCTTGCGGTACCTTTTATCCATTATTCTCATATGTATATATATATTAGATGGACTTTTCTCCAAAATAGATCTATTGTGTGGATTAAAATCATTCAAGCATTAAATAATTAGAAAGAATGATAAAAAAGCCAGCTACGCTGAAACTGAGAAGCCTTTTTCTCTTTCTAATCACATTTTCTTTTATCTTTAATTTAAATTTTATTGTTTTAAGGTGACCCAATTTAAATATATGAACTCCTAAAAAATGAGGATGAGTAGGCCTTTTGTGTGCTTAAATATTTTCTATTGAAAAATATGAAACAAGAATGAAAATACGATCAGACAATAATCAAGATATGATTTAAATAAATCATTATAAAATAAGAAAAGAAGCTAAATTAATATGAATATTTCAGACCCTCACCAGGGAATAATTTAACTGCAACAATTAGTTAAGTATAAAAATATGGCATATATTGTAAAAATAAAAAGTGAAAAGCATTTATTATCTCTCTCGTTTTGCCCACCCAGTATTTTTCTCTCTATTTACTGTAAGGTTAATTAATATTACCTAATTTTAATCAACCCCTTAAATCTTTTTTGATCCAAATTAATAATGTGGGAGGAGAGAATCCCTCTTCTCTCTGGAGAGAATCCCTCCTCTCTCTAGAGAGGAGAAAAGCGACTCAAGAGATAAGGTTAAATGGTGAGATGGGATTTTTAAAATGATATGGAAAAATCCGACCGTTGGATCGACAATTAGATTTTTTCATCATGTTCTACACGTCAAAATATGTATGTATATAAAAAATTAAACGATATTAAAACTTGTAAGTCATGCATCAAAGATATGCAATATATGCAACTTTGACGACGCTTTATCAGCCATCTAGTTTACGACCGTGATATCCATAACTTAGAAGCGTCTAAATTGTCTAAATTTTTGTACACGTATGTTGATTGACAAGAAGAACAAGATGTATGCCATCGTTTTGATCTATGAATGATAGACGTATTTTTCCATCTCACTTTAAGAATCTCATCTCACCATCGATCCATTACAAACCGGTCCGCGTTATGTAAAAACGAGAACTCTCGGTCTACGACATATTTGAACGATCCGATCTGTTCAAGTTGATCACCCTACCCTCAAACATACGCGTGTGAAAAATCAAAGGATTTAAAAACCTTTAATATATGCATCGGATGAAGTTTATGTTGCATTAAAGGAGGAATCCGCCGGAGGAGGGGCTCGTATCTGATTAGCTAATTGGTGGGGCAATAGCTTATTAAGACGATGATCAGTAGATGGTCCGAGAGGAGCCACACTGGGACTGAGACACGGCCCGACTCCTGCGAGAGCTTTCACTTTGGAAATAAAAGTTTCAGGGGCAGCCCACTGCATGGCAATCGAGTGGTGAATACTCCAAGAGAAAAGTAATTTCCCTGCATGTTCCCTGCTTCATTAAAACTCCCAGCCATAACAGAGTACCGCACATCAAACTCCTTTCAAACTCTAAACCAAACACAGAGCCTACAATGGAATCGAACATCCCTCTCCACCCATTCTCCCTTTGCGATTCCGATGTCGATTCAATCATGAGCTATGCCTCCGATGATCGAGTCACCAAATTCCCAGGACGAGACCCCTGCACCCACAAACACCAAGCTCTTAGCTTCTTACAATCCCACATCCTCCCTCATCCTCACTACCCCGCCATTTGCCTCGATGGAACCATTGTGGGCTCGATCACGGTCACGCCGTGCCCCGGCGAAGGTAACGAGCGAAGAGCCACTCTTGGGTATTGTCGATGCCGAGTTTAAGTTTAAAGTAAGCACACATAGTTTGGGCCACAAGGAAATGCCTTAATTGCGAACTCTTGTCGTGTAAAGGCCTAAAATTAACGGGGGCTATTAAATATGCTTACTCGCTAATAATAATAAAGTTTAAAGCAAGGTTTAAGATTTCGGTATCGGTAGTATCAATATCGGAAGGTCAGCTTTTGGGAGTGGAATTAGTCATCGGACTTTTTAGTTTGAGCAAACAAATTCATAAAATCCTTAATAAATTTAATAAATACATAATAATTATAAGTATAAACAAACTCACATTTTATTAGTAACTAAAGATGCCCAATAACCTAATAACTTATTTTTTAAACTCAATAACCTATTAAGAAACTTAGCACTAAAACTGCAGTAAACAATTGGTGAAGTCGGTTTTAAGCATTAAATTCTCGGTATTGAAATTCAGGATGCCATTTATGGGATTAGAATCGACCATCTCCGATCGGGATCGGCCGAGATTCCAAACCATGGTTTGAACTGAAGACCTATTGAAAGTAGATCTCCAATACCTCCTCAAAACAATTTTCCCTAATAATTCAAAAGCTTGGCCATGATCTAGATTGTGAAATAACAATGCATATCAATCTAACATGTAATCTTAACAGGTATTGATGAAGATCCCTTTCTGGTCTCCTTCAGATGTTGTCTTCCGTCGATCTCCCGGTGGATATTGGAGGTGATCTCCTATTGCGTGTGGGTCTCAATGGGTTTTGAGGAGATTAGTGATTTGAGGAGTTTAGCGCCGAGTATCTGCAAAGAAGTCCCGGGGTGGTTTGGTACCACCAAGGACCCTCCGACGATCAAGTTAGTACGAGATCCGAGTAGAGTACCGGCTAAGTGGAATAAAAAATGACTTACTTGACCCCTTTGTGATGGGGGTTTATATAGTGGCGGCAGCACGCAGTAGCAGGCACGAGAATCTCGCCGGCAGTTACGCTCTCGACGTCACGCCCGCGTAATAACCGGATCGCCCGTTAATGGGGATCGTGATGGCGTGGAACGTGGGATGTTGCCGGCGGAGAATCTGCGCGTGACGAGATTTGAGGAGTGGCGGTTACGCCCGTGAGTGGTGGAGTTGGTTGGTTGGAGGGACCGAGAAAGACGGCCTCGGCTGGGGAGCTCGGAGACGAGCAAGAGGGCCGAGGAGTCTTGGTCCTGTGGCAGCTCGGGGCGGGCTGAGGGGCCGAGGAGGCCAATTTGCAGGGGGCCCCGAGGAGGGCCAGCTTGTGCTTACAGGTTGGGTACAGGGGTGGCCTGGTCGGTCTTTGCGGGCCCTTTCTTCTGAGTTCTGGAACGCGCCATCTACCACGTGTCATGATCTTGGAGACCGCCAACATTGAGCATCATCATTAGCCCCCCACTCTTGTCCCGACCAGCTAGCGGGTCGGGTCAGGAGTGAACTGCCGGGCCGCCCGGGGTGAGCTCCCTCCTAAGCTTTCGTCGGGACGCGTCCCCGGGCCGTGAGCTGTCTTTTCTGTCAGCGAATCAGGGCGAGATCATTTAAGGAAGGTGTGTCGGTTCGTGCATCCTGCCACTGAAGCGACGGTCCACATGTCAAGCGTTGGTTGGCCGGCGTGACGTGTGCAGACCTGCGATGCCTGAAGGGGTGCAATCCAGTGTAGGAACGACAAGTGGAGCAATCGGAGCCGTTGGGCGCGAGGAGGTGTTTTGGCGGGAGATTAGGGGCGCCATTGGATGAGGTCGCTCGCGGTGATAAATAGGGGTGGGGCCCGTTCCAGGGCCCCTGCTCCTTCATATTTTCCCGTTCTAAGTCCTGCTTGCTCGGCGCTCGTCTTTTTTCTCCCGCTTTCGTTTTCCGAGAATCCTTCTTCTCAAAGTTAGATGTCTTCCTTTGTCGAGTCAGTAGGTGTTGTTGGAGTAGGTTCTAGGGACCCTTTAGTTGAGCCTGAGTCCTTCCGGGGGGTAGGGGTCGGATCCTCTCCCCGGGATCGTGCGGCGGGGGCAGCCCCCAGGGAGGAGGTGGTAGATGCTGCCCTCGGCGCCTCGTGTTGGGTGAGGCTTGAGGATGAGCTCGTCAATGCTCGGGCTCGCTTCCACATCCCCTCACGTTATACGCTTCGTCTGGCCAAGGAGGGAGAGAGGGCAGACCAAGTACGGTGCAGGGAAATCGCTCTGTATTTGGAAGCTTTTTGGGGTGGAATACGCCTGCCCTTCTCTCCCGAGGTTGTCGAAGCGCTGAACTTTTTCGGGTTAGCCTCTGGCCTGTTAGCGCCGAACTCGTGGAGGATTCTCCTCGGGTTCCTGATCCGCTTGAAGTTACAAGCGGTTCCCTTCAGCCTCTCCATCCTTGATTCTTCGCTCGTCTTAAAAAATCACCCTGGTGGTCGAGCGGGCGACCCGAGGTGGGTCTACCTCTCTTTCAGAAAGTGACAGGGGGCACCGCCGAGACAGGGGTTGTGACCCTGCCTTCTTCCATTCACGACTGGAAGAAGTTCTTCTTCGTTTTCCCTCCCGAGGGCGAGGACTGGC
Source organism: Agapanthus africanus (assembly GCA_030015575.1). NCBI lineage: Eukaryota > Viridiplantae > Streptophyta > Magnoliopsida > Asparagales > Amaryllidaceae > Agapanthus > Agapanthus africanus. Next base: position 815,723,988 of record JASDDO010000019.1, on the reverse strand, counting down.
TCGTGCCTACAAAGTGGTCGAGGGAGAAACTCTTCCCTGGGAACCAGTTCAGTGACCCCGTCGCGGTGAGAGTGGCGTCGTGGGAGCCCATCCCCCGATTCGACGTGCTACTGTCTGAAAGGGTCCTGAGTTGGGCCGGGCTCAGCCCCGTTGAGTTCGTCGGTAAGTTTAGGCTTGCTGTTTGGCTTGTATATTGCTTGTGTCGCTGACTTCTTTACATTTGGTTTTGTGCAAGACCCATGAATATGGACGAGCTTAAAGCCTCCATTCGCCAGCCGAGGAGGGTCACGAAGGCCGTGAGCGCCGGCCCTTCCCGCTCGAAGCCCGCCCCGGCTCCTTCTCCTCCGGTGGTCGTGTCCCGTGAGCGTTCCGGGGTGGACCCCGCCCCGGGGCCTAGTAGAGCGTCGGGCCGGAAGCGGGCTCAGATTCTGGAAGACCCGGCCTTGGAGGAGGAGATCGGCTCTCCATCGGAGCCGCTCAAGAGAGGCTCCCGGAGGTTTTCCCGGGGCCCGCCCTCGCCGATCATAGTGGAGGAAGGAGGCCTCCAATTCGCTATGCCTTCGGGGCTATCCGTCGCGGACAGCCTGCTTCATGAGATAGAGAAATCGGCGGGGGGTAGGGTCCCTGGGGGGACCTTCAGGGCCCAGATGGCATCCATCGCCCAGGAGTCCGTGCAGGTAAGCGTTTGATTTTTTGTGAGATTCGGTGCCTCTTTCATTTTTCTGATCTCTTTCCTATCTTTCAGGTTCTCCAGCACGTTGCCCTCGCCCTACGCATGGAGGCCGAGGTGATAGCCCCGGCGATGAAGGCTGCGGGCCAGCTCGCCTCGTTGGAAGAGACCTCCTAGCGGGAGATGGAGGTAGTGATGGCGAGGGTTGCCTCCCTGGAGGGCGAGGTGGAGGCTGGGAAACGGGAGGTTGTCCGGTACCGCGAGACCGCCGTGGTTGCCGAGGCCAAGCTTGAGAACGCTCAGGTGCTTGCCGGCAACCTTAAGAAGACAGTGAAGACCCTCCAGAAGGAGCTGAGGGCAGCGGCCGAGTCGGCGAAGTCGGCCGACCTGAGAGCGGCGAATTTGGACGACCTCTCGGCAGCGAAGGCGGTGGAGGGCTACAAGAAGTCGAAGGACTTCTACGATGACCTGGCCGTGGCCACAACCCTCATCTGGCACGAGGCCCTCGACGCCGTTAAGGCTCGGATACCGGAGTTCGCTGACGAAGAGCTCCGGGCCGAGTACCCCCTCGCGGACGCCGAGGAGCGGGAAAAAGGGATTCCTGACGAGGAAGTCGCCGAGAACCCTATTCGTCCTGTGGCGAATGTCGAGGAACCCGAGGTCGTGCTCAGGCCCGAGGCCTAAAGCCCCCGTCTTCCTCCTTCTTTTATTTTGTTGCTTTTGTAATTTTTGTAAGCCTCTGTGCAGTTTGTAAAGCTGGAGAGCCCAAAATACCCTTGTAAAGACTTTGTCTTCGGTAATAAAACTTTTTTTCTTTTTTTCTTTCTTTGGTTTGCACTTTATCTTCCGTTCGTAAAAAATGCAAGTAAAATTTCTCTTCTTGCACTGTTGGGATTCCATGTCAGGTCGGCTATTTGTCTAGCGATCGTTCATCGAGTTGATTTTGATTACTTGTCAAGCATGCTAAGCGCTGCTGAGAAGGAGGCGTCTCCATGGCCCCGAAGTTGAGGGGAGATCGCTCGAGACTTGGATAGACCTGATGCCCCTCATTGGTGGCTCAGATCCTCTGCATGTGATGGGCAGAGGACCGTCCGCCGTATTTGTGCCGAGCATGAATGGGAAACTGCTTGGTTGCCTCTTGGCGATGGCTTTTGACTTCTGACGTTGCGAGCAACGACTACTAGCTGGGGATGGTCGAGTGAGGGTCGGGCTCGACTGCCTCTGGGAGGACTTTGGATCCTTAGCATTGGAGGGGCTATAAGAAGCCCACTAAGGATGGCTAGGCAGTGAAGCTGCGCGGTTGCCTCTTGGCGAGAGCTTTGATCTCTGGCGTCGTGGGTAGGCAACTACCAGCCTGAGATGACTGAGCAGGGTAGCCGCTCGGATGTCTCTTGCGAGGGCTTCGATCCCTTGCGTCATGGGTAGGGAGCTACCAGCCGGAGATAGCCGAGCAGGAAAGCCGCTCGGCTGCCTCTAAGGAAGACTTCAATTCTTAGCGTTGGAGGGGCCGTAGGAGGCCTGCTAAGGATAACCGGGCAGTGAAGCTACGCGGTTGCCTCTTGGCGAGGGCTTTGATCCCTGGCGTTGCGAGTAGGGAAGCTACCGGCCACGGTTAGCCGAGAAGGGAAGTCGCTCGGCTGCCTCTAAGGAGGACTTTGATCCTTGTCTTTGTTGGGTAGGAAGCTACCCGCTGGGATGTACCGAGCAGGAAGGGGCTCGGCGGCCTCGCGAAGAGGGCTTCAGATCCTCAGTGTCTGATGGGCAGGAGGACGCCCGCCGGGGATGCGCCGAGCAGAAGGAACTCGGTGGCCTCGCGGTGAGGGCTTGAGATCCTCAGCATCTGATGGGCAGGAGGATGCCCGCTGGGGATGCGCCGAGCAAGAAGAAACTCGGCGGCCTCACGGTGAGGGCTTTAGATCCTCAGCGTCTGATGGGCAAGATGATGCCTGCTGGGGATGCGCCGAACAGGAAGGATCTCCGCGGCCTCAGGTGAGGGCTTCGATCCTTAGCAAGAGAGGGGCCGTGAGAGGCCTGTCGAGGATGGCCGAACAGGGTTACTGCTCGGTGCCTCTTGGTGAGGGCTTGGATCCCTGGCGTCGTGGGTAGGGACCTACCAGCCGGGAATGACCGAGCAGGGTAGCTGCTCGGTGCCTCTTGGCGAGGGCTTTGATCCTTAGCGTTGGAGGGGATGTAAGAAGCCCACAAAGGATGACCGGGCAGTGAAGCTGCATGGTTGCCTCTTGGCGAGGGCTTTGATCCTTAGCGTTGGAGGAGCTGTAAGAAGCCCAAAAGGATGACCGGGCAGTGAAGCTGCGCGGTTGTCACGCCCCGCTTCCCAGTGTACGGCGAAATGGACGCGACGAGGCCCGCTACGTATGTACTCAGAAGTACATACGCTAAGCGTAGCTAAGCAATATAAAATGAATCACAAGAGATGAATAATAGAAATAACAGCAACTTTTATTAATAACATTCTTTATACAATGCATGAAATGAAAATACATCTGAAATGAAAAAGCAATGCCTAAACAGTGGCATAACAATAAAAGGAAATACTGGAAAGAACAAGATACAATGTCTAGAGCTCTGGGTCTTCCTGGAACTGCTCCAAATCTTCACTTGTGGGCTCGGTCTCAACTTGGTCCAACGCACCTGACGACATTCAAAGAAGAGAGAAATAGAATGTCGTCAGCGAACAGGTCGCTCGGTAAGTCCCAAAGAAGAATAAAGAATGAGAGTGACAGAGTATAGTATTTTCTAAAGTATTGTATTGTAGAATATTATGAAATATTGTTTAACGTAATTGTTTGTAGCTTGGTACAGGAGGATGCCAGTGTATACGAGGGGAGTCTCTATATGCCAGAGACTAAGGGCACGTATAGTACAAGGAACCGTTTATGCCACGGTACAACAGCAACGGAATATAGGTTAGGTGTCTTAATCTGACCACCTCATTCCACTTTTAACATCTTCCGTACCAATCTACCCCTTTAAACCCCGCGATGTCATATTTGTATTGTTATCTTGTAAACTTGTAATGATTACTTGATTGACTTTGATTGACCGATTGACTGATTGACTGATTGACTGACCGAAACCATGATATCAGGAAACGGTTATAACCATAGAGTCATGTAAATGGAATACTGGGAATCATGTAAAAGGAATATCCATGGTTCGGTTCGGTCAAGTTATATAGATTGTTAACTGGAATCTGGAATTCATGTATTCATCTTGAGTTGGAATATAAAAGAATATAGATTGACTTGAAACATATTCAAGTTTTGTAGCTTGGTACAGAAGGATGCCAGTGTATACGAGAGGAGTCTCTATATGCCAGAGACTAAGGGCACGTATAGTACAAGGAACCGTTTATGCCACGGTACAACAGCAACTGGATTCATGTTAGGTGTATTAAATCTGACCACCTCATGCCACCTTTAACACCTTCCGTACCAATCTACCCCTTAAACCCCGCGAAGTCTTATTTGTATTGTTATCTTGTAAATTGTAGTAATTGTAGATTGATTGACTGACTGACCGAAACCATGATATCAGGAAACGGTTGTAACCGTAGAGTCATGTAAATGGAATACTGAGAATCATGTAAAAGGAATATACCCATGGTTCGGTTCAGCCAAATTGTATAAATTGATAATTGTATTCATGGATTCTTGTGTTCATTTTGAATTGGAATCTTATAGATTATAGGTTGACTTGAATCATATTCAAGTCAAATTAATCAGACTCAAACCCGAGTCAGACAATCAGAATTATGAATCGTGGTCTTATAATTGTTAGGGTCCTTAGGGTAATTTATAAACTTGAGGGGGTTTTATGTAAAAATATTTTTTTATAGTTTTCAAAATATAACTCAAGTATTTAATTATCATCTTTATGTACATACAACAATTTAATGATCAAGATAAATATGTATACATGTTCGAATAACATGAAATGAGTCAAGTATATTATTCGGGTAACTACCATAAACAATGCTGTAAAGAAATATTATGTACGACTAATTAATCAAGTTGAACGAATGCGGAATATAAACAGAGATATGTATCTAAATGTTTTGCATGCGTAAGTTCCAGTTTCACCTAAATACGACTACCGGTTTGAGAGATATATATGTTTTCGTATCGTCGCGCAAAACAGATCAGAATCTATTTGGCACCGTCACATATTTTTAAAACGCAGTTTAAGTTAATTTTTATCGGGTTTCAGGTTACGAAAATTATTAGAAAATTGTAGGTATTTTGAATTACTTATCTAAAACACCAAGATTCACATGATTTGGATTTCTGAAGCTCTATTTATGATCATTTTAATATCAGCATTTAAAACAGAAATTCAGATTTCTGGACAGCAACTATATATTCTATTGCAAAGCCTATATCAGGTTGTTTCATGCATTCCTAAGTAATATAATATATGGAAAATTATAGTTCTATCAATGGTGCATCTACACATCTAAATTTTGTCACAAACGGACATCGGGTGTTCGAGTTATGTCCAATTTAAAAACAGTGTGCGAATCGGAACAGATTCTGTCCAGATCCGTCACTTAATATTGTAACACAGTTTTCTATATTTTACGTCGGTTTTCAGTAAAAATATAAAACTAATAAAATCTAGTTCATTCGATGTAGATATCAAAAACACATGAGTTTGCTCAATTTGGATACCGGTATACCAAGTTATATGTCGTAGAAATTGACCGATAGCTGCAGTTTTCTGTTTTACGATCAGTGAATAAATACGATGTAATTCACAAACCGTTATGCGGATCGATCTAAAATTTTTACAGCATGTATAAAATAATATAATCTATCATATGTAAATTCCATGAAATTTTCAGAAGTAAAAATTTATTTCTAAAAATTATTTTAAACCTAAAGGTATTGATGTGTATACTAAAATCGGCAAAAAGATTAACTAGTATTTTTATGCAAGCTTTATCCTTTCTTTTAATAACCAAACCGATTCCATGAGATATCGTAGATATATTATGGATTGAAATCTATGTTCTCACAACTTGTAATAAACATTCATAATCATGATGAAAGAATTAAAAATTACTTTAATTTGAACAAGAGATAATAAGATATTATTAAACCATATAGAATCATATATATCTAAACTTATGTATATGTATATGTATATGTTTATGTGTGTCTTCTCTTATGGATTATGATATGAAAAGAATAGGGGGTTCACGATGCATGACAAGAGGAAAAAATAGAGGTGAGGGGAAAGGAGAGAGAAGGGACTTACATGCACAAGCCGGTATTGTCACCGGGCTTGTCTATCCGCCGATAGCCTCGCGTTAGTAGCGAGACCTTCTTGAATACTTCTTCATGTTCTTCTTCTTGTCATCTTGGTGAAGAGGAAGAAGTGAGAGATAGAAAAATATGAGGAAGGAAAAGATAGAGGAGGACAAATAAAGATGTTGTAATGGTGAATAATAATATATGCATTTAACATGAGAATTAAAAGAGAAATGAAAGGTCACCATTCATTTTGGAAATGAAAGGTCTCATTTGTAGGTTATGGGAAGAATAAAAAATGATAAAAATAATTGCAAGAATGGGGATTTGAACATGCGACTTATGGAATAATAATGCAACGACTTAACCAATGAGCTATAAAGTTGTTCATGCATATATTTAATTAGAATTAAATATATGATGTTGCTTAAAAAGAAAATGGGCTTTTTAGATGGGCTATGGAGAATAAGAATAATGGATTTGGGTTAAATATTTATGAAAGGAAAAAATAAGAATGAGAAGTTAAAAAACTTAAATATAAGAAAAGGAAATTGTACCTAGAAAAAAAATACATAATAGATTGAGGAATAAAATAATAATAAATTTAATAGAAAGAGGAAAATACCAAGTACAAATAAATACGGTATATTTTTGAAGAGGGATAATACAAATGTATAAAGATTTTGGGGTCATTACATTCTACCCTCCTTAAAAATAATTTCGTCCTCGAAATTACTCAAGAAGGATGATGTAACAAAGTAAGGAAACAGGATTAGGATGATATCTTCTTCGAGCTCCGTCAATTGATACTCTAACCAATTGAGCTAATAAGTCTACAAGATACAAATAGAAAGGATGAATAAGAATTAAGGATTCAAAAGTGGAGAGATGGAGTTCAAGGAAACCGAAGGTGGAGTTCAAGATGGATTCAAGGAATATGTAATGTAAAGAATGTTTTCAGTTGCTGTTTCTTGTGTTATATTGCTTAGGTTGTTCACGCAGAACAGAACTGCGTGGTAGTGTTCCATGCAGCTCTGACCTGCATGGGCCACCAACAAAACCTGTCACGCCCCGCTTCCCGGTATACGGCGAAGTGGACGCGACGAGGCCCGCTACGTATGTACTCAGAAGTACATACGCTAAGCGTAGCTAAGCAATATAAAATGAATCACAAGAGACGAATAATAGAAATAACAGCAACTTTTATTAATAACATTCTTTATACAATGCATGAAATGAAAATACATCTGAAATGAAAAAGCAATGCCTAAACAGTGGCATAACAATAAAAGGAAATACTGGAAAGAACAAGATACAATGTCTAGAGCTCTGGGTCTTCCTGGAACTGCTCCAAATCTTCACTTGTGGGCTCGGTCTCAACTTGGTCCAACGCACCTGACGACATTCAAAGAAGAGAGAAATAGAATGTCGTCAGCGAACAGGTCGCTCGGTAAGTCCCAAAGAAGAATGAAGAATGAGAGTGACAGAGTATAGTATTTTCTAAAGTATTGTATTGTAGAATATTATGAAATATTGTTTAACGTAATTGTTTGTAGCTTGGTACAGGAGGATGCCAGTGTATACGAGGGGAGTCTCTATATGCCAGAGACTAAGGGCACGTATAGTACAAGGAACCGTTTATGCCACGGTACAACAGCAACGGAATATAGGTTAGGTGTCTTAATCTGACCACCTCATTCCACTTTTAACATCTTCCGTACCAATCTACCCCTTTAAACCCCGCGATGTCATATTTGTATTGTTATCTTGTAAACTTGTAATGATTACTTGATTGACTTTGATTGACCGATTGACTGATTGACTGATTGACTGACCGAAACCATGATATCAGGAAACGGTTATAACCATAGAGTCATGTAAATGGAATACTGGGAATCATGTAAAAGGAATATCCATGGTTCGGTTCGGTCAAGTTATATAGATTGTTAACTGGAATCTGGAATTCATGTATTCATCTTGAGTTGGAATATAAAAGAATATAGATTGACTTGAAACATATTCAAGTTTTGTAGCTTGGTACAGAAGGATGCCAGTGTATACGAGAGGAGTCTCTATATGCCAGAGACTAAGGGCACGTATAGTACAAGGAACCGTTTATGCCACGGTACAACAGCAACTGGATTCATGTTAGGTGTATTAAATCTGACCACCTCATGCCACCTTTAACACCTTCCGTACCAATCTACCCCTTAAACCCCGCGAAGTCTTATTTGTATTGTTATCTTGTAAATTGTAGTAATTGTAGATTGATTGACTGACTGACCGAAACCATGATATCAGGAAACGGTTGTAACCGTAGAGTCATGTAAATGGAATACTGAGAATCATGTAAAAGGAATATACCCATGGTTCGGTTCAGCCAAATTGTATAAATTGATAATTGTATTCATGGATTCTTGTGTTCATTTTGAATTGGAATCTTGTAGATTATAGGTTGACTTGAATCATATTCAAGTCAAATTAATCAGACTCAAACCCGAGTCAGACAATCAGAATTATGAATCGTGGTCTTATAATTGTTAGGGTCCTTAGGGTAATTTATAAACTTGAGGGGGTTTTATATAAAAATATTTTTTTATAGTTTTCAAAATATAACTCAAGTATTTAATTATCATCTTTATGTACATACAACAATTTAATGATCAAGATAAATATGTATACATGTTCGAATAACATGAAATGAGTCAAGTATATTATTCGGGTAACTACCATAAACAATGCTGTAAAGAAATATTATGTACGACTAATTAATCAAGTTGAACGAATGCGGAATATAAACAGAGATATGTCTCTAAATGTTTTGCATGCGTAAGTTCCAGTTTCACCTAAATACGACTACCGGTTTGAGAGATATATATGTTTTCGTATCGTCGCGCAAAACAGATCAGAATCTATTTGGCACCGTCATATATTTTTAAAACGCAGTTTAAGTTAATTTTTATCGGGTTTCAGGTTACAAAAATTATTAGAAAATTGTAGGTATTTTGAAGTACTTATCTAAAACACCAAGATTCACATGATTTGGATTTCTGAAGCTCTATTTATGATCATTTTAATATCAGCATTTAAAACAGAAATTCAGATTTCTGGACAGCAACTATATATTCTATTGCAAAGCCTATATCAGGTTGTTTCATGCATTCCTAAGTAATATAATATATGGAAAATTATAGTTCTATCAATGGTGCATCTACACATCTAAATTTTGTCACAAACGGACATCGGGTGTTCGAGTTATGTCCAATTTAAAAACAGTGTGCGAATCGGAACAGATTCTGTCCAGATCCGTCACTTAATATTGTAACACAGTTTTCTATATTTTACGTCGGTTTTCAGTAAAAATATAAAACTAATAAAATCTAGTTCATTCGATGTAGATATCAAAAACACATGAGTTTGCTCAATTTGGATACCGGTATACCAAGTTATATGTCGTAGAAATTGACCGATAGCTGCAGTTTTCTGTTTTACGATCAGTGAATAAATACGATGTAATTCACAAACCGTTATGCGGATCGATCTAAAATTTTTACAGCATGTATAAAATAATATAATCTATCATATGTAAATTCCATGAAATTTTCAGAAGTAAAAATTTATTTCTAAAAATTATTTTAAACCTAAAGGTATTGATGTGTATACTAAAATCGGCAAAAAGATTAACTAGTATTTTTATGCAAGCTTTATCCTTTCTTTTAATAACCAAACCGATTCCATGAGATATCGTAGATATATTATGGATTGAAATCTATGTTCTCACAACTTGTAATAAACATTCATAATCATGATGAAAGAATTAAAAATTACTTTAATTTGAACAAGAGATAATAAGATATTATTAAACCATATAGAATCATATATATCTAAACTTATGTATATGTATATGTATATGTTTATGTGTGTCTTCTCTTATGGATTATGATATGAAAAGAATAGGGGGTTCACGATGCATGACAAGAGGAAAAAATAGAGGTGAGGGGAAAGGAGAGAGAAGGGACTTACATGCACAAGCCGGTATTGTCACCGGGCTTGTCTATCCGCCGATAGCCTCGCGTTAGTAGCGAGACCTTCTTGAATACTTCTTCATGTTCTTCTTCTTGTCATCTTGGTGAAGAGGAAGAAGTGAAAGATAGAAAAATATGAGGAAGGAAAAGATAGAGGAGGACAAATAAAGATGTTGTAATGGTGAATAATAATATATGCATTTAACATGAGAATTAAAAGAGAAATGAAAGGTCACCATTCATTTTGGAAATGAAAGGTCTCATTTGTAGGTTATGGGAAGAATAAAAAATGATAAAAATAATTGCAAGAATGGGGATTTGAACATGCGACTTATGGAATAATAATGCAACGACTTAACCAATGAGCTATAAAGTTGTTCATGCATATATTTAATTAGAATTAAATATATGATGTTGCTTAAAAAGAAAATGGGCTTTTTAGATGGGCTATGGAGAATAAGAATAATGGATTTGGGTTAAATATTTATGAAAGGAAAAAATAAGAATGAGAAGTTAAAAAACTTAAATATAAGAAAAAGAAATTGTACCTAGAAAAAAAATACATAATAGATTGAGGAATAAAATAATAATAAATTTAATAGAAAGAGGAAAATACCAAGTACAAATAAATACGGTATATTTTTGAAGAGGGATAATACAAATGTATAAAGATTTTGGGGTCATTACAGGGGTTGCCTCTTGGTGAGGGCTTTGATCTCTGGCGTCGTGGGTAGGCAACAACCAGCCTGGGATGACCGAACGGGGTAGCCGCTCGGATGCCTCTTGCGAGGGCTTCGATCCCTGGCGTCATGGGTAGGGAGCTACCGGCCGAAGATGACCGAGCAGGGTAGCCGCTCGGTTGCCTCTTACAAGGGCTTTGATCTTTCAGGACGGGGACCGAGCAGGGTTATTGCCCAGTGCCTCTTGGCGAGGACTTTGATCCCTGTCGGTTGTGGTAGGAAGCTACCAGCCGGGGATAGCCGAGCAAGGACTCGACCGCCTCTGGGAGGACTTTGGTCCTTGGCGCGGGAGGGGCTGTAAGAAGCCTACCAAGAACCCTTGGCCGGGCAGGGTTACTGCCCGGTGCCTCTTGGCGAGGGCTTTTGTCCTGAAGGATAGCCGAGTGAGGGATGCTCGAGCTCGACTGCCTCTGGGAGGGCTTTCTGATCCCTGGCGTTACGGTAAGGAAGCTACCCGCCAGGGATAGGCGAGCGAGGGTCGAGCTCAACTGCCTCTGGGAGGACTTTCTGATCCCTGGCATTGCGGCAGGGAAGCTACCCACCAGGGATAACCGAGCAGGGTAGCTGCTGGGCTGCCTCTTGGCGAGGGCTTTGATCCCTGACATTGCGAGTAGGGAAGCTACCGGCCAGGGATAGCCGAGCAGAGAAGCTGCTCGGCTGCCTCTATGGAAGACTTTGATCCCTGGCGTTATGAGTAGGGAAGCTACCGGCCAGGGATAACTGAGCAGGGTAGCTGCTCGGCTGATTCTTCATGAGGTTTCGCCCGACCATCCATTTACAGGTATGGGGAACAAGAACGGTCTCAGTGAACGTGCGCGTAGCACGCACATCGATTGTGCGGGGAGGCGAAGCCTCAGGGTCGCGTCGTTTCGATTCCGCCAGAGGAGGCTCGATGATTGCCCAGTGGACGGGTATCGGCCCGTGAGATCTGTGGCCATGGGACGTAGCCTGCTGATGGTCAGCCGTGCCGATGAGGGCAGAATCTTCTGGAGATGGAGTAGCGGCGATCTGGGGCCCTGGCCTGGACGTTTGGACTTTAGTCGGTCTATTCGGCCGGCGAAGGCATTGATGACGGTCGCCGGAGGAGGTTCATCCGCGCCTCCAATGAGGGGAGGCGGCGGCTGGTACCTAGATCTTCAGGGTGATCGCACGCCATGTGGACGGAGATCGGAAGACCAACTTTTGTTTTTGTGGAGTTTTATATTCCCACAGACGGCGCCAACTGATGGAGATCCTTTTATGGTCTCCTTCAGATGTTGTCTTCCGTCGATCTCCCGGTGGATATTGGAGGTGATCTCCTGTTGCGTGTGGGTCTCAATGGGTTTTGAGGAGATTAGTGATTTGAGAAATTTAGCCCCGAGTACCTGCAAAGAAGTCCCGGAGTGGTTTGGTACCACCGAGGACCCTCCGACGATCAAGTTAGTACGAGATCCGAGCAGAGTACCGGCTAAGTGGAATAAAAAATGGCTTACTTGACCCCTCTGTAATGGGGGTTTATATAATGGCGGCAGCATGAAGTAGCAGGCGCGAGAATCTCGCCGGCAGTTACACTCCCGACTTCATGCCCGTGTAATAAGCGGATCGCCCGTTAATGGGGATCGTGATAGCGTGGAACGTGGGATGTTGCCGGCGGAGAATCTGCGCGTGGCGAGATTTGCGGAGTGGCGGTTACGCCTGTGAGTGGTGGAGTTGGTCGGTCGGAGGGACCGAGGAAGACGGCCTTGGCTAGGGAGCTCGGAGACGAGCAAGAGGGCCGAGGAGTCTTGGTCCTGTAGCAGCTCGGGGCGGGCTGAGGGGCCGAGGAGGCCAATTTGCAGGGGGCCCCGAGGAGGGCTAGCTTGTGCTTGCAGGTTGGGTACAGGGGTGGCCTGATCGGTCTCTGTGGGCCCTTTCTTCTGAGTTCTGGGACGCATCATCTGCCACGTGTCATGATCTTAGAGACTGCCAATATTGAGCATCATCAGGCATTGATGGAACTCCCTTTTGGGCCTCTGTCAGATGTTGTCTTCCGTTAATCTCGAGATGAACTTGGCTGATTGTCCTTCGTTACGTGTGGGTCTCAATGGGCTTTGAGAGGAGAAGGTGGGGTGAGGAGGCTATCGCCGAGTACCTGCAAAGAAGTCCCGGGGTGGTTTAGTACCACCGAGGACCCTCCGACGCTCAAGTTAGTGATGAGATCCGAGCAGAGTAACGGTGTAAACTGTAAAGAATGGCTTACTTGACCCCTCTGTGATGGGGATTTATATAGCGGTGGCGGCACGCAGCAGCAGGCGCGAGAATCTCGCCAGCGGTTACGCTCCCGACGTCACGCCCGTATAGAGAGCGGATCACCCATTAATGGGGATCGTGATGGCGTGGAACGTGGGATGTTGCAGGCGAAGAATCCGCGCATGGCGAGACTCGCGGAGCGGCGGTTATGCCTGTGAGTGGTGGAGTTGGTCGGAGGGCCGAGGAAGTCGGCCTTGGCAGGGAGCTCGGGATGAGCGGGGAGGCCAAGGAGTCTTGGTCCTATGGTGGCTCGAAGCAAGCTGAATGGCCGAGGAGGCTGACTTGCAGGGGGCCTCACGGAGGGCCATCTTATGCTTGCAAGTCGGGTGTAAGGCGGCCTGGTCGGCCTCTGCGGGCCCTTCCTCCTCAGTCTTGGGACACGTCATCTGCCACGTACCCTGATCTTGGAGGTCGTCGATATTGGGTGTCATCATTAGCCCCCCACTCTTGCCCCGACCATCTAGCGGGTCGGGTCAGGAGTGGACTGCCCCCCCGAGATGCGTTCCTCCTCAGGGTCGTGCCGGGATTAGTCCTCGAGCCGTCGGTTGTCTTTTCCACTAGAGAATCGAGGCAAGATCTTTGCATTTAAGGAAGGTGCGCCGGTTCGTGCACTCTGCAGTCGAAGCGACGGTCCACATGTCGAGCGCCAACTGGCTGATGTGACGTGCGCAGACCTGCGGCGTCTGATAGGACGCAGTCAATCGCTGGGCTGCCACATGGAACAATCTGAGCCGCTGGGCGCGAGGAGCCGTTTCGGCGGGAGACGATGGGCGCCGTCGGATGAGGCCGTGTGAGGTAATAAATACGGGTGGGGCCCGCCCTAGGGCCCTTACTCTCTCATATCTTCTCATTCTCAAGCCTCAGCTACTCGGCGCTCATCTCCCCTCCCTTGTTCCCAACTTTTGAAGAATTTCTTTCTCAGGTTAGATGTCTTCCCCTGTAGAATCAGTATACGTTGTAGGAGTAGATGTTAGGGTTCCTTTAGATGCGTCCGAGTCCCCTCGGGGAGCAGGGGCTGGGCCCTCTCCCCGGGAACGTGAGGCGGGGGCCGCCTCCAGGGAGGAGGCGGTAGATATAGCCCCCAGCACCTCGTGCTGGGTGAGGCATGAGGAGAAGCTCGCCAACACTCGAGCTCGCTTCCACATTCCCCTGGGCTACATGCTTCGTCTGGCCGAGGAGGGAGAGAGGGCAGACCAAGTACGGGGCAAGGAGATCGCCCTGTATTTGGAAATTTTTTGGGGCGGAATGCGCCTGCCGTTCTCTCATGAGGTCGTCGCCGCTCTGAAATTCTTCGGTTTGGCCCCTGGCCAGCTAATGCCGAATGCGTGGAGTCTTCTCCTCGGGTTCCTGATTCGCCTGAGGCTGCAAGCGGTTCCTTTCAGTCTTTCCCTTCTCGATTCCTCCCTTGCTTTTAAGGGTCACCCAGGTGGTCGAGCTGGCGACCCGAGGTGGGTTTATTTTACTTTTAGGAAGCGGCCCGGGGTCGCCGCCGGGACTGGGGTCGTGGCCTTGCCCTCCTCCATTCATGACTGGAAGAAGAAGTTTTTCTTCATCTCCCCTCCCGAAGGCGAGGATTGGCCGGTGCCCACCAAGTGGTCGAGGGAGAAGAGTCTGCCGGGGAACCTATCCGATGACCCCGCCGCGGTGAGAGTGGCGTCGTGGCAACCTATCTCTCGATACGACGTGCTGCTGTCCGAGAGGGTTTTGAGCTGGGCCGGGCTTAACCCCGTTGAGTTCGTTGGTAAGTTAGGCTTGCTTTCTGGGTTTTATGTTTTACTCGCGTTTCTGATAAGTGGGGTGTTTGTTTCATGCAGGATCCATGGATTTCGGCGTTCTCCGAAATGCTATGCGCCAACTGAGGCAGCCTGCTAGGGCTGGGGGCGCCAGCTCTTCCCGGGCGCAGGCTGCCCCCGTTCCCACCGCCCCGGTGGCGGTGCACCGAGGACGCTCGGCGGTGGATCCCGCCCTGGGCCCTAGTAGAGTGTCGGGCCGGAAGCGGGCCCTGGTCGTAGAGGACACGGCCTCGGAAGAGGAGATCGGCTCCCTCTCGGAGCTGCTTAAGAGGAGTTCCTGGAGACCTTCCCAGGGCCGGTCTTCGCCGACCGTGGTGGAGGAAGGCGGGCTCCGGTTCACAATGCCATCCGGGCTGTCGGTCGCGGACAGCCTACTCCATGAGATAGAGACCTCGGCCAGGGGTCGGGTTCCCGAGGGAAACTTCAAAGCTCAACTGGCGTCGATCACCCAGGAAGCCGTGCAGGTAAGCCCCCAGTGTGCGGTGAGATTTAGTGTTGTCCTTCATTTTTTTGATCCTTCGCCTTTTTATGTCTTCCCAGACTCTCCAGCATGTGGCCCTCGCCCTTCTCATGGAGACCGAGGTGGTAGCACCAGCGGTGGAGGCCGCGGACCAGCTCGCCGCGTTGCAATAGAGCTCCAGACGGGAGCAGGAGGCGATGTCGGCGAGGATCGCCGCCCTGGAGGGCGAGGTGAATGCCGGGAAAAGGGAGGTCGCCCGGCATCGTGAGGCCGCCGCAATCGCCGAGGACAAATTTGAGGACTCCCAGGTGCTCGTCGGCAACCTCAAGAAGACGGTGAAGACCCTCCGGAAGGAGCTGGGGGGCGGCGGCCGAGGCCTATAAGTTGGCGGAATCGAGGGCCGTGGCGAGCTACAAGGGGTCGAGGGACTTTTACGATGACCTGGCCGTGGCCATGACTCGCATTTGGCACGATGCCCTTGATGCCGTCAAGTCTAGGTTGCTGGAGTTCGACGACGCGGATCTGCGGGCCGAGTCCCCCCTTGTGGGCGTCGACGAGCAAGGGGGAGAGGCTCCCTGCGGGGAGGGGGCCAAGGACCCAGCGCCCCTAGTGGTGGAGGTTGAGGACCTCAAGGTCATGCCTGGGCCCGAGGTGTAGAGCCCCCGCTCTCCTGTCTTCATTTTTTCTTTTGGGTTTTGTAAGGATGAGGAGCCAGAGAATACCTTTGTAAAAAACTTATGTTTGGCAGTAGCAATAAAGTTTTTCTTCTTCAGTTGTGATAAAGTTTTCCTTTCTGCCATCTGTTTGCGAAGAATACTCGCTTTGGGTTACTTTTACTTGTGTTGTGCTTTCATGTCTGGTTGCCCCTCTGTCTAACGATCGTCCGTCGAGCTGACTGCAGTTTTTGCCGACGAGCGTCTCCGAGGAGGTATCTCATTGGGCCTCGAGGTCGAGGGGGAGATTGTTTAGGCTTGGACAGAACTGACATTCGTTTCTGATTTAGAGTATCGGCCGTCATCTGGGGGTGACCGGGTGGGGTGGCCGAGCAGGGTAGCTGCTCGGTCGTCTTCTTTCGAGGGCTTGGTTCTGTAAGGACGGTGGTAGGAAGCTACCAGCCGTCAATGGTCAGGGAAGGACCCGATAGCCTCGGGGAGGAATATTGATCTTCGGCGTGTAGCAGGGAAGCTGCCTGCTGTAGATAGCCGAGTGAGGGGACCTCGGGCTCGGCTGCCTCTGGGAGGGCTTCCAGATCCTGCAGGATGGGGACCGAGCAGGATTACTGCCCAGTGCCTCTTGGCGAGGACTTTGATCCCAGTCGGTTGTGGTAGGAAGCTACCAGCCGGGGATAGCCAGGCAAGGACCCGACTGCCTCTAGGAGGACTTTGGTCCTTGGCGCGAGGAAAGCTATAAGGCTGTAGGAAGCCTACCCAGGACCCTTGGCCAGGCAGGGTTACTGCCCGGTGCCTCTTGGCGAGGGCTTTTGTCCTGAAAGATAGCCGAGTGAGGGAACCTCTGGCCTCGACTGCCTCTGGGAGGGCTTTTTTTTTATCCCCGGCGTTGTGGCAGGGAAGCTGCCCGCGGGGGATAGCCGAGCGAGGGAACCTCTGGCCTCGACTGCCTCTGGGAGGGCTTTTGATCCCCGGCGTCGTGGCATGGAAGCTGCTCGCGGGGGATAGCCGAGCGAAGGAACCTCGGGCCTCGACCACCTCTGGGAGGGATTTTTGATCCCCGGCGTAGTGGTAGGGAAGCTACCCGCGGGGGATAGCCGAGTGAGGGAACCTCTGGCTTCGACTGCCTCTGGGAGGACTTTTTGATCCCCGGCGTCGTGGCAGGGAAGCCGCCCTTG
This sequence comes from Agapanthus africanus, assembly GCA_030015575.1. Taxonomy (NCBI): domain Eukaryota; kingdom Viridiplantae; phylum Streptophyta; class Magnoliopsida; order Asparagales; family Amaryllidaceae; genus Agapanthus; species Agapanthus africanus. The sequence continues at coordinate 815,706,913 of JASDDO010000019.1, read as the reverse complement.
GGGGATAGCCGAGCGAGAGAACCTCGGGCTCGGCTGCCTCTGAGAGGGCTTTTTTGATCCTCGGCATTGCGGCAGGGAAGCTGCCCACTGGAGATAGCCGAGCGAGGGAACCTCGGGCTCGACTGCCACTAGGACGGCTTTTTGATTCCCAGTGCTGCGGTAGGGAAGCTGCCCGCTGGGGACGACCAAGCAGGGAAGCCGCTGGGCCAACACTTGACGAGGTGTAGCCTGACCGTTCAGCTGTAGGTGCGGGGGATGGGAACGGTCGGGGCAACGGCGCGCGCCGCCATCGCATTGAATGCGGGGGGAGGTGAAGCGATAGGGGCGCGTCTCTTCGTTCCCCCGGATAACGCTCAATGGACGCCGCGTGGCGGTGACTCCCTTGGCGAAAGCGGGCGGCTGTTGGGCAGCGCAACAGGCTATATAAGGAGTACTGGTCCCCCCTTCGCAGACAGGCCATCGAGAATGGAGGATTTTCCGTTCACCATCCCCGACATCCGTTCACCATCCCCGACATCGTCAGCTTTGAAGACATGTACCTTTACGACCCCTATTGCACCGAGGACATGGTGCAGTTGGTTTACGGGCGTATTGAGGATCATTTTGGCCGGTTGCTCCCCAGACGCTCCTCCCTGCTGCAGCTACTGATGTACTCCATCTGGAGGGCATCGCCGGGGCTTTACAACCCCGTGTCGGAGCTACTCTTCGATGAGGCCGTGGGCAAGCTGCGGTCTTTGAGGCGCTTCGGCCTAATCTCCGCGAACCGGCTGGCCCGCTCAGAGGCGCTCGTTCGCGAATGCTACGAGCTGAGGCTCGGGGTCGATGCCCGCGGGGGGAACCGGGGACAAAGGCTGGAACTTGCGAGGCCCCGGCTGGTGGAGATTTTTACCGAGTACCACGAACAGTGCTCGCTGCACCCCATTCCCCCACTATTGTAACTTCCTTTTTTTTTGCATGTATGGCTGAGGAGCCTATAATATCCTTTGAATAAAACAAAGCTTTTCTTTATTTTTCATAATGCTTCATTGATCTTTATTAAACTTAACAGTAGATCTTAGGAAGAACTCGCATTGCTAAAAAAAAGGTACAGGCTAAAAGATGACTTTATTGGTTTGGACCGAGCTCCCTGAAGGGCTGTCGGCCCCCGCGCGTGGCATAGGGCATGGGGCTCCCTGAGCTCCGGGCTGGCCGTCCGCTGAAACAAGCATGATCTGGCCAATAGTCAGGTCGGTGGGAGGGCGAGGCTGCTCTTGCTCGCGGTCGGCCTGCCATTTGTCCCTTAGGTAAGTGGCGAGGTGCCCAGACCGGATGAGCTCCTCGACATAGTCCCTCAATTGTTTGCAGTCCTCCGTGGCGTGGCCCGGCACCCGGTGGAAAGCGCAGTAGGGGCCCCGGGTTCGCTTAGCGACTTGACGTGGGACGGGGGGGGGGGTACTTGAAGTACCCCTCATTCTGGGCCTCCTCCAGCAATACCGCGAGGGAGGCGTTGAGGGAGGTATACTCCTGGAACTTCGGGTGGTAGGGCTGCTGGCGCTCCGGCCTGTCCTCCCGAATCCTGTTCTTCTGGTCGGGCCGATCCGCCCGAGAAAGGTTGGCATTCACTTCGGATTCCAGCTGGACCTCGCGCTCGGTCCACGCCTTGACTTCGGCCATGGTCTTAGGTTGAGCCAGTGCAAAGGAGCGCAACCATTCTTTGTGCCTCAGACCAGACCTGAGCGCCGTTATGACGGTCTCGTCCCGGTGCTCGGGCACCTCGAGGAGGGCGTTGTAGAAGTGGATGATGTAGGCCTTGAACGTTTCCTTGTCCCCGCTTTTAACCGTGAAGAGGTAGTCGACTGTGCACTTCTGTCGACGGTTCCCCACGAAATGGCCGAGGAACTGGGTGGCCAGCTCGTCGAAGGTTGAAATTGAGCGGGGCTCGAGCCCCCGGAACCAATCCCGACCCACGCGGATGAGGTTGGCCGGGAAGGCCCTGCACTGTGCGGCGTCGGAGTGATCTTGGAAGCTCATTCCCGCTGTGAAAGCGTCCAGGTGGTCCTTCGGGTCGATTTTCCCGTCGAACAGAGAGACCTTCGGGGGTTTATTACGCGAGGAGACGCGCACGGCGAGCAGTTCCTCGGTAAATGGCTTCGTGAGCGAGTCGGAAGCGTACTTAGCCCCGTCGCTTGAGAGGTGAGCTTCTCGGCGCATACCCTCGATCTTCTTCTCGAGAGCGTCGAGCCGACCGTGGTACCTTGAGGAACCGGCGCCTCGGGATTCCCAGGCCCCGCTGCGGGTAGACTGCGTCTGGGAGCGGCCCCGGTTTCTCTCGATAAGGTGTCTCAGGTCCCGGGATGGGATAGCTCTTGAGTCGCCGGGGTGGACCCCTTCTGTGCGTTCCTGCCGACCATGGTGGAGTCGGCCACGCTCGTGGATAGGAGAGGTGACCGACATTTCCTCAGGGGGGTAAGGGTAGCGAGGAGGCTCGGGGCGAGGCTCCCTGGCGGCGGATCTCGGTGAGGAGCCTTGGGGCGCCCAGCGGGCCTCAGGGAGCACCGGTTCGTGGGACCGGTGGCGAGGGGATGCAGCCTGCTGGTGGTTGGCCGTCCAGACAGGGACAGAGTCTTCTCGAGGCGGAGGAGCTGCGATCTGGGGCCCGAGCGCGGTCGTTTGGATGCGGACGAAGGCCTCCATGAGGGATTGCAGGCGATCTATCCGGCCTGCGAGGGCGTTGATGACGGTCATGGGGGAGGTTCATCCCCGCCTTCGGTGAGCGGAAGGCGGCGGCTGGTGCTGGGATCCCCATGATGGTCGTCTGCCATGAGGGAGGAGATAGGAAGGTCAACTTTGTATTTTGTGGAATTTAACGTTTCCCACAGATGGCGCCAACTGATGGAACTCCCTTTCGGGCCTCCGTCAGATGTTGTCTTCCGTTAATCTCGAGGTGAACTTGGCTGATTGTCCTTCGTTACGTATGGGTCTCAATGGGCTTTGAGAGGAGAAGGTGGGGTGAGGTGGCTATCGCCGAGTACCTGCAAAGAAGTCCCACGATGGTTTGGTACCACCGAGGGCCTTCCGACGCTCAAGTTAGTGATGAGATCCGAGCAGAGTAATGGCGTAAAGTGTAAAGAATGACTTACTTGACCCCTCTGTGATTGGGGTTTATATAGCGGTGGCGGCACGCAGCAGCAGACGCGAGAATCTCACCAGCGGTTACGCTCCCGACGTCACGCCCGCGTAGAGAGCGGATCATCCATTAGGGGATCGTGATGGCGTGGAACGTGGGATATTGCGGGCGGAGAATCCGCGCATGGCGAGATACGCGGAACGGCGGTTACGCCTGTGAGTGGTGGAGTTGGTCGGAGGGCCGAGGAAGACGGCCTCGGCAGGAAGCTCGGGATGAGAGGGGAGGCCGAGGAGTCTTGGTCCTATGGTGGCTCAAGACGAGCTGAATGGCCGAGGAGGCTGACTTGCAGGGGGCCTTGCGGAGGGCCAGTTTGTGCTTGCAGGTCGGGTGTGAGGCGGCCTGGTCAGCCTCTGCGGGCCCTTCCTCCTCAGTCTTGGGACACGTCATCTGCCACGTGCCCTGATCTTGGAGGTCATCGATATTGGGTGTCATCAGGTATCGATTGGCGTACGAGTATTGCGGCAAAAGGATTGCGACTACGGCGGTGAAGATGGCGGTGAGCGAGGCGTTTGAGAAGTGGAGGGAGCTAGAGAGGGTTGAGGCCATTGCGATTTGGAGAGTGTCAGAGGGAGCTGGAGGAGAGTGGTTCCTGCAAGGAGGGGGTTTTGAGGATTAAAGATATGGTTATGTCTAGCATTTTGCGTGGGGATTTGTAAGGTTTTTTTTAGTAAAATTCACATTTGACAAAATAAAAATTTATAAGAAGCTAGGTATCCAAGATTGAATATGATTCAACAACTTCTAGTATATGTCGCTTGAGTTTGACTGGTCTCATGAATTTTGTTCCGTTGGATTAGATGCAAGAATTGTCGAGCAAGTCTCTGTCTCTTTCATTTAAATATCAAAAATTGTCTAGGCACAATAGCGGTCTCTTGTATCGGAGACCTAATCCGTGGATGTTTGCCTGTCACTCTACTAGACTGTCATTTTCCTCTTGCGGACTCGTTCAAAAGGATATAAATTTTTCTAAAATTTAAAATGTCATAGAAGTGAAATTTATAATTTAGCCTTATGATAGTTTCTTAATGCATTTTTAGGGTTAAATTTGGAATTCCATATTCAAAATGTATTGGCAACACAAACCTAAAAAAAATTGCTCGTTGATAATTATATGGAATATATATAATTTGAGGAGAAAGATAAGTGCAAAAATACATGGCAAAAATAATTGTGAAACAGAGGGAGGAGTATCATCCTTAATGAGCAGTGACCAGCTCTCAATCAATGCTCCCCTTAAAAATAATAATAAAATTATAGAATTAGGGGGACCTAAACGATATACTCATTGTTAATTTGACCGAGAAGAGGGTCTCTAATACAACCGAATAAAAACGAAAGATTCATATTGCCGACTTAAAAATTTAGGATGAAGGCTTGTTGTTGTTGTGACCAGCTTCCACATAAGTTAATAATCGGAAAAGAAAAAAAAAAGAACATAAATGAAAAGTATCAGGATAGCAACAATATTGTCTTTTGTTATGGATCCTTTTATTTGTGTTCCAAGAATCATTTGTCTCTCATTACATCTTTATCGGATACTTGCTTCCCAAGCAACAAATGAAGGCCATAGTTGACTCCGCTCCACTCAGATTAGTTGAACAGTCGTCATCCTTGGCGGCCTGAAACTGAACTTCCAAATAATTTAACTTTACTTGTCAAATAAAACCCTAAAATTTAATCGTTAGCAATTCTAAATTACATGCTAATTAATTAGAATAGTTAATCCCCTCATATATATATATATAGCCTAAACCTTAATTCTACACTTGTTGACTTATATAACAACATGGAGAAGATCCCGGAGACCACGATCGCCCTCCGTCTCTTCCGATCATCCGATGCCGACGACTACATGGTGTGGGAGTCGGATGACCGAGTCATGAAATTCCTCCGCCGCGACCTCCGCACAACCAAAGAATCTGTCGTCGATTACTTAAATAACTACATCTTGAATCACCCTTGGTGTCGTGCAATCTGCGTCGAAGATCGAGCTGTGGGCTCCGTCTCGATATGGCCGACCCCAGGCGAGGATGGCCGAAAGGCTTCCATCGGGTATATTTATGTTTCAAAATTAATAGGATAATGAATATATGAAAGACTTTAATTAGGTAGCTTGCTATTTCGTATTTACTTGAGAAAAATGAAGCCTCACTGTTGTAGAAGAGAATTTCCCTTTTGGCGGTAAAAAAATCAACTTGTATATAAGATGAACATAAGATGTTTTATATAAAGAGACCGTTAAGTTTGTGGATGTATCAACCAGATAATCAAAAGTTAAAATTCATGTAAATAATAAAAATTCTTTGGTGCATATAAAACATAGAGCGTGTTCTGCAGAATGAATAGTGCTGATCATCCGTGTAAAATATTATAAAACACAGAGTTTTTGACCGTCACAAGAGGAATTTCCTCCTATTAATCTAGCTGAGCTTCCGTTTTCTTTATTAAGTTTAATATCTACAACAGGTATTGCATACGTCACGATCACTGGGGTCGAGGGATCGCAACGGTGGCAATGAAGAAGGCGGTGAGGGCGGTGTTTGAGGACTGGCCGCAATTGGAGAGACTCGAGGCGACGGTGGGCACAAACAACATAGCATCTCAAAGGGTTTTGGAGAAGGCTGGGTTTGAGAGGGAGGGTTTGTTGAGGAAGTATGTAAGGTTTAAGGGGGAGAGCAGAGACACGATCATGTATGGTTTTCTTTCTACTGATCCATTGGCGGAATAGTAGGAACCCATTAAGATTATTATTTAAAGTTATATAAAATGATGTGACATAAAATTAATCTTTCATGTCACCTGAATTTAATGTTGTGTTATCAGAAACTGCCATATATGAATTTAATTTTCTATATAATGTGATTAGATTTTTTATTTTTTTTTTGGCACTCGCTCGCTAACCTTTAATCTTTACATTCCACACACATCGCACACAAAAGTACATAATACACGTACGCACCTAGAGTATCCAGAGGATATATGAAGAGGATAGAAAGCAATCAAGCCCCTAACCCCTGCACACACAAAAGAAGAAAGAAAAATTTTGAATACAAGGGGTATCATCTCTTGATACTGACATCTTACCTAGAGCAATCAATCATCGGCATTTTGGCAACCAATTAAAACGCATACAGGCCCAAGTAGTCAAAATCTATGCTTCCGAAGAAATTACCAAAAAGAATAAACAAATGGAAATCAAATTATTAAAAGATACTCTACCATCTGAGCTACACCCCCTTTAAGAAATTTTATTAGTTTCTCTTTTTCAAAGGAACTAATAATCTCTGGTTATTAGCAGGTATTTCATATACCTACCATATGCCTCAGGTTGTTAGGTTTCGAGACCAAAAAAAAAAAAAAGAATTAGCACCAAGATCTATGTTAATATATTATGAAAAATACCATCCGATGTGTTTTATCTAGAATGCTGAATAATTTCTAAGGAGTTAATTTTTATATAAGATAACATGTGATGTTTGGGGTTGGAAATAAGGTAAATAGATGTGAAATATTTATTTCAAATGGATTTAGACCAAGCACAAATTCCATCAAGATTCCATACTTGATGTCAAGTGGATTGAGTTACCTACCAAACCTTAGACAATCCGATCCAGATTAAGCTATTAGGTTGTGGAATAATAATGTATAATAATCGAACTTATATATGCTTTAACAGAAAATAATGTATGATGGTTTTTTTCCCGGCGGTTTCTCTTTCAATATATGCTTAATATCTTTTCAATCATTAAAACTGTGAAAGCTAGATAAGTGGTTTAAGATGCCTTTCATGCGAGAGAGCAGAATCCTTAAATTTTCTATCATGTGATATACCTCCTTTTGGTCAAACCACAAATAGGGGGTTTTTTTTTTCAAGATAACTTGTTCACTAGTAAAATAAAGGGTTGCCCCTACGGATATTGACATACGTAGGGGCAATTTAAGTTTGTCCCTACGGATTAATCCGTAGGGCTAAAAGGTTGCCCCTACGGGCATAGACGTCCAAGAATAAAAATATTAATTCTTAATTTGGTGTTTGCCCCTACGGAGTCGCAAACAAAGGACCTACGGGTATATCCGTAGGGGCAAGTAAATATCGATTTAACAAAATCCCAGATCGATCGCCTACGCTCGCTCACTTTCTCTCTCTCTCGATCGCGCGCGAAAAATTTCCCCAATTCGCCACGCCGTCGTCGCCAACGTCGTTCTCCTCGTCGCCACCGCCGGTTTCGTCGCCACCTCAGCTCTCGTCGCCACCGTGGTTCAGGTCGTCGCCCAGCCCCAGCGCAGCAGCGGTTCAGGTGAGTAAATCTTTGGATTACTTCGGGCTTAGGGTTCAGGTGAGGTAAATTAAAGATTTTTGGGATTATTTTGGGCTTAGGGTTCATGGCGCGCGAGTTGGGGTTGGGCAGGGGTCGCGGTCGCAGTCGGGGTCGGGGTCGAGGTAGGGTTAGGGTTGGTGTTCGGCTGCTGTAGGTGGGGCTGGGGTTAGGGTTTGCCTTAGGGTTGGTGTTGGGGTTTAGCTGGCCGCACTGGGTTTAGGGTTAGGTTGGGGCTGGGGCTGGGGGCTGGGGCTGGGGGCGGGGGCTGGGGCTGGGCTGGGGTTAAGTGGTGGGGAGTTGGAAAATTATTCTAGTATGTATCCTTACACTCTAGTTAGTATAGCAAGATGCCCAGATGTGTTCTTGTGTACTGCTGTGTAAACCATTCTTTCACCAACTAATTCGTAGCAAAACTGGCTTTGGTGTTGTCAATTGATATAGCCTTGAAAACTGGCTTTGGTGCTGGCTTTGGTGTTGTCAATTGATGTAGCCTTGAAAACATTGTTATATCATCCGATCACATTTATTTCTTGTAGATGTTGTTTGGATATTGGATGCATTGTTCATATTTGATATGTAAAAATAAAAAAAATAAAAAATTGTAGTCAGATTCATATTGAAAATGGATGTTAAGTGTTCTTTGGGCTCATATCGAATATGTTGGATGATTAGTGTCCTTGGGCACATGGATTCTCAAAGTCTTAAGGTTGATTCATGAATTTATGTGTCTTTTTTGTTTGTTTTGTACCAAATGAAAATGAAAGATGATGGTTTACGAGTTTCTTATTCTTTTGTTTGGTTGTGCCCAAATTGTGGATATGGATTTTTTTGCAAATCCTTACTTTTTTCGACGGAATGGAAAGGGCTCCAAATATCCTAGTTGCATCAATCAATCCTAAAATCAAGTTTGCAAACCAAATACAAAACTGGCAAGTTTTTATGGATTTGATATTCCAAAAATCCAACTCCAATCCAAATCCACTGAGGGGTTGTTTGTTTCATGGAATTAGAGCGTAAGTATGGAGGGGACAATTACTGTAGTAACACCAATGTCATGTTTTTTCTTGTGGTGTTTTTCTTGTTCCTTCAGTGTGAAGTTTATGTTTGTTTCCTTGACATGAAACCATGACTTGAGTGCATTTACATCATCACACATCATCCACTACTACAATATGGTGTTGCCCCTACGGATGATGAAATCCGTAGGGGCAGATTTTTCTTGCCCCTACGGACTAAGCCGTAGGGCCAAATGGTTGTCCCTACGGTGCCCGACATTTTAATTTAAAAATATTAAATCTTAATTTGTTGTTTGGCCCTACGGAGCCGCAAACCAATAACCTACGGTTATGTCCGTAGGGGCATCTAAATGGGAATTTAAAAAAAAAGGCACAGAAATGCCCTACGCCTCGATCTCGATCTTTCCCTCTCGTTCCCAAAATTTTCTCTCGTTCCCGCGTCTCCAATTTTCTCTTCGTCGCCACCGCGCGCCCTCCGTTCTCAGCCCGCCACCGCCTTCCGTTCTCGGCCCACCACCGCCCTCGTTCTTCCTCGTCGAGTTCCTCGTCGCCGATTGCGTGCGTCGTCAACCGCCAAGCGTCTCCGTCGTCTCCTCCACTGTCTACAGGTAAGTAAATCTCCAATTAAACATAATTGTGATGATATTAGGGTTAGTGTTCAGGGTTCGGGTAGGGATGAGGGTTAAGGTTGGCATCGGGTTCAGTTTATGTTAGGGTTAGGGTTAGGGTTGGGGATCGGCTGGGGCTGGGGCTGGGGTTGGGGTTGGGGTTTAGCTGGGTCTGGGGTTAGGGTTAGGTTGGGGCTGGGGTTGGGGTTGGGGTGGGGCTGGGCTGGGCCGGGGCTGGGGTTAGGATTAGGTTGGGGTCGGGGTTTGCTCAATTTGGCAAACCTGAGAAGAATTTCCAGCAATTTTAGCCTGGTTTGATTACTATAATTATTGTTGATCGAGAAAATCGTGGGTCCTTCTACATCAAGGAATATCAGTCGCATGGCAGGATTTAGTCCGGTTTTGGCCTAACCGCATTTATGAATTTGTCTATTAGATGTTTTCCTGAGTGTCACATCGTTCTCACCCAAGTTTGTAAGCCATGTTCATTATTCTTTCAATTCTTTTAACTTGAATATGCCAGTTATTGTTCCGTTTACTATAAAGTTGCAACAAAGAGTCTCTGTTAGCACTTCCATGCACCCTTTACATGTTTTTATCATATCCACTCCTATCTATCCAGAAAGTCAACATCTTCTGGTATTTGTTTTCAAAAAGAAAAGATAAGAGAGGAAAAGATATTTGTCCGTCTCATATTTGAGCCATACTTTTGATTTTCTTGCAGATTCTGGGTTGATTTTCTGTGATAATTCATAAACATAGTAATATTTGTAATGTTTCTTCTTGTTAGTCTAGCTTTCCTCTTATGAATGCCAACACTGTTTTTGCCCTCTTTTTCTTCGTGGCACATGATATCTTGCACCTCTCCTCTCGAAAACTTATTTTCTCCTTTCCTAATCTATCCGAGGCTTAGCATAATCTAGTTGCGATAAACAATTCCATCTTCTGCTACTATGGTGGCACTGAGAAACTTCCATTTAGAAATGACAACACGTATTTTGTGGAAGTACTGTACAGAAGTAAAACCACAACGGGCATGACAAATTTGTTGACCAGGTTCCGATTACTGTGTGAAAGTTGTTCGGATGAAATTCTAATTCTGGTGGAATTGAAATCGATAACCGGTTCATATGGTGATTTAGGCTGCTTCAGTGATATTTGTGCCTACATTGATGCCTCAAGCAACGAATCAAATGATGTGGATCACAAACTAATTAAATAAATTTTGAATACCAATCTGGACTGGGATTTGAATACCAATCCTAGTTTGCTACATTTTTTTATATATAGTAGATGGTGATACTTCTTTAAGTAAAAACAACCCTACACTTAAGCGAAATCATAAATCGAAACACACATATATAGAATACAACTCACATTCCTTGTTCTCTGTTTCAGCATCAATCTTCTGATATGAACTAATGATGGCTTTCACATAGGCTTTTCCCTTCTTAGTGTCCAATGGAAAGCATACATCAGATTTGTGCAGGTCGGGTTCTTCTATGACTTTCAAGAGTCTCAACTGATTCTGTAAATTACACCCTAGTTGGGTGATACTTTTACCACTTCTCACTGCAGGTGCGCTCTCGATATTCAAAATGGATATTAGAGAGCGCACCTGCAGTGAGAAGTGGTAAAAGTATCACCCAACTAGGGTGTAATTTACAGAATCAGCTGAGACTCTTGAAAGTCATAGAAGAACCCGACCTGCACAAATCTGATGTATGCTTTCCATTGGACACTAAGAAGTCTCTAAAGGGAAAAGCCTATGTGAAAGCCATCATTAGTTCATATCAGAAGATTGATGCTGAAACAGAGAACGAGGAATGCCATTTTTTTCTTCTTCTGCCACATTACTGTCTTCTCCTTCTGCCACATTACTGTCTTCTCCTTCTGCCACATTACTGTCTTCTCCTTCTTATTATGTGCGCGTGCAAATTCAATGACTATATTGAGAATATGGATTAATAGTGGGTAGGAAAAGTATTTCTCAAATGGCTTTTGCGTCTTAAAACCATAAACTACTAAGTAATGGCATACATAATTTTTTTAGTATAAAGGTTGTTATTTTAAGTTTTCCCTTATAGAGATATGATCTAACTGCATCTATAAACTATAAGTGTGCAGAAAATTATGATAAGAAACCATAAGAAAGGGTCGTAGCCATGCATAACCTTGAATCTACATACCAAATCATGCAAAAGCATGCACTTATTGTCACCTTGCCTTGGAATATAAAATATCTTGGAAGACTATAAGCGAGCATTTAAATCTTGATAGCTTTTGACTTCAACATATATTTTTCTTAAGTACCATGAAATATACTTCCTCCGTATAAACCGTTTTCAGGAAGATGGATTAATAATGACAAATTATCCATTGTGGCTCACTAGGTTAGCATTTTCTCTTCTATTGACCATCTTACTAATCTGCTTGGTAAATTTATTCGGAACCGGCTGCGAATCATTAAAAGACATGCATAAGAAAGAAAGCTAAAATACAGATATATAGCATACCGATACATCGAAACTTCATAGTTGCGATGGCAATCCAGAGATATTTATTTCTACACACGTGGTGCGCGTGCGAATGCGTCAGGCATCATGGACAAATATTTCAGAACATGGAAAGTATTATTCGTATAAAGTAATTAAAACTTTTAAACATCTTGGGTAGATATTTTCTTAGTTGATGCAATCATATCATGAGGACTAAATTTAAGCTATTATACATATGCATATGTATTTTTCTAACCTAATATATCTCACACACACACACAGAGAGAGAGAGAGAGAACACCAGTTTGGTAGAGAAATCAGCTAGCAGGACCCTGAAGAAATGGAGTCCATAGCATTGCTCATTATCATCATCCGTGATCCCTTTGATGCCTTATTATCAAAGGGATCATGGATGATGATGATGAGCAATACTATGGACTCCATTTCTTCAGGATCCTGCTACCTGATTTCTCTACCTACCTGGTGTTCTCTCTCTCTGTGTGTGTGTGTGTGATATATTATGTTAGAAAAATACATATGCATATGTATAATAGCTTAAATTTAGTCATCATGATATGATTGCATCAACTAAGAAAATATCTACCCAAGGTGTTTAAAAGTTTTAATTACTTCATACGAATAATACTTTCCATGTTCTGAAATATTTGTCCATGATGCCTTACGCATTCGCACGCGCACCACGTGTGTAGAAATAAATATCTCTGGATTGCCATCGCAACTATGAAGTTTCGATGTATCGGTATACTATATATCTGTATTTTAGCTTTCTTTCTTATGCATGTCTTTTAATGATTCGCAGCCGGTTCCGAATAAATTTACCAAGCAGATTAGTAAGATGGTCAATAGAAGAGAAAATGCTAACCTAGTGAGCCACAATGGATAATTTGTCATTATTAATCCATCTTCCTGAAAACGGTTTATACGGAGGAAGTATATTTCATGGTACTTGAGAAAAATATATGTTGAAGTCAAAAGCTATCAAGATTTAAATGCTCGCTTATAGTCTTCCAAGATATTTTATATTCCAAGGCAAGGTGACAATAAGTGCATGCTTTTGCATGATTTGGTATGTAGATTCAAGGTTATGCATGGCTACGACCCTTTCTTATGGTTTCTTATCATAATTTTCTGCACACTTATAGTTTATAGATGCAGTTAGATCATATCTCTATAAGGGAAAACTTAAAATAACAACCTTTATACTAAAAAAATTATGTATGTCATTACTTAGTAGTTTATGGTTTTAAGACGCAAAAGCCATTTGAGAAATACTTTTCCTACCCACTATTAATCCATATTCTCAATATAGTCATTGAATTTGCACGCGTACATAATAAGAAGGAGAAGACAGTAATGTGGCAGAAGGAGAAGACAGTAATGTGGCAGAAGAAGAAAAAAATGACATTCCTCGTTCTCTGTTTCAGCATCAATCTTCGGATATGAACTAATGATGGCTTTCACATAGGCTTTTCCCTTTAGAGATTTCTTAGTGTCCAATGGAAAGCATACATCAGATTTGTGCAGGTCGGGTTCTTCTATGACTTTCAAGAGTCTCAGCTGATTCTGTAAATTACACCGTAGTTGGGTGATACTTTTACCACTTCTCACTGCAGGTGCGCTCTCTAATATCCATTTTGAATGTAATATTATAGATATCCATGCCTGTTTATGTCAAAATTACTTATATTGTCAATGTTTGATTGTCTAGTTGTTGGTGATGCGTCCATATCAGGGACAGAGGCCACTTCCGTTCCTCCAGGTATGTTTATATATTATATAGGGCATGTATATTGATTTAGAATGCTATATTATAAATATACACATATTCCTTTTGCTCTTAGTCGTCCAACTCATTATCATGGGCTGCTTGATGAGATTAGATTTGCGCCTGATGATCTACAAGAGCTTGTTCACTCCCTGTCATATGTGTAAGTAGCGCTATATGCGAGTTTACCTTGTTAGTATGTATGTACTGAAATTAATTAATATTATTCAAATTTTGATACATGCAGATACCATAGGAGCACATCTTCTATCTCTGTAGGTAAGGCTTTGAATTTGTTGATTTTGGTATTTCTTGTCAATTTTATAGACCAGTATGTGCTAAATATAATGTTCTGACAGTTGCTAGGGGGAAGGCAGCATTCGAGGCTGCTGACCCCAGTCCTGGACGCCGCACAATGACGGCACCACGGAGGTTGGGAGAGAGGCCGAGGACTGGGCTCTAGCAGAGCCCATATGAGGTTGGACTCCACCCCGGTGGTTACTTCCTCCGTCTCCAGTGAGCGACGTATCCAGCAGGAACTGGAGAGCTTGAAGGCCACCTTTCAGGAGTTGAATGAGATGCTGGTATGTATACTACTTAATAGTAAAATATAATGTCATATTATAGATATCAACATATCCAATATCAGTACATAGCCTGAGCTTATTTGGTTGTAGACTTATGTTTTATTAATCATACATGTACATATCTAATTAAAATAAACTACAGTTTTCCAAACTAGATATCCAAATGGGGTTTCGAAATAACTCGATAATGATAAGAATTCGAATGTGGGTGTAGGAGCTGGTGGTTGAGCAGGCCCAGGCCTCGGGGATCGATTTTACCGGACAGAACGATCCGAGGCTGCTGACCCCAGTTCTGGACGCCGCACACGGAGGGCACCACGGAGGTTGGGAGAGGCCGGGGATTGGGCCCTAGCAGGGCCCATATGAGGTTGGACTCCACCCCGGCGGTTACTTCCTCCGTCTCCAGTGACCGGCATGTCCATCATGAACTGGATAGCTTGAGGGCCAGCGTTCAGGAGTTGAAGGAGATGCTGGTATGTATACTATTTTATAGTAAAATATCATTTCATATTATATACATATCAACATATCCATAATTAGTACGTAGCTTGAGCTTATTTGGTTTTAGACTTAAGTTTGATTAATCATACATACATATGTAATTGAAATAAACAACGCTTTTCCAAACTAGATATCCAAACAGGGTTTCGAAATAACTTAATAATGATACGAATTCGAATAATAAACAGTTCTTACACGCTTCTTACACACGTTATATCCAGACGCGACAGGGTAGATCGGCCGAGCCTCCACACGCATCTCCTTCGGCTGCGGCTCCGCAAGCCACTACATCGGCTGCGGTTCCGCAGACAGCTCCTGTAGCTCCACCGCCCACTCAGACTCCCGCAGCCGCGGCTCCGCAAGCGACTACCTCGACGGCGGCTGCGCAGACCACATCGCCGGCTCCACATGCCGCTCAGACTCCCGCTCGCGACGAATTGCGGAGTTTATTGACCGAGGAGCAGGCGCGCGTTATTCTATCGTTATTCAGAGGTGGAGCTGGACCGAGCTAGGGTAGATTTTTGGTTCTTTTTTTTTTGAAACATGTATTTATTTATATCATACACATTGTACTACATTTTGAAACGATATTGATATTGGTTTGTATTTATATCATATTCAGTTTTTGTGTTTCTTTTGTATATTATATATATGCGTGAGATGTGATTATGAATACTGCAATATATGATTTGATTGATGTATATATTATTGTGCACAGGGCGGGAAAAAATCAAGCAGCCCATTTTTAAAAAAAAATTACAGACAATATGTACCTACGGATTAATCCGTAGGCACACATGTTAACCCTACGGATATGTCCGTAGGGGCAAAATATCAGCAGTAACTGATATTTCCCCCAGATCACAGTTGCAGGGGGTTGGGAAAGCCCCTACGAATATATCCGTAGGGGCAACTGACTCTCCCCTACGGCGTTATCCGTAGGGGCAAAATATCAGGAATTCTGAATTTGTGCCTCTACGGAAACGTACCTACGCATATATCCGTAGGGGTTAGTACATGCCCCTACGGATATATCCGTAGGTCCAAGTAATTTATTAAAATAAACCGTAAATTATATAAAATCTTATACCCTACGGCTTTATCCGTAGGGGCAACAGGACCTACACATATATCCGTAGGGGCAACAATTTGACCGTAGGGGCAAGTTCAGGGCCTCAACTTGCACCTGCGGCCTTTGCACCTACGGGGTATTTTTTCGCCCCTACGTATATATCCGTAGGGGCAGTTGGTTGCCCCTACGGATAAATCCGTAGGGGCAACCCTTCTTTGTAGTAGTGGTTATTGAGATAACTTAAGCGTTTGATCATAGTGAGAAGATCAAAATCTACAATAAAATTAAGATCTTTGAATATTGCAGTTGATCATAAACTTCATAATCTAAAACAATTCTTTTTTTGTCTTTTACCGTTATATTCATATAACGGAATGTAAACTCCATCAACAAAATATTCATATAATATAACAGTAAAACTAACTGAGAGATTTTTGAACAATTTGAAAGTTTTAGGGATGAAATTTAGAAGTTTTGGGGTTATGATATAAAAAATACCCAATCAATAAACCAAGAATATATCAACATACAACAAACAAAACCTGATGGAGCTCAGGATATCCTTCAGATGTTACCCTCCGTTGATCTGCTGCAAGCGCTGATAGACGGTTGATATTGAGTTGGAGGTTGCCTCCTGGAGCGTGTGGATCTCAATGGTTTTGAGGTGGTTGAGGCCGAGCTACCTGCAAGAAAGTCGTGGCGTGGTTGTGCTACCGAGGACCCTTCGACGATCAAGTTAGACCGGGTATTTTGTCAGAGTAACGACCTAGTGGGGAAAAATTAGCTTATCTGAGTCGTCTGAGAGAGGGGTTTATATAGTGGCAGCCATGGATAGACGGGCGCGAGATTCACGTCGGCCGTTACGCCCCTGGCGTTACGCCCGCGTGATAGGAAGGATTCCCCATTAATGACGAGATATGCTCGTTAATAGGGGATGGTGATGGCGTAGAACGCGGGAGCGTGGGTGGCGGTTATCTCGCGCCTGGCGAGATTCGCGAAGCCATGGCGGAGGCGCCTGTGATCGGTGCTGAGGGTTGGTCGGTGAGACCGGGGAAGATAACCTCGGCGGGAGGCTTGGGAACGAGCGGGAGGCCGAGGTGTCTTGGTTTTGTGATAGCTCGGAGGAGAGCTGGGAGGGCCGAGGAGGCCCATCGCGCAAGAGGCTCGGAGGAGAGCCAACAGTTGTTTGTAAAGAGGGCATAGGAGTGGTCTGGACGGCCACCGAAGGCCGGAAACATCCTCGGGTGGAAGGCCCGGAACACGCTTCTGACGTACCGTTCTTGGTCCTTTCTTTTAAGCTCTGGGATACGTCATCTGCCACGTGTCATGATCTGGGGGGTCACCGATATAGAGCATCATCATTAGCCTCCAACTCTCGTCCCGACCTGCTCCTGGGTCGGGTCGAGAGTGGTCTGACCGGTCACCCGAGATGAGCTCATTTTCGAAGATATCGTCCGTGAGGATTCTCGGGCAATCGGTCGTATTTTCTGGATGACGTCAGGGGATCAGGGATGAGATCTCACATTAAAGAGGAAGCGTCGGTTTATGTGTACGCTCGTCGAGGCGGCTGCCCACGTATCTGGCGCTGATTGGCTGATGCGACGGGCCGCAGGTGTTCCCGCGCGCGACAGGTGGAGCATCGATGGCCGTCAAATGCGAAGTGTCGTTTTGGCGGGAGACGACTGGCGCTGTTGGATGCGTACACCGGCTGCTATAAATAAAGGTGGGATCCTCTTCAGGGCCCATACCTCATCATAATTTCCTCGTCTCTAGTCTTGTTAGCCCGGCGCTTTCCTCTTTAGGTCGGGATTTCTGCGTTTTCTCTTCCGAGAACTCATCCCTTCCATCAGGTTAGATGTCTTCTTCCGAGAAGTCCGTAGAAATAGTCCGGGTAGAGTCTAGGGAGTCCTCTGTAGATTCTTCATCTTCTTCTTCTTTTGCTTCTTCTTCTTCTTCGTCTGAGTCGGAGTCCGCCCGGGAAGTTAGGGTTAGTCCCGCTTCCCGGGGTCGCGCGACGGGGGCGGTTCCCAGAGCGCAGGTCACAGATGCTCTTGGTGTGTCATCCATGTTGAGGCATGAGGACGAGCTTGCCACCATTCGGACTCGTTTCTACATTCCTCCCGGCTATTCGCTACGTCTGGCCGAGGAGGGAGAGAGGGCAGATCAGGTACGGGGCAAAGAGATTGCCTTGTACCTGGAAGTCTTTTGGGCCGGAATGTGCCTGCCCTTCTCCCCCGAGGTTATTGGGGCGCTGAATTATTTTGCATTAGCCCCGGGCCAGTTAGAGCCGAACTCCTGGAGAATTCTCCTTAGGTTCCTGGTCCGGTTGAAGTTGCGCATGATCCCTTTTAGGCTGAGCACTCTTGCCTCTTCTCTTTGCTACAAAAGTCACCCCGGCACTCGCAGGGATGAGCCGAGGTGGGTATACATCTCTTTTAGGAAACAACGGGGAAGTGCCGCCGGGTCAGGGGTCGTCGTGGTACCTTCTTCCATCCATGATTGGAAGAAGAAGATTTTCTTTGTTGGGCCGTCCGAGGGTGAGGATTGGCTCGTGCCCGCCCAGTGGTATAGGGGTAGCAGCCCGCGGGAGATTCAGTTGAATGATCCTGATGCGGTGGCGGTGTCGGAGTGGGAGTCCATTCCTCGAGCTGACGTGCTGCTGTCTGAGCGGGCCCTCAGTTGGGCCGGGCTCAGCCCCGCCTAGTTCGCGAGTAAGTTAGGAGTTTTCAGGCGACTTGTTTAGACTTGTGTATATATTTTTTATTTTTATTTTTATTGGCATTGTGTACTTTGTCTTGTGCAGAAGCCATCGACATGAGCAAATTTCGAGCGGCCCTGTACGAACAGAAGAAGGGGCATAGGGCCGGAGGTGCCAGCTCTTCCCGACTGTCTTCAGCTCAGGCTCCATCGGCGACCGCTCCCTCCAGGCGTTCAAGTGCGCCCCGGGCCCCGGAGTTCGGCCAGGCGCCGAACCGAAAGCGTGTTCGGGAGCAAGAGCCCCGGGCTCCGGAGGTAGAGACCGGCTCCTCCGTGTCGTCCCTCAAGAGGTTTCACAGGACGGTGCCCCGCACCCCGGCCTCACCGATCTTCGTGGATGAAGGGGATCTCCGCTTCAAGGTGCCCTCGGGGATTTCTGTCGCCGACAGCCAGCTCACGGAGATAGAAAGTTCGGCCGGGGGCAAAATTCCTCGGGGGACCCTCAGGGACCAAATGGCGGCCATCGCTCAAGAGGCCGTGCAGGTTAGTGCTCGCACTCCATTTGGGTCTTTATTCAGTGTCTTATATCCGTGAGATTGGGTTCCCCCTTTCCTTTTTGATCCCTTTTTGTTTTCTTTATGTCCTCCGGCACGTCGCCCTCATCGTCAACATAGAGGACGAGGAAATTTCCCCAGCGATGCGGGCCGCGGGTGAGTTCTCCTCGCTGGAGGAGAGCTCAAAGCTGGAGCTGGAGGTGGCGGTGGTGAGGGTCGCTTCTCTCGAAGATCAGGTGGAGGCCGGGGAACAGGAGATCGCCAGGTGTCGAGAGGCCGCCACGACCGCCGAGGCCAAGCTAGAAGACTCCAAGGTGCTCGTCGGCACCCTGAAGAAGTCGGAGAACACTCTTCGGAAGGAGTACGGGGCGGCGAAGGAAGGGACGAGGCGAGCTGAGCTCCGAGCGTCAAAGGCGGTGGAGAACTATAAGAAGTCGGACCATTACTACACCGACCTTGCTGCAGCCGCTGCCGTCGTTTGGCATGACGCCCTCGACGCCGTCATGGCCCAGATGTCAGAGTTCCCTCATGGGGATGACGCGCAGGGGATTGCCCCTGGATGCGCTGCAGGGGAAGAGGCCCCCGGTGGGAGCGGCGACGAGGCTCCTGCGATGAGCGTCGATCCTTAAGACGCAGCCCCGGGCGTGGTGGATGCGGAGCTCCTTGGGGTTGCCCCCGGCCCCGAGGCCTGAAGCCGCTCGCCTTCTTATCTATTTTTGTTGCTCTTGAAATTTTGTAAGCCTCCGGGCATTTTTGTAAGGCTGGGGAGCCTATAATACCCTTGTAAAGACTATTTTTGGATGAAATCTTTTTGTGGCGTTTGGCGCATTTTTTCCCTTTGCTTTTTGTTAAATTTCTGTTTGCACGGTACTGCCTTCAGGATGCGAGCTTAGAGAAATTCATTTGGCGACCGCACGTCGAGTTGAATTTAACCATTTTTCCAAGTATCCAAGTGTGCAAAGAACAGTGTGAGGTCGGTGTCTATATGGCCCCGAAGTCGACGTGGGGATCGCGTAGCGGAGATACGCAGTGGTGATCCTCTAATGATGGACCGAGCACGGTAGCTTCTCGGTTACCTCTTGACGGAGGCTTTGATCCTTGGCGTCATTAGGTAAGAAATTACCGCCAAGGACGGACCGAGCAGGGTAGCTGCTCGGTGGCCTCTTGATGAGGGCTTTGATCCTTGGCGTCGTGGGGTAATAGATTACCAGCCAAGGATGGACTGAGCAGGGTAGCTGCTCTGTGGCCTCTAGATGAGGGCTTTGATCCTTGGCGTCGTGGGTAAGAGATTACCAACCAAGAATGGACCGAGAAGGGTAGCTGCTCGGTGGCCTCTTTATGAGGGCTTTAATCCTTGCGTCATGGGGTAAGAGATTACTAGCCAAGGATGGATCGAGCAAGATAGTTGCTCGGTGGCCTCTTGATGAGGGCTTTGATCCTTGGCATCGTAGGTAAGAGATTACCAGTCAAGAATGGACCGAGCAGGGTAGCTGCTTGATGGCCTCTTGATGAGGGCTTTGATCCTTGGCGACGTGGGGTAAGAGATTACCAGCCAAGGATGGACCGAGCAGGGTAGCTGCTCAGTGGCCTCTTGATAAGGGCTTTGATCCTTGGCGTCGTGGGTAAGAGATTACCAGCCAAGGATGGACCGAGCAGGGTAGCTGCTCGGTGGCCTCTTGATGAGGGCTTTGATCCTTGGCATTGTGGAGTAATAGATTACCAGCCAAGGATGGACCGAGCAGGGTATCTACTCGGTGGCCTCTTGATGAGGGCTTTGATCCTTAGCGTCGTGGGGGTAAGAGATTACCAGCCAAGGATGGACCAAGTAGGGTAGCTGGTCGGTAGCCTCTTGATGAGGGTTTTGATCCTTGGCGTCGTGGGGTAAGAGATTACCAGCCAAGGATGGACCGAGCAGGGTAGCTGCTCGGTGGCCTCTTGATGAGGGCTTTGATCCTTGGCGTCGTGGGGTAAGAGATTACCAGCCAAGGATGGACCGAGCAGGGTAGCTGCTCGGTGGCCTCTTGATGAGGGCTTTGATCCTTAGCGTCATGGGGTTAGAGATTATCAGCCAAGGATGGACCGATCAGGATAGCTGCTCAGTGGCCTCTTGATGAGGGCTTTGATCCTTGGCGTCGTGGGTAAAAGATTACCAGCTAAGGATGGATCGAGAAGGGTAGCTGCTCGGTGGCCTCTTGATGAGGGCTTTGATCCTTGGCGTCGTGGGGTAAGAGATTACCAGCCAAGGATGGACCGAGCAGGGTAGCTGCTCGGTGGCCTCTTGATGAGGGCTTTGATCCTTGGCGTCGTGGGTAAAAGATTACCAGCCAAGGATGGACCGAGCAGGGTAGCTGCTCGGTGGCCTCTTGATGAGGGCTTTGATCCTTGGCATCGTGGGGTAAGAGATTACCAGCCAAGGATGGACCGAGCAGAGTAGCTACTCAGTTTGAGAGGTTCTGTTCGATCTTTCGTGGCGCGTGAACATCGGGAAGACTAACAGTCGCGAATGACACGTGTCAGGGACGTACGGAGGAAGGCAAAGCGTTTAGAAAATCCGTGTCGCTCCGACTCCGGTTCGCCGAGAAAGACGGGATATTCGCCGCGTGGCGGTATAGTAGTCGAAGAGACGAGCGACTGTTGGTCTCTCGGGGGCGCCGTGGGGTTATAAAAAGGAGGGTGCGTTGATCACTCCTTTCTTCATCCCCAAAACGTAATAATGGACACCTTCCCTTTCACCATCCTTGAAATCATCTCCTTCGAGGACGTGTACTTGTACGACCAGCTGTGCTCTGAGGATACGCGGCAGACGGTGATTGGCCGTGTTGAGGATCATTTCGGCCGACTGCTTCCCCGGCGCTCATCCCTGCTTCAGCTGTTGATGTACTCAACCTAGAGGGCGTCGCTGGGGTTGCACAACCCCTTGTCCGAGCAGCTGAATGACGAGGCGGTTGGTAAGCTGAGGTCTTTGTGCCGCTTCGGCCTGATCTCGACGAGTCGGCGGGATCGCTCGGTGGCACTCGTCCTCGAGTGTTACCAATTGAGGCATCTCGCCGATGTTCGCGGACGGCATCAGAGGTAGAGGTTTGAGGCGGCGAGGGCTCGGCTGGCGGAAATATTCTCGGAGTACCACGAGCAATGTTTTTTGCACCCCTTTCCCTCGCTACTATAATCCTCCCTCCCCTTTTTTTTTATGTAATGTAAGGCTGAGGAGCCTACAATACCCTTTTTTTTTAATCAATAAAATTCTTGTTTTCTGCAATGCTTGACTGCTTTGTCCTTCTTGTTTGTTTAAATAAAAAGAACTTAGAAGAATTTACATTGCTTTGCTGAAGAATCCAAGTAGCGGCCTGCTAAGGATGGACCGAGCAGGGCAGCTGCTCGGTGGATCCGGAGGTTCGGCCCGACCTTCCCTGGTTCTTGAACATTGGGAGCGGCGACCGTCGCAGGCGGCACGTGCCAGGAATTCTTGGGGGAGGCGTAACGTTTTGAGGAGCCGCGTCATTTTAGCCACGTAGCGGCGCGGTATTGGAGCGATCTTGGAGGATCCCAGATTCGCGCCTACGCGCGCGCGAATCTGGGTCCTTAAAGGTCCTGTTTGAGGTTATAAATAGAGAAGGAGGCGGCGACCCCATCACCATCGCTTTTGAGATGACTGGGCACATGTATTCGATCAAAGAGATCATTACCTTCGATGACGTCAGCATGTATGACCAATCCCTGGCTGAGGATAGGTACCGGGGAGTGGTTCAGCGCCTCGAGGGTCATGTCGGCCGGCTTCTCCCTCGGCGGTCATCCCTGCTTCAGTTGCCGATGTACGCAATTTGGAGGAGGTCTCCGGGGTTGGCTAACCCCTTCTCCGAGGAGCTGCTGGACGAGGCGCTCGACAAGGTGCGCTCGATCTTCCTCCTCGGCCTCATCTCAAAATCCAGGCACGACCGATCCTTAGCCCTCATTCTGGAGCAGCTCAAAATAAGGTACATCGTGTGCCAAGGCGCAGAGAGCGGAGTTTCGGGTGCTTCCGTGGCGTCCCGGGTTCACGTGCAGCATCAACAGGAGCGGGCTGCAGAGGCTAGAGCCCGGCTGGCGGAGATCTACTCCGAGTACCACCAGGAGTACTTCCTTGATCCCGTTCCACCTCTGTTGTAACATTTTTCTTTTTCTGTAAGGCTGAGGAGCCCGTAGTACCTTTTAAATGAATAAAATTTTTCTTTTTGCAATGTTCCAGTGTTCCCTTCTTATTATTTAAATAGAAAGAACTTTAGAAAGGTTTACATTGTCTTTGTGAAATAAGAAATATACACTCGTAGATATTCTCTTCATTAGTACAATTTGAGCTTCTCAGCATTGTAAGGCCGTGGAAACTTGCGCTCATCCGCGTCTTGCAAGCGGTAGGCTCCGTCGGGCAGGACCTCGGAGACGAGGAAAGGACCGTCCCATTTTGGGGAAAACTTATGCAGCTTGCCTTGATCGACGAACTCGTTCCACCTTAGGACTAAATCTTCGGTCTTGAAGAAGCGATGCTTGACTCGCGCGTTGTAGTAGTGGGCGGTTTGCTGTTGATAGGCGGCAGCTCTGATCTGAGCTCGGTCACATTTCTCCAACAAGATGTCCAGGTTAGTTCGGAGTGCCGAGGTGTTCGCTTCATCGTCGAAGTGCTTGACCCGGTGATCGGGGAGCCCGATCTCCGCTGGGACCATTGCCTCGGTTCCATAGCAGAAGCTGAAAGGGGTTTCCCCAGTGGGGGTTTTCTTCGACGTGCGCAGGGCCCATAAGACCCGGGGTAATTCCTCGACCCAACTTCCCTAGCGTCCTTCTAGGCGCGTCCGAAGACCCCGGAGGACGTTCAGGTTAGCGACCTCGGCTTGCCTGTTGCATTGGGGATGTGCGACCACGGCAAATTTCTTGAGGACGTGATATACGCTGCAGAATTCCTTGACTTCTTCATTTTCGAAGTTGGTCCCATGGTCGGTGATGATACACCTCGGGATGCCGAACCGAAGTATCACGTTGTTCTGCAGGAACTTAATAGTCGTGGTTGTTTCCCCAATCAGAGCAAAGCTCTGTTCAAATTCAAATTTTGAAATGAAGCAACGCTTCATAGCAGCGCCAAGTGCGCTGCGCCCTAAGTAGCGCACCACGTGCACAGCACGTGTGCGCTAGCTCTAAGAGCTCTGCAGTATAAGTAGCGCACAGCGTGCAAAGCACGTGTGCGCTAGCGCTAAGTGCGCTGCACTTTAAACAGCGCGCCGCGTGCAAAGCACGTGTGCGCTAGCGCTAAGTGCGCTGCACTTTAAGCAGCGAGCCGCGTGCAAACCATGTGTGCGCTAGCGCTAAGAGCGCGACACTTTAAGCAGCGCGCCGCGTGCGAAGCACGTGTGCGCTAGCGCTAAATGCACTGCACTCAAAGCAGCGCACCATGTGCAAAGCACGGGTGTGCTAGCGCTGGAACTAAAATCTCCCCTCCGTCAGATCAAAAGATCTAATAAGGATGATAACTCATCAATTAATCAGAATAAAATTCTGTTAAGAAAAGATTTCTCAAAATCTTTCCAAACAAAAAGATTGTGCTCTATAAATCAGAGCACCGTTGGATCAATGATCCGATGGTGATTAAAAATCACTAAAATACAGAATAAATTTTGTGTGGGGAAAAAATTCCCAATCTTGTTAAAAACAAGAAGATTGCCTTCTATAAATCAGAAGCCCTTAGATTAAAGATCCAACGGTGGGGAAATTCCCAAATCAATTGGAGAAAAGATCTCCTGAACTGATTGAACAAATCAGCCTTCGCTATAAAAGGGACCTAAGACTTCAAGTCTCAGGAGACACACAGAAACAAATAGAAGAACCCCTCCACAAATCTTGAGAAATCTCAGAAAAAAGAGCAAAGCTTTCAGAAGAAGAAGAAGAACTTTTCTTCAAGGTAAAAAGAACAGAAAGACGAAATCGTCTCATATAAAAAAGAAGAATTCACTTCTTTTTCACAGATCACAGATCTATAAGAAAAATTGTCTTTCAGAGATCATGAATATCTCACTATAAAATAAAAGGGGGGAGAATAAGTCAATTCTCTTAGGATCAAAAATCCATAAAGGCAAAGCCTTTCATCAAAATAAGAGATTGAAACATCTCCTATAAAATAAGAACTTTGTTCTTAGAACCTTGTTCTTAGAACCTTAAGACAAAGTTTCTTTTAGACGAGAATTTATTTCTTAGATCATAAAACTGATCAGATAGCGCATTGCGCTCTTGGACTGGCGCTCAGCGCCAAGCGCACCACGTGCTCCTCACGTGTGCGCCACTTAACAAATAGAGCTTTGCGCTCATAAACTGGCGTAATGCGCCCATTATCTGGCGCTTAGCGCCAAGCGTGCCACATGTTCCTCACGTGTGCGCTACCCAGCAGAAGCGCTCTGCGCTCATTAATTGGCGCCAGCGCCAAGCGCACCACGTGTCCTTCACGTGCGCGCTGATAGAACATAAACTGTTCTTTAATAAGGCACAAAGCCATAATGAATACGCAGCATTCAATAAGAGACAAAAATATTATCAGAATTCAAATCAATGCTCAGCATTGTCAAATGTTTAAACATTCTAACTGAATGGGCCGAGCCCAAAGTGGCCACAGAACCCACATTCAGATTTAACTGAGCCCATATGCTCATAATTCAGATTAATTGATCTTAGTCCCAAATTGGACTACAGATCTCCCAATCAACTTTGGTTCAAGGGTACATTTCTTCACTCCTATGATATTTGTCGTTGTAATCTTTCAACGTCTTCAGAGAGGTGACGGGTCCCGATAATCGATCATTCCATGGACTGTGGGGTCCTTAAACTCATGGACTATGACGTCCTTAAACTTATGGACCGTGATGTCCCTAAACTAAACCCTACAGACTATGATGTCTTTAAACTGGACTGTGAGGTCCTTAAACTCATGGACTATGATGTCCTTAACCTCCATAGACTATGAGGTCTTTAAACTGGACTGTGGGGTCCTTAAGCCCATGGACTATGATGTTCTTAACCTCGGACTGTGGGGTCCTTAAACCCATGGACTATGATGTCCTTAACCTTTACAGACTATGATATCTTTAAATTGGACCGAGATGTCCTTAAACTAACATTAGTCCGTAATGTCCTTAAACTAATTATGGACCGCAAAGTCTCTAAATTAAACAATAGAGCCCAGATGCTCTTTTGTTGGATCGAAATGATCCTTTAAGTTGACCTTAGTTTAAAATTAGACTAATGTGTCCTTAACAAACGTTAAGTTGATCTAAGTCTAAAATTAGACTAACGTATCCGTAACGAATGTTTAAGTTGATCTTAATCTCAATGAGACTGACGATCCTTAAACCCAACCCAAACCCAAATCTAAGAAAATACGGATTTGGACTAATCCACGCCCTACGGGCGACGACATAAATTAGTCTCCGTATACAATCCATGGGCAACCAAAAATAAAAGAAACACACATGACACGAAGTGACCATCTGAAGCAGGAGAAAGTGGTTACCGTGATACGGTAGTGTAATTAACTGCAGGGGCTTGCGCCTGTAGGGAAGAGCATCCCCACAATCAAAAACCCCTCAAATGAGGGGGAATCTGACGAAGTCTGCTATATCGGCCGCATCCGTCCAAACCTCCGATATACGGTGCCATAAATCAACTTGACATCTTACGAGAGGTGGACGGATAAAACCCAATAGCATCTGCCCCCAAATTTGACATCGAGAGAATTCGGCGGTAAACAGATTCAATTATGAAGGGAATAAAAGTTCCCCAAATCCCTTAAGAGCAATGCTCTGTACGGAAGATGAAACAATCCATCAAGAAACCCGAAAGAGCAAAGCTCTGTTAAAGGGTTAGGGATCTTTTAAGAACTAAGATCTAACAAGAGCAAAGCTCTGTTGAGAAACCCTAAAAAGGTTTTCTTGAAGATCTATGATCTGAGAAGAGCAAAGCTCTGTTAATGAGTGAAACCCTAAATTATTTAATGATCTACTCAAAGATTTAATCTTTACCTAAGATTTTGACAGGGTTCTGTCCTTAAGAAAATTCTTAAGATGAAAAGCTATGCTCTGCAAGAAAATAAAAATTCTCAGAAGAAAGAAGATGAACAGAAGTCATCTTAAGGGCCAAGGGTACTATTTATAGGCATTGAGATGCCGTTTCAACTTCTGAGTTGATCCAATGGCGCAGATACTGCCACCGCTGCACTCACATGTAGGCCACATGAGCGCAACGGTAGGGGGCATTTATTTCCCCCAATCAGAGCAATGCTCTGTTTAAAATTCAAATTTTGAAATGAAGTAACGCTTCATAGCAGCGCCAAGTGCGCTGCGCCCTAAGTAGCGCACCATGTGCAAAGCACGTATGCGCTAGCGCTAAGAGCGCTACAGTATAAGCAGCGCACAACGTGCAAAGCACGTGTGCGCTAGCGCTAAGTGCGCTGCACTTTAAGCAGTGCACCACGTGCAAAGCACGTGTGCGCTAGCGCTAGGTGTGCTGCACTTTAAGCAGCGCACAACGTGCAAAGCACGTGTGCACTTACGCTAATGTGCTGCATTCTAAGCAGCGCCCCACGTGGAAAGCACGGGTGCGCTAGCGCTGGAACTAAAAGCTCCTCACCGTTAGATCAAAAATCCAATAAGGATGATAAATCATCAATTAATCAGAATAAAATTCTTTTAAGAAAAGATTCCTCAAAATCTTTCCAAACAAAAAGATTGTGCTCTGTAAATTAGAGCACCGTTGGATCAATGATCCAATGGTGATTAAAAATCACTAAAATACAGAATAAATTCTGTGTGGAGAAAGATTGCCCAAGCTTGTTAAAAACAAGAAGATTGCCTTCTGTAAATCAGAAGCCCTTGGATCAAAGATCCAACGATGGGGAAATCCCCAAATCAATTGGAGAAAAGATCTCCTTAACTGATTGAACAAATCAGCCTTCACTATAAAAGGGACCTAAGACTTCAAGTCTCGATACAAAGAGAACAGATAGAGGAACCGCCCACAAACTTTGAGAAATCTCAGAAAGAAGAGCCAAGCTCTCGGTGGAAGAAGAAGATTTTCTTCAAGGTAAAAATAAACAGAGAGATGGAATCATCTCATATTAAAAAGAAGAATTCACTTCTTTCTTTAAGATCATAAATCTATAAGACTAAGGTCTTTTATACAAGGAGATCATGGACATCTCATTATAAAATAAAGGGGGGAGAATAAGTCAATTCTCTTAGGATCACAGATTCATAAAGGCAAAGCCTTTCATCAACATAAGAGATTGAAATATCTCCTATAAAATAAGAAATTTTGTTCTTAAAATCTTGAAACAAAGTCTCTTACAAACGAGAATTTATTTCTCAGATCATAAAATTGATCAAATAGCGTTTTGCGCTCATAAACTAGCGCTTTGCACTCTTGGGGTGGCGCTCAGCGCCAAGCGTACCACGTGCTCCTCACGTGTGCGCCACTTAACAGATAGCGCTTTGTGCTCTTTGGCTGGCACTCAGCGCCAAGCGCACCACGTGCTCCTAACGTGTGCGCCACTGAACAGACAGCGCTTTGCGGTCATAAACTGGCGCAATGCGCCGATTATCTGGTGCTTAGCGCCAAGCACGCAACGTGTTTTTCATGTGTGCGCTGATAAAACATAAACCGTTCTTTAAAATAAAGCCCTAGAGCTATGATGAATGCTCAGCATTCAATAAAAGACAAAAATATTGTCAGAATTCAAATCAATGCTCAGCATTGTCAAATGTTTAACATTTTAACTGAGTGGGCCGAGTCCAAGTTGGCCATAAACCCCTCATTCAGATTAACTGAGCCCATATGCTCATAAATCTCAGATCTTAGTCCCAATTGGACTACAGATCTTCCAACCAAAATTGGTTCAAAGGTACATCTCTTCACTCCTCTGATATTTGTCGTTTTAATCCTTCAACGTCTTCAGAGAGGTGACGGGTCCCGACAACCATACATTCCATAGACTATGACGTCTTTAAATTGGACTGTGGGGTCCTTAAACCCATGGACCATGATGTCCTTAACCTCGGACTGTGGGGTCCTTAAGCCCATGGACTATAATGTCCTTAACCTTGGACTGTGGGATCCTTAAGCCCATGGACTATGATGTCCTTAAACCTTACAAACTATGACGTCTTTAAACTGGACTATGATGTCCTTAAATTTTATGGACTGTGGGGTCCCTAAACTCATAAACTATGATGTCTTTAACCTTTACAGACTATGATGTCTTTAAACTGGACCGAGATGTCCTTCAACTAATATTGGACCATAATGTCCTTAAACTATTATGGACCGCAATGTCCCTAAACTAAACAATAGAGCCCAAATGCTCTTTTGTTGGATCTAAATGATCCTGTTAAGTTGACCTTAGTCTAAAATTAGACCAACGTGTCCTTAACAAATGTTAAGTCGATCTTAGTCTAAAATTAGACTAACATATCCTTAACGAATGTTTACGTTGATCTTAATCTCAATGAGATTAACGATCCTTAAACCCAACCCAAACCCAAATCTAAGATAATACAGATTTGGACTAATCCACGCCCTACGGGCGACGACATAAATTAATCTCCGTATACAATCCACGGGCAACCAAAAACAAAAACAAATACACATGACACGAAGTGACCATCTGGAGCAGGAGAAAGTTGTTATCGCTGCACGATAACGTAACTAACTACAGGGGCTTGCGCCTGCAGGGAAGAGCATCCCCACAATCAAAAACCCCTCGCATACGAGGGGGAATCTGACGAAGTCTGCTACAACGGTCGCATCCATCCAAATCTCCGATATACGGTGTCATAAATCAACTTGGCATCTTTGGAGAGGTGGATGGATAGCCCAATAGCATCTGCCCCCAAATTTGACATCGAGAGAATTCGGCGGTAAATAGATTCTGGCACGCCCGGTGGGACCTTTTCCTCTTTCCACTCTACACTTCGTGTGTCGTGTTCGTGAACGAATCGCGGTTTGATATGGTTGCCTTTGAATTCGAGGTACTAAGATTTGGTGTCTTGTTCCCGTGCAGATCAATGGCTTCCAACTGCACCAACTGCAACAATTGCAGCAACTCCCGCTCTGTCCTCGCAGGAGGAGTGACTTATGGGCCTCAAGCGGCCTCCGTTTTCACAATACTGATGGAACAAGTGACCCAAGCCACCACTGGGCTATTCTTCGGGACCATGATCCCGCCAACAAGCTTCAACGCCCCTGTACCATTGCAAGAAGCTCAAAGGAAGTCGGTCTTTGATCTGTTGGATATAGTGCCCTCAAAGTCAATTATTGGATCGCAGGCACGTGATTGCAATGATTGAGTGAGGACCTATGCCGGTAGGACAGTCTTACTCAAGATGATAGTATGCTATCTGGTTTATCTTTATCATCGTGTACTTCTTTAGGTGACCTTACAGGTCGCTATTACACGTTGATAGAGCCCTTAGGATTCTTGCTTGACTGTCAGCAGTATGATGGCGAGCATATACGTGGGAGCTGGTGTCTATAAGAACATCCTTAAAAGGTCCCTAGTCGAGGGAGTTTCGAGACAGGGCATCGATACTCCAGAGTAGACTAGTGTATACAGTCGAGACCCCGACGAGGGGCGGTGGCCGGTCTCACAAGCCTTTGGTGTCAGTTGGTTCACCTAAGATGTATACAGGTGCTCATTAGGTTATGAGTACACCGGACAGGACTTGCCGGGAGCATGCTAGTTGGTATTATACCTGACGTCAGATAGCAGTTCCCTGGTGACATGTGTACAGGTTAGTTCATCGACCTGAGATCGTCATTTATCTCGTGTGAGTTCCCACTGTGCTTTGATTACTACCCTACCACGGCTCAAAGGAGTCGTGCAAACAGGTTTTAGTTGGATACAGTCCCGAGCCACATGGAGGCAGTGAGCGGATCGGCAGGGGTTTCGTCTCTCCCGGTATTGGGGGTGAGATCGCGCTGTGTCTAGGAGAGCCATTACACGAAGTCCTTGGCCAAGTCAGGAGATTTACGGGTAGGTATTCCAGTAGTATCTCAGGGTGTTCTAGGCTACACTCCGACATGACTTGTACCGCTTTTGGGGGTCTGAATTTTACCAACCCCCTAGGCCCGACATGCGATGCTCATAGACGAACGGATCAGACTGTATGGATATTGTCACTGATAGGCTCAGTAGGGTGTCAGGATGAGTTCGCTCATCGACCTCCCTTTTGGCCAATACCTGGTAGCCCGTTACGTACAGCTAGTGCCACTGACGTGCTAGTGGTTAAATCCACAATCAGTGTATTGCGAGTCTTTTAAGTCCCCCACAGACAGTTTCTTAAGTTTCGGGCAAAACGTTGTAGAGGCCGTATGGTATTATGGCAGGGTTCGATCATATACGTGCAGTCGTGCACGGATCATGATCGGATGGATCATACTAGTGGGTTTTGGTTTAAGCCGGATCCTAGTATTAGATTTGTTGGATTACTTTAGTCTCATCGCATTCGCATTCAGTCGGAATGCGGATGCAGGTATGTATATACAAGTGAGGGGTACTCTTATGATCCGTCACGAGTTTACTTTAGTAGATGCCATGCTCTTTTTATTATTGCAAACATTTGGATTAATGTTTGTAAATGGAAATAATGAGCTCAAAGTCATGATTAAGAGCATTAATTGTGACACATGCACAAGTGATGACTCATGGTCTCTTTACTTGTTCATATGTCACATTATTGTTTATTTGATGTGTTGAAATGATAAGTAGAGAGAGGGGGCAACCATGTATATGGGTGAACTCTTGTGTTTATCATTGAAGGCTCACTCTCATTATCATCTCAACACAAAAGAAAAGGAAAGAAAAGCTGTCGGGACCCGGTTCTTGCTCACGGAGCAAAGTGCCACACGGAACAAAGTGCCACGCCAAGTGTCGTGTTAAGTGGGCGGGGGCCACCTCTTGAATCCGTGGGGGCCACCTCTTGAGTCCGTGGGACCCACTGTAGAACAATGGGGACTCTTCGGAATACATTCCAAAAGGGGGCAGATCTGTACTATAAATGGAATGATACCACTCTTCAATACAGAGGCGCCTTTTAAGTGAACCGGTACTACAGGAGCTTGAGAACTCCGTAGTTAAGCGTGCTCGAGCCAGGGAAGTCCTGGGATGGGTGACCTCCTGGGAAGTGGCCCCTGGTCGGGTCCGGTTCGCCCCGAAGGACAAAACCGTGCGGCTTCACCCAGAGCGGACAATACTCTCTGTATTGGATGTGGGGCGTGACAGAATGGTATCAGAGCTTGTCCCTCAATAGTAGGTCTGTGGTTCGAGGACGGACCATTGTTCAAAGGTGGGGAGAATGTCGGGACCCGGTTCTTGCTCACGGAGCAAAGTGCCACACGGAACAAAGTGCCACGCCAAGTGTCGTGTTAAGTGGGCGGGGGCCACCTCTTGAATCCGTGGGGGCCACCTCTTGAGTCCGTGGGACCCACTGTAGAACAATGGGGACTCTTCGAAATACATTCCGAAAGGGGGCAGATCTGTACTATAAATGGAATGATACCACTCTTCAATACAGAGGCGCCTTTTAAGTGAACCGGTACTACAGGAGCTTAAGAACTCCGTAGTTACGCGTGCTCGAGCCAGGGAAGTCCTGGGATGGGTGACCTCATGGGAAGTGGCCCCTGGTCGGGTCCGGTTTGCCCCGAAGGACAAAACCGTGCGGCTTCACCCAGAGCGGACAATACTCTCTGTATTGGATGTGGGGCGTGACAAAAGCTCTTCTTCTTCCTCTTCCTTCTTGAGCTCACTATCTCCATTAATGGCATCATCTTCAACCTCCATCCATACACTCTCATGCGTTGAGAATCAATGGATGCTTGAGACAAAGTGATCGCACACATTCTCTACTTCACCTTGGACACGTCGGCTAGCAAACTTCGTGTCCGAGTTGCTTCGGATGAAGCGGGATCCCGTAAAAAGACTCATTGATGTGGTGCCCTTCCGACGAGGAGACCGGAGATCGGAGATGCCGCGAGGAGCTTGGGATGGTGGCCAAAGACCGAAGGACACGGATCGATCGGTATAGCCTTTCCAACCCTTCTCTAGTTTGCTAGTTATAGGTTAATGGTTCGATCCGGGATTAAAGTCTGCGTTAGCGCCAGTTTCAAGTTTAGAAAAAGTTTTTGTTTCCGCATTTTGGCCTCGGATCGATGGCCGGGGCGCTACCGTAGACTTACATGGTATCAGAGCCACGCCATTAACCTTTACTAGCTTGTTCTAATGTGTTTAAAACTTCGATCGAGCGAAATTTCCAAAACCGCGATTCTAATTTGTGGAGTTTCTGTAGAAATTTTTTTGTTGTCAAAAAATTATTTTGGGTACGTCAAAAAATCAGGCAGGCTTTTCTAAGACCACTGTAGAAATTTGGAAGTGTGATTCCACCATAGCGTCGCAGAACCGCGGCATTACCCACGTTTTGGCCGCGGTTCCGCCGCGGTACTGTAGCTTCAGTGCACCAATTTTTCTACTGTGGTCTTTGATTTGGAATTGGGGTTTCTGGAATATTCGGTTATGGCCCAGATTGTTTTGAGTGCTGGATTAGTACTTGGGGCCCACTTCGGGAAATTTTGTCGATCGAAAATTTAAATATGTTAGTTTACAGTACTTATATTATATCTGTGACCGTGAATGTCATTCGAGCGGTAAATCTTGTCTAATTGCTATAGCTCTTTTAGACGGATTTGCGAACGTGACATTCACGTTGATGTTCTGTGTTGTGCTGTGATGTTGCGGATTTGTCGTGGTGGATAGCCTGGTGCAATGGTAGTACAGTTTGGTTATATTTGTACATTTGATATTGCGGGACGAGTGTCCGACATGTGGACTGCCGTCACTGCCTGTTTGTATCTTATTCTTTTGGGGCACGACCGGGCTGAGGTTGATGTACCCGTTGTAAATATTTTTCTTTTCTGTACTAGGATTAACCCGCGGAGGGGTGCATGGATAGCCGGATTCTAGAGAGCAATGGGCCCGCATCTCATGGATTTGAGACGGAGGGGGCTTCACTCTAGAATTGGTGGGCTATTCGCCACACTCGTAGGGGGTATAGGTTGACCCAAGGAGGGGTGCCCAAGTTACCGGATTCCGTGAAGTGCTGGGTGGTCCAATCACTTTGATGAAGGGAGCTGCCTCGCTTCAGGTTTTGGCGGGTAACTTGCCGCGCCCGTAGGGGTCTAGGATTTCATTGCACAGGCTATCCACACGACCAGGGGAACATCGGGTTTCAGTTGCGGCTCTATGAAACCCGGGGATCCCAGATTATCTGTATTGTTCTGTGATGCTTATTACATTTCTGTGATATTGCATTTATCACGCCTTGAGCGATTATTATATATTGATATATATACTAGTAGATGTTGTATATGTTTTACACCCGCGCTAGTCCAGTCCCTGCTCTGTCGTTAGTTAAGTAACCTAACGGGTGATGACGGGACCCAGTGGCGAATGCGGATGGCATATACGTACATCGTATTTTCGTTCTTTATTGGTGTGATCAATTGATGAGACTGCATTGACTCGGATCAATGAAAGCTAAACAAAGCTATTCTGATGTTGTTGGAACATTTTTCAAAAAGTTGTTATTGTAAGGACGTTCTCTTTTGTTTTGCACAGTGGTATTCGATTATGAATATCCAGCACCTCAGTCGATGAGGCAAGGGCCGAGAACCCTTCACTGGGAGTGACCCCTTAGGCAGAAGTTTGTGTCAGGGTAATAACTTCACTATAGTCGATTGCTTTTTGCTTTGCATCATGGTATTCAGTTTGGAATATCCTGCACCTCATTCTACGGGGAAAGGGCCGAGATCCTTTCACCGGGAGTGACCTCTTTAGCAAAGGTTTTCGCCGCTATATTTTTTTTAATAAAAAGCTATCCGGTTCCTTCAACGATATCAAGTTCATTACGATAAAGGTTTTTCGCCAAAAAACCATTCGTAGCCCTCCGGCATTTCAGAAAGGTAGCACTTAGTATTCATGCTATGTATGTTGGTATTCGTCAAGGCATAGTGTATGGTAGCTATTTGTTACTTTTCTGTTGCATAGATAGATGCGTTAGTTTGGGACAGTCGTACTACTATTTTGGCCTTCGTCAAGGGTATGTACGAGTGGGTTCAAATTAACCTCGATAATGACGGGTAGAACTTGACATGCGACTTATGATATGTTGTCCTTCATCAAGGTCATAAGAGTATGGGGTAAAAATCACATCGGGAGTTTCTAAAGAAACTGAAACTTGCCAGATATGCGCATACCTTCTGGAGTATGATAACGTGAGTGGATTCCATCACGTTATCATGCGATGATAGTTGGATCCCGATTCCCACTGATGAGTTGGTTTACTCCTCGGGTGATCCCGACTAATTCTTCTTTCAGGTTTGGAGGAGAATTTGAGGTTACAGTGGGAGGTTTCCTGATTAGATAAATTGATAACCATTCTGATTTAGGTTAGAGTGCACGCAAAGTGTTTCTTTTCTCTCTCTCTTGGCAGCGACCATGGCCCGACCCTAGACTATGACTCAGTGACCAAGTTAACCGAATCTTCTTAAAACACTGGCTTTTGGATTGTCAGAGTTGCATATACCATTGTCACTCCTTCTTTTACCCTTTGCATTTCTCCAGAACACCCCGTTTTACTACGAACGTCCACTTCCATTGGATAAAACCATCGTATGGTTATATACAAACTCGAAGGAACTTGTTCCAGATTCGAGGATGGTTTCCGGTTCTGGAGAAACTGAATAGGACTATTCAGTTGTCTTTTCCTTTTACCTTCTCTCAGGTTGCGAGTGTTCCTTGGATTAGGACGGTACACCTATTACGCTAATTGGATAGTCTTCTTCCAAACCATAAGCAGGTGCTGAATGGTAGGGAATGAAGAAAGCCGATTAGCCTAAGTGTGGTGTACAGAAGGTATTAAGAAAAGACAAATAAAAGGATTAGAAGGAGGGCAAAGTAAATTGCGGCTGCTATTCACGACCAAACCGAGTATTTCATAGCCACTCCTATTCATGGCCAAACCGAGTATTTCATAGCCACTCATATTTCACAATTGTATTTCTCCAGAACACTCCATATTACTACGAAGATCCACAGTTATTCGGATACTCCATCGTATGGTTATATACGAACTCGAAGGAACTTGTTCCAGTTCGGGAATGGATTCTGGTTCAGGAGAATAGAATAAGCTTTATTCAGTTGTCTTTTATCTTTACTTTCTCTCGCATTGCGAGTGCTCCTAGAATTAGGACAGTACACCTATTACTCTTATTGGATAGTCTTCTTCCAAACCATAGGCTGGTACCGAACGGTAGGAAAGGAAGGAAACCATTTAACCTAACGATGGTGTGCAGAAGGTAACGGCTAAAGACATATAAAGGGATTTGGAGAGATGGAAAAGAAATGTACGGTTACAGTTGTGAATCTGATAATGGAAGAGGCATTACTAGGAATACCCGGATACCCCTTCGAAACATTTTCATGTTTCAGTTTCACTGTGCATTGTTAATAGAAAACTGATTTCCCAATTAGACACTTGCTCCAGGGTATGTATTTACCAGGTTTGATTCTCACATCTGTATGGTTTTACAGATGATGAGTGGGAGTAAGTTATTGGGAATTAGGTGATCATCCTCATTATATCGAGATTCGTTGTAATTGGTGATATTTGAGGAAATCGCCTGGGTTGTTTGCCGGACGGCAAATATTTGGTTTTGAATATCCGTTGTTATGCACCAATTTCAAATTGATATATCTGTACGTTTATTTTTATAAAGTAAGATATAACTTTTTGAAATTATGTCCATGAAATTTACCTATATTAGTGGATGATTAGGTAAGGAGTATTAAACAGCGGTGTAATTCTTCTTAACCATAAGTACAGTTTTCAACCTACGACACACAGGGAATGAGTTATTAGACTCAGAGGACTTATACAGAGTATTGTATGTAGTCCAGTGTCCATTAGGACAGAGGGGTTGGTACTCGTACTATATTCTGTTTACTTGTGATTTCTCTAGTTCTTAGACATGTGTTTCGTAGAAATACAAGATCCGAGTTTTGAGAAGTTATAGGTATATGAATAAAGTAGAGAACCAGGTATTGCAAGTATCAGGATTCTTCAAGATGATCGAAAATTTAGATACTTGTGTATGGTATTCAGTTGGTAGTAATGGTTTTGAGAAACTTGTTCCTCTTTCAGGTTACTCATGTTTGGATGCACTCCTAAGTTGAGTAATGCTGATCAGCCTCTCTCCACTTAGTTGACATGCACTAGAGACAGCTGTATGATTTGAATCTAGTTCCAATTAAATCAGTGCCTCTGTTTCTATATTAGATACAGAATGACTCATATCTTAACGATGTTAAGGTATATGGAGTTGTCCGGCTTATGCTTAAAACCAGACTCTGGATAACTCAAGGCACGTTTTTGTAATGGCTGTTTGTGGGTTCACCCGGGATATGATGAGGGTTGACTTTCTACCATCTGGAAGATCAATGGTGATATTGTTCTTAATTCGCCACAGTTTTAGTAAAATAGACTTTTTCAGAAAACATAAGTGGGAGTATGGTAGAACTGGAAGTGATTCCAGAACCGCAAACGATTACTGAAAATTTAATAGGACCTAAAGATTCAATCTGGATTGACATTCCATTGGCCACTCCGCAGATATGGTGGGTAACCTCAGGCAGATATAGATTAAAGCAGATTCTGCCAGAGGGTTGTCGTAGTCAGTGGGAGCAGCAGAAGCATGGCGGTCAAGTAGCTTACGTCTATTTATAGATTAAAGCAGATATAGCACAGATAGATCATTTATTTTTGATGTGACAGTCATGGATTTGACTTCATCAAAATAGGGGATGAATCTGTTTAGAAGTTAGTAGGGTGTGATGTCCTGGTATTTGGATGACATACACAGAGTAGGAAGTGAAATTCCTATACTACGATCGGTTATACTGTGGTTGTCACACAGTGGTTTCTCCACATAGGATTTGGATATTATATCAGGCATTCTGGTTACTAGATCTATGGTTTTAGATCTAGATTTGGGGAGTTTCCCAATCTGGGTACTTAGACAGCATTCTAAAGGTGTTTTAGAATAGACGATTCCAGGTATGGTAGTGTACCTGCAGGTGATGGAGTCATCCTCTTTGAAGGTGTCTTACAGACTAAAGGGGAGAGGGATGAGCATGATTGGCAGATCACTTGCTTAGGCAATTGAGTCAATCATGAGATGTCAAGTACCACACCAGATGTTGTTTTTGCACTAGTTGCAATAAGTTGATATTAATCCAATTCTGGAGAAACGTTCGGAAGCAGTTTTAGAACATAAGTTGATGTTCTTAGGATATGATAACGACAGCCTCTTTCGGGAGACGGTTATCATTCCAGGCTTCCAAGGTGACCTGGATGACAGAGTGACTATCAGAGTTATAGTTTTCCCTCTGACGAGGGGCAGTAGTTTGGACAGGTGGTCCAAGGGGATACTGAGGG
The DNA here is from genome assembly GCA_030015575.1 of Agapanthus africanus. Taxonomy (NCBI): domain Eukaryota; kingdom Viridiplantae; phylum Streptophyta; class Magnoliopsida; order Asparagales; family Amaryllidaceae; genus Agapanthus; species Agapanthus africanus. The sequence continues at coordinate 815,668,562 of JASDDO010000019.1, read as the reverse complement.
TGGCTTGGCGCAGGATACTGATTGAGTTCAGTTGACGATATAGTCTAAGAAGTTTGGATTTGGAGTTCATTTATGAACTAGGTCCCATCAGATATCCAGACATATTCTAAGACAGGTATTGCTCATTTCGGGAGATGGTTTTCTCCGCGAACTAGAGATAAAGAGAGACATAGAAAGAAACATCAAGGCGGATCCACTCATTAAGGCTATTCCTCGAACGCAATAGTTTCGCAAACGGGCTTTGTGAGACTGATCAGTAGAGGAGTTGGGTGTTCGGTATCACACGGGCTGTGAGTATGCGACATCGCAATAATTAGCCTGGAGTGCAAGTGGGAGATTGTTGGATATAGTGCCCTCAAGGTCAATTATTGGATCGCAGGCACGTGATTGCAATGATTGAGGGAGGACCTATGCCGGTAGGACAGTCTTACTCAAGATGATAGTATACTATCTGGTTAATCTTTATTATCGTGTACTGGTTTAGGTGACCTTACAGGTCGCTATTACACGTTGACAGAGCCCTTAGGATTCTTGCTTGACTGCCAGCAGTATGATGGCGATCATATACGTGGGAGCTGGGGTCTATAAGCAGCACATCCTTAAAAGGTCCCTAGTCGAGGGAGTTTCGAGACAGGGCATCGATACTGTTTCCCCCAATCAGAGCAAAGCTCTGTTCAAATTCCAAGACGGGAAATGAAGCAACGCTTCTGTTTCCCCCAATCAGAGCAAGGCTCTGTTTAAAATTCAAATTTTAATAAAGGAAGCAACGCTTCAGCTGACTTGCGCTCTACGCTGCGCGACACTTGTCAGCGCAGTTGCGCCGCGCTCTGCGCTGCGCGACTCGTGTCAGTGCAGCTGCGCTCGCGCAGTTGCGCCGCGCTCTGCGCTGCGCAAAACGTGTCAAGCGCAGGTGGGCTTGCGCCAACTGTGCCAGCACTAAAACAGAATTAAAATTCCAGAAAGATCTTTCCAATCTTGTTAAAACAAGAAGATTGTTTTCTGTAAAACAGAGACCCTAGGATCAAAGATCCAACGATGGGGAAATATCCCCAAATCAACCAGAGAAAGATCTCTGTAACCAACCTAACAAACTAATTGGCCCTATATAAAGGCCCCTAGACTCCAAGTCTAACAGAGATTGACATCAAGAGAGAGAGAGATACAGAGCTCTTAAAAAAAACTTTGAGAAGAAACTCAGAGGGAAAGAAAAAGGTAAACCTTTGGGAAAGAAAGAAGAATTTCTTCTAAAAAAGATCAAAGATCTAAGAACAAGATAAAAATCTTCAATAAAAAATAATAATAATAATAAAAAAGAAGAAGTAATTTACTTCTGTACAAAGGCATTGCCTTTTGATGAACCACTGGTTTTTAAAACTTGAGGTAGAACCTCTTTAGAATCAAAAAGATTCTGTTCTTTGATCTAAAATAGATCAAGATGCGCTCTGCGCTTTTGAACAGTGCCCTGCACTACTAATTTGAGCCTCTGCGCTCTTGGGTTGGCGCAAGTCACCAGAACACGCCACGTGTCAACCCCAGAATAATCTGAGCCTTGCGCTTTTTAAAACATGAGCACTGCGCTATTGAATTGGCGCAAGTCGTCAGAGCGCGCCACGTGTCAGTAGCGCACTAGCGCAGCGCAATGGCGCAGCGCATTGCTCTTGCGCTCCCCAGAGCGCGACACGTGTCACCTCCACATCAGTTTACGCCTTGCGCTCCTCAATCAGCGCAAAGCACCTGACAGGCCACGTGGCGCACTGTCAGACTATTAAATGCTGCGCATTATTAAGAAAGGGCAGAGCCCAATTAAAAGGCCTAACAGGCCTAATAAAAAATGCAGTGCATTATTAAATGCAGTGCAGAGTCCAATTAAAAGGTCCAACAGACCAAGACTAATGCTATGCATTATTAAACAAAAGGCAGAGCCCAAGTAAAGGCCTAATAGGCCAAGACACCAATAAAAATGTTGAATATTCTCAACTAGACTTAGCCTTATTCTGGCCATAAGTCCTCAAATTAAATTGACTGAGCACGACTGCTCACTCAAATCAATTTACACCTGGTTCAAGGGTACATCTCTGAACTCCTCTGATATTTATCGTTGTAATCTTTCAACGTCGTCAGAGAGGTGACGGGTCCCGACAACCACACATTGCTACGGACTGTGGGGTCCTTAAACTCATGGACTAATGCATCCTTAAACCAATAGTCGACCCCAAAATTGGAATGTTGGACCACCATGTCCTTAAACTGGTAATACGGACTGTGGGGTCCTTAAACTCATGGACTAATGCGTCCTTAAACCAATGTTCGTCCCAAAATGGGAATGTTGGACCACCATGTCCCTAAACTGGAAATGGACCACCATGTCCCTAAACTGGAACAATAGAGCCCAAATGCTCTTTTGTCGGATCTAAACGATCCCGTTAAGTTGATCTTAGTCTCAAATTAGACTAACGTATCCTTAACAAACGTTTAAGTTGATCTTAGCCTCAAATATGGCTAACGTATCCTTAAACCAAAACCCCAAACCCAAATCTAAGAAGTACGGATCTGGACTAATCCGCGTTCTACGGGCGACAACATAAATTAGTCTCCGTATACAATCCACGGGCAACCACAAACAAAACAAACACCCACGATACGAAGTGAAATTCTGGAGAAGGAGAAAGTTGTTACCGCGATGCGGTAGCGTAATTAACTGCAGGGGCTTGCGCCTGCAGGGAAGAGCGTCCCCACAATCAAAAACCCCTCAGACGAGGGGGAATCTGACGAAGGCTGTTACATCGGCCGCATCCGTCTAAACCTCTGATACACAGTGCCATAAATCAACTTGGCATCTTCGGAGAGGTGGACGGATAAACCAAATAGCATCTGCCCCGAATCTCAGGCAAGACGTCTCTCTGTCGTCGAGCCACCATTCGCAGGGGAACAGATTCTGGCACGCCTGGTGGGATCTCTTCCTCTTTCCACTCCACACTTCGTGTGTCTTGTCCGCGAACGAATCGAGGTTTGCTGTGGTTGCCTGTGGATTTAGGTACTTAGATTTGGTGTCTTGCTCCGTGCAGAAAACAGAAGATCAATGGCTTCAAACTGCACTACCTGCAACTGCAACTCTCGCTCCGTCCCGTCCGGAGGAGTGACTTATGGGCCTCAAGCGGCCTCCATCTTCGCTATGCCGGTGGAACAGGTGACTCGGGACACCACTGGGCTGTTCTTTGGGACTATGATCCCACCGATAAGCTTCGATGCCCCAATGTCGTCGCAAGAAGCTCCAAAGAGGTCGGTCGTTGATCGGCCTACAACTACCGTGACCCCTCTCAACGGGTCGCCCAAGTCCAATGCCTCAGTTTTCAGCAAACTGAGCCAAAGCTCCAACGGGCCCATGAAGAAGCCTGCAATACCAGAAGGCGTTATCCCGAAGCGGATAGCTATCCCTGCTCCCAAAATCGTCAAGGCGGTCCTGCCAAAGGGCCGGTCTTCACAAGACTGACTATTTCTGCTCCCGTTCCAGGCGAAATCACCAAGGTTGCTTCCCCTACTCAGAAGTCTGCTTTTGATAGGTTGGCCGTCCCCATTCAACGGACGTCGGTCTTTAAAAGGCTGATACCAGCAAACTCTGACCAACACAGGGGGCATTAGGAGGTCACCCCTACGGCTAAACCAACTCCAATTACACGACATGCTCGACGTCGCCACTGGCGCCGAGTGAGGTAAGCTGGAGGCAATTCCCCTTCTGGACTGACTCTGCCAGCTCCAACGGTGGAAGTTGACGCTGCTGTTCCGACCGGGAATAGCTTTGAACTGCTTAGGAGGGTGTGCAAAAACTCGCCAACTGCCGTATTGAAAAGATCTCTTACACCTGTGGATAATGCCCCAAAGGTGAAGCCGGAGCAACCCCCTCAACTGCTGTCCTCTAAAATTTACAAGGTCTGGCGTAAAGTCCAAGACTCCGTAATGGATCAAGACTATCTCCGCCGACAGAAAAAGATGAAGGTTCGGCAGGAGGAGGACTACTCTGTCAAGCCAGGAAAAGCAACAGCTACCTGAGTGCCTACTGCAATGGCTCCCTCAACATCAACCTCTCAAAGAAGAAGGAGGCCAAGGAAAGCCCTTATGAATACGGCAGAACATAAAGACGCCGGGACCAAATGCCCTAAGACTGGGAGCATAACGGTCCATACTGTTTATATGGCTTCCGAAAAGGAGGAAGGCCGTGCTTCGACGGGTCACCGGCCGCTCACCCGCTCCGTGACAAAAGCCCAGGAGCAACAACAGAAGCTTTAAGAGATGATGACTGCAATGGCCGCATTTACCGGGCCAAAAGAAAGCTCGGAGGCATCATCAGAGCAGCGTCACGAACAAGAAACTGATGCTGACTTCCTACGTAGAGTCCTCGAAAAGAAGGACAGAGAAGCAGCAAAACAAGCGGTTAATATAAAACAAATAACGCTTCTCTTCCAAGATATGATATGAATGATGTTACAGCAGGATCCTCCAGCTGAAGATCCTCCGATCATTATTGAAGACGATAGAGGAGAGACATCAAATCCTCTGCCGACTCTGTCAACAGCCAAGGAGGAGACAATTTCCAAGGCCGCACTGGACGACTATATAGCTCAGCAAATACGAGCTCATCAGGCGAATGAAGCGGCTGGGCAAATTGTTAAAACTGGACGACCCTATCCGAGCTGGTATGACCAAATCAGTTACCTGCCGGGATATACAATTCCTAAGTTCCATGTATACAAGGGGACAGGCAATCCCCATCAACATGTTGCCCAGTTCAGGGCTCTTTGTGGCAATACCGGAGGCGACGATAAACTGTTGCTTCGCCAATTCGTCGGCAGCTTGGCAGAAACGGCCTTTGAATAGTATTCGGAGCTACCTAACGACTCTGTCAAAACATTTGCGGAGATGGAACTATTGTTTACATAAAGATTTGCAAATGCCAGCGAGCACACCCCAATAACAGCACTGATTAACGCCAGGGTGAAGCCAGGCGAAACGTGGGTTCAATACGCAGCACGATGGCGGAATCTATGGTCGAAATGCGAACAGCGGATCGAAGAAGCGCCGGCGGTGGGCATGTTCGTGGGCACTCTTGATCCGGAAGCGACCATCTCAAAATTCATGATGTTCTTCAAGCCAACTACTTTCCAGGCCTTGATTGACAAGCTGGCCCAAATGGACCAGATGGGCCATAGGCCTTCCTCTTCAAAGACGGAGCCTTGGAATGAAAAGGGCAAAGGGAAAACAACCTTCGTCGCCAACGCTCAACAACAGCAGAGCAACTTGAAGCCGGTTGTCCGTCAAAACAATATGCGTCCACGCCTATCCCTCGAGGAGAGGCTAGGACGTCCTTACCCGTTCCCTCAAGATAAAATGAGAAGACTGTTCGAGCTGGCAGTGTGCAACAGACTCATCAATCTGCCGAGTCCAAAACGTCTGTTGCAGCCAGGCGATGTAAATAATCTTAATTAATGCCCTTATCACCAAGCGGTAAGCCATCCAATCGAAGATTGCTTTGTTTTCAAAGGCTGGATTGAGGACCAATACCAACAAGGTAAGTTCGCGCTGTCCGAAAATTGGAAGATGAGCCCGCCACAGCCACATGCTTCGAAAAAGATGGACATGCCGGGGGCATGATGCTCATTCATAGAGAAAGCCCTATGGACCACTATATCCTAAAACTGGCCGCGGACCGAAATGTCCCTAAACTAACGATGGACCGCAATGTCCTAAAACTTGCAAATGACCGAAACGTCTTTAAACTACTACCGTAGCATCCTCAGGCTGACGTGATAAAAAAAACGGTATGTCCATAAGCAAAATGGGCACGGATGAAAACCCGAAAGGGCTCCGTGAGTAAAAACAGCAGGGCTACCGGCGAGTGTTTGTGAAAACCCGGAAGGGCGCAACCTCGTTAAAAAAAAAGAATAAAAAGAGAATAAAAAAAAGAAAACGGTATGTCCATAAGCAAAATGGGCACGGATGAAAACCCGAAAGGGCTCCGTGAGTAAAAACAGCAAGGCTACCGGCGAGTGTTTGTGAAAACTCGAAAGGGCGCAAACTCGTTAAAAGACACTTGCAAAGTCCTCACGACCTTGTAAGGAGAAACCACCCGCGTGAGATCCTTACGACTCACAAGGGAGCAACACACTTAGGGATCTCCACGATTCCTAAGGAGAAATTACACTTGCGAGATCCTCACGACTCGTAAGGAGAACTCTCTTATGGGACCCTCACGGCTCATAAGATTTGAAAGTCTTAAGTTACAGAGACCTAAAACTGTTCTTAAGCAACCCCCACAACCTTCGATATTGCCCTACAAGTGGCTCAATACTGACACTTGTATACAATTCACGGGCGCGAATAAACATTTCCCTAACAAAGTCCCATCTATGACTAGGGATATGTTCGCACGGTGAGCAACCCTTGTGAGTCCTCTCGACTCATAAGGAGAAAACACTCTTGTAAGATCCTTACGACTTATAAGAGAACACACACTTAGGAATCCTCACGATTCCTGAGGAGAAAACGCACCTACGAGATCCTCACGACTCGTAGGGAGAAACACCTTTGTGAGACCCTTACGGCTCATAAAGTAAAAATCCTTAGTCGACAGAATCTTAACCCTGTCTACTAAGCCACCTTTGTTCGACATCGACAGAGGCAAATAATGATTCGCTCCTGGCAATATCCCAGTTGTAGCGATGCTGATGCCTAAACCGGTATCAAATTCCAAGTCCTTTCATGGCAAATGATGATTCGCTCCTGGCAATATTCCAGTTGTAGCGATACTGATGCTGAGATCGGCACCAGATTCCAAGTTCCACACCCGCGATAAAAAAATCAGCGAGCTAAAAATGCATATGAAATAGACGAAACGATGGGGCAACTTGCAACAAAATCAGCAAGTAAAAATGTATGCATGCAAAATAGCCGAAATAATAGGGCAACTCGCAATAAAAAGCAGCGAGTAAAAATAAAATAAATAGCCGAAATGATTGGACAACTCGCAATAAAAAGCAGCGAGTAAAAATAAAACAAATAGCCAAAATGATTGGGCACCGCGAAAAATAGCCGAAATGATTGATCAATCGCGACCTTCGCGATATAAAAAGCTGAAATGATAGAGCATCGCGGAAAGAAATAAAATAAAAATAAAAATGAGATTTATGCCTTACAGGCGATATCACAGCAATCCCTGTATACAATGCAGAGGCACAAACAAAGAGTGAACCATACCTTCCCAACAGGCTCTACCAGAAAGCGAAGCCAAATCTCGACGGTTCATAGACAACTTAGAGACAACCTCGACATTTGTCGCAATATTGCAGACACAATGTCAACAAACGAAGCAAATGCCAAATTCCTAGCTTCAGGGTCTTGACGGTAAGTCATATAAAACCTGAAAGACCACCAGAGATCATCTCACCCCAGCGTGGAGTGGTCACCACCTCGACGTTCGTCTCGATACAGCAGACGAGATGTCACCCCGGCGTTCATCCTCCAACAGGATTCATACGCGACAAAGCAAACGAAGCAAAGGCCAAATTCCTAGCTTCAGGGTCTTGACGACAACTCATATAAAGCCTGAAAGACAATCGGAGATCATCCTACATCAGCGCGGAGTGGTCGCCACCTCAACGTTCGTCTCGACACAGTAGACGAGATGTCACGATAGCGTTCTTCCTCTAACCGGATTCGGACGTGACAAAGCAAACGAAGCAAAGGCCAAATTCCTAGCTTCAGGGTCTTAACGGCAAGTCATATAAAGCCTGAAAGACAAGCGGAGATCATCTCGCAGCAGAGCGGAATGGTCACCACCTCGACGTTCGTCTCGATACAGCAGACGCAACATCACCAAAAGGAGCCACGGCAAAATCCCTAGTTCCAAACCTCGACAGTTCACCAGCAACCTAGAGACAACCGCGACATTCGTCTCGATACAGCAGACGCAATGCCATCAAACGAAGCGAAGGCCAAATTCCTAGCTTCAGGGTCTTAACGGCAAGTTATATAAAGCCTGAAAGACAAGCGGAGATCATCTCGCAGCAGGGCGGAATGGTCACCACCTCGACGTTCGTCTCGATACAGCAGACGCAACATCACTAAAAGAAGCCACGGCAAAATCCCTAGTTCCAAACCTCGACGGTTCACCAGCAACCTAGAGACAACCGCGACATTCGTCTCGATACAGCAGACGCAATGCCATCAAACGAAGCGAAGGCCAAATTCCTAGGTTCAGGGTCTTAACGGCAAGTTATATAAAACCTGAAAGACTATCGGAGATCATCCTACACCAGCGCGGAGTGGTTATGACTCATCGGGGCTCTCCAAAATGAGCCTAACCTCAAGTAAAAAGTGGCATGGCAAAATTCCTAACGCTTGGTCTTCCGACGGTCAAACTGCCTAGGAGGATTGCTTGAAGACGTCTTGTCCAGCCCCCGAAGGGATCAGAGACACGACAGTCGCAAGGCTACTCGAACAGCAAGATTGCCTATCGAGGAATACATCAGCCAACGCGACGGTACGACGGACAAAACCCTAAGTACCACAGACCCTAACGGACCTCTGTCGTAAAGAGCAGAGGTTAACTGTGACGTTAGGATATTCTTGCAAGAAATGCTCGATTTATCTCGACTCGTGAGATAAAGCCTTAGGCAGCGGGGATTAAAATACCTGTTTCCTAAGCACTGGGACCCTGCAAGTTGGTCCAAAACGGTCTCTTGCATACTATCCACGGGTCACACTCTCCAAAGTCGAATCTCGACAAGGAAGGAAACAACCGCTTACGGGTCCTCTCGACTCGTAAGAGGGAAAACTCTCTTATAAGATTCTTACGACTTATAAGAGAAAACGCACTTAGGAATCCTCATGATTCCTAAGGAGAAAATACACCTACGAGATCCTCTCGATCCGTAGGGAGAAAAGTCTTTGTGGGATCCTCACGGCTCATAAAGTTGAAAAGTCTTAGACAGCAGATCTGAACCTGCCTCCTAAGCCATCACTACTCCCCAAAATATTCAAGACGGAATGTTCTATATCACCTACAGGCTATGCTTACTTAAAGAATATGCCAATAACAAAGCAGAAAATGAAAGGAAGGAGGCAGAAGATTTGTCATTCATACTTCTTACATCAATAAAGGCAATAAACTAAAACAGCATTATCAAGATGATTACAATGGAAAAACCTCAAATTCAGGACATGGATTGAGAAACTCAAAAGTGACCTTGTCCAGGACTTTCCAAGCCTGGCGAACCATCCTAGTGTGCTTTCTTTCGCGAGCACGAGCGTCGGGGTCCCCACTGATGTCCTCCACCCTCCGATAGGCAGCGAGTATGGCGGACTGTTGAAAGGCCTGGTGCAGGAGATCGACAAGGTTGTCTCGCCGTCTCTTCGAGATTAGGTTCATCAGGTCACTGAGTGCACCTTATCCTCGGCGACATCTAACGCCCTAAGCGGCACGCCGGTAAAGAATAAGGGGAGCGCTTCCCAAATTGCTCCTACAATAAGCTTCAGAGGAGGGGAGCATCGAGGAAGCAGTTGACCGTTGTATGCGTCGAAACGACTCATGATTTCGGCACACTCGGTGTTTGTGAGTTCTCGGTTCTGCGAACGGCCGAGTTGGCGGATGTCCCCGTAAGAGATAATCTCGTCGATATCGTACATTTGGGCGCCCATTACTCCTGTAAAAGAAAATCAACAAGATCAGCAGAAATACTGATTAAGCAAGGTAATACGATTCATCAAGAAATAAAATCTCATTCTTTAACCTCCAAGATCCGTGGTAAACTCTTAAGAGTTCTTCTATATGATTTGGAAGGAGCAAAGCTCCATTGATGAATTAAGAAAATACAAGGAAAATCTTTTAAAGAGCAGAGCTCTATTAATGGAACCCTAATAGGGTTCTCTTTAGTTCTCTTTAGATCCCTTTAGACCTATAGAGCAAAGCTCTACTAGTGAAACCCTAAATGGGTTTTCTTTAGATCAGGGATCTATTGAGAGCAAGGCTCTTAAAATTGATTTAATTCAATCTAATTGAATTTTTACCAAATTTTTTTTCCAGAGTTTCAACTCTTAAAAGTGCTTGAACAAAAGAACAAGGCTCTGAATAAAAATTCCTATGAGGAGATGAAAATCATCTAAGGGACCAAATGTCCTATTTATAGGCATTGAGAGCCGCTTCAACTTCCAAAAAATGGAGCAACGATTGGAATTCTGCCACCGCCGCGCTCACGTCTGGGGCCACGTAAGCGCAGCGGTGGGGGGGCATTTGTTTACCCCAATCAGAGCAAAGCTCTGTTCAAATTCCAAGGCGGGAAATGAAGCAACGCTTCTGTTTCCCCCAATCAGAGCAATGCTCTGTTTAAAATTCAAATTTTAATAAAGAAAGCAACGCTTCAGTTGACTTGCGCTCTGCGCTGCGCGGCACGTGTCAGCGCGGTTGCGCTCGCGCAGTTACGCTGCGCTGCGCGGCACGTGTCAGCGCAGTTGCGCTGCGCTCTGCGCTGCGCGACACGAGTCAAGCGCAGGTGCACTTTCGCCAACTATGCGAGCACTAAAACAGAATTAAAATTCCAGAAAGATCTTTCCAATCTTGTTAAAAACAAGAAGATTGTCTTCTGTAAAACAGAGACCCTAGGATCAAAGATCCAACGGTGGGGAAATATTCCCAAATCAACCAGAGAAAGATCTCTGTAACCAACCTAACAAACTAATTGGCCCTATATAAAGGCCCCTAGACTCCAAGTCTAACAGAGATTGACATCAAGAGAGAGAGATACATAGCTCTTAAAAAAAACTTTGAGAAGAAACTCAGAGGGAAAGAAAAAGGTAAACCTTTGGGAAAGAAAGAAGAATTTCTTCTAAAAAAGATCAAAGATCTAAGAACAAGATCAAGATCTTCAATAAATAATAATAATAATAATAATAATAATAATAATAATAAAGAAGTAATTTACTTCTGTACAAAGGCATTGCCTTTTGATGAACCACTGGTTCTTAAAACTTAAGGTAGAACCTCTTTAGAATCAAAAAGATTATGTTCTTTGATCTAAAATAGATCAAGATGCGCTCTGCGCTTTTGAACAGTGCCCTGCACTACTAATTTGAGCATCTGCGCTCTTGGGTTGGCGCAAGTCACCAGAACACGCCACGTGTCAACCACTGAATAATCTACGCCTTGCGCTTTTTAAAACATGAGCACTGCGCTCTTGAATTGGCGCAAGTCGTCAGAGCGCGCCACGTGTCAGCAGCGCACTAGCGCAGCGCAATGGCGCAGCGCATTGCGCTTGCGCTCACCAGAGCGCGACACGTTTCACCTCTACATCAGTTTGCGCCTTGCGCTCCTCAATCAGCGCAAAGCACCTGACAGGCCACGTGGCGCACTGTCAGACTATTAAATGCTGCACATTATTAAGAAAGGGCAGAGCCCAATTAAAAAGCCTAATAGGCCTAATAAAAAATGCAGTGCAGAGCCCAATTAAAAGGTCCAAAAGACCAAGACTAATGCTATGCATTATTAAACAAAGGGCAGAGCCCAAGTAAAGGCCTAATAGGCCAAGACACCAATAAAAATGTTGAATATTCTCAACTGGACTTAGCCCAATTCTGGCCATAAGTCCTCAAATTAAATTGACTGAGCACAACTGCCCTTTCAAATCAATTTATACATAGTTCAAGGGTACATCTCTGAACTCCTCTGATATTTGTCGTTGTAATCTTTCAACGTCGTCAGAGAGGTGACGGGTCCCGACAACCACACATTGCTACGGACTGTGGGGTCCTTAAACTTATGGACTAATGCGTCCTTAAACCAATAGTCGTCCCCAAAATAGGAATGTTGGACCACGATGTCCCTAAACTGGTAATACGGACTATGGGGTCCTTAAACTCAGGGACTAATGCGTCCTTAAACCAATGTTCGTCCCAAAATGGGAATGTAGGACCACCATGTCCCTAAACTGGCAATGGACCACCATGTCCCTAAACTGGCAATAGACCATCATGTCCCTAAACTGGAACAATAGAGCCCAAATGCTCTTTTGTCGGATCTAAACGATCCCGTTAAGTTGATCTTAGTCTCAAATTAGACTAACGTATCCTTAACAAACGTTTAAGTTGATCTTAGCCTCAAATATGGCTAACGTATCCTTAATCCAAAACCCCAAACCCAAATCTAAGAAGTACGGATTTGGACTAATCCACGTCCTACGGGCGACAACATAAATTAGTCTCCGTATACAATCCACGGGCAACCACAAACAAAACAAACACCCACGACACGAAGTGAAATTCTGGAGAAGGAGAAAGTTGTTACCGCGATGCGGTAGAGTAATAAACTGCAGGGGCTTGCGCCTGCAGGGAAGAGCGTCCCCACAATCCAAAAACCCTCAGACGAGGGGGAATCTGACAAAGTCTGCTACATCGGCCGCATCCGTCTAAACCTCCGATACACGATGCCATAAATCAACTTGGCATATTCGAAGAGGTGCACGGATATGCCCCGAATCGGAGGGGAACAGATACTCCAGAGTAGACTAATGTATACAGTCGAGACCCCGACGAGGGGCGGTGGCCGGTCTCACAAGCCATTGGTGTCAGTTGGTTCACCTAAGATGTATACAGGTGCTCATTGGGTTATGAGTACACGAGACAGGACCCGCCGGGAGCATGCTAGTTGGTATTATACCTGACGTCAGATAGCAGTTCCCTGGTGACATGTGTACAGGTTAGTTCATCGACCTGAGATCGTCATTTGTCTCGTGTGAGTTTCCACTGTGCTTTGATTACTACCCTACCATGGCTCAAAGGAGTCGTGCAAATAGGTTTTAGTTGGGTAAAGTCCCGAGCCACATGGAGGCAGTGAGCGGATCGGCAGGGGTTTCGTCTCTCCCGATATTGGGGGTGAGATCGCGCTGTATCTAGGAGAGCCATTACACGAAATCCTTGGCCAAGGCAGGAGATTTACTGGTAGGTATTCCAGTAGTATCTCAAGGTGTTCTACGCTACACTCCGACACGACTTGTACCTCTTTTGGGGGTCTGACTTTTACCAAACCCCTAAGCCCGACATGCGATGCTCATAGACGAACGGACTGGACTGTACGGATATTGTCACTGACAGGCTCAGTAGGGTGTCAAGATGAGTTCGCTCATCGACCTCCCTTTTGGTCAATACCTGGTAGCCCGTTACGTACAGCTAAAACCACTGACGTGCTAGTGGTTAAATCCACAATCAGAGTATTGACGAGTCTTTGGGGTCCTCCACAGAAAGTTTCTCAAGTTTCGGGCGAAACGTTGTAGATGCCGTATGGTATTATGGCCGGGTTCGATCATATACGTGCAGTCGTGCACGGATCATGATCGGATGGATCATACTAGTGGGCTTTGGTTTAAGCTGGATCCTAGTATTAGATTTGTTGGATTACTTTAGTCTCATCGCATTTGCATTCAGTCGGAATGCGGATGCAGGTTTGTATATACAGGTGAGGGGTACTCTTATGATCCGTCACGAGTTTACTTTAGTAGATGCCATTCTCTTTTTATTGTTGAAAACATTTGGATTAATGTTTGTAAATGGAAATAATGAGCTCAAAGTCATGATTAAGAGCATTAATTGTGACACATGCACAAGTGTTGACTCATGGTCTCTTTAGTTGTGCATATGTCACATTATTGTTTATTTGATGTGTTGAAATGATAAGTAGAGAGAGAGGGCAGCCATGTATATGGGTGAACTCTTGTGTTTATCATTGAAGGCTCACTCTCATTATCATCTCAACACAAAAGAAAAGGAAAGAAAAGCTCTTCTTCTTTCTCTTCCTTCTTGAGCTCACTATCTCTATTAATGGCATCATCTTCAACCTCCATCCATACACTCTCATACGTTGAGAATCAATGGATGCTTGAGGCAAAGTGATCGCACACATTCTCTACTTCACCTTGGACACGTCGGCTAGCAAACTTCGTATCCGAGTTGCTTCGAATGAAGCGGGAGCCCGTAAAAAGATGCATTGATGTGGTGCCCTTCCGATGAGGAGACCGGAGATCGGAGATGCCGCGAGGAGCTTGGGATGGTGGCCAAAGACCGAAGGACACGGATTGATCGGTATAGCCTTTCCAACCCTTCTCTAGTTTGCTGGTTATAAGTTAATGGTTCGATCCGGGATTAAAGTCTGCGCTAGCGCCAGTTTCAAGTTTAGAAAAAGTTTTTGTTTCCGCATTTTGGCCTTGGATCGACGGCCGGGGCGCTACCGTAGACTTACATGATCGACTTACCACTACTGCGGCTCCTTTTAACGTGTCACCCAAACCAAGCGCCTCAGTCTTTAACAGATTGGGCCGAAGCTCCAATGGGCCCGCGAAGAAGCCCACAATTCCTGAAGAGGTTATCCCAAAGCGGATAGCCATTCCTACTCTTGAAGTCACCAAGGCGGCTTCTCCTGCTAAGGGGTAAGTCTTCACGAGACTGGCCATTTCAGCTCCTACTCCATACGAAGTCACCAAGACTGCTCCTCCTGCTCAAAAGTCTGCCTTCGACAGGTTGGCTATCCCCGCTCAGCGAGCATCTGTCTTTGACAGGCTAGCGCCAACAGCAAACTCTCATCAGAACAGGGGGCATGAAGAAGCTCATCCAACAGCGGAGGTGATCCCGGCCGCACGACATGCTCGATGTCGCCACTGGCGCCGAGTGAGAAAAGCTGGGGGCAATTCCCCTTCTGGATTGACTCCGCCAGCCCCAATGGTGGAAGTTGATGCTGCTGTTCCAACTGGGAACAGTTTTGAACTACTTGACAGGGTACGCAGGAATTCGCCAACGGCTGTGCTGAAAGGATCTCCTCTGCCAATGGAGAACGTTACAATGGCGAAGCTGGAACAGCCCCCTCAGCGGCTGTCCTCTAGAATTTACAAAGTCTGGCGTCAAGTCCAAGACTCGGTGATTGATCAAGACTACTCCCGCCAACAGAAGAAAATAAAAATTCGGCAAGAGGAGGAGGATCGTCCCGTTGCCATGCCACGAAAGATATCATCTTCCCGGGTGCCTACTGCAACAGCCCCGTCAACTTCGACTTCCCACAAGAAGAAAATGCCGGAGAAGATCCCTGTGCCTGCAACAAATCTCAAGAGCACTGAGCCCAGACGCTCCAAATCTGCGGTCATGGTTGTGCATACTGTTTATATGGCTTTCGGAAAAGAGGAAAGCCGTGCCTCTGGGGAACATAGACCACTCACCCGATCGGTAATAAAAGCTCAGGAGCAACAACAGAAGCTCCAAGAAATGTTAACACAGATGGCCACACTCACTGGGTCAAAAGAAAGCCCGAAGACGTCGTCAGAGCAGCGTCATGAACAAGAAATCGATGCTGAGTTCTTCCGAATAATGCTCGAGAGGAAAGACAGAGAGGCCGCAGAACAAGCGGCCAATATAAAACGAATGGCGCTTCTCCTCCAAGACATGGACGGGATGATGATACAACCGGATCCTCCGGCTGAAGACCCTCCGATTATCCTTGAAGATGACAAAGGGGAAACATCGAACCCTCTTCCGGCTTGTTCAGCAGCCAAAGAGGAGACCATCTCAAAAGCCGCCCTAGATGATTACATCGCTCAACAGATACGAGCTCACCTGGCGAACGAGGCGGCCGGTTAGATTGTTAAGACTGGACGACCCTATCCGGGTTGGTACGACCAAATAAAGTACCCGCCGGGATATACGATCCCTAAATTCCATGTATATAAGGGGACGGGAATCTACACCAGCACGTTGCTCAATTCAGAGCCCTGTGCGGTAATACTGGGGGTGACGACAAACTGCTGCTTCGCCAGTTTGTTGGCAGCTTGGCGGAAACAACATTTGAATGGTACTCCGAGCTTCCCAACGAATTCGTCAAAACATTCACGGAGATGGAGATGTTGTTCACCCATCGTTTCGCAAGCGCTAGCGAACGCACCCCAATCATGACATTGATCAATGCCAGGATGAAGCAAGGCGAAACTTGGGTCCAATACACGATCCGGTGGCGAAACATGTGGTCGAAGTGCGAACAGCGCATAGAGGAAGCTCCTGCAGTGGGCATGTTTGTGGGAACCCTCGATCCGCAAGCAACCATATCCCGGTTCATGATGTTTTTCAAGCCGACCACCTTCCAGGCCTTGATTGACAAGCTGGCCCAAATAGACCAGATGGGCCATAGACCGTCCTCCTCAAAAACTAAGTTTCAAAATGAAAAGGGCAAAGGGAAAGCGACCTTCGTCGCCAACGCTCAATAGCAACCGAGCG
This sequence comes from Agapanthus africanus, assembly GCA_030015575.1. NCBI lineage: Eukaryota > Viridiplantae > Streptophyta > Magnoliopsida > Asparagales > Amaryllidaceae > Agapanthus > Agapanthus africanus. Next base: position 815,652,272 of record JASDDO010000019.1, on the reverse strand, counting down.
ACCCAAAATCGATTGCTTGCCAAGGCAACAAACCGCGATTCCTCGACGAGAAGTTAAGACGTTCTTACTCGTTTCCCCGGGACAAAACAAGAAGACTATTTGAACTAGCGGTGCGCAACAGGCTCATCACCCTACCGGAGCCGAAACGCCCACTGCAGCCCGGTGATGTCAACAATCCCAACTATTCCCCTACCACCGAATAACAGGCCACCCAATTGAAGATTGCTTCGTCTTCGAAGACTGGATTGAGGACCAACACCAACAAGGCAAATTCACGCAGTCTGAAAACTGGAAGGTAAATCCGCTACAGCAGCACTAGCCTAAAAGGGTGGACGCGCCGGGGGCATCATGCTCATTCATAGAAGAGCTGGGGGAAGGAACGATGCCAAAATCCTTAGATCATGTGACAAGGTCATCAAGGGGGAGCCTACTTGCTCATGGTTATGCATGGCGAAAAACCCTCCCGGCCAACGGCCGATTCCTGAGGAGGTACTACGCCTGACGGGTCATGACTCAGGCCAATGAGAGATGACAAGGCTTATGTCCTCTACTCTAAAAGTAGTACCCAACGGTACTTCGTATCAAACACGGAGAACAACGGACCGAAATGTCCTTAAACTAACAATGGACCGAAACGTCCCTAAACTAAACCTTGGACCGAAACGTCCCTAAACTAAAATTCGGACCGAAATGTCCCTAAACTAACGGTGGACCACTATGTCCTAAAATTGGCTATTGACCGAAACGTCTCTAAACTATTATGGACCGCAGCATCCTAAAGCTGACGCAAAAAAAAAAATATAAAAATATTTTAAAAAACGGTACGTCCATAAGCGAAATGGGCACGGATGAAAATCCGAAAGGGCTCCGTGAGTAAAAACAACAGGGCTAACGGCGAGTTTGTGAAAACCCGAAAGGACGCAATCTCGTTAAAAGTCACTTGCAAAGTCCTCTCGACCTTGTAAAGAGAAAATACCTGCGCGAGATCCTTACGACTCACAAGGGACCAACACACTTAGGAATCCTCACGATTCCTAAGGAGAAATTACACTTACGAGATCCTCACGACTCGTAAGGAGAATTCCCCTTTGAGACCCTCACGGCTCATAGGATTCAAAAGTCTTAAGCTACAAGGATCTGAACCTGTTCTTAAGCCATCGTCACCCTCCCCATATTGCCCTACAAGCGGTTCAATGCTGACCCTTGTATACAATCCACGGGTGCGAATAAACATTTTCCCTAACAAAGTCCTACCCGCGACTAGGGATATGTTTACACAGGGAACGACCCTTGTAAGTCCTCACGACTTATAAGGAGAAAACACTCTTGTAAGATCCTTACGACTTATAAGAGACCATACACTTAGGAATCCTTACGATTCTTAAGGAGAAAACGCACCTACGAGATCCTCACGACTCGTAGGGAGAAATACCTTTATGAGACCCTTACAGCTCATGAAGTCGAAAGCCTTAGTCGACAAGATCCTAACCCTGTTCGCTAAGCCACTTTTGTTCGATATCGACAGAGGCAAATGATGATTCGCTCCTGGCAATATCCCAGTTGTAGCAATGCTGATGCCTAAATCGGTATCAAATCCCAAACTCGCGGTGAGAAGTCAGCGAGCCACAAATGCATATGAAATAACCGAAATGATGGGGCAGCTTGCACCAAAATCAGCAAGTAAAAATATATGCATACAAAATAGCCGAAATGGTCGGGCAACTCGCAATAATAAACAGCGAGTAAATAAAAAAATAGCCAAAATGATTGGGCACCGCGAAAATATCCGAAATAATTGGGCAATCGCGACTTTCGCGATACAAAAAGCTGAAATGATAGAGCATCGCAGAAAGAAATAAAAAAAATGAAATGAAACTTTTTGCCCTACAGACGAGATCACATCGATCCCTGTATACAATCCAGGGGCACAAACCAAGAGGGAACCATACCTTCCCACCAGACTCCATCGGAAAGAGAGCCAAATCTCGACGGTTCACAGACAACCTAGAGACCACCTCGACATTCATCTCGTTACAGCAGACACAATGTCAGTAAAGCAGAGCCATGGCAAGGTCCCTATTCCAAACCTCGACGGTTCACAGACAACCGACAGAGCAAATCCTGGTCTCGTGGAACACGGCTAATGTCAATCCTGGCCCCGTGGGAAGCGTCCAGAGTGAATCCAGGTCCTTATGGAACACGGCTAATGTCAATCCTGATCCCGTGGGAAGCATCCAAAGCAAATCCTGGTCTAGTGGAACACGGCTAATGTCAATCCTGACCCCGTAGGAAGCATCCAGAGCAGATCCTGGTGCTTGTGGAACACGGCTAATATCAATCCTGACCCCATGGGAAGCGTCCAGAGCGGATCCTGGTCCTTGTGGAACACGACTAATTTCAATCCTGACCCCGTAGGAAGCGTCCAGAGCGGATCCTGGTCCTTCCGGAACACGGCTAATGTCAATCCTGACCCCGTGGGAAGCATCCAGAGCAAATCCTGGTCTAGTGGAACACGGCTAATATCAATCCTGACCCTGTGGGAAGCATCCACAGTAAATCCTGGTCTAGTGGAACACGGCTAATGTCAATCCTGACCCCGTGGCAAGCGTCCAGAGCGGATCCTGGTCCTTGTGGAACACGGCTAATGTCAATCCTGGCCCCGTGGGAAGCATCCAGAGCAAATCCTGGTCCTGTGGAACACGACTGATGTCAATCCTGACCCCGTGGGAAGCGTCCAGAGCAAATCCTAGTCTAGTGGAACACGGATAATGTCAATCCTGACCCGTGGGAAGTGTCCAAAGCGGATCCTGGTCCTTGCGGAACACGGCTAATGTCAATCCTGACCCCATGGGAAGCGCCCAGAGCAAATCCTGGTCTAGTAGAACACGGCTAATGTCAATCCTGACCCCGTGGGAACCGTCCACAGCGGATCCTGGTCCTTGTGGAACACGGCCAATGTCAATCCTGACCCTGTGGGAAGCATCCAGAGCGGATCCTGGTCTAGTGGAACACGGCTAATGTCAATCCTGACCCCGTTGGAAGCATTCAGAGCGGATCCTGGTCTAGTGGAACACGGCTAATGTCAATCCTGACCCCATGGGAAGCGCCCAGAGCAAATCCGGGTCTAGTGGAACACGGCTAATGTCAATCCTGACCCCGTAGGAAGCGCTCAGAGCAAATCCTGGTCTAGTGGAAAATGGATAATGTCAATCCTGACCCCTTGGGAAGCGTCCAGAGCGGATCCTGGTCCTTACGGAACACGGCTAATGTCAATCCTGACCCCGTGGGAAGCGCCTAGAGCAAATCCTGGTCTAGTGGAACATGGCTAATGTTAATCCTGACCCCGTGGGAAGCGTCCAGAGCGGATCCTGGTCCTTGTGGTACACGGCTAATGTCAATCCTGATCCCGTGGGAAGCATCCAGAGCAAATCATGGTCTAGTGGAACACGGCTAATGTTAATCCTGACCCCATGGGAAGCATCCAGAGCTGATCCTGGTGCTTCCGGAACACGGCTAATGTCAATCCTGACCCCGTGGGAAGCGCCCAGAGCAAATCCTGGTCTAGTGGAACACGGCTAATGTCAATCCTGACCCCGTGGGAAGCGCCCAGAGCAAATCCTGGTCTAGTGGAACATGACTAATGTCAATCCTGACCCCATGGGAAGCGTCCAGAGCGTATCCTGGTCTAGTGGAACATGGCTAATGTCAATCCTGACCCCGTGGGAAGCGTCTAGAGCGGATCCTGGTCCTTGCGGAACACGGCTAATGTCAATCCTGACCCCGTAGGAAGCGTCCAGAGCGGATCCTGGTCCTTGCGGAACACGGCTAATTTCAATCCTGTGTTAGTTATATGTATGCCCTAGAGGCCATTACTGTACATACGATGTATATTGTAATGGATGCTTGGACATATATAGGGAGGACTTTCTTGCTCGACATGATAGTGCGCTATCTGGTTGTACTTTATCTTAACATGTACTCTGATTGTCTCTATATTACATGTTGATAAAGCCCTTAGGATATGTACTCGACTACTGGGACTATGATGAGATCATACTAGTGGGGCCACGGTAGTCGACGAGTACATCCTATAACTGTTCCTAGTCGAGGGTGTATCGAGACAGGGCATCGATACACCAGAGTAGACTAGCGTATACGCATCTTGACCCATATGATGGGCGATGGATGATCCCATATCCATCGGTGTTTGACATCAAGGATGGTGTACGGGTGCTCAGTAGAGACTGGGTATACTGGACGGACTCGCCGAGAACTCCCAGATGGTATTATACCTCACGTCAGATGGCAGTTCTCTGGTGACACTGGTACAGAGTAGTCTGTTGACCCGAGATCGTCATAGAGTCTTGTGTGATTCCCACTGTGCTTTGATTTCCATCATACCACGTCCAAGAGGGCGTGCAAAAAGGTGGCTTTTGGGTACAGTCCTGAATCACATGGAGGCAATGATCGATAGGAGGGGATTCGTCTCTCCCGGTATAGGGAGTTGATGTTGTGCTGTGTTCGATTGGCTATAACCGGAAATCCCTGGCCAGGGTTGCTGAGATTTACTGGTAAGTGTTATCAGTAGTTTCTCGAACTGTTATAGACCTCATATCGACACGACTTATCGAGCTACTGGGGTCTGACGTTTACCACCCCCAGGCGAGATATGCAACATATCAGACGACGAGACCGGACTGTACGGGAGTGTTACTGTTTGGATTCACAGGAGAATGTACAGGCTTGCTTGTTGATCTTCTGAGCGCTCAATACCTGGATAGCTGTTACGTTTAGCTGACCGCTTGCAGCTTGTGGGTGTTTGATATGATCATCACCTACTACCGGCGTATTGACGATTCTTTAGAGTCCTACACAGAGGTTTCTTGGCTCAGGCAAAACGGAGTAGGAGCACATATGTGATGTGCGGGACCGAGGATAATACGATATGAGATACCGTATTCTATTCTCGCGATATATGATATCAGCCGGGTCATCGGATCAAGCGTTGATTCGATGAATCGGTATGGATAAATATTAGTCGGTTATATGCGATATAACCGGATTGTCGGATCAAGTGTTGATTCGATAATTTAATGTATAATAATATATATGATATATTAAATTACATTAACTAATATTTGCTCACTAAAAGATTCTTTTTCTCACTCGGGTAATACATTGATATATATGCGATATATGTTAATTGTATTATTTTATTTGGTTACAATAAATATTATATATGTGATATATAATATTGTAACATGATATGATAACTAATGCAACATGTTTAGTAAAGATTAATCAAGATTAGGGTTTGATTTGGATTAATGACTTCTAGTAGATTCTAGAAGGTTTTCTTTTTTGTTTTGGAAAAGATATTTTCAAGTGACTCATTCTTAACTCAACCCAAACCCTAGCCCTTGGTTAATTCTCTACAATGGTTAAGTCAACCATGGTTGCATTATTCATCATATTAATCCTTTCATTATTCATCACAAATGGTTTTGGATCACTATTCTTCTTCTTCCTTGAGTTCTTCATGCAAAGCTTTCTTGCTTTGATATTTGTGATGAAAATATGTGAGAAAAAGATAAATAAAGAGAGCAAATATCCTACTTCATCATCCTCATCTTCCCTTGCCCTTTAGATGAGAGTGTTCACATCATTTCATGAGTGATAGCTTGTGTTAACGAAACTTCAAGGTAGATCATCTTTGTATCGAAGATCGGAAGCAAAGATTGCATCATTCTCTTCGTGAAGCCTCTCGAGAGTCCAGAGCACGATGATCGCAGCGAAGGGACCTCAACACGGAGTATATGAAGTGAAGGACCGGATCTACAAAGATTGTAATCTCTCTTACTTAGTGTTAAAGTGTTTAGCATGTTAGTTTTCACCTAATCTCTAGTTTAAAGATCCGTATTCGGGTTGTTCGGCACGGCTAAAATTTTAATCGGGCATGGTTGATACCTCGTAGACCCTTGTACGCATTCCCAGCAACCCTACAGTAGTATCAGAGCCAAACTAGAGCTTTAGGCGAAGTCTAGACGAAGTTTAAAGTCCGATCGAACCCCGAAAACCCGATATACCCTCGTTTCTGGAAATTTTTCAAAACTGTGATTTTTTTCATATTAAAAATACCCAAAAAATTCAGTAGGGTATTTTACGAATTACTGTGAAACCTGACCCCCTAAATCGTCCAAAGCGCCGCGGAACCGAGGCCAAACCCTGGTTTTGGCGGCGGTTCCGCGGCAAGAAGGAAGGATTGAGGGATAGGGTTTGCACAGTAACCTCCGTAGCTAATTCCTGATTCTTCTGGGCATTTTTTAATTATACTCCAGTGTTGGGTTTTCTGGGGTGTATTGGGGACTCATTGTTTCGATCGGATATTTTAACTTTGTTTAGTTTGTCCGGATAATTTTTAGAAACTACTAAAAAGTTCGAACGGATATCAATAACTCACTTTTTCCCCTGTCGGAAAATTTTTCAAAAGTTGGTTTTTTTTCTCGTGTTTAAGAACGTTCTAAGTCGTGCAAGTAACGCGGTGGACCCTCTAGAAGACAACAAACCTTAACTCGATTATGTGACCGTCTTGAACTGCCTTTTGAACCTTAGGGTTTAGGGCAGTATGGCGTGCTACATGTGAGGCGTTGGCTTGACCCTTCTACGGCTGGACTATTGGTACTGTGGCATGTGATGGATGTTTTTTTTAAACTGATTTCAAGTGTTGAGATATATTGGGGAAATCTTGGGTGTTTGATTATTCGATCGGAAAGTTTAACATTGTCTATTTATCTGGAATGTGATACAATATTTGGAATCCACAGGTAGTTATGAGATAACTAATTTGAATATTATAAATCTAGCTGTTTAGTCTCAGATGATCGGTTGCCACGGAATTTTGATGTGATCAAAAGTCCGTCGGAATCACGTAGCGTACGCGGATACTCGCCGGGTAAACTTAATAGACAGCTACGCCCCATAGCCCCGACCAAGTGACTGTAGGAGAACCCCGTCGCCAAAAGCATCCATTCGGGTGCTTGCGGCAGCGGTGTTCCGCCTTAGTGCACTTTGTCGACGGCATCCGGGGGTGCGGCCGTCTACTAAAGTTTGCGACGAGCATTCGATCAGAATATCGGGAATCTTGTTGAATTTCCCGACTTGACATTGAAAAGAGTTTTCGATAAAGAGACTAAAATGCGGGGTTTATAATTGTTAGGCATGCGATGTCTAAGGAATTCATTTGGTTAGGCATGCGATGTCTAAAGAGATTGCGGATTCCAACTGTTGTAGTTTTACACTTTCTTTTCTGTGACTGTAAGCGTAGTATGTGGTGTATCGCCGGCTTCGTTGCTATACATCAACGACAATCGGGATACGCATACTTGCTTACGTTGATGATATGAGATATTATGTGTTGCTGTAATATGTTATATTGGATCGTCGCGTTCTGAATAGCCGGGGGTTTTATGTGAGATGAGAGTTTTTTCTTTTTCATTCATGTAAAATTCATTTGTATGTAATATTCTTTTATTGGGGCACTTCCAGGTTGCGGAAGATGTCACCGTTGTATATTATTTACTTTTCCGCATTAGGTAGACCCAAGGAGGGGAGCATAAGTAACCGGGTTCTAGGGTCCAGTGGGAGACCATCTCGAGGAGTCGGGACCGGGTCTCCTAACCCTAGAATTGGCAGTGTTGCTTGCCGCTCTCGTAGGGGTCTAGGGATGTGGGTTTGGCTATTCATCGCGACCGTGGAATCCGTGTTTTATACAGGCTCGTATTGAAAACACGGACGTCCTAGTATATCCAATATTTCATATATGTTCTTCTGCTGCAATGTTCTGTGATGAGATCATATTACTGCCTGTGACAAATGTTTATATTATATATATGAGATATATGTTATATTGCAGATTTCGTTTCAAATGAGATGCTTGCGAAGCATAATTAAAATGGGACTTCATTAATGAGATTAATGAACTAAAAGAAACCTATGATGTTGTAGAAACTTGTTTAAAAACTGGTAGCTCTAGTTCTTGCTTTGCATAGCGGTGTTCCTTGTAGAACATCCAGCACCTTATTCGATAAGGAAAGGACCGAGATCCCTTCACCGGGAGTGACTCCTTTAGCAATAACTGGCAGATGCTACAAACTCGGTTTGTATTTTGATTGCTTCTATAGTTCTTGCTTTGCACAGCGGTATATATGATATACCCTGAACCTTATTCGATGAGGAAAGGGCCGACGATCCCTTCACCGGGAGTGACCCCTTTAGCAAAACTAGAAAAGCCTCAAAAACACTCCATTTAAAATCACTCGATTCTACAACGATATCAAGTTCATTACGCAAAGGGTTTTCATAAAAACCTGTCGTAGCCCTCCGTCATTTCAGATAGATATTATTTAGTATTCGTGCTATGTTTGTTGACTTAGTTAAGGCATAGTGTACGGTAGCTAAGTAATGCTTATCTGCTAAAACATGAGATGTGATTGGATTAGGGTATTCGTACGGCCTTGTTGACTCAGTTAAGGGTCGTACGGGTGCGTTTAATTCAATCGGGAAATGTACGGGTTGAACTTGACTTGCGATTTATGATTTGTTGACTTAGTTAAGGTCATAGATCGCTAGGGGTAAAATATTATTGGGAATTTCAAGTATTGAAATTTGCAATGAGATTGCATACCTTCTATGAGATAGTTGGATCCCGATACCCGCTGCGAGTAAGAGTTACTCCTGGGAGAGTTTTACACATTACAATTAGCCGATCAAGTAGGTGTCTAGAAAGGTGTTAACGGGGTTACGCCTCTGGGAAAACGAGGTTTACTTTAATTAGGTTCGTGCGAAAGCACGGGGACCTCCCTCAAAGTACCGATACTGGCCTGGCTGAAAGATTGGCGAACTTGTAGCGTGTAATTAATCCCGGCCTGTCTTTCCTTTTAGGGTTTGAAGGAAGATTTGATTAAAACAGTGGGAGACATCCTGATTAGATATATTAGATAACCAATCTAATCTTGCAAGAGCATACGCCGAGTGTTTTCTTCTCTCTCTCTCCAGATAGCGACCATAACACGCCTTAATCAAGATAATAAAACAGATATATTGACCGAACCCGCTTGTTATACTGAGCTGGGGAACGTTGGTCCCGCTCCAACTTATAATTGTTATAAGACAGAGCAGGAAATTGGGGAATACCAGATTTCCCGTGCCGCCCAAACGAAGAAAGTGCATGCTGATGCATCATCTTCGGGTGTGTTTATTATATAGAACTGTTTCTCAGTATCCTTTACGTCCTGGGTATGAGATACCGGATCAGGATCCCGCATATGTAATCTATTGCATGGGCTACAGATAGGTAGAGAACTGAGGACGGGTGATAAGTTTCATGAGACAGAAAACGGTGCAAGTGTTGCAGCCAAGTCTGTTGGTCACTGTCACCCTGTATTACCGGAATACATTGATTCTGAACAAATGTTATTAGATACCGAACCTGATATACAAAATCATATCACTCTCTTTATTAGTAAAGAAAGGATATAATTTTGTATTGTTGGATAATGTTTTGAACATTTCCTATATCAAGAGTTGATCGGTTCAGGCACGTTATCTAAAAGCATAGACGTTCTAAATCAAATCACTGTTCTTAACGTACAGAACACACACAAGAGGAAGAGTTCAGAAATGAACAAATCCTTCTTGAGGCATTGTAGACTAGGTCATATCAATGCGACCTGACTAGCTGAAGTTACATAAAGATGCATATTTAAATTAATTTGAATTTACATCTTGTGAAACTTGCCAGTCATGTCACGGAGATAAGATGACCACAGCTCCGTTTATTGGAAACAGAGAAAGAGTTAGTGAACTCTTGGGATTGATACATGCTGATGTATGAACGTCGCCTGTCTACACATGCCAAGACCGGTTCTTTGTACTTCATTACATTCTCTGATAATCTCTCAAGATTCAGACATATGTTCCTATTGAAACACAAGTCCGAAGCTTTTGAGATATTCACAGAATATAAGTTAGAAGTAAAGAACTAAAAACGGGTATAAGTATTATGTCCTTTGATGAGATCAAGGAAGATAATACTTGAGCACGGAATTCCTGGATTATTCTAAAGGAGAATGAGATTCTCTCTCAGCATTACTCCTCCGTATACACCACAGCATGTCGGTGTATCGGGGCGGAGCAAGAAACACCCTATGTGATATGGTGTGCTCTATGATAAGTACTACTGAGTTTCCTATTTCCTTTTGGGAGTTATGCACTTGAGAAGCTGCATACCTATTGAATAGGGTTCAAATCAAATCAGTTGCCTACCACTTCATATGTGATATGGAAAGGGAAGAGCCCATATCTTAAGTTTGTTAAGATTTGGGGTTGTCCGGCCTATGTTTAAAAGCAAAATCCGGACAAGCTCGAGGCAAGGTCTGTTATGTAGAACTGGAAATGTTCCAGCTATACAAACTACAAACTGATGATTTGGTAGAACCAAAGGATTCAATAGTTTCCAACGAACCTCAGCCTCTCCGCCGATCTAGTAGGGTTCCTCACCCACCTGAGAGATACTTCGGTTTCCCTATGACAGTGGGAGCGAAAATTGCATCATGAAATGATGACCCAACTAGTTTCGAGCTGGCCATCAGGAGTGGGACTCTGTGAGAATGGCTGGATGCTTAGCAATCTGAGATGGAATCCTTATACACCGACAAAGTATGGACTTTGGTTGCTTTATCTGAAGGGTTAAATCCCCATCAGGAGCAAGTATATCTTGAGAAGATTACTTGGTGTATATGGAAAAGTTGAGACTTTCAAAGCTATGCTTAAGTCCATCCAGATCCTACTTGCCACGGCTACACACCATGACTACGATATCTGGTGGTTGGGTGTCATGACTGCTTTTCTAAATGATGTTTTAGAAGTTAGCGTCTATAAGTACACAGCCAGAGGGCTTCGTAGACAGTGGGAGCAGCGGAAACGTGTGCAAGATATTTTATATGATAAAACAGGCATCGCGGAGTTGGAACATCTGTTTTGATGTGGTAGTCAAAGAGTTTGACTTCATCAAAATGGTAGATGAACCTTGTATATACAAAAAGGTAGTAGGGAGTATGGTGGTGATCCTCGTAGAGTACGTGGATGACATACTCTTGATAGGGAAGGAGTTTCCTATGCTACGCTCGGTCAATCTCCGCTTATCTCAACGATTCTCCATATAGGATCAAAGTGATACCTCCTAAATCCTGGGTTTTGGATCTATGAGATAGATCTAATTGGATGTTAGAATACTCACTAGTTGTAGTGAGATGGTATCAATCGATCCTAGGGAGAATCACTGGAAAGGTTCCAGGGTGATAAGAACGACTGAATGTCAATCGCAGGCATTGTCTATACCCTCAGTGGAGGGACGGTATATTGGAAGAGTTCCAAGATAGATACCGTGACATACTAGACGATTAAAGGCAAGATACATCGTTACCAAAGATGCTACCAAAGTGGCAGTCTGGATATATATAAGTTCATGAGATGAACTTCGTTCCTACCATTGTGTGACAATGGAGTTGTGGCTTATGCTAAGGAACCCCCGTCCCATCAGAAATCCAGATATAATTCTTAGGCAGTATCACCTGATCATGGAGATGGTTGATCTCCAGTGAGATCGAGGTTAGGAGAGTAGACACAGAGGACAACAGCGCGGATCCACTCACAAAGGCCTTTTTCCCAGTAGAGACTCTTATGGGATGGTTGAGTATGAGATACTTCAACCGCAGCTAATTGTTGGGTATGTGATACCACAACAGATGGCCCTAGTGCAAGTGGGAGATTGTTAGTTATATGTATGCCCTAGAGGCCATTACTGTACATACGATGTATATTGTAATGGATGCTTGGACATATATAGGGAGGACTTTCTTGCTCGACATGATAGTGCGCTATCTGGTTGTACTTTATCTTAACATGTACTCTGATTGTCTCTATGTTACATGTTGATAAAGCCCTTAGGATATGTACTCGACTACTAGGACTATGATGAGATCATACTAGTGGGGCCACGGTAGTCGACGAGTACATCCTATAACTGTTCCTAGTCGAGGGTGTATCGAGACAGGGCATCGATACACCAGAGTAGACTAGCGTATACGCATCTTGACCCATATGATGGGCGATGGATGATCCCATATCCATCGGTGTTTGACATCAAGGATGGTGTACGGGTGCTCAGTAGAGACTGGGTACACTGGACGGACTCGCCGAGAACTCCCAGATGGTATTATACCTCACGTCAGATGGCAGTTCTCTGGTGACACTGGTACAGAGTAGTCTGTTGACCCGAGATCGTCATAGAGTCTTGTGTGATTCCCACTGTGCTTTGATTTCCATCATACCACGTCCAAGAGGGCGTGCAAAAAGGTGGCTTTTGGGTACAGTCCTGAATCACATGGAGGCAATGATCGATAGGAGGGGATTCGTCTCTCCCGGTATAGGGAGTTGATGTTGTGCTGTGTTCGATTGGCTATAACCGGAAATCCCTGGCCAGGGTTGCTGAGATTTACTGGTAAGTGTTATCAGTAGTTTCTCGAACTGTTATAGACCTCATATCGACACGACTTATCGAGCTACTGGGGTCTGACGTTTACCACCCCCAGGCGAGATATGCAACATATCAGACGACGAGACCGGACTGTACGGGAGTGTTACTGTTTGGATTCACAGGAGAATGTACAGGCTTGCTTGTTGATCTTCTGAGCACTCAATACCTGGATAGCTGTTACGTTTAGCTGACCGCTTGCAGCTTGTGGGTGTTTGATATGATCATCACCTACTACCGGCATATTGACGATTCTTTAGAGTCCTACACAGAGGTTTCTTGGCTCAGGCAAAACGGAGTAGGAGCACATATGTGATGTGCGGGACCGAGGATAATACGATATATGATATCAGCCGGGTCATCGGATCAAGCGTTGATTCGATGAATCGGTATGGATAAATATTAATCGGTTATATGCGATATAACCGGATTGTCGGATCAAGTGTTGATTCGATAATTTAATGTATAATAATATATATGATATATTAAATTACATTAACTAATATTTGCTCACTAAAAGATTCTTTTTCTCACTCGGGTAATACATTGATATATATGCGATATATGTTAATTGTATTATTTTATTTGGTTACAATAAATATTATATATGTGATATATAATATTGTAACATGATATGATAACTAATGCAACATGTTTAGTAAAGATTAATCAAGATTAGGGTTTGATTTGGATTAATGACTTCTAGTAGATTCTAGAAGGTTTTCTTTTTTGTTTTGGAAAAGATATTTTCAAGTGACTCATTCTTAACTCAACCCAAACCCTAGCCCTTGGTTAATTCTCTACAATGGTTAAGTCAACCATGGTTGCATTATTCATCATATTAATCCTTTCATTATTCATCACAAATGGTTTTGGATCACTATTCTTCTTCTTCCTTGAGTTCTTCATGCAATGCTTTCTTGCTTTGATATTTGTGATGAAAATATGTGAGAAAAAGATAAATAATGAGAGCAAATATCCTACTTCATCATCCTCATCTTCCCTTGCCTTTTAGATGAGAGTGTTCACATCATTTCATGAGTGATAGCTTGTGTTAACGAAACTTCAAGGTAGATCATCTTTGTATCGAAGATCGGAAGCAAAGGTTGCATCATTCTCTTCGTGAAGCCTCTCGAGAGTCCAGAGCACGATGATCGCAGCGAAGGGACCTCAACACGGAGCATATGAAGTGAAGGACCGGATCTACAAAGGTTGTAATCCCTCTCACTTAGTGTTAAAGTGTTTAGCATGTTAGTTTTCGCCTAATCTCTAGTTTAAAGATCCGTATTCGGGTTGTTCGGCACGGCTAAAATTTTAATCGGGCATGGTTGATGCCTCGTAGACCCTTGTACGCGTGCCCAGCAACCCTACATCCTGACCCCGTGGGAAGCGTCCAGAGCAAATCCTGGTCTAGTGCAACACGGCTAATGTCAATCCTGACCCCGTGGGAAGCGTCGAGAGCGGATCTTGGTCCTTGCGGAACACGGCTAATGTCAATCCTGACCACGTGGGAAGCGTCTAGAGCAAATTCTGGTTCCGTGGAACACAGCTAAAGTCAATCATGATCCCGTGGGAAACGCCCAGAGCAACCCCTGACTCCGTGAAATGCGGATAAAGTCAACCCCTGACACTATATGGCTAACGTCAATTCTGACCCCGTATGGCTAATGTCAACCCCTGACTTCCTCGTCATCAAGCAAAAGCTTCGACTCGGATACATGTCAAACCCTGTCGTCGAGCAATGCTCCGACACTTCCTTGTCGTCAAGCAAAGCTTTGACTTGGATATATGTCAACTCATAACAACCCCTGTCGTCGAGCAATGCTCCGACACTTCCTTGTCGTCAAGCAAAGCTTCGACTTGGATATATGTCAATTCATAACAACCCCTGTCGTCGAAAAATGCTCCGACACTTTCTTGTCGTCAAGCAAAGCTTCGACTTAGATATATGTCAATTCATAACAACCTCTGTCGTCGAGCAATGCTCCGTCTTAAAATACATTAATCTACAATCCCCCCGTCGTAGAGCAATGCTCCGTCTTGGGAATAAATCAAATCACGAATATCTTAACTCATAAAAAGAAAACTCTCTTGTGAGATCCTTACGACTCCCAAGAGAAAATACACTTGGGAATCCTCATGATTCCTAAGGAGAAAATACACCTACGAGATCCTCTCGACTCGCAGGGAGAAAAGTCTTTATGAGACCCTCATGGCTCATGAAGTTGAAAAGTCTTAGGCTACAGATCTGAACCTGTTTCCTAAGCCATCGCTATCCTACAAAGAGGTCAAAATAGACTATTTGCAGACCAGATTGGCTAAGATTGCATGCCAGAAAAATGAAGGTGCTACTCAAGAACGCGTAAAATTGCTTCGCGCCAAGTCAAAACAAAGGCATAACTCACAAGCATCAACCACATACCATGCAAAACAATAAAGAGAATGTTCGATTCGCATTCAGTTAAGCATTCAGAGCGCGCCCATTCATGTATATATGAAGAGGTTTAACGCAGAAAGTAAAAGAACAGAAACGAAAAATTTGCCATTCATACTTCAGAAAATTCTTACATTGATGAAAACAGTAGACAAAAGTATCATTAAAATGTTTACAATGGCAAGACATCAAATCCAGGACATGGATTGAGAAATTCAAAGGTGAGGCCATCCAGAATTTTTTGGGCCTCTCGGACCATCTTCGTGTGCATCCTTTCACGATCACAAGCTTCAGGATCCCCACTGATGTCCTCCACCCTTCAATAGGCAGCGAGTATAGCCGCCTGTTGAAAAACTTGATGAAGGATATCGACGAGGTTGTCTCGCCTTTTCTTCGAGATTAAGCCCATCAGGTACACCGAGTGCACCTTATCTTCGGCATCATCCAATGCCTTAAGCGGCATGCCTTGATAAAATAAAGGAAGTGCTTCTCAGATTGCTCTCACAATGAGCTTTAAAAGAGCAGAACGGCAAGAAAGCAGTCGACCATTGTATTCATCAAAGCGACACATAATTTCGGCACATTGAGCGTTTGTAAACTCCTTGTTCTGACAACGGCCTAGTGAGCGGATGTCTCCGTAAGAAATAATCTCATCGAGATCATACAAATGAGCGGCCATAACGTCTGAAAAGGAAAATCAGTGAGAGTTTAGTGGACACATTGATTAAGAAAAAGCTTATTGAAACAAACACAGGGATTTAAACAACTTTTGATATCCGCATGAAGAAGACAAGTGCTGAGCAATTAAGAGGAGGTCCTAAAAAGAATTCTCATTTAATGAGAGACTCCTCGAGTCAAGGAGTTAAATTCCTCGAGAGCAACGCTCTGCAGACAAGAGTGACACTTGTCAAAATCAATTATGAAGGGAATAAAAGTTCCCCAATTTCTAAAGAGCAATGCTCTGTAAGGAAGATGAAACAATCCATCAAGAAACCCGAAAGAGCAAAGCTCTGTTAATGGGTTAGGGATCTTTTAAGATCTAAGATCTAACAAGAGCAAAGCTCTGTTAATGAAACCCTAAAAGGGTTTTCTTTAAATCAAAGATCTATGAAGAGCAAAGCTCTGTTAATGGGTGAAACCCTAGATTATTAAATGATCTACTCAAAGATTTAATCTTTACCTAACATTTTGACAGAGTTCTGTCCTTAAGAAAGTTCTTAAGCCAAAGAGCTATGCTCTGAAGGAGAATGAAAATTCTCAGAAAACAAGAGGGAAGATGAACAGAAATCATCTCAAGGGCCAAGGGTTCTATTTATAAGCGCTGAGAGCCGTTTCAATTTCTAAGTTGATCCAACGGCAGGGATGCTGCCACCGCAGCACTCACGTGTGGGCCACGTGAGTGCAACGGTGGGGGGTATTTGTTTCCCCCAATCAGAGCAAAGCTCTGTTCAAATTCAAATTTTGAAATGAAGCAACGCTTCATAGCAGCGCACTTGCACGTGTGCGCTAGCGCTTAGAGCGCTGCAGTATAAGTAGCGCACCGCGTGCAAAGCACGTGTGCGCTAGCGCTAAGTGCGCTGCACTTTAAGCAGCGCACCGCATGCAAAGCTTGTGTGCACTAGCGCTAAGAGCGCTGCACTATAAGCAGCGCACCACGAGCAAAGCATATGTGCGCTAGCGCTAAGTGCACTGCACTTTAAGCAGCGCGCCACGTGCAAAGCATGTGTGCGCTAGTGCTAAATGCGCTGCACTCTAATCAGCGCACCACGTGCAAAGCACGAATGCGCTAGCGCTGGAACTAAAAGCTCCCCATTGTCAGATCAAAAGATCTAATAAGGATGATAAATCATTAATTAATCAGAATAAAATTCTGTTAAGGAAAGATTCCTCAAAATCTTTCCAAACAAAAAGATTGTGCTCTGTAAATCAGAGCACCGTTGGATCAATGATCCGATGGTGATTAAAAATCTCTAAAATACAAAATAAATTCTGTGTGGGGAAAGATTTCCCAATCTTGTTAAAAACAAGAAGATTGCCTTCTGTAAATCAGAACCTCTTGGATCAAAGATCCAACGGTGGGGAAATCCCCAAATCAATTGGAGAAAAGATCTCCTTAACTGATTGAACAAATCAACCTTCGCTATAAAAGGGACCTAAGATTTCAAGTCTCAGGAGACACACAGAAACAAATAGAAGAACCCCTCCACAAACCTTGAGAAATCTCAGAAAAAAGAGCAAAGCTCTCGGAAGAAGAAGAAGAACTTTTTTTCAAGGTAAAAAGAACAGAAAGACGAAATCGTCTCATATAAAAAAGAAGAATTCACTTATTTTTCACAGATCACATATCTATAAGAAAAATTGTCTTTCAGAGATTATGAACATCTTACTATAAAATAAAAGGGGGGAGAATAAATCAATTCTCTTAGGATCAAAGATCCATAAAGGCAAAGTTTTTCATCAAAATAAGAGATTGAAATATCTCCTATAAAATAAGAACTTTGTTCTTAGAATCTTGAGACAAAGTCTCTTTTAGACGAGAATTTATTTCTCAGATCATAAAACTGATGAGATAGCGCTTTGCTCTCTTGGACTGGCGCTCAGCGCTAAGCGCACCACATGCTCCTCACGTGTGCGCCACTTAACAAATAGCGCTTTGCGCTCATAAACTGGCGCAATGCGCCCATTATCTGGCGCTTAGCACCAAGCGCGCCACATGTTCCTCACCTGTGCGATACCCAGCAGAAGCGCTCTGTGCTCATTAACTGGCGCCAGTGCCAAGCGCGCCACGTGTCCCTCACGTGCGCGCTGATAGAACATAAACTGTTCTTTAATAAGGCACAGAGCCATAATGAATGCTTAGCATTCAATAAGAGACAAAAATATTGTCAGAATTCAAATCAATACTCAGCATTGTCAAATATTTAAACATTCTAACTGAATGGGCCGAGCCCAAAGTGGCCACAGAACCCTTATTCAGATTTAACTGAGCCCATGTGCTCATAATTCAGATTAGTTGATCTTAGTCCCAAATTGGACTACAGATCTCCCAATCAACTTTGGTTCAAGGGTACATCTCTTCACTCCTCTGATATTTATCGTTGTAATCCTTCAACGTATTCAGAGAGGTGACGAGTCCTAATAACCGATCATTCCATGGATTGTGAGGTCCTTAAACTCATGGACTATGACGTCCTTAAACTTATAGACCGTAATGTCCCTAAACTAAACCCTACAGACTATGATGTCTTTAAACTGGACTGTGAGGTCCTTAAACTCATGGACTATGATGTCCTTAACCTCCATAGACTTTGACGTCTTTAAACTGGACTGTGGGGTCCTTAAGCCCATGGACTATGATGTCCTTAACCTCGGACTGTGGGGTCCTTAAACCCATGGACTATGATGTCCTTAACCTTTACAGACTATGATGTCTTTAAACTGGACCGCAATGTCCCTAAACTAAAACAATAGAGTCTAAATGCTATTTTGTTGGATCTAAATGATCCTGTTAAGTAGATCTTAGTCTAAAATTAGACTAACGTATCCTTAATGAATGGTTAAGTTGATCTTAGTCTAAAATTAGACTAACGTATCCTTAACAA
Source organism: Agapanthus africanus (assembly GCA_030015575.1). Taxonomy (NCBI): domain Eukaryota; kingdom Viridiplantae; phylum Streptophyta; class Magnoliopsida; order Asparagales; family Amaryllidaceae; genus Agapanthus; species Agapanthus africanus. The sequence goes on along the minus strand of JASDDO010000019.1, from coordinate 815,633,644 downwards.
ACCTTTAAGTTGATCTTAGTCTGAAATGAGATTAACGATCCTTAAACCCAACCCAAACCCAAATCTAAGAAGATACGGATTGGGACTAATCCCCGCCCTATGGGCGAAAACATAAATTAGTCTCCGTATACAATCCACGGGCAACCAAAAATCAAAGAAACACACACGACACGAAGTGACCTTCTGGAGCAGGAGAAAGTGGTTACCGCGATGCGGTAGCGTAATTAACTACAGGGGCTTGCGCCTACTGGGAAGAGCGTCCCTACAATCAAAAAACCCTTAAAGAAGGGGGAATCTGACTGCTACATCGGCCGCATCCGTCCAAACCTCCGATATACGGTGCCATAAATCAATTTGGCATCTTCGGAGAGGTGGATGGATAAAACCCAATAGCATCTGCCCCCAGATGCGACCCACGGGAGAGTTCGGCGGTAAACATTGGTGGCATCTGGTTTCCTGATGGGAATGGCCTCGATCCACTTTGTGAAGTAGTCCACTACGACGAGGACGTACTTGTGCCTGCCCGTACCGGTAGGGAACTGGCCTATCATGTCCATTCCCCACTGGGAAAATGGCCACGGGGAGGTTAGGGCGGTAAGCTCGGTAGCAGGAAAGCGTGGTATGCTTCCGTGGAGTTGGCAGCTCTTGCATCTCCTAACGAGCTTCTGGACGTCCTGATGGATCATCGGCCAGTAGTATCCCTGGAGCAGTGCCTTCTGGACTAAGGTGCGGGCCCCTTGGTGCGCGCCGCCGACCCCTTCATAGATCTCATGGAGGACGTAGTCGGCTTCATGGGTGTCGACACACCGGAGCAGGGGTTGAGTGAAGGACTTTTTTGTAGAGGTTCCCATTGCTCCAGACAAAATGGCGAGCTTTGGCTCAGAGACGGCGGGCTTCCCCTCGATCTTCTGGGAGCGTACCTTCCTCCAGGAACTCCACAAGGGGCTTCCTCCAATCCTGGTCTTCTTCCCGGGCTGTATACACTTTAAGTATTGTTGCCCCATCTTCCACGCTGGGCCGTGGCAAGACTTCGAAGAGGACGTTCCTCTTGTTATTGCCCGTATAAGATGAAGCCAGCTTACTCAAGGCGTCAGCCTGGGCGTTCAGCTGTCTGGGAATCTGCTTCACTTGGACATCGTGGAAGTCCTTTCGCAGTTTTCTTACCTCGGCCAGATACTTCACCATCAGAGGCTCTCGTGCTTCAAATCGGCCAGTCACTTGGCCAACGACTAAGGCAGAGTCGCTTCGGATCCGAATCGTTTTCAGCCTCAGTCCAAAGGCTATGCGCAGTTCGTCCAACAAGGCCTCGTATTCCGCTGCGTTATTTGAGGCCTTGAACCCGAGCTTCAGAGAATACTCCATTTCTGCCTCGTTCGGGCCCCGAATGATGAGTCCGGCACCACAGCCTTCCTCGGTTGAGGACCCGTCGACGTAAAGGATCCAATCAGGGATAGTGTCGGGCTTCCCATCAACCGAGGGTTGAGCTGCGGGGGCCGGCATTGACTCCGGCTCCTTGCTGGGGATGGTGCATTCGACGATAAAATTGACCAGGGCTTGTGCTTTGATGGCCTGCCTTGGGCGGTATTTTATGTTGAACTGGGACAACTCCCACCTCCACTTCTCCAAGCGGCCAGAGGACTCGGGGGAGGCGAGGATAGCCCCCAAAGGGTGCTCGGTAAGAACGAGGATGGTCTGCGTCTGGAAATAGTGCCTTAGTTTCCTTGAGGCCATGATGAGTGCTAAGACGATCTTCTCTATGGCTGGGTACCTCATTTCTGCGTCCTTGAAGATGTGGCTCACATAGTATATCGGCTTCTGGACTCCGTCGACCTCTCGAACGAGCACTAAGCCTGCAGCCTGGTCAGATACCGCCAGATAAAGCGATAGCTCGTCCCCTTCAACTGGCCGGGTGAGCAGCGGTGGAGTCGCAAGTTGCCTCTTTAATTGGTCAAAGGCGGTCTGGCACTCCTCCAACCACTCGAACCTTGGAATCTTCCTTAGAGCTTTGAAGAACGGGAGGCACTTCTCCCCCGACCTCAACATGAAACGGCTCAAAGCGGCTACCCTCCTTGTCAGCCGCATGATTTCGACGTTAGTCTTTAGCGTGGCCATGTCGAGGATGGCGTTGATTTTCTCTGGGTTAGCTTCGATCCCGCGGTGAGTGACCATGAAACCGAGGAACTTTCCCCCGGTGACCCCGAATGCGCACTTGGCAGGGTTCAGTTTCATCTTGAACTTGCGAAGGACGTCGAAGGCGTCGTCCAGATCCTTGGTGTGGTCGACCGATGAGACTAACTTGACGAGCATGTCGTCGACATAAACTTCCATGTTCCTGCCGATCTGCGGTTTGAACATGCGATTGACCAAGCGTTGGTACGTAGCTCCGGCGTTTTTGAGGCCGAAAGACATCACTTTGTAGCAGTATACCCCCCGGTCCGTTGTGAATGCAGTGAGATCCTCGTCTGCCAGATTCATACGGATCTGGTTGTAGCCGGAAAAAGCATCCATGAAGCTAAGTAGCTCGTGGCCTGCTGAGCTGTCGACGAGCTGATCTATCCGAGGGAGGGGATAGTTGTCTTTTGGGCAGGCCTTATTGAGGTCGGTGAAGTCGACGTACATGCGCCACTTCCTGCTTGACTTTTTGACCATGACCACGTTTGCCAACCATTCGGAGTAAGGCACATTCCGAATGAAGTTGGCGGCAAGGAGCCTGTCCACCTCGTCCTCGATCGCCATTTATTTGATCGGGGCGAAACTTCTTTTTTTCTGCCAGACGGGTCGGGCCGCAGGGTCTACCCCGAGCTTGTGAGATGTGATTTTGGGGTCAATCCCCGGCATGTCGGCAGGTGCCCAGGCGAACACGTCAGAGTTGTTTATGAGGAAGTGAACCAGCTCGTCTTGCTGAGTCCCCGTCAGAAGCGACCCGATCTGAACGGTTCGTTCGTCGTCCCCTTCTACGAGGGAGACCTCTGTCAGTGGCTCCACCGTGGTTCTTCAGACCTCTTTTTTCTCATCTCAAGTGTCCAGAGAACCCCTGATGTCACCCTCGCCCTCAACATCGTTGTTTGGCCGCTTAGACGAAGATGTTGCGGTGAAGCAAACCTTTGAAGTCCGTTGGTCTCCGTAGGCCCGACCTATCCCGCTTTGGTTGAGCGGGAATTTCATCGCCAGGTGGAAGGTTGGTATTTGGGCCCTGAGGGAGTTCAGTGTAGGGTGGCTGAGGAGGATGTTGTAGGCCGACGGGATTCTCGCTACGATGAATTCCACAGGCACGGTGTGCATACGGCCGGCCTCCCCGATATTAAATTGGAGAGTGATTACCCCTTCCGCCGGGATTGAGTGGTTGGTGAACCCTGACAGGACATGGGTGGTCAGCCTTAGGTCCAACGGGGGGAGTCCCATACGCAGAAAGCAGTCATAAAATAGAATGTCTGCCGAACTTCCAGAGTCGACCAGTATCCTTTGCACCTCGTAGCGGTGGACCCGAGCTGTGATCACCAGCAAGTCGTTGTAGGGCAGGGATATACCATGGAGGTCCTTGTCGTTAAAAACGATCGGCTCGGCTGCCCTGGCATTCTTCCTCGGGTGGCTGTCAGTCCCCTCGATCGGTGAAGGGTGCTGAGCCTCGTAGGTATTCGCCGTACCCCCCGCTGACATGACTATGATTTGGCCGATTGTTAATTCACCAGGAGGGGGACGTTGCACTTGCTCACGGTCAGCTTGCTGCTTGTCCCTCAAGTACGTTGGCTGGTGCCCCGAGCGGATTAGCTCCTCGATGTAGTCTCGGAGCTGCTTGCGGTTCTCCGTGGAGTGGCCCTGTGACCCGTGGAAGCCGTAGTAGGGGACTCGGGTGTGCTTTGCCGTCCTGTTCGAGATTGGGGAGAGCTTGAAGAACCTCTCGCCCTTAGCTTCCTCCAGCAGAACCGTCTGGGAGACGTTGAGCGGGGTGTACTCCTGAAACCTCGGTGAGTAGGGCTTTGGCCGCTCAGTCTTCTTTTTCTACTCCCTGGTTCTCTTCTTTTGATTGGTTTGATCTGCCCGGGGGAGATTGGAGTTCACCTCAGACTCGAGCTGGACTTCACATTCCGTCCAGGCCTTTACCTCGGCCATAGTCTTAGGTTGCGCTAATACAAAGGAGCCTAGCCACTCCTTGTGCCTAAGACTCGACCGAAGGGCAGTGATGAAGGTCTCATCCCGGTGTTCCGGGACCTCGAGGAGGGCATTGTAGAAGCGGGTGACGTATCCTTTGAAGGATTCTTTGTCCCCGCTCTTTATGGTGAAAAGATGGTCAACGGTCCGCTTCTGTCGTCTGTTCCCGACAAAGTGGCCGAGGAATTGGGTGGCCAGCTCATCGAAGGTGGAGATTGAGCATGGCGCAAGCCCTCAGAACCAGTCTCGACCGTCTTGGATGAACGTGGTGGGGAACGCTCGGCATTGGGCGGCGTCGAAGTTGTCCTGGAAGCTCATCCCTGCAGTGAATGCGTCCAAATGGTCCTTCGGGTCGGACTTACCATCGAAGAAAGAGACCTTTGGCGGCTTGTTCTTAAAGGAGACGTAGACGGCGAGTAGCTCTTCGGTGAAGGGCTTCGTGAACGAGTCGGAGGCATATTTGGCCCCGCCGCTCGAATGTCGATTTTCCTGATGTATACCCTCGATCCTCTTTTCGAGAGCATCCAGCCGGCCGTGGTATCCCGAGGATTCAGCATACTCAGATTTATGGCCCCGCTGCTGGAAGCCTGAGCTTGGCCGCGGTTTCTGTTGCGTTCTATAAGGTTCCGCAGGTCCCCTGGCGAGGTCGTCTTCGAGCTACCGTGGTGAGTCCCGTTCGTGCGACCCTGTCGAGGGAGAGGGCGTCGGCCATGCCTGGCAGCAGGAGAGCTAACCGACACCTCCTTGGGAAGGATAGGAGCGCGATGGACCTCAGGTAGAGGTTCTCTATCGTGGGACCTCGACATGGAGCTATGTGGCGCCCAGCGAGTCATTGAATTGGTCGCCGTGTGAGATCTGCGATCACCAGAAACATCGGGACGAGGTTCGGCGGTGTCGGCATAGGCATCGTTCTTCCTCCCTCCACGGGGGTCAAGATCCTGTTGGTGGGGAACAGCGGCCAAGGGAGGGGTCGGCCCCGTTGCTTGGACGTGAGCCATGGCTTCCACCAAGAAAGTGAGCCGGTCGATCCGGGCCAAGAGGGAATGGATGGCATTAGGAGGTGGAGGGGATCCCACCGCGCCTTCGTTGTGAGGAAGACGGTGGCTGGAGCTTGGAACGTCGCAGTGATCGCTTGCCGTGAAGTTGAGATCGGAAGGTGAACTTTCGTTGAGTGGAATCAGTTCCCACAGACGGCGCCAACTGATGGAGCTCAGGATCTCCTTCAGATGTTACCCTCTGTTGATCTGCTGCAAGCGCCGATGGACGGTTGAGATTGAGTTGGAGGTTGCCTCATGGAGCATGTGGATCTGAATGGGTTTGAGGTGGTTGAGGCCGAGCTACCTGCAAGGAAGTCCTGGGGTGGTTGTGCCACCGAGGACCCTCCGACGACCAAGTTAGACCGGGTATTTTGGTAGAGTAACGACCTAGTGGGGAAAAATTGGCTTACCTGAGTCGTCTGAGAGAGGGGTTTATATAGTGGCAGCCGTGGATAGACGGGCGTGAGATTCACGCCGGCCGTTACGCCCGCGTGATAGGCGGGATTCCCCATTAATGATGAGATATGCTTGTTAATGGGGGATCGTGATGGCGTGGAACGCGGGAGTGTGGGTGGCGGTTATCTCGCGCCTGGCGAAATTCACGGAGCCGTGGCGGAGGAGCCTGTGATTGGTGCTGAAGGTTGGTCGGTGAGACCGGGGAAGATAACCTCGGCGGGAGGCTCAAGAACGAGCGGGAGGCCGAGGTGTCTTGGTTCTGAGATGGCTCGGAGGAGAGATGGGAGGGCCGAGGAGGCCCATCGTGCAAGAGGCTCGGAGGCGAGCCAACAGTTGTTTGTAAGGCGGGCATAGGAGTGGTCTGGACGGCCACCGAAGGCCGGAAACATCCTCGGGTCGAAGGCCCGGGACACGCTTCCGACGGCAGTTCTTGGTCCTTTTTTATAAGCTCTGGGACACGTCATCTGCCATGCGTCATGATCTGGTGGGTCACCGATATCGAGCATCATCAAAACCCAACCCAAATTATTCGGAGTGTCGCAGGAGGAGTGAGAAAAATATGGAGAATTTCTGGCCTCTGAAGAATTTTCCTTGGCCTGCGACAAATTCTGTAATTACTTTTTTCATGTATCCTTAGGTGGCCTAATTCTCTTTTCTCTAACAAATTAAATTCTTCATTTTGATTAGGGAAATTTCATCAAAATCACTATGTACTGTAGCATATATTTTCAAAACCATCCTGACACGTTTTTCATGCACAGAAACTCTCTAATGTTACCCTCCGTTAACTCCTCCCCCGATTAGATTTGAAATTTTTTATATCCATCACATGAATTTTTTTCTTTGTTAATCCCCAAAGTGACTTTCTCCCCCATTTTAATACCCCCTCTTTTCTCAACCACTCAACCCATAACTGTTAGGGTTTAATTGTTTGAGATCGAAGAAAAAGGCACAATCATTGCTGCCTTTGCTCCATCACCGCTAGCAAAACTCCTCGAAGCTTAAAATCTGCAACACCATCATCACCATTCTCTGCTCGCTGTCTACTCCAACGTGGACATCATCTCCCTCACGTGTCGCCACCTCCACCACGTGTTGGGTTACGCCAGCGCCCCGGCCATCAATCCGTGGCCAAATGCGGAACAAAAACTTTTAGAAACCGGTGCTAACGGCCCTCCGATTACGGATCGTACCATTAACCCTATAATAGCTATAAGAAAAGGAGTTTAGAGAGGTTATACCGAATGATCAGTGTCTTTCTGTCTTCAACCTCTATCCAAACTCCTCGCGGCTTCTTCGATCAAGTTTGATCTCCGGTCTCCCCCATCGAAGACAATCCACCTTGAGAGTATCTAATACGGGCACCCGCCTCAAAACCGAGGCAACTCGAGTATCTAGTTTGCGAGCATAGATAGCCAAGATGAAGTAGAGAGTGTGTAGGATTAGATTGTCTCAATACACATTAGGTTTCTCAACACATGAGACATGTAAGGGTGGAGGTGAAAAAGATGCCATGGAGGAAAAAAGTGTGAGCTCAATGTTTTGGCCAAGTGAAGAAAAGAATTGTGGCTGCCTTTTTGTGTTGTGTGTGTGAGTTAATTGTTGTAAGAAATAATGTAGTGTGCTAGCAACTAAAGAAAACCAACTCAAGAAAAAATATCCCATGGCTCACAACAAATATCTCACACTCCAAACAAAACCAAGCATGACTCATCTCATGACTCATGACCATGAGTCACCAAGTCCACATGCTACAATCAATGCCAAAATAATGAGTCACACTTTCCTCTCCAAATAAACATTTAAACCCTAAATGTTTATAACAATAAAGAAATGGTATCAACTAAAGTAATCTTGTAATGAATTACAAGAATACCACTCATCTGTATATACATACCCGCATCCGTATTCCGAATGAATACGAATACAACGAGATGAAAATAATCCATCACAATAATACTAGGATCCGGCTTAAACCAGAGCCCACTAGCATTATCTGTCCGAATCATGATACGTGCACAAGTGCACGTATATGTTCGAACCCTGCCATAAAACCATACGGCTTCTACAGCGTTTCTCCCGAACCAGGGAAACCATCTGTATGGGACTCTAAAGACTCATCAATATACTGGCAGTGGATTTAACCACAAGCACATCAGTGGCACTAGCTGTATGTAACGGCTACCCAGGTATTGAGCGAAAGGGAGGCCGATAAGCAAACTCATCCTGAAACCCCTACTGAGCCTGACAGTGACAATATCCATACAGTCCGGTCCGTTCATCTATGAGTATCGCATATCGAGTATAGGGGATGGATACAGTCAGACCCTTAATAAGTGTCGGTATGAAGCCCATCACCACCTGAGAAACTACTTATCCGAATCAGTAATTCTCGACTACCCCGGCCGAGGATTTCTGGTGATGGCCACCCGTGCACAACGCGACATCAACCCCCAATACCGGGAGAGATGAATCCCCTGACAATCTGCTCACTGCCTCCATGTGGATCGGGACTGTACCCAACTAAAACCTGTTTGCACGACTCCTTTAAGTCGTGGTAGGGTAGTAATCAAATCACAGTGGGAACTCACACGAGACAAATGATGATCTCAGGTCGATAGACTAACCAGTACACATATCACCAGGGAACTGCTATCTGACAATAGGTATAATATCAACTAGCATGTTCCCGGCGAGTCCGTCCGGTGTACTCATAACCCAATGAGCACCTGTATACATCTTAGGTGAACTAACTGACACCAATAGCTTGTGAGACCGGCCACCGCCCTTCGTCGGGGTCTCGATCAGTATACACTAGTCTACTCTGGAGTATCGATGCCCAGTCTCGAAACTCCCACGACTATGGACATTTTAAGGATGTGATTATAGAATACCCAGCTCCCACGTATATAATCGCCATCATACTGTTGGCAGTCAAGCAAGAATCCTAAGTGCTCTATCAACATGTAATAGTGATATGTAATGTCACCTAAAGTAAGATACATGATGAAAAAGACAAACCAGATAGCATACTATCATCTCGAGTAAGACTGTTCTACCGGTATAAGTCCTTCCTCAATCATCGCAATCGCGTGTCTGCGATTCAATAATTGACTTGAGGGTACTATAGCCAACAATCTCCCACTTGCACTTAAGGATAATTATTGCGATGTCGCATACTCACAGCCCGTGTGATACCGAACACCCAACTTCTCTACTAATCAATTTCGCAATACTTGTTTGTGAAACTATTGTGTTCGAGAAATAGCCTCAGTGAGTGGATCCGCTCCAATGTTTCTTTCTATGTCTCTCTTTATCTCAAGTTCGCGGAGAAAGCCATCTCCCGAAATGAGCAATACCTGTCTTAGAATATATATGGATATCTGATGGGACCTAGTTCGCAAATGAACTCCAAATCCAGCAAACTTCTTAGACTGTATTGTCTACTGAATTTAATCAGAATCCTATGCCATGCCTCCCTCAGTATCCACTTGGACCACCGGTCCAAACTACTACCCCTCGTCAAGAGGAAAAACTATAACTCTGACAGTCACTCTATCATCCAGGTCACCTTGGAAGCCTGAAATGATAACCGTCTCCCGAAGGAGGCTGCCGTTACCAAATCCCTAGAACATCCACGTATGTTCATAAACTGCTTCCGAACGTTTCTCCAGGATTGGATTAATATATAGACTCATTGCAGCTAGTGCAAAAACAACATCTGGTGTGGTACTTGACATCTCATGATTGACTCAATTGCCTAAGCAAGTGATATGCCAATCATGCGCATCCCTCTCCTCTTTAGTCTGTAAGACACCTTTAGAGAGGTTGACTCCATCACCTGCAGGTACACCCCTTGCTAGGAGTCGTCCATTCTAAAACACCTTTAGAATATTGTCTAAGTACCCAGATTGGGAAACTACACAAATCTAGATCTAAAACCATAGATCTAGTAACCAGAATGTCTGATATTATATCCATATCCTAATTGGAGAAACCACTGTGTGACAACCACAATATAACCGATCGTAGTATATGTAGGGTGTTTTTCATCACCCCATTGAGATGGGAATGCGCGCGTTCTTGTCAGGCGCATTACAGACTCCCCCTACCTAGGGTAGGCTGGGGTTTATTGATTGCGGGGATCCAAATCTCCAGCAGCCGCCGACTAAGCTGTCGTTATTTACCCCTCGTCTTTGGAACGAGGGAACCTCCGATTAACGGGTCAAACAGGTCATGCGAACTCAATGTGCAGTGTATGTGTGTTGTGTTTTGAAAGGGGGTTTTGGATATATCGGGGCCCCCGCAGAGTTTTTACGGGGGTCCCGCTACCTGGATAGCGGGCTGGGGGTCAAGGGGGCTAGCAGCCCCCTTACGGGGTGTGGGGCAGCGCCCTGTTAGAAATTTTTTTCTAACAGGGACGGTGTCGTGGAGTATGTGTGTGTTTGTATATGTATATATACATACACACACACACACACACACACATAAGGGAAAAGGGCATCCAAAGGATGCGTGGGAGAAAGCGCTCGGGCGCTAGCGCTTTGAGCGCCAGGGCGCTGGTGCTCTGGGCGCTCGGGCGCTGGTGCTTTGGGCGCCAGGGAGCTAGCGCTCTGGGCGCTAGCGCCCTATGTGCCAGGCACGTGGGCGCTCGGGCGCTAGCGCTTTGAGCGCTAGCGCCCTACGTGTCAGGCACGTGGGCGCTCGGGCGCTAGCGCTTTGAGCGCAAGAGTGCTACCGCCCCACATGTCAGGCATGTGGGTGCTCGGGCGCTAGTGCTTTGGGCGCTAGCGCTTTGAGCACAAGAGCGCTAGCGCCCCACGTGACAGTCACGTGGGCGCTCGGGCGCTAGCGCTTTGGGCACTCGGGCGCTAGCGCTCTGGGCGCACTCGGGAGGCAAAAGGGACTTGGTCCCTGCAATGGGAGTTGTACTCTCAGAAAGGAACACTTATTATTTTGTATATATGTATATATATGAGGAGTTAAACTACTAAGATATTTTGAAGCTGATGAAGGGGGCTTCTCCCCTTGAGCCCTTGATCTTCCCCAAAGTGGGGTTTCTGGAGATGGGTCTTCTACTTCTTTCTTTGTTGGCCGGATCTTGAAGATCAAGAAGTATGAGATTTTAAAAATCTCTCCTTTCTGAGATCTGATGGAAGATCCGAGTTCCCCTTTGTGGGTTTTGTGGTGAAAAACTATTTAGTTTTATAAAAGGAAGAGTAAAACTCTTGATTTAATTCAAAAGGAAGAAGAAGGTTTTAGAACCTTGAGGAAGGAGAAGATCACAGATCTGGATTTTTTGGGGGGGAGAGAAAAAGTTCTTGAGATATTTTCATTATCTTGGCCTTTATAGGCTATACACTTTACATATAGCTTTTTGGGCTTTACAAAATGTCATTTTTCCCATCCCATGGCTCATGTGCCATTTCTTTTTGTACATAAGCCATGGGCTATACAAAAATTTGGCTTTATGCCCATTCATGCATAAAAAAATTACATAAAAATTATTTATTACATGATTTCATTTTAGGAATGGAGGAGGGCCGGCCGCTTAATGTTCGGACTCGATCTGAGCATGGGCCCACTTGATCCAGGCTTGGGCCAACTTGGGTTGGGGTTGACCTTGACTTTGACTTGGTCAAGCGGGGTGCAATTTTCGACCCCAACAAAGTGCCCCCATCAATAAATGTACACCACATATGTGGGTCGTGTGCATGAAATTGATGGATCTTCTTTCGCGTGGAGGCGACTTGCTTTGGTTCCCACTTTTTGGGATGCACTGCCCTTTTTACGACATGGACGGTCGACGCTTAACGCGTCTCCGAGATGGAGTGTCCGTGGTAGAAGTTTCCCTGGTCCGGAGTGATTTAGTAGACGTGCCCCCGGCACGGAGTGTCGCTGGTCGACGTTTCCCCGAGGCGGAGTGTCTGTAGTCGACGTGCCCCCGGTACGGAGTGTCTGCTTGATGTTTCCCTAAGGCGGAGTATCGGCCGGTTGATGTGTCCCCGAGACGGAGTGTCTGCTTGATGTTTCCCCGTTACAGAGTGTCACTGTTGGACGTTTCCGCGGTATGGAGTGTCGCTGGTCGACGTTTCCCCAAGGCAGATTGTCTGTTGTCGACATGCCCCCGGCACGGAGTGTCTGCTAGACGTTTCCCCGAGGCGGAGAGTCGGCTGGTTGACGTATCCTCTAGACGGAGTGTTTGCTTGACATTTCCCCATTAAAGAGTGTCACTGTTGGACGTTTCCCCGGTACAGAGTGTCGCTGATCGACGTTTCCCCGAGACGGAGTGTCTGTGTTGGACGTTTCCCCGAGACGGAGTGTCACTGGTTGACGTGTCCCCGGCATGGAGTGTCTGCTTGACGTTTCCCCATTACGGAGTGTCGCTGTTGGACATTTCCCCGGTACGGAGTGTCGCTGGTCGACGTTTCCCCGACATGGAGTGTCTGTGTTGGACGTCTCCCCGGCACGGAGTGTCGCTGGTCGACGTTTTCCCGGCATGGAGTGTCTGTGTTGGACGTTTCCTCGAGACGGAGTGTCGCTGGTTGACGTGTCCCCGGTACGGAGTGTCTGCTTGATATTTTCCCGTTACGGAGTGTTACTGTTGGACGTTTCCCCGGTACGGAGTGTCGCTGGTCGACGTTTCCCGAGGCGGAGTGTCGGCTGGTTGACGTATCCCCGAGACAAAGTGTATGCTTGAAATTTCCCCGTTACGGAGTGTCGTTGTTAGACGTTTCCCCGATACGAAGTGTCGCTGGTCGACGTTTCCCCGAGGCGGAGTGTCTGTTGTTTGACGCAGAGGTCGATGTTGGAATTGGTTGGTTTGATTTGTTTGATTTGAGTTAGCATCAGCATCGCTACACTGGAATATGGTACCAGGAGCGAATCATCATCTGTCTTTGAGAGGGTTTGGGGATTGGTTTTTTTGTTTGGCATCTGCATTATTGCACTGGAATAATGCCAGGAGAAACTCATCATTTGCCCCGAGAGGATTTAGGAATTGATGGCTTAAGAGGCAGGTTTAGATCCCTATCACCTAAGGCTTTTCAATTTCATGGGTCGTAAGGGTCCCATAAAAGCATTTTCTCCTTACGAGTCGAAAGGATCTCGTAGGTGTATTTTCTCCTTAGGAGTCATGGGACTCCTAAGTGTGTTTCTCCTTTGTGAGTCGTAAGGATCTCACGCTGAAATTTTCTCCTCACAAAGTCTAGAGGACTTTGCGAGTGCATTTCATCTCTTTTTCACGAGTTTGCGCCCTTTCGGGTTTTCACAAACTCGCCGGCAGTCCTGCTGTTTTTACTCACGGAGCCCTTTCGGGTTTTCATCCGTGCCCGTTTTGCTTATGGACATACCGTTTTTTCTCTTTTTTTCGCTGGTGGGACTTTAAAAGTAGTCTCACCGGCAGGACTTAGGAGAGATTGGGATCGTTTTACGCCCGTGGATTGTATACGGTTTTGCAGGATTTATGATCCAGACCGTAGGGCCGGAAAAATTTCGGGACTTTATTGGCGTCTGCATCGCTGCACTGGAACATGGTACCAGGAGCGACTCATCATTCGCCGTTGGGGTATAGGATTTGGAATTTGGTTGGCATCTGCATCGCTGCACTGGAATATGGTACCAGGAGCGACTCATCATTCGCCATTGGGGTATAGGGTTTGGAATTTGGTTAGCGTCTGCATCGCTGCACTGAAATATGGTACCAGGAGCGACTCATCATTCGCCACTTGGGGATTTGGATTTTGGCTGGCGTCTGCATCGCTGCACTGAAATTTGGTACTAGGAGCGACTCATCATTCGCCATTGCCTATTGGGAAGCGATGGCTTAGGAGACAGGTTTAGATCCCTATCACCTAAGGCTTTTCAATTTTATGCGCCGTAAGGGTCCCATAAAAGCATTTTCTCCCTGCGATTCGTAAGGATCTCGTAGGTGTACTTTCTCCTTAGGAGTCGTGGGGACTCTCAAGTGTGTTTTTCCTTCGTGAGTCGTAAGGATCCCACGAAGGTTTGTTCTCCTCATGTATCGTGAGGACACATGAGTGGGTCTTTCCAATGGACCATAATTCCAAGGGCAGAGACCAGCCGCGTAACTGGTGGTAGAGGTAGGGTATGGGTATGACGAGAATTATTTGAACCCATAGATTGTATACGTTAGTCAACTTGGGGACCAACCGTAGGGCTGGAAGAATTTTTGGGAAATTGGATTTTGGTTGGTGTCTGCATCGCTGCACTGGAATATGGTACCAGGAGCGACTCATCATTCGCCGTTTTTTTTTAATCACTGCGATTGCTCTATCATTTCATCTTTTCTTATCGTGAAGGTCGCGATTGCCCTATCATTTCGGCTATTTATTCGCTTTCACATGACTGAACACCCACCCAATCTTAATTTGACCCATCATTTCGGCTGTTTATTTTCATCTTTATTTTTACTCGCTGATTTTTATTGCGAGTTGCCCTATCATTTCGGCTGTTTATTTTCATCTTTATTTTTACTCGCTGATTTTTATTGCGAGTTGCCCTATCATTTCGGCTTTTTATTATTTTTTGTTTTATTTACACATTTTTACACTCCCAGTTTAACGACTTAGAGGTCGATTGTTCTCAGTTTAATGACGTGGTGGTCGATTGTTCCCAGTTTAACGACGTGGTGGTCAATGGTTTGCTTATCCCAGCTCCTCGAAAGTTGATCTTGGCGGGGCTGTGTTGATGACCGTAGCTCTGTGGCTTGTCGGTACATCTGACGACTGTGAGGCTTTCCCGAGTTTGTATTGGTTCTCCATCCAATCTTTAAAAGCATAGCAGTCTTCAATGGTATGACTCACCATTCTATGATATGGGCAGTGTATTGGATTTCCAGTCATGTTCATTTCATGTGGCCTCTTTGGAATAGGCAGTTGAAGACCGTTGTTCAAGACGTCCACGAATATTTCGCTGACTTTATCACTCCTGAAGGAGTATACTTTCTTCTTTCTCTCCATTAGAGTAGGTGCCCTTACTGATGCTGGACCCTGAGGACGATCAATCTTTGGTTCGCCTACTGTCCGCTTACCATGTTCAGTGTACGTATCGGAGGGACTGGAGGCAGATCGCGTCCGTTTTTCACAAAGGTGTTCCGCTCTCGGGCTGGAAGGAGCATCGGTCAGCTACTTCCGGATATCAATCCACAGCTCACGAACCAAAATTTGATTTTTCTATAATTGCAATCGGGCGACTTGGGTCGTGAGATCCGCCACGATATTTGCCAGCTCGTCGACTTTAGAATGGACCTTGGCCATCTTCTCATCCCTGTCCTGAAGTTGCCTTTGAAGCCATTGGAATAATACTTGTTCTATAGTTCCGGGTATGACAACGAGGTCATCCCTACCGCCTGAACTTGATTTAGCATGAACCACGGGTTCCTTTGGCTCAATGGCCTGAGCGAGCTCTTCATCATTTGGATCGGGCCGATGTTGGATGGCAACAACCGCGTCATTGTCATAGCTATAAGGTGTATGAGGACTTGTTTCTCTGAGTCTCCATCATATAGAACGTATAGGTTGTGTACCCGTCTATTATTCTTCATTGGCAATGTTGCTCGCTTGGCTCTTAGCTTGTTGCCTTGGTCCGCTCTTTTTAGAGAAAGGCAGATGTCTGAGAGAATCAGGTCTGTGAAGGACTTCGGTCTCCGTTTGTATGAAATTGGTGGTTGATTGATCTCAAAAACTATCTATTAACCGCAATCAAGAACGGCGTCGCATGTAGCTAGCCGGTGAGTACGGGTCGGTCCATAGAGATGTTGTGTTTTCCTAATCGCTCAAACGAGTTAAATCCGATGGGAGTCGGATTGATTTATTAAATCTAAAAACTAAATCTATCTATACTAAGATTATCTAGATCTAAATCTTGCTAGGGTTAGGTTCAGGAATGGTTTGGAAATGTAAATAAATCTTAAGGCTTTCTATACCCAAATTAGGATCTAAGAGGAGTTATGGTAATTATTAATAAAGGGGATTAGATCCATTCGGGAAGGTGTTCTTTCCTCTAGGTTCTTGTCCTTCCTTTATCAATCCTTACCCTAACCTCTATGGAAAACACGCGCAACCGGGCCTTTATACTACGGTATCACTGCTATCTCGAGGGATAGGGTGCCGTAGGGCGCGGTGTGTGCGTGTATGCATGGAGTCCTATTGATTATATGTGATGGGTAAGAAAGGGATGAGAGATCTCATCTCTCAAAAGCCTTCCCCAAAGCTAACTCTAACAATTATTTAGGGCAAGAAATTAAATCTAAACTAGGGCAGAGAATGAAAAATTACCTACTTTATAGATGGCTCTCTCCAAACATCAACACAGGGTTGTCAGATCTGAATTCATGAAATGAAAAAAGGCACTGATGCTCTCCATAAAGAATTCTGAATTTTATTATTAAAAGGAGGCATAACCTAATACAAGAATTAGGGTCTCTATTTATAGAGGATAGAAACCCTAGGGTTACAATTGACTCGCACATCTGCTATTACAAAAATACCCCCTAAGAAAAAGACCGAGTCAATATACGCCGGCGCACCGACAAATTTCCACCGACACGGATTCTTGATGGCCGCGGAACCGAGGCCATAGGGCCTGTTTGGCCGCGGTTCCGCGGCCAAATGAAGGCATCAAGAGCTGAATATTTCTGGTTTTGTTCCGGGTGTTTTTGTCTTCTTATTTCTTTGGTTCTTTTCTCAGGTTGGCTTCTAGGTTTCTTCCAGATCTTTCCAATGAACATTGTAGTGGACTTTTGCCGTTGCTTCGTGACGAAGTCTTGAACCTTGCACTGCCTTGTACTTTGTGAACTGATCTTCGTGTAGGCTTTATCAAGATTCTCTGTTTGTTGGTCGAAGTCTCACTTTTGTATCGTCTTTTATCTTTTTCACTGTTTTTGCTCCGAGAACCTGTAACCTGTAACTATGTAGCAGACATGGGTCAAAAGCACCTGTTTATTTGTAAAATGCATAAGAATGGGGAATATAATAATGCAATATTATGATATGAACAAATACCCCCAAACTTATCTTTTGCTCGTCCTCGAGCAAACCTAGTTTTATTCTCAACAAAAACCTAACCTCACTTTCGCAGGGAAACGCGATTGCACTGAGCTCGTGCAACAAGCCATTAAATCTCTAGGTGTCCCTAGTAGGAGGAGTGTTGTCTCCTGAGGGTTTTCAGCAGATACTACCCACAAAATCCTATCAATTTGGCCCATTGACTTTTATTCTCCAATTAGGTTTTCTAACAAGGAAGTCTATTATCTTTGACTCATAAATTATCCACCTATATTCTTCACGCTTCCTTATCATTTAACTTAAGATTATATATATCCTTGTAGACTTACTTAGCTTTCGGCATCTCTTAGGTTTTCCTTCTAGGGTTCCATCTCAACTTAGGAATTTTTATCATTTCTATTAAAAATATAAGTCCTATTCTTCATTCTTATCTCTTATCTAAATCCCAATCACATACCCCTACGTGTGTGTATAAATCACCCCTACACTTGGAAATTCAAATCTAGCAATCATACTCTTGTCCGTTGTCCAAAGCACTTCTTAATTGGTGAATTTTTAGATGAATTTCGCTCACACATCCTTCATGCGACCGTTAATACTTCTTGAGGTACCAACAACCGATTACAAGATGCGTTTGCACATTAAAGCATAATTCCTAGTCTTGCAACACCTAAGGCTTTAGCAGTGACTCCCAAACCAGTTGGTCTAAGGCACTAGGTGGTGAAGCACCCTCGCTAAATATTTTTCTATTTTTGCAGCCTTAAGTAATTACAAAAACCAGTGTTCATTTTTTTCTTTATTTCTTTATTCACACTTGTATTTTATTTTCTGCGTACTAAGGACTTTAGACGAGAGCATTTCAAGGTCTCCTCTACTATTCCAAGTTTCAAGGTGCGTGATTGTGCAATTTGTAGGGTATACATTTTCAGAATCTAGACTTAAGCTAGGAATTATTTTTCAAACTTATACTTTAATAAAAATTTCAATACTCTTCCCTTGTTTTAACTTAGCCCAAGAAGTGAACTCAAAATTTGCCTATTTCTAAATAAACTACAAAGACATATACTTTCTACCGTTAAACTTTAAGAAAGGTTATTTTTATGCTTTTTAATTTACTAAGTATAAGATCTAGTTGTTCCTAGCCAGTTAACCTATCTGTCAAACTTAAGTCAAATACGGCCAAAATTGAATACTTTAATTTCTATAATTTTTCAAATTTTTCAATTTTTATGGGTTTTTAAAATAAGTATGCAAATGCAAAAATATATACATATGAATGCGAAGAAAGAAGGTTTACCGAGCATAACCCCAAACTTAAACTTGACAGTGTCCTCACTGTCATGCTATACCAAGAGGGTTGAGAATGTCGGCACTCCCCTGTTTATTTATTTACAAATTGTTTTTATAATTTTTTTTATTGGTAAAAGAAAAACAAAAATATATATACAGAAAGGCCCCCCCAAACTTCATTGAAACAATGTTAAACGTCATTGCCAAACTTTGCAAAGACCAAACGTCAACACCAACCATTCGAAAAATTTATCTGTAAAGAGTATCGGTTGGTGTAAGAACATGTTGTACCGATTCAAAAAGAATTGGGGAAGATAGAAGTGGTGGTATGGAAAGTGTGGAAGTGAATAGATAGGAGGTGGTGATGAATCAAAACGAGAATGTGAATGATCAGCAATCAGTTGAATATTGGCATTCTCGTAGCTTATTAAAAGAAAAGGGGGTGGTTCAACTTCTAAAGGAGGAGGTTGACTAACCACACTATCCCCAAGATGCTTCTGTGGATCCTTTATTGACTTGGCATCATCCATCATATGCATATGATATTCAATTATGAGGGAACTAATCTACTCGATGTCCGCCATAGTCCAGCCGAAAGCTTGCCGCCTATCTTGTAAGACCATTAAAAAGGCGTTCTCTTGCTCGAGGGCTAGAGAGGCCGATATGATAACGGGAAAGGTCTCATTCTCACCTATGTAAGCATATTTAAGGTGAGACGGCAAGGGCATGAGTTTGAGTTTCGGAGGTGAAACAATCATAGGCAAAATTGAGACATCTACCTCGAACTCAAAGGACTCCAACACAGGTTCGAAATCACTGCAAACAACCGATTCGGATGGTTCAACTAACTCATCCAAAAATTCAAAAGACTCATATTCGGGCTGTGAGTCGTCAAAATCATCCGAAAAAGTGAAACTTTCATAATCAATATCGGTTGTGTCAACTGTGGTAGGTTCAAGGAGGGACGCACTAGTGGCGTCAAAACTGTTTTCATCAAACAAAAATCTTTCAAGCTCGCAGTTCTCCTGCGTGATTTCGTGAATAGAGCAAACTTCTCGTGTACTAGTTTTAGGCACGGGGGGCAGACTTCCTAACCTGTAAATATTGAACTCACTAGACGTCTTCCTGAAGGATAGAGTTATGGAGCCATTGCGACAATTTATTACGGCATTGGAAGTGGCCAAAAATGGTCGACCGAGGATCACCGGAATTTGGTTCCGTGGGTTAGCAACAGGTTGTGTGTCCATAACAATAAAATCAACGGGGAATATGAAGTCCCCAACTTTGATCAACACATCCTCTAGCTCACCCCTAGGATGGGTGATCGATCGATCAGCCATTTGGAGAGTACAACGAGTGGGTTTCAACTCTCCAACCCCTAATTGCTCGTACACGGAGTAGGGAAGCAGGTTAACACTAGACCCAAGATCTAAAAGTGCTCGATTGATTTTCTTATCCCCAATTGTTTTTGAAATCGTAGGACAGCCAGGGTCCTTTCGCTTTTGGGGTAAGGGTTGAGGTTGGTTAATAGCATTGCTCACTGCACTAGCCACTAGCACTTTCTTGGGTATTTGAGACGACTTTCTCTTTGAGGTGCATAAGCCCTTTAAGATTTTCGCGTATGAAGGGACTTGTTGGATTGCATCCAAGAGAGGTATATTTATGCTAACTTGTTTAAATAACTCCACAATCTTCTCCATTTGTGCAGGTGGTTTATTGGGACTCAACCTGTTTGGAAATGGAGCATTTTGAAAATCTGTTGAGTCTAATGTCTGTGGAGTAGAATGTGGAGTTGGAACGGATCCCAGTGTGGGTATGTTCGTGAAGTGAGAAGTGGGTCCGTTTGGATTAGAAGAAGAAGAGTCTTTTGAAGAATGGAGAATAGGCTCTAGCGGAGAAGATGAAGGTGAAGAAGAAGAAGAAGGAGAAGAAGGAAAACCACCGGCGGGGATGTCATCACTAATACCCACATTATTTTGCAACACTTTTTCAGATCTCAACGTGGTCACCGCATTTACATTGTGATATTCATGTGCGTTTTGTGTGTGACCGGGATTTGGCAATGGTTGAGATGGAAGCTTTCCCTTTTCTCTCTCGCTCAACGCAGCAGTTAGTTGTGCAATTTGTGCCTCAATAGATTTGATGCTTTGATCGTGTGAAGCATTGTTGTGCACCAAAGATTGGACGCAATTTTCTAATCTTGCTGCGGATTCTGTAGATTGCTTGAGAAACGCATCTATACTTTTTTCTAGCGAGATAAGCTTATCATCATTTGGTTGAACCAAGTTGTTCGTTTGATTTGGATAAGGTTGTGGTTGGAAAGGTTGCTGGTATTGAGTTTGTTGGGGTGCTTGTTGTTGTGAAAGAGGAGGCCTTTGAAAGTTGTTGTTTCCTTGGAATTGTTGATTTTGATTCCAAGAAAAATTTGGATGACTCCTCCAACTCGGATTATAGGTCGAAGAGTAAGGATCATTTCTTTGTCGTTGCTGAAAGGCAGCATTGAATTAATCTTTTCCTTGAACAGGTGGATTGTAAGGACACTCTTCTGTAAGGTGTGATGGATCCGAACAACAAGCACAAACAGTTCGTGGGGATAAAGCAGGGGCAGGAGAAGACGATGAGATTTTGGTCTCAATGGCTTCTAGCTTTTTCATAAGTGCGGCCATCTCGGCCTTCATAACAATCGACATATCTACTTGATGTATGCCTGCCCTAGGTTGACCAATAGAAGAAGATGAGGTGGTCTTTGTGCTCTCCCACTGAATTGTTTGCTCACTAAGATCCTCGAGAAACTGCCATGCTTCTTCACTAGATTTGGTTAGAAAGTGACCTTGACAAATGATTTCTAGCAACTGCTTCGTTGCCGGGTTCAACCCCTCGTATAATGTTTGGCAAAGTTGCCAATTTTCGATCCCATGGTGAGGGCATTGAACAAGTAGGTCTTTGAATCTTTCAAAACACTTCCAAAATGGTTCGGAAGGAAGCTGGGAAAATTGTATTATCTCATTGCGAATTCTCGCGGTCTTGTGATGAGGATAAAACTTTTTAAGAAAAGTTTTAACAAACTCGTCCCAATTTCTAATTGAATGTGATGCTGTGCTGTATAGCCACTTCTCGGCTAAATCACATAAGGTGAAAGGAATGGCCCTTAGCCTTATAGCGTCATCACTTAATTGGGTTGTTTTCATCATGGCGCAAACGTTTTGGAATTTATTGATAAAGATATAGGCATCTTCGGATTCCAATCCATGAAATTTTGGTAGCATATTGATGAGGTGGGGTTTTATCTCAAAATTGTCCCCATTTGCCAGTGGGGGTGAAAGACAGGTAGGTAAGGAGGTGCGGACATGGTAGAAGATATTCTGGAGCGCGATTCATTTGATTGATCTCAAAAACTATCTATTAACCGCAATCAAGAACGGCGTCGCATGTAGCTAGCCGGTGAGTACGGGTCGGTCCACAGGGATGTTGTGTTTTCCTAATCGCTCAAACGAGTTAATTCCGATAGGAGTCGGATTGATTTATTAAATCTAAAAACTAAATCTATCTATACTAAGATTGTCTAGATCTAAATCTTGCTAGGGTTAGGTTCAGGAATGGTTTGGAAATGTAAATAAATCTCAACGCTTTCTATACCCAAATTAGGATCTAAGAGGAGTTATGGTAATTATTAATAAAGGGGATTAGATCCATTCGAGAAGGTGTTCCTTCCTCTAGGTTTTTGTCCTTCCTTTATCAATCCCTACCCTAACCTCCATGGAAAACACGCGCAACCGGGCTTTTATACTACGGTATCACCGCTACCTCGAGGGATAGGGTGCCGTAGGGCACGGTGTGTGCGTGTATGCATGGAGTCCTATTGATTATATGTGATGCGTAAGAAAGGGATAAGAGATCTCATCTCTCAAAAGCCTTCCCCAAAGCTAACTCTAACAATTATCTAGGGCAAAGAATTAAATCTAAACTAGGGCAGAGAATGAAAAATTACCTACTTTATAGATGGCTCTCTCCAAACATCAACACAGGGTTGTCAGATCTGAATTTCATGAAATGAAAAGAGGCACCGATGCTCTCCATAAAGAATTCTGAATTTTATTATTAAAAGGAGGCATAACCTAATACAAGAATTAGGGTCTCTATTTATAGAGGATAGAAACCCTAGGGTTACAATTGACTCGCACATCTGCTATTACAAAAATACCCCCTAAGAAAAAGACCGAGTCAATATACGCCGGCACACCGACAAATTTCCACCAACACGGATTCTTGATGGCCGCAGAACCGAGGCCATAGGGCCTGTTTGGCCGCGGTTCCGCGGCCAAATGAAGGCATCAAGAGCTTAATATTTTTGGTTTTGTTCCGGGTGTTTTTGTCTTCTTATTTCTTTGGTTCTTTTCTCAGGTTGGCTTTTAGGTTTCTTCCAGATCTTTCCAGTGAACATTGTAGTTGACTTTTGCCGTTGCTTCGTGACGAAATCTTAAACCTTGCACTGCCTTGTACTTTGTGAACTGATCTTCGTGTAGGCTTTATCAAGATTCTCTGTTTGTTGGTCGAAGTCTCACTTTTGTATCATCTTTTATCTTTTTCACCGTTTTTGCTCCGAGAACCTGTAACCTGTAACTATGTAGCAGACATGGGTCAAAAGCACCTGTTTATTTGTAAAATGCATAAGAATGGGGAATATAATAATGCAATATTATGATATGAACAGCGGTCGCAGCTTGATTGTTTGTTAACACGCCATGGGATAATGATATTTCTCCCGCCTTGTATTGTTTCTCGACCCAATCCTTGAAGATGCAACAATCTTCAATAGTGTGTCCCAGCACTCGGTGGTATGGGCAAAAGTTAGGATGATCAGTCCTGTTCGCTTCACTTAGCATTTTTGGTTCTGGTAGCCGCAGGCCATTCTTCAGAGCATCATTAAAAATTTTGTGGACCTTGTCCCTTCGGAATGAGTAGACCTTATTTCTTCTTTCCTCCAAAGTTGGCTCTTGAAATTTGTTAGTTTTTGCTCCGCCCGCTCTCTGCTTATTTAGAGAATCGGTGCTATTAGAACTTCCGCCTTTTCGGTTGTCATCCCTCTAAGGTTTCGGTCTATTTGTGAACTGAAGATCCTGAGCGAACTCAGGCTTTGAGCGTTCCAATGTTTGGACCTTTTTGGTCAGCTCTTGGAATGTTTTAAGGCCTGCGGTGCACAGGAAAGGTTTCATCCAGTCCTTCAGATTTTCTATAAGAAGACTGACGGATTGGTGTTGCTCCAACGGCGGTTCACATTTGACAGAGAGATTGCGCCATCGGACTATAAAACCATTGTTGCTTTCGTTGTTCTTTGGCTCTGTCCTTACGAGGTCGGCAATGGTGAATTTATCGCTGACACTCATGAACCTTTGCTTGAACATGGATTCTATTTGAGCGAACGTCGTGATCGAGTCATCTGGTATGCTTGCATACCAATCGAAAGCAACATCCGTCAAGCTATTAACAAACTGACGGAGAAGGAGCGCAGCATTGCCCCCAGTATTTACGCATGATGCTTTAAATAGGGTAATGTGCCGGTTCGCATTTTCCGTCCCATCGAACCTTTCAAATTTGGGGACGACATAGCCAGTGAGAAACTCCAAAAGATCGTACCGAGCAGGATATAGTCTCCCACTACTGCTGGCATCTTTTTGCTCTCCGGCTTCGGCTACCAATGTTTTGAATTTGTTGCAACCAAATCCATGATTTGATCTTGAGTTAGCGAGTTGATGTCATTGGCCGCCAAGACATTTCTCGAGATAGGATGTGACCGGCCTTCATGCGGTCCGCCCACCTTTGGATTTGAGGGAATAGGCGTTGGCTATCTCGGGACACCATGTCCCGGTCCATGAGTAGAACCATGCACTTGATTTGGAGGCTGAGAGGCAAGTTGGGTCGTGAGCTGTAAGACGACGTTTGTCAAGTCGTCAATTTTTTAGTAGAGCTTGGCCATCTCCTTGTCTTTGTTTCTGAGCTGCTTTCGGAGCTTCTGGAAAAGTTGCTACTCTGCGGTCTTAGGATGGAAAGTTGGCTCATCTTCGCTTTCCGAGCTTGACTCTACATGGACTGAGGGGTCTTTCTGCCTATCATCCTCATCGAGAGGGTTTTCATCATCCAGCGGAGGCGGCTGTTCTTGGGAAGCAACAACCACATTCAAGCCAGATTGGGCTTAGGATGTGGTGGCCCCCTCCTTGGTTTTGCTGTGAAGGTTGTCGCTGGGGTGCCCGCCCGCCATATAGACCGTATGGATAATATATCCAGCCGTCTTTTTATTATCGGCGGCTGATTTCACGGATCGCTGTCTTGACCCTTCTGTTTTGGTAACGGGCAGTCGATTGAAGGCGGATGGCCTGGCCGGATTCTTGAATGGTGCTGGCGCTTCTTTTCTGGATTTGCCCCGCTGCTTTTGCGCGGCGCAGAGCGCCTGATAGACTCTTGAAGAGACAGTGTCATACTTTTTCTGTTAGAGCCGGGACACGTCTCTTTGTAGCAACGTTCGGACCATTGTCTTCTTGATCCTGGCGGTCATGGCATTTTTCTGAACCCACTTCAGAGGTTCGATGGAATTGCTGATTTTTACAGCCAACCCAGCCGTCGTCGCGGAGTAACCCTGCTTTCGGAACCTCACAAGACTCCACTTGGCCGAAGTCCTGGCCCTCTTGTTGGCTCGATACCTGAGCCGCTTCTGCCTTAACTTTTCTGCTTTAAGCACCTGGCAGACTTCGGCTCTTTGGGAAGACGCCATAGACCGGGCGATGGAGGATTTTAGAGATACGCTCGATTGTACATTTGTTGGAGTCATCGCCTGAGCTCGTCCGCACCATTTAATGTTGCCCTTTGTACCGGAAGTCTTGCCCCCAGCTGGAGCGCCAGAGAGTCGTTCAGACACCGTCTTAATCTTCGGTTGTGGTGCTTTAGCGATCACAACATTCGGCCTCTTGCCCCTTGAGACCGGCTTGGCCACCTGTTTTGCCAGGATTTCTGCCAGATGAGCGCTTCCGGCATGGTAGATGATGACGGAGCCAAACTGGTGGGGCAGTTCCTCCCACTTTCGACCGAGGCTTGCGGGGAGAACCACACGAGCATTGACCTTGACCACGTATGGGATCGGGGTCGCGTTGGAAGCTGAATTCGTCTTGGGAGACATTGTCGTCGAAAGTTGATTGCTGCACGGGAAAAAAACATCATTTCAGTATAGGCAATCGATATGTATATTGATTGAGTTCACATGAACGTTTAACCTGAAATATGAGAGGAGAGAAAGGTCCCACCGGGCGTGCCAGAATCTGTAGAGTGTTTTTCGTCACCCCATTGAGATGGGAATGCGCGCGCGCTTGTCAGGCGCATTACTGACTCCCCCTGCCTAGGGTAGGCTGGGGTTTATTGATTGCAGGGATCCAAATCTCCGGCAGCCGCGGACTAAGCTGCCGTTAATTACCCCTCGCCTTTAGAGCGAGAGAACCTCCGATTAACGGGTCAAACAGGTCATGCGAACTCAATGTGCCGTGTATGTGTGTTGTGTTTTGAAAGGGGGTTTTGAATATATCGGGGGGCCCGCAGAGCTTTTACGGGGGTGCCGCTACCCGAATAGCGGGCTGGAGGTCAAGGGGGCTAGCAGCCCCCTAGCGGGGTGCGGGGCAGCGCCTTGTTAGAAAAATTTTTCTAACAGGGGCAATGTTGTGGAGTATGTGTGTGTTTGTATATGTATATATACATACACACACACACACATAAGGGAAAAGGTCATCCAAAGAATGCGTGAGAGAAAGCGCTCGGGCGCTAGCGCTTTGGGCGTTAGCGCTTTGAGCGCCAGGGCGCTAGCGCCCTACGTGCCATGCACAGGGCACTCAGGCTCTAGCTCTTTGGGCGCTAGCGCTTTGGGCACAAGAGCGCTAGCGCCCCACGTGTCAAGCACGTGGGCGCTCGGGCGCTAGCACTTTGGGCGCTAATGCTTTAAGCGCAAGAGTGCTAGCGCTTTGAGCGCTAGCGCCCCACGTGGGCGCTCGGACGCTAGCGCTTTGGGCGCTAGCGCTCTGGACGCGCTCGGGAGGCAAAAGGGACTTGGTCCCTGCAATGGGAGTTGTACTCCCAGAAAGGAACACTTATTATTTTGTATATATGTATATATACGAGGAGTTAAACTCCTAAGAAATTTTGAAGCCGATGAAGGGGGCTTCTCCCCTTGAGCTCTGGATCTTCCCCAAAGTGGGGTTTCTGGAGATGGGTCTCCTTTTTCTTCCTTTGTTGGCCGGATCTTGAAGATCAAGAACTATGAGATTTTAAAAATCTCTCCTTTCTGAGATCTGATGGAAGATCTGAGTTCCCCTTTAGGGGTTTTGTGGTGAAAAGCTATTTAGTTTTATAAAAGGAAGAGTAAAACTCTTGATTTAATTCAAAAGAAAGAAGAAGGTTTTAGAACCTTGAGGAAGGAGAAGATCACAGATTTGGATTTTTTTTTTGGAGAGAGAAAAAGTTCTTGAGATATTTTCATTATCTTGGCTTTTATAGGCTATACACTTTACATATAGCCCCTTGAGGTTTACAAAATAGCATTTTTCCCATCCCATAGCTCATGTGCCATTTCTTTTTTCACATAAACCATGGGCTTTACAAAAATTTGGCTTTATACCCATTCATGCATAAAAAAATTACATAAAAATTATTTATTACATGATTTCATTTTGGGTATGGAGGAGGGCCGGCCGCTTCATGTTCGTACTCGACCTGGGCATGGGCCCACTTGATCCGGGCTTGGGCCCAGTTGGCTTGGGGTTGACCTTGACTTTGACTTGGTCAACCGGGGTGCAATTTTCGACCCCAACAGTATAGGAATTTCACTTCCTACAAAGTTCATGTCATCCAAATACCAGAATATCACACCCTACTATTTTCTTAACAGATCCATCCCCTATTCTGATGAAGTCAAAACCTATGACTGTCACATCAAAACTAGATGATATATCTCCGCTATACCTGCTTTTGTCTATAAATAGACATAATCTACTTGCTCAGTACGCTTCCGCTGCTCCCACTGACTACAACAACCCTCTGGCAGAGTCATACACGTGCACTTCTAAAGTTAGTTTAGAACGACGCTATACTCATCCTCCTGCCGGGTCTCATAGTCTAGAATAGCAGTAATGGCAAGTCTGAGTGAATAAGAACCTCCCTGTCACTATCTTTGAGGATACCAAAGTACCTCTCGAGTGTCTGAGGTTACCCACCATATCTGTGGAGTGGCTCATGGAATGTCAAACCCGATTTAATATAATCGTTTGTGGTCTGGAATCACTTCCAGTTCTACCATACCCCCACTACTGTTTTCTGAAAAAAACCATTTTATTAAAACTGTGATGAGTCAAGAACAATATCACTATTGATCTTCCTGATGGTAGAAAGTTAACCCTCGTCATAGCCCGGGTTAACCCACAAACTGCCATTACGGAAACGTGCTTTGAGTTATCCCGAGTCTGGTTTTAAGCATAAGCCATACAACTCTGTATACCTTAACATCGTTAAGATATGAACCATTCTATATACAATATAGAAACAGAGACACTGATTTAATTGGAACCAGATTCAAATCATGCAGCTGTCTACAGTGCATGTCAACTAAATGGAAGGAGGCCGATCAACATTACTCAATTAGGAGTGCATCCAAATATGAGTAACCTGAAAGAGAAGCAAGTTCTCAAAACCATTACTATCAACTGAATACCAAACACAAGTATCTACACTTTCGATCACCTTGAAGAATCCTGATATTTGCAACACATGGTTCTCTACTTTATTCTTGTACCTATAACTTCTCAAAACTTGGACATTGTATTTCTACGAAATACTTGTCTAAAACTGGAGAAATCACAAGTAAACAGAATATAGTACGAGTACCAAACCCTCTGTCCTTATGGACACTGGACAACATACAATACTTTGTATAAGTCTCCTGAGTTGAATAACTCAAACCCCGCGCGCCGTAGGTTGAAAACTGTACTATGGTTAAGAAGAATTACACCACTATTTAATGCTCCTTACCCAATCATCAACTGATATAAGTAAATGTCATGGAAATAATTTCAAAAAGTTATATCTCACTTTATAAAATAAACGTACAGATATATCGGTTTGAAATTGGTGCATAACAACGGATATTCAAAACCAAATATTTGCCGTCAGGCAAAACCCCAGGTGATTCCCTCAAATATCACCAATTACAACGAATTCCGATATAATGAGGATATAATCACCTAATTCTCAATAATTTACTCCCACTCATCATCTGTAAAACCATACATATATGAGAATCAAGTCTGGTAAATACATACCCTGAATCAAGGATCTAATTGGGAAATCAGTTTTCAATTAACAACGGATAATGAAACTGAAACATGAAAATGTTTCGAAGGGGTATACGGGTATTCCTAGTAATACCTATTCCATTATTCAGATTCATGACTGTAACCGTATATCTCCTTGCCATCTCTCCAAATTCCTTTATTTGTCTCTACTCGGTACCTTCTGTACACCACCCTTAGGCTAAATGGTTTTCTTCCTTTCCTACCGTTCGGCACCAGCCTATGGTTTGGAAGAAGACTATCCAATAAGCGTAATAGGTGTACTCCCCTAATCTTAGGAGCCCTCGCAACCTGAGAAAAGGTAAAGGGAAAAAACAACAGAATAATCTTTATTCTATTTTCCTGAACCAAAATCCATCCTCAAACTGGAACAAGTTCCTTCGAGTACGATGGACTATCTAATAACAATGGATCTTCGTAGTGATACATGGTGTTCTGGAGAAATTCAAAGGTGATGTAGGAGTGGCAATGAAATACATGGTTTGGTCGTGAATGATAGCAGTCGCAATTTACTTTTCTCTCTTTCTAATCCCTTTATTTGTCTTTACTTATTACCTTCAGATCCTGTCACGCCCCGCTTCCCAGTATACGGTGAAGGGGACGGGACGAGGCCGCTACGTATTTACTCTGAAGTAAATACGCTAAGCGTATCTAAGCAATATAAAAGAAATGTACACAAGAGACAAATGTAGTGAAACAGCAACTTTATTTATTAACATTCTTTTTACAATACATGGAAAGAAAATACAACTGATAAAAAGAAACAATGCCTAAACAATGGCATAACAGGAATGTAAAGTACTGAAAGAAAAAGTGTACAATGAAACTAAAGTGCTGGGTCTTCAGCAAACTGATCCAAGTCTTCGGCAGTAGGCTCGATCTATGACGTGTCCAAATTACCTGACGACATTCAAAGAAGAAAGAAAGTGAATGTCGTCAGCTAACTGGTCGCTCGGTAAGTCCCAAAGATAGGAGTAAAGTAGAATAGACAGAATAAAAAGGTATCTTTTAAACTTGTATTATCTTGTAGTAATGTCGTATTAACGCTGTTGTTTGTAGCTTGGTACAGAAGAATGCCGGTGTATACAAGAAGGGTCTCTATATGCCAGAGACTAGAGGCAAGTATAGTACAAAGAACCGTTTATGCCACGGTACAACAGCAACAGGATTTATGTTAGGTGTATTAAGTTTTACAGTCTCGTGTCACTTTTAACACCTTCCGTACCAATCTACCCTTTTAAACCCCGTAATGTTTTGATTGTATTGTTTGTCTTGTAAATTGTATTGATTGTATAATTGATTGACTGACCGAAACCATGATATCAGTAAACGGATGTAACCGTAGAATCATGTATATGAAATAACTGGAGAACCATGTACGTGGAATGTATATCCATAGTTCGGTTCAGTCAAGTTGTATAGAGTGATAATTGGATTCATGGATTCATGTGAAATGTAATATTGAAGATTGTAGATTGTAGATTGTACTTGAATCATATTCAAGTCGGATTATACTGAGACTCAAACTGAGTCAGACAATTAGCAAAGTAGATTGAAGTCCTGATTGTTTTTATTAATTTGTCTATCCTAGATAGGCAAGCACCCACTTCTCCGGCTCCCTGAGGCTCAAGAGATTGGTCACGCTTAAACCTATGTTTACTAGGGTCTTTAGGGTAATTTATAGAACTTGAGGGGGTTTTATGTAAAAATACTTTTATATACTTTTAAAAATACACCCCAAATATTTATTATTCGTCTTTAGAGTTGTAATGAATGTAGATTTTATATTGTGATATTCCTAATGAAAATATCCTAAATTCAGAATTAAATGTATTTATTTGTAATAATGATTATATGGAATTCATGGTATTTTAGTGTAAAATTGATTCTTATGATATTGTAGAAAAGGTGGAATATTTATAATACATCAAAAATAGATATGTTTATGTTACATATACATCTATTTATATGAAAATAATTTTAATATATATTTTATATTCTAAAAATCTCATTTTCTTAAGATGTCGTATTTTAAATCTTTCGAGACCGAATGCTCCTTGCAGAGGTCTGAATCTCGCACTGCTAAGCCCGAGGATGTGCGATAATCCACACCATCCCGAACGGGTTCCCCAAAATGGGTTGTAGCGGCGCTTTGCAAAGATTGTATAAATACTAAATCCTTTAGAAAACGGTTTTATGAAGTAAGTGGTATTTATTTGTAAAGATGTCAAGTTTCCGTATTCTATGTTCTAGGGTCTCCTAAGTCAACTAGACTATTCCTAACTGGTCCAAAACGACAAGTTGTGAGATACTTCAAATCGCCTCTTCACCGCCAATTGTGGCCAGGTAAGTACAAGTGAAGAAAGGAGGGATCCGCTCACGAATCACCGTGAGACGGGCCGTTTAAAGTTACCTTTCTCACTTGCTTAGCCTAGACACCACAAAGTCGGGTTTAGATAAACGACTGATGTCCACAATCTTATCCTATTTTCATAATAAGTGGTATTTATTTAAAAAGTGTATCAATACTAAATATTTTTAGAAATGGTTTTATTTAGTATAGGGTATTTAAATGAAAATATTCGTTTTCCCGTATTCTAAGTTTTCAATGGTATCGTGTTATGTTGCATATGAGTGTGTGAGGAGGTAGGTCGTTACCTCGTGATCTACTTTAAATGTATAGCAAGTTTAATGGAGTTAAATGTAGGATTGAAACAATGTGGTATTTAAGTGAAAAATACGATGAATGGAAATAGCTATCATTTCATATAATGAAACTTGATCAATTTGTTTGATTAGTGTTTAATAGTCAACATGAGGAAGTTTAAGTATGATTGTGTTAGTGAGAATTGGAATTTTATGAAGAAACCGAATCGGAAATCGGATTTGTTCCGATTCCGTCGGGTTTCGTAAATCCGTATTTTTAGATAGAAGAGATGGGTAAAAATTGGGACTTACGGGTTTTAGATCACACAAGAGAGTGAGAGTGAAGTATAGGAATCGCCGATGTATTGCGTCGTCGCCGGTAGTTCCTAAAACGATCGCCAGAAGTTCGCCGTAGATTTCGCCGGAGCTTCGCCTTTTCGCTCGTTTTCAAAGTACACACGATTCTTGGAATTTTGAGAGAGTGGGCTCAGAATTTTGGGATGAGAGGATAGAGGGTAGGGGTGTATTTATAGGGATAGCCTAGGATTAGGATAGGTGTAGGGTTTTTAATTAAAAAAATATAAAAATGTAGGAAATTCATTAAAAAATTATAGTAAATAGGTGTTAATATGCTCTTTGGAACCGATCTCATAAATTGGAGTGTGTGGGGGGTTTCAGAAGATGAAAAGACACAATATCGTAGTTGGCGACTCAGTCATCCGGCCGAGTCCGGCCGGCGGCGCCGGCCCGATTCGGCCGGTCCGCCGGCCGACTCGGCCGAGTCAGGCCGAGTCGGGGTCTTGGGAGGTGGGGGGTCGCCGGGGGTAGGCACTGGTATATTCAGATTTTCAGGTTCAGTTCAAGGTTTGGGAGTTATCTCAGGTGGACGGTTGGGCTTCTATAAAAATTTAAACAAAATAAATATTAAAAATAATGTGGGGCAGGGGATTTGAACTCTGGTGGCTTGGTTCAGCAGTGCAAGGTATTACCAATGAGCTATAAGCTCCTTCTTGTAATTATAGTGTGAGATAAATACTTAAAGTGGTAATAGCAACATTAAATACTCCAAGTATTACTTTGAATTTAAATCAAATTTTTGTACACTAAAAATGGAGTTGTTACATTCTTTTAACTTGTAATTAAAAAGCAAAATAACTACTTATATCTTGTGCTCAAGTTAAAATACCCCTTTCTGGATTTTGAAAAAATATTTGAAAAACATTTGTATAGGAAAAAGTGTATAATAAAATTAGGGTTGTTACATTCTACCCTCCTTATAAAAATTTTGTCATCGAAATTTGTAAAAGGAAAGTGTAACAAATCCCAGAAAAGTTTGGTGCTGGTGTACTGACAGTATGTGAAGAAATAACAAGGTGGTGCAAGGGTTTTAAAATGTGAAGAATGTGTGAAGGAATGAAAGAATGTGAAGGTTTTGGTAAGATTGTAAAAGAGGATAGGGAATTTTGGGTTAGGACAGATTCAAGGTATATGATTCAAAGAATATGAAATGATAAGATTCAAAGAATATGATTGTAAAGAATGTTTTAGTTGCTGCTTCTTGTGTTATATTTCTTAGGTTGTTCACGCAGAACAGAACTGCATATTATGGTTCTATACAGCTCTGACCTGCATGGACCGCCAACAAAACCTAAATTCACGCCCCGCTTCCCAGTATACGGTGAAGGGGATGGGACGAGGCCTCTACGTATTTACTCTGAAGTAAATATGCTAAGCGTATCTAAGCAATATAAAAGAAATGTACACAAGAGACAAATGTAGTGAAACAGCAATTTTATTTATTAACATTCTTTTTACAACACATGGAAAGAAAATATAACGGATAAAAAGAAACAATGCCTAAACAATGGTATAACAGGAATGTAAAGTACTGAAAGAAAAAGTGTACAATGAAACTAAAGTGCTGGGTCTTCAGCAAACTGTGTAACACCCTAGTTCATATATACCATATTCTATTTGATTATTTTCTTTATCTTGTGGCTAATTCTTGGTTTTACTGTGTTTTGGGTGCGAATAGTATATTTGACATCTGTATTGCATCCGACCCGACCCGGGCATGGTTTGGACTATATTTGTATTTACCAGAATATCAAATTTTATTTATATAATATTAATTTTATAAACTGATACAAATTAAAATTTAGTTAAGTAATAAAAGATTTTTTAAATTTAAATCTAAGCTAATTTCCTAAAAAACTAACAACCCCTTTCTCTCTCTCTCTCGTGACTCTCTCTCTCCCCTCTGCATATATATATATATATATATATTTATATATATTTATATATATTTTATTTATTTATTTTGTATCTTTCCTTATTTAATACACAGCCTCTTCTTTTTACTTCTTCTTCTTCTTCCTTCTTTCTTTTTCTTGATCTTGTTTCTTGATTCCGGTGATCACCGCCGGAGCCGTGCTCGTCGCTGACGATCCAAGTGATCCAGTGAACGTACCTTGCCTGTGTGATCACCCTCTTGCCTTGCCTGGACCCGTCCCTCATGTCGCGTGTGCGCTGCGACGATTTACCGACGTCGGACGTGCCGTGCGTATCCGTCGCGTGATTCGATCGAGGCAAGTTTACAACTTGCTACATGATATGCTTTATGTAATTTATTTATATGTTTCTGTATCATCATCATCATCATCATCATCATACAGCTATATCTATATAATTTATATACCGTAGTTATTTAACTTTAATATGTTTTATAATATAAAATGTATGAAAGTTTACAACTTGCGACATGCTATAATTATATCTATAAAAATATATATTGTCGTAATATTTCTTATTATTATCTTTAATTAGTTTATAATCTGCATTTTATAATGTTATACAAAATACAATTTGAAAATATTATAGTTTACACATAAAACGTCGTTGCAAAGCGGATACGACAAATCTGAAATTTACTGTACACCTTACCTTATAAAATTCATTATAAATCATAGAAAAATCATTAGTATAAGTTCTTTAGTTCGTTACGAATCTAACTCAAAATACTATAACTCTACGAAATATTTACTTGCAAAATAAATTGTTTAAATAACATAAAATGCAAATGAAAATATTTCTAAACTGCTGTCCAGGGAAATTCCAGCAGCAAATTTCAACTTCGAATATTCATAGGTTTTTGTAGGAACAACCTAAGATACTTAAACTTATAAAAATGAAAACCATATTGAATTATCTTTGTTTTGGTATAAGACACGTCCCTTTTGGAGAAAGTTTGTTATTTTTAAGCTATTTTACAAATTAGGGTGACGCTGAATTTCTGAACGGGACTTTCTTGTGCATAGTTAATCAATACCACTTTTATAGTTATTAATCGGTTTGAATATGTTATGCATGTTAATATTATTATATCAATATCTATTTAAAAAATAATAGTGCTTGTGTTTTAATATTCAGCAAATTTTACCGATTTACAGTTTTATAGTATCCGTCTGTATCCATACGGTTTATTACATATCTAGTTGCACGCCGAGACCATATTATCTCATTTTACTGTTACATTAGTATCCCATACTTGATCTTGTGCATCCTACATAGTCATGATGTAATCCCTGATAAATATTTGTGCATCCATGCTTTATTTGTGCACCCGTACCTGTTACAGTTTTATTATGAGCATCCGTTTGATACCTGTACACTACTTGATGTGACCTGATACACCACTACTTGACATGACTTGATACATATACACAACCTGACATGACCTGATATATCACTACTTGACTTGATACCTGATCTTGTTACTAATGTAAAAAAATCTTGACCTGTAGTCCCTACGGACATTTCCTGTTGTCTATACAGACAAACCTGTACCCGCTTGATCCCGTGTTGGCATTAGCTCCAGATTTATCAATACCTGACTTACACACATAACTTGGGGGTATGAGGAAATCAAGAATGTAGCCAAACGTAACTCAAAGGGCATTACATCATGTTACCGTGGTCCCGTGGGGTTTAACGGGACGTAGACTGACAGTCTATTATATCTTGTTACCGTGGTCCAATGGGGTTGAACGGGGCATAGAACGATGGGTTACGATGAGAATTATATTAATTAACTTCGAAGACTTTAGAATAGATAACCCAGTAGCGCAGTTTAGATTACTTACCGCACATCACATGTGCTTATACCCTTCACTGTCCCTTATTCGTGATACTGTTATACTTTTATTACTGTTCATACTCATGCATGCATGTCTTGTTACCTCTTGATTATATTATTGTTTGATATTATGACGCACTGACGTCTGGGTTTTGCATGGCCCAGATCCTCTACCTTTGTCGCAGGCTGATCAGGAGTATTTCCGCCGTCAGGCCGAGCAGTGAGGATCCTGTTAGTATCTAGTTAGTTATTTCCGTACTTTCCAGATGTTATTGTTACTTGGATTTATTGCTTCCGCATATTATTTCTTGACTCGTTTATTTTGGCTCATGGACATGTACTAGATAGTTTATTTACTTTCCTGTTCTTGATATCTTCTAGACAGCCGTAATGT
This sequence comes from Agapanthus africanus, assembly GCA_030015575.1. Classification (NCBI taxonomy): domain Eukaryota; kingdom Viridiplantae; phylum Streptophyta; class Magnoliopsida; order Asparagales; family Amaryllidaceae; genus Agapanthus; species Agapanthus africanus. The sequence goes on along the minus strand of JASDDO010000019.1, from coordinate 815,598,134 downwards.
GACTGTGGAAGGATGTTTCCTAGACACAGGTAGCATGGTTGGCTCTGTCACGTGTCAATCTTAGCGCACTCTGGGAAGCGAGGCATGACAGGGTTTGTTTGGTATCAGAGCCATAGGATTTGGGTTGATCAGGTTTGATTCTTTTGTAGTTGGGTATTGGACCCAATACATGAATCAGAATACTCGTAATTAAGAGCATGTCCTGCCACTTTACCATCTTGCCATTCTTGAATCTTAACTTCCTCCTGATCCTTACGCAAACCTCTTTGCATCTTGACTTGAAACCTTCTGGTTCCCTATTGTTTCTTTCTATTCTGATACTAGGATTTGGTCGACTTGAACGGAGTTATGTTATTGTACCCATGAACTGCAGCATGGTTACAATACGGTACCCTATTTAAGTAACTTGGAGTCCTAGTCTTGATTCACTTCCTTATTTCATGGTCGTTATATTGCCTTGCTTCTCTTGCTTTCCAGTTTATATTTATCGCAAGCTTGAATCCTGTTTACCGTGCTTATCTTCTTCAGTATCTTAGTTTCAGAGGAAGTTGTTTCAGGTATTCTACTTGTTCATGATTTTCCCGCATTAGCATTATTCGATTCTGGTGCATCCCATTGTTTTATGTCGTCCAAGTTTATTGCTGCATACTCGATTTCTTGCATGACCCTGTCTAGTTGTTGGGACATACACACTGGGAATGGGAAGATCATAGCTAGTAAAGAATGTAAGGATTGTCCAGTTGTTATTTCTGGACGGGAGTTATTTGCAGATTTCTTGGTGATTAATACCGGCAGTTATGAAGCTGTCTTGGGAATGGATTTTCTTGGCACTTTCCACGCTCACATTGATTGTAGGGCAAAGAAAATGATTTTCCAGATTCCCGGACATCCAGAGTTTGTTTTCGCTGGAGGAAGCAGTTCTGTCGGGACAGTCGAGTTTAGGGCTAGGCCGACAAACAATGTTCTTTCATCAATGGAAGTTGACAAGGAGGAAGCACCGGCTGTAGTTCGAGAGTTTATGGATGTGTTCGAGGACATCTCGGGTTTACCGCCAAAATGAGATGTGGAGTTCGCAATCGATCTTATTCCTGGTGCAGTGCCAATCTCTAAGGCGTACTATCCAATGGCACCAGTGGAGTTGGAAGAAGTCAAGAAGAAGATTACCGAATTACTTGAGAAGGGTTAGATTCGCAGCAGCAATTCACCTTGGGGTGCTCCAGTTCTTCTAGTCAAGAAGAAAGGTGGCACACGGAGGATATGCATCGATTATCGAGAATTAAACCGGGTGACTATTAAGAACAAGTACCCGATCCCTCGCATTGGCGAATTATTCGAGCAACTCAATGGCGCGAGGGTATTCTCGAAACTGTATTTGCGATACAGATATCATCAGGTCCTAGTTAAATCAGAAGATACTTGCAATACTGCGTTCCGAACTTGGTATGGACATTACGAGTATTTAGTGATGCCATTCGGAGTCACGAATGCACTGGCGATATTTATGGACTTGATGAACCGAGTCTTTTCACCGTTCTTAGACCAGTTTATAGTAGTGTTTATCGATAATATTCTAGTCTACTCGAGGAGCATTGAAGAGTATGCTGAACACTTGAAAATCGCACTGCAGACATTGAGACAAGAAAGATTGTATGCAAAGATGAGCACGTGCGAGTTTTGGCTTGAAGAAGTGAAGTTTTTGGGGCATGTTGTATCAGGAGATGGAATCGCCGTTGATCCCGAGAAGATTGCGGCAGTTCAAGATTGGCCGATTCCGAAGAGTATAGTGGAAATCAGAAGTTTTCTTGGACTTGTCGGATATTACAGAAGATTCATGGAGAATTTTGCTCGTTTGGCTGAACCTTTGACCAAGCTTACGCGGAAGGTAGTACCGTTCGTATGGATGGATAAATGTGCGTCAGCTTTTGAGGCATTGAAGCAAAGATTGATTACCGCTCCTATTTTGACCGTACCAGACATTTCCGGAGGATTGGTGATTCACAGCGACGCATCTGGGAAAGGTTTAGGCTGTGTTTTGATGCAGCATGGGAAGGTTATAGCTTACGCATCGAGACAAGTTGAAGATCCATGAGAAGAATTACCCAACTCATGATTTAGAGCTAGTAGCTGTGATTTTTGCTTTGAAGATTTGGAGACACTACTTATTGGGCGAAAGGGTCGAAGTATTCATCGATCACAAAAGCCTAAAATACGTGTTCACACAGAAAGAGCTTAACATGAGGCAGCGTAGATGGTTGGAGCTGATGGCTGACTACGATCTTGATCTTAAGTACCATCCGGGGAAAGTTAATGTTGTGCGATATGCGCTTAGTCGGTTGCTAGCAATTCGGATGTTGACTGCACAGAAGGAGCTTATCGATGATTTTCGGAGATTCGAGTTGGAGATTGTACTACCGCATTCTTCGGGACAATTGATGCAGCTGCAAGTACAGTCGTCATTGATCGAGAGTATTAAAGCAGCACAGTCGCAGGACCCAAGATTGTAGAAGTTTCGAGAACAGGTTGAACCTGGACTTCGAACGGACTTGTTGATTCATGAAAATGGTTCATTGCGATATGGTAGCCGTTTGTGTGTGCCAAAAGGAGATATTCACGAAGAAGTTATGAAGGAGGCACACAGTTCCGCGTATTCCGTACATCCAGGAGGCACGAAGATGTACCGTGATCTACGAAAGCATTTCTGATGGGAAGCCATGAAAAAGGAGATTGCTCGTTTTGTAGCGAAGTGCTTGGTGTGTCAGCAAGTTAAGGCTGAACATCAAAGGGTTGCTAGTTTATTACAACCACTTCCGATTCCTCAATGGAAGTGGGATCATATAACCATGGATTTCATGACTGCTTTACCGTGGAGTCCAACGGGCCACAATACAGTATGGGTGTTTGTTGATCGATTGACTAAGGTAGCTCATTTCATACCATTTCGAGTTGGTCAATCAACAGAAGTGTTGGCAGAACGATACATGCAGGAAATTGTAAGATTGTATGGAGTACCTGTGGGCATCGTTTCTAATCGTGATACCCGATTTTCGTCGCACTTTTGGAGGAGCTTACAGGAAAGTTTGGGGACTCGATTGAAGTTTAGCACAGCTTATCATCCTCAGACAGATGGCCAGTCGGAGAGAACGATCCAAACCCTTGAATACATATTGAGAGCTTGCATGTTAGACTTCAAGGGTTCATGGGAGGATCATCTACACTTGGTGAAGTTTTCTTACAATAACAGTTTTCAGGCGACTATTCAGATGGCTCCATTCGAAGCATTATATGGTCGCAAGTGTCGTTCACCTGTTTGTTGGGACGATATTGGAGAACGAAGATTGTTGGGACTGGATTTGATAGTGCAGACAGTAGAGAAAGTTAACACTATCTGGAATCATATGATGGCAGCACAAGATCGGCAGAAGAGCTGGGCCGATATATCGAGAAAACCTCTAAAGTTCGCTGTTGGTGATCTGGTATTCTTGAAGATATTACCAACTAGAGGAGTGATTCGTTTTGGGAGTCGAGGCAAGCTTAGTCATCGATTCGTTGGGCCTTTCGATATTATTGAGCGTGTTGGAGAAGTGGCTTATCGATTGGCTTTACCACCATCTTTGACGTGTTTCATATATCTTAACCCCGTAAGTATGTTCGAGATGAAACACACGTGCTGGATCATTCAGACCTGACTGTAAGGGAGGATTTTACCTATGAAGAACGACCGATATCGATTGTTGATCGAAGAGAAAAGGTCCTCAAGAACAAGGTTATCCCGCTCGTACTTGTTTTATGGGGGAATCGCTCTCACGGAGAATCGACTTGGAAACGAGAAGACGAGATTCGATAGAAGTTTTAACACCTCTTCTCTTAGATTCATGTTTTCTTATCTTTTCTCGTTCCGGGAATTAGGAGGACGAAATTATTTTGTAGTTGGGTATAATGTAACACCCTAGTTCATTTATACCATATTCTATTTGATTATTTTCTTTATCTTGTGGCCAATTCTTGGTTTTACTGTGTTTTGGGTGCGAATAGTATATTTGATATCTATATTGCATCCGACCCGACCCGGGCACGGTTTGGACTATATTTGTATTTACTAGAATATCAAATTTTATTTATATAATATTAATTTTATAAACCGATACAAATTAAAATTTAGTTAACTAATAAAAGATTTTTTAAATTTAAATCTAAGCTAATTTCCTAACAAACTAACAACCCCTTTCTCTCTCTCGCTCTCTCGTGACTCTCTCACTCTCTCCCCTCTGCATATATATATTTATGTATTTTATTTATTTATTTTTTATCTTTCCTTATTTAATACACAGCCTCTTCTTTTTATTTCTTCTTCTTCTTTCTTCTTTCTTTTTCTTGATCTTGTATCTTGATTCCGGTGATCACCGCCGGAGCCGTGCTCGTCGTGGACGATCCGAGTGATCCAGTGAACGTACCTTACCTGTATGATGACCCTCTTGCCTTGCCTGGACCCGTCCCACATGCCGCGTGTGCGTTGCGACGATTTACCGACGTCGGACGTGCCGTGCGTATCCGTCGCGTGATTCGATCTAGACAAGTTTACAACTTGCTAAATGCTATACTTTATGTAATTTATTTATATGTTTCCGTATCATCATCATACAGGTATATCTATATAATTTATATACCGTAGTTATTTAACGTTAATCGGTTTTATAATATAAAATGTATGAAAGTTTACAACTTGCGACATGCTATAATTATATCTATAAAAATATATATTGTCGTAATATTTCTGATTATTATCTTTAATTAGTTTATAATCTGCATTTTATAATATTATACAAAATATAACTTGAAAATATTATAGTTTACACATGAAACGTCATTGCAAAGCGGATACGACAAATCTGAAATTTACAGTACACCTTAACTTATAAAATTCATTATAAATCATAGAAAAATCATTAGTATAAGTTCTTTAGTTCGTTACGAAGCTAACTCAGAATAATATAACTTGACAAAATATTTACTTGCAAACTAAATTGTTTAAATAACGTAAAATGCAAATGAAAATATTTCTAAACTGCTGTCCAGGGAAATTCCAGCAGCAAACTTTCAACTTCGAATGTTCATAGCTTTTTGTAGGAACAACCTGAGATACTTCAATTTATAAAAATGAAAATATTATTGAATTATCTTTGTTTTGGTTAAGACACGTCCCTTTTGGATAATTTTTTTTATTTTTAAGCTATTTTACAAATCAGGGTAACGCTGAATTTCTGAACGGAACTTTCTTGTGCATAGTTAATCAATACCACTTTTATAGTTATTAATCGGTTTGAATATGTTATCCATGTTAAAATTATTATATCAATATCTATTTAATAAATAATAGTGCTTGTGTTTTAATATTCAGCAAATTTTACTGATTTACGGTTTTATAGTATCCGTCTGTATCCGTACAGTTTATTACATATCTAGTTGCACGCCGAGACCATATTATCTCATTTTACTGTTACATTAGTATCCCATACTTGATCTTGTGCATCCTACATAGTCATGATGTAATCCCTGATAAATATTTGTGCATCCATGCTTTATTTGTGCACCCGTACCTGTTACAGTTTTATTATGAGCATCCGTTTGATACCTGTACACTACTTAATGTGACCTGATACACCACTACTTGACATGACTTGATACATGTACACAACCTGACATGACCTGATATATCACTACTTGACTTGATACCTGATCTTGTTACTAATGCCGACAAATCTTGACCTGTTGTCCCTACGGACATTTCATGTTGTCTATACAGACAAACCTGTACCCGCTTAATCCTGTGTTGGTATTAGCTCCAGTTTTATCAATACCAGACTTACACACATAACTTGGGGGTATGGGGAAATCAAGAATGTAGCCGAACGTAACTCAAAGGGTTATTTCATCATGTTACCGTGGTCCCGTGGGGTTGAACGGGATGTAGACTCACAGTCTATTATATCTTGTTACCGTGGTCCAATAGGGTTGAACGGGGCATAGACCGATGGGTTACGATGAGGATTACATTAATTGATTTCGAAGACTTTAGAATAGATAACCCAGTAGCGCAGTTTAGATTACTTACTGCACATCACATGTCTTTATACCCTTCACTGTCCCTTATTCGTGATACTGTTATACTTTTATTACTGTTCATACTCATGCCTGCATGTCTTATTACCTCCTGATTATATTATTGTTTGATATTATGACGCACTGACGTCTGGGTTTTGCATGGCCCAGATCCTCTACCTTTGTCGCAGGCTGATCAGGAGTATTTCCGCCGTCAGGCCGAGCAGTGAGGATCCTGTTAGTATCTAGTTAGTTATTTCCGTACTTTCCAGATGTTATTGTTACATGGATTTATTGCATCCGAATATTATTTCTTGACTCGTTTATTCTGGCTCATGGACATGTAGTAGATAGTTTATTTACTTTCCTGTTCTTGATATCTTCTAGACAGCCGTAATGTGACTGTGGAAGGATATTTCCTAGCCACAGGTAGCATTGTTGGCTCTGTCACGTGCCAATTCTAGCGCACTCTGGGAAGCGGGGCGTGACAAACTGATCCAAGTTTTCAGCAGTAAGCTCGATCTTTGACGTGTCCAAATTACCTGACGATATTCAAAGAAGAAAGAAAGAGAATGTCGTCAACGAACAGGTCGCTCGGTAAGTCCCAAAGATAGGAGTAAAGTAGAATAGACAGAATAAGAAGGTATCTTTTAAACTTGTATTATCTGGTAGTAATTTCATATTAACGTTGTTGTTTGTACCTTGGTACAGAAGAATACCAGTGTATACGAGAGGAGTCTCTATATGCCAGAGACTAGAGGCAAGTATAGTACAAGGAACCGTTTATGCCACGGTACAACAGCAACTGGATTCATGTTAGGTGTATTAAGTCTTACAGTCTCGTGCCACATTTAACACCTTCCGTACCAATCTACCCCTTTAAACCCCGTAGTGTTTTGATTGTATTGTTTGTCTTGTAAATTGTATTGATTGTATAATTGGTTGACTGACCGAAACCATGATATCAGTAAACGAATGTAACCGTAGAATCATGTATATGGAATAACTGGAGAACCATGTATGTGGAATGTATATCCATAGTTCGGTTTGGTCGAGTTGTATAGATTGATAATTGGATTCATGGATTCATGTGAAATGTAATATTGAAGATTGTAGATTGTAGATTGTACTTGAATCATATTCAAGTTGGATTATACTGAGACTCAAACTAAGTCAGACAATTAGCAAAGTAGATTGAAGTCCTGATTGTTTTTATTAATTTGTCTACCCTAGATAGGCAAGCACCCACTTCTCCGGCTCCCTGAGGCTCAAGAGATTGGTCCCGCTTAAACCTATTTTTACTAGGGTTCTTAGGGTAATTTATAGAACTTCAGGGGGTTTTATGTAAAAATACTTTTATATACTTTTCAAAATGCACCCCAAGTATTTATTATTCGTCTTTAGAGTTGTAATGAATGTGGATTTTATATTGTGATATTCCTAATGAAAATATCCTAAATTCAGAATTAAATGTATTTATTTGTAATAATGATTATATGGAATTCATGGTATTTTAGTGTAAAATTGATTCTTATGATATTGTAGAAAAGGCGGAATATTTATAATACATCAAAAATAGATATGTTTATGTTACATAGACATCTATTTATATGAAAATAATTTTAATATATATTTTATATTCTAAAAATCTCATTTTCTTAAGATGTCGTATTTTAAATCTTTCGAGACCGAATGCTCCTTGCAGAGGTCTGAATCTCGCACTGCTAAGCCCGAGGATGTGCGATAATCCACACCATCCCGAACGGGTTCCCCAAAATGGGTTGTAGCGGCGCTTTGCAAAGATTGTATAAATACTAAATCCTTTAGAAAACGGTTTTATGAAGTAAGTGGTATTTATTTGTAAAGATGTCAAGTTTCCGTATTCTATGTTCTAGGGTCTCCTAAGTCAACTAGACTATTCCTAACTGGTCCAAAACGACAAGTTGTGAGATATCTCAAATCGCCTCTTCACCGCCAATTGTGGCCAGGTAAGTACAAGTGAAGAAAGGAGGGATCCGCTCACGAATCACCGTGAGACGGGCCTTTTAAAGTTATCTTTCTCACTTGCCTAGCCTAAACACCACAAAGTCGGGTTTAGATAAACGAATGATGTCCACAATCTTATCATATTTTCATAATAAGTGGTATTTATTTAAAAAGTGTATCAATACTAAATATTTTTAGAAATGGTTTTATTTAGTATAGGGTATTTAAATGAAAATATTCGTTTTCCCGTATTCTAAGTTTTCGATGGTATCGTGTTATGTTGCATATGAGTATGTGAGGAGATAGGTCGTTACCTCGTGATCTACTTTAAATGTATAGCAAGTTTAATGGAGTTAAATGTAGGATTGAAACAATGTGGTATTTAAGTGAAAAATACGATGAATGGAAATAGCTATCATTTCATGTAATGAAACTTGATCAATTTGTTTGATTAGTGTTTAATAGTCAACATGAGAAAGTTTAAGTATGATTGTATTAGTGAGAAGTGGAATTTTATGAAAAAACCGAATCGGAAATCGGATTTGTTCCGATTCCGTCGGGTTTTGTAAATCCGTATTTTTAAATAGAAGAGATGGGTAAAAATTGGGACTTACGGGTTTTAGATCGCACAGGAGAGTGAGAGTGAAGTATAGGAATCGCCGATGTATTGCGTCGTCGCCGGTAGTTCCTAAAACTATCGCCAGAAGTTCGCCGTAGATTTTGCCGGAGCTTCGCCTTTCGCTCGTTTTCAAAGTACACACGATTCTTGGAATTTTGAGAGAGTGGGCTCAGAATTTTGGGATGAGAGGGTAGAGGGTAGGGGTGTATTTATAGGGTTAGACTAGGGTTAGGTAGGTGTAGGGTTTTTAATTAAAAAAATGTAAAAATGTAGGAAATTCATTACAAAATTGTAGTAAATAGGTGTTAATATGCTCTCTGGAACCGATCTCATAAATTGGAGTGTGGAGGGGGTTTCAGAAGATGAAAAGACACAATATCGTAATTGGCGACTCGGCCGTCCGGCCGAGTCCGGCCGGCGGCACCGGCCCGAGTCGGCCGGTCCGCCGGCCGACTCGGCCGAGTCAGGCCGAGTCGGGGTCTTGGGAGGTGGGGGGTCACCGGGGGTAGGCACTAGTATATTCATATTTTCAGGTTCAGTTCAAGATTTGGGAGTTATCTCAGGTGGACGGTTGGGCTTCTATAAAAATTTAAACAAAATAAATATTAAAAATAATGTGGGGCAGGTGATTTGAACTCTGGTGGCTTGGTTCAGCAGTGCAAGGTATTACCAATGAGCTATAAGCTCCTTCTTGTAATTATGGTGTGAGATAAATACTTAAAGTGGTAACAGCAACATTAAATACTCCAAGTATTACTTTGAATTTAAATCAAATTTTTGTACACTAAAAATGGACTTGTTACATTCTTTTAACTTGTAATTAAAAAGAAAAATAACTACTTATATCTTGTGCTCAAGTTAAAATACCCCTTTCTGGATTTTGAAAAAATATTTGAAAAAAATTTGTAAAGGAAAAAGTGTATAAGAAAATTAGGGTTGTTACAGTACACCACACTTAGGCTAATTGGTTTTCTTCTTTCCCCACCTTTCGGCGTCTGCCTATGGTTTGGAAGAAGACTATCCAATAAGCGCAATAGGTATACTCTCTCCTAATTCTAGGAGCCCTCACAATCTGAGAGAAGGTAAAAAGAAAAGACAACTGAATAGTCTTATTCATTTTCTCCAGAACCGGAAACCATCCTCGAATCTGAAACACGTTTCTTCGAGTTCATATGTAACTATACGATGGTCATATCCAATAAAATGGGATCTTCGTAGTAATACAGAATGTACCTGAGAAAAGTAAAGGGTAAAAGTTGGAGTGACAATGAAGTATGCAACTCCGACAATCCAAAAGCCTGTGTGTTTTAAGAAGGTTCAGTTAACTTGGTTTATGAGTTCTAGTCTAAGGTCGGGACATGGTCGCTGCCAAAGAGAGAGAGAAAAGAAATACTAAGCATGCACTCTAAACTAGATCAGAATGGTTAATCAGTTTATCTAATCAGGATGTCTCCCACTGTTTCCTTAAATTCTCCTCCAAACCATAAGAAGAATTAGTCGGGATCATCTAAAATCACCCGAGGAGTAAACTAACTCATCAGTGGGAATCAGGATCCAACTATCATCGCCTGATAACCTGATTGAATCCACTCAAGTTATCACACTCCAGAAGGTATGTGCATGCTTGGCAAGTTTCCTCTATGTTTGAAACTCCCGATGTGATTTTTACCCCATGCTCTTATGACCTTGACTAAGGCCAACAAATCATAAGTCATATGTCAATTCTACCTGTCATTGTCCAGGTTAATTTGAACCCACCCGTACTCTCCCTTGACTAATGCCAACAAGGTTGTACGACTGTCCCAAACCAACGTATCTATCTATGCAACAGAAAAGTAACAAATAGCTACCATACACTATGCCTTGACTAAGGCCAACAAACATAGCATAAATACTAAGAGCTACCCGTCTGAAATGACGGAGGGCTACAAATGGTTTTTGGCGAAAAACCTTTAACGTAAAGAACTTGATATCGTTGAAGCAACCGGATAGCTTTTTACAAATATATAGTGGCGAAAACCTTTGCTAAAGAGTCACTCCCAGTGAAGGGATCTCGACTTTTTCCTCGTGGAATGAGGTGCAGGATATTCCAACTGAATACCGCGATGCAAAACAAAAAAGTAATCGACTATAGTGAAGTTATTACCTTGACACAAACTTCTGCCCAAGAGGTCACTCCCGGTGAAGGGATCTCGGCTCTTGCCTCGTGGAATGAGGTGCTGGATATTCCAACTGAATACCGCTGTGAAAAACAAAATAAAACGTCCTTGTAATAACAGCTTGTGAAAATTTGTTCCAACAACATCAAATAGGTCTGTTTTCTTTGCATTGATCAGAATAAACGCAGTCCCATCAATTAATCACACCAGAAAAGAACGAAAATATGATGTACGTATATGCCATCCGCATTCGCCACTGGGGCCCGTCATCACCCGTTAGGTTACTTAACTAACGACAGAGCGGGGACTGGACTAGCGCGGATGCAAAACATATACAACATCTACTAGTATATATATAACAATATATAATAATCGCTCCAGGCATGATAGATGCAACATCACAGATAAGCAATATGCATCACAGAACAATACTGATAATCTGGGAGCCCCGGTTTTTCTTTGAGCTGCAAGTGAAACCCGACGTTCCCCGGGTCGTGTGGATAGCCTGTGCAATGAAAACCTAGACCCCTACAAGTGCGACAAGTTACCCGTCAAAACCAGAAGTGAGGCAACCCTCTTCATCAAAGTGAATGGGCCACCCGGCACCTCACGGAATCCGGTAACTGAGCACCCCTCATTGGGTCATCCTGTACCCCCTACGAGTGCGGTGAATAGCCTACCAATTTTACAGTGAGGCCCCCTCCGTCTCATCGTCATGAGATGCGGGCCCGTTGCCCTCTAGAATCCGGCTATATGTGCACTCCATCGTGGGGTAATCCTAGTACAGAAAAGAAAATATATACAACGGTGACATCGACCTCAACCCGGTCGTACACCAAACAAATAATATAGAAACAGGCAGTGACGACAGTCCACATGTCGGACGCTCGTTCCGCGATATCAAATGTACAAATGAAACTAAACTTTACTAACATTGCACCCAAGCTATCCACCACGACGATTCAGCTACAACACAGCACAACACAGAACATTAACGTGAATGTCACGTTCGCAAACTCGTCTAAAAGAACTATAGCAATTAGACAAGTTGTACCGCTCAAATGGCATTCACGGTCACAGATAGTAATGCATGTACTGTAAACTTTAAGCAGTGTTAGAAATATCGACTTCGAAATAACCCCGAATAGCCCCAAACTTGAGAAAAAAAACCATATCCAAACTGGGCTAAATAAACAATACCACTGAACATATATTCCAGTGACTAGACAACACCCCAAAATTCAAGTCCAATCTCCTAAAAAGGACCGGCCTCACCCGGGATTTTGCAACTTTCACCGGGTCACTTCAGGTAGAATGGGCTCGTATTTGGGGAGTGTTCTAGTGGTCCACATAGCAGTCTTCTGCAGTTGCTTAAATAATTTTAGAAGACCATTTAAAATTCGACAGAGAATGGAATACTACGGGTATTGTTTCGGAGTTGTTTCGGTTTCGATACTTTAATATTGTCTAAACCAACTAGTGTGCGGTTAATGGGTTGGCTCTAATACCATGTTGTGTTATGCCAGCGCCCCGGCCATCAATCCGTGGCCAAATGCGAAACAAAAACTTTTAGAAACCGGGGCTAACGGAACCCCGATTACGGATCGTACCTTTAATCCTATACTAGCTATAAGAAAAGGAGTTTAGAGAGGTTACACCGAACGATCCGTGTCCTTCGGTCTTTAACCTCTGTCCAAGCTCCTCGCGGCTTTCTCGATCAAGTTTGATCCTCTGTCTCCCCCATCGAAGACAATCCAACTTTAGAGTATCTACTACGGGCTCCCGCCTCAAAACCGGGGCAACTCGAGTATCTAGTTTGCTAGCCTAGATAGCCAAGATGTATTAGAGAGTGTGTAGGATTAGATTGTCTCAATACACCATAGCTTTCTCAACACATGAGACTTATAAGGGTGGAGGTGAAAAAGATGCCATGGAGGAAAAAAGTGTGAGCTCAATGTTTTGGCCAAGTAAAGAAAAGAATTGTGGCTGCCTTTTATTGTTGTGTGTGCGAGTTAATTGTTGTGAGCAATAATGTAGTGTGCTAGCAACTAAAAAAACCAACTCAAGAAAAAATATCCCATGGCTCACAACAAATATCTCACACTCCAAACAAAACCAAGCATGACTCATCTCATGACTCATGACCATGAGTCACCAAGTCCACATGCCACAATCAATGCCAAAATAATGAGTCACACTTTCCTCTCCAAATAAACATTTAAACCCTAAATGTTTATAATAATAAAGAAATGGCATCAACTAAAGTAATCTTGTAATGAATTACAAGAATACCACTCATCTGTATATACATACCCGCATCCGTATTCCGAATGAATACGAATACAACGAGACGAAAATAATCCATCACAATAATACTAGGGTCCGGCTTAAACCAAAACCCACTAGCATTATCCGTCCGAATCATGATATGTGCACAAGTGCACGTATATGTTCGAACCCTGCCATAAAACCATACGGCCTCTACAACGTTTCGCCCGAACCAAGAAAACCCTCTGTATGAGACTCTAAAGACTCATCAATACGCTGGCAGTGGGTTTAACCACAAGCACGTCAGTGGCACTAGCTGTACGTAACGGCTAACTAGGATTAAGCGAAAGGGAGGCCGACGAGCAAACTTATCCTGAAACCTCTACTGAGCTTGACAGTGACAATATCCGTACAGTCCAGTCCGTTTGTCTATGAGTATCGCATATCGAGTTTAGGGGTGGATAAAGTTAGACCCCTAATAATGCGACATTTAGTGTCGGTATAAAGCCCATCACCACCTGAGAAACTACTGATCCGAATCAGTAATTCTCGACTACCCCGGCCGAGAATTTCTGGTTATGGCCATCCGTGTACAACGCGACATCAACCCCCAATACCGGGAGAGACGAATTCTCTGACGATCTGCTCACTGCCACCATATGGCTCGGGACTGTACCCAACTAAAACCTGTTTGCACACCTCCTTTAAGTCGTTGTAGGGGAGTAATCAAAACACATTGGGAACTCACACGAGAAAAATGACGATCTCAGGTCGATAGACTAATCTGTACACATGTCACCAGGGAACTTCTATCCGACAATAGGTATAATACTAACTAGCATGTTCCCGGCGAATCCGTCCGGTGTGCTCATAACCCTATGAGCACCTGTATACATCTTAGGTGAACCAACTGACACCAATGTCTTGTGAGACCGGCTACCGCCCCTTGTTGGGGTCTCGATCAGTATACATATGTCTACTCTGGAGTATCGATGCCCAGCCTCGAAACTCCCACGACTAGGGACATTTTAAAGATGTGATTATAGACTACCCAGCTCCTACGTATATGATCGCCATCATGCTGTTGGCAGTCAAGAAAAAATCCTAAGGGCTCTATCAACATGTAATAGTGATATGTAATGTCACGTAAAGCAAGATATATGATGATAAAGACAAACCAGATAGCATACTATCATCTCGATTAAGACTGTTCTACCGGTATAGGTCATCCCTCAATCATCGCAATCGCGTGCCTGCGATCCAATAATTGATTTGAGGGTATTATAGCCAACACCACGTGCTCGTCGTCTCCGACGAGCTCCTCCATTGGCAGCCCTCCATGAGAGAAAGGGAATTTAGGAATTTCATAATGGAAACACGAAGGATTTAAAGAGATGGTTTCATTTTGAGTAATTTATTGGACTTCTTTGAATTTGGAGCAGAGTTTGGTTGGAGTTGTTGGATATTCTCAGCTCATTTAAATCCACCGAGCCTGAAGGATTCCAATGGCCCTCCAACTGTCTGACAAAATTCCCCAAAAAGATCGGTGCCCGTCCAATCCGAACCTTCAAGCTCCTTCGTGCTCTCGGCCTCCTCACACGCTCTTGTTCAATGAGATCAACGTCAAAATCACCCATATAATCATTTCATAATGGAATTAATTAGGGAGAGGGTTTAACAGAAGAAAAGCTTTGGGAGTTTCTGTACAGGAAAAATATGTCAAGGTGGTTTTGAAAACATATGCTACGGTACATGCTTTGCGGCGGAGGGGGGAGGGGGTGGGAGGATTTAGGCCTGTAGGAGCTTTCTCCCAAATGGGGGTTTCAAACCCAAGAGCTCCCACCAAGTGGGAGAGTGTCATTGAGGCTCTTTGGCTTTTGAGCAATTGTTATACATTGGTTGATTGAAGAAAATTATAGTGATAGTAAAAAATAATTTAAAACAACTAATCTTAAATTCTCCTGGTTAATTAGTCTGGGTTAGTGTAACTTGCAGCTAACCTCCTGATCTAACTACAAGTCCAAGAAAAGAAAAAACCTCAATATCAAGATGATATAAATATATAAAATATCATGGTTAATTAAATATGTGCTAATACATAGGTTACAGTACTCGCCTGCATCAACAAAAGAGACACCATACTCTATGTTTTTCTCCGTATTCAATGAATATATATTTCTTAATCTATACAAGTTGACATGTAATCAAATCTTTATATGATACGATTGCGTATGGTAGGTGTATATAAATACAACAAACACAACCATTTGATTCTCATGGAGGTCCTTTTCGGGTCCCCGTCAGATATTGTCTTCCGTCGATCTCCCGGTGGATTTTGGATATGATCTCCTGTTGCGTGTGAGTCTCAATGGGTTTTGAGGAGATTGGTGATTTGGAAGAGTTTAGCGCCGAACACCTGCAAAGAAGTCCCGGGGTGGTTTGGTATCACCGAGGACCCTCCGACGATCAAGTTAGCACTAAATCCGAGCAGAGTAACGGCTAAGTGGAGTAAAAAAATGGCTTACTTGACCCTTCTGTGATGGGGGTTTATATAGTGGCGGTAGCACGCAGTAGCAGGCGCAAGAATCCCGCCGGCAGTTACACTCCCAACGTCACGCCTGCGTAAAGAGCGAATCGCCCATTAATGGGGATCGTGAAGACGTGGAGCGTGGGATGTTGGTGGCGGAGAATCTGCGCATGGCGAGATTTGCGGAGCGGCGGTTACGCCTGTGAGTGGTGGAGTTGGTCGGGCGGAGGACCGAGAAAGATGGCCTCGGCTGGGGAGCTCGGGGATGAGCGAGATGGCCGAGGAATTTTGGTCCTGTGGCAGCTCGGGGCGAGCTGAGAGGCCGAGGGGGCCAATTTTCAGGGGGCTCTGAGGTGAACCAGCTTGCGCTTGCAGGTCGGATACAAGGGTGACCTGGTCGGCCCCTGCGGCCCTTTCTTCTAAGCTCTGGGACACGTCATCTGCCATGTGTCCTGATCTTGAAGATCGCCAATACTGTGCATCATCAGATTCAGACGTGTAAAATCTAATTAAGAAAAGAGTATATATATGTGAGATGTTATGCTCTTATACTCAATTGATTAATTAGCTTGATGATACTAGATTAATCAACAATTGATGACCAATACACATCACTAGTAGATTGTTAGTGAAGATGATATCATAACTACATGTAAATTATTTCTCCACTGAACTTTTGTATTAGACCACCAACTAAAATAAAATCACAAAATCATAAGATGATCTATTATGCATACATTAATTTGAAAGATACCTTTACTTATGACTGAGTAGAAAAATAGAGAGAAATAATATTTATTATTATAATGCAAACTCAAGCATACGCCATCGTGTACTTCCGATTTCAATTTTAAAAAAT
Organism: Agapanthus africanus; assembly: GCA_030015575.1. NCBI lineage: Eukaryota > Viridiplantae > Streptophyta > Magnoliopsida > Asparagales > Amaryllidaceae > Agapanthus > Agapanthus africanus. The sequence continues at coordinate 815,581,620 of JASDDO010000019.1, read as the reverse complement.
AGAAGGAAAAAAATCTTTATTCAAAGACAATACACAACACCCAAACTTGTATAAAATTAGCTCGAGCCATAAGAATAGGATAGTTTAATTAACCACTCTTTATTTGTGACTACATGCATCATCACATGTGCCAAAAAACCAGTATATATTAATTGAAAGGGTAAAATAAAATGCAGGTATTTTTAAAGGCTGGCATGCATACAGGAACCCATCACATTTGCTCAAAGAGCATGATACCCATGCAAGCTATATAAACTTGCAACACCAATACTTTTTTCATCCACGGCTTCTTATATCGAAATTGCACCTCTGTCAATTTTAATTGACTAACCCAATTACTTTCTTTTATTTACTTTTTCCTAAATCAATTCTCTAACATCCATACAAATTGATAGAAGCAAAGGGGAAGAAGCAGTCAAGGGGTAGAACTAAATTGGACATTTTTGAAAGAGAGAATGGCAAGAATTTGGAGGAGAGATTAGGGCGTAACGACGTAAAGAAATTTGAGGAAGAAAGGTTAGAAGGGCTTGTTAGGAAAAATACACCGAAGAAACCAACGGTGTTGATCTCTCACGCACTACTACAAATAAGGGTTGTCCCTACGGATATTTCCGTAGGGACGAAAAAATAACCTGTATGTGCAAACGCCGTAGGTGCAAGTTGAAGCCCTGAACTTGCCCCTACGAGCAAAAACTTGCCACTACGGAGTTCTGTGTAGGTCCATTTGCACCTACGGAGTAGTCCGTAGGGGAAAAAAAGTTATTTTATTTACGGTTATTTTAAATATATTAACTGTACTTACGGAGGTATCCGTAGGGCCAAGTACTATCCCCTATGGATACATGCGTAGGTACTTATCCGTAGGGGCAAAATATCAGAAATCCTGATATTTTGCCCCTACGGATAACTCCGTACGGGTCTTTGTTTGCCTCTACGGATATATCCGTAGGAGCACTCCCAACTCCCTGATACTGAGATCAGGAGGGAAATATCAGTTAATGCTGATATTTTGCCCCTACGGTTTGTACCTACGGATTAATTCGTAGGTACATATTATCTGTTTTTTTATAAAAAAAGGGGGCTGCCTGATTTTTTCTCACGCACAATAATATATATATATATATGTAAAATATAAAATTAATCATCACACAACATATATCGCAGTATTCATAATCACATCTCACGCATATAATATACAAAAGAAACCCAAAAACTGAATATGATATAAATATAAACCAATATCAATATCAATATCGTTTCAAAATGTAGTACAATATGTATGATATAAATAAATACATGTTTCAAAAAATAAGAATCAAAAAACTACCCTAGCTCGGTCCAGCTCCACCTCTGATAAACGATAGAATCTGGCGCGAATGCTCCTCGGTCAATAAACCATGCAATTCGGCGCGTGCGGGAGTCTGAGCGGCCACTGAAGCTGGCGATGTGGTCTGCGCAGCCGCCGTCGAGGTAGTAGCTTGCGGAGCCGCGGCTGCGGGAGTCTGAGCGGGCGGTGGAGCTATAGGAGCTGTCTGCGGAACCGCAGCCGATGTAGTGGCTTGCGGAGCCGCAGCCGAAGGAGATGCATGTGGAGGCTCGGCCGATATACCCTGTCGCGTCTGGACCTAACGTGTGTAAGAAGCGTGTAAGAACTGTGTATTATTCGAATTCGTATCATTATCAAGTTATTTCGAAACCCCATTTGGATATCTAGTTTGGAAAACCGTTGTTTATTTTAATTACATATGTATGTATGATTAATCAAACCTAAGTCTAAAACCAAATAAGCTCAAGCTACGTACTAATTATGGATATGTTGATATCTATAATATGACATGATATTTTACTATAAAGTAGTATACATACCAGCATCTCCTTCAACTCCTGAACGGTGGCCCTCAAGCTCTCCAGTTCCTGCTGGACACGTCGCTCACTGGAGACGGAGGAAGTAACCGCCGGGATGGAGTCCAACCTCATATGGGCCCTGCTAGGGCCCAGTCCCCGGCCTCTCTCCCAACCTCCGTGGTGCCCTCCGTGTGCGGCGTCCAGAACTGGGGTCAGCAGCCTCGGATCGCTCTGTCCGGTAAAATCGATCCCCGAGGCCTCGGCCTGCTCAACCACCCGCTCCTACACCCACATTAAGCAGTAAAGTATAAGTATAAAATTTAAATTTGAACCTTCCAAAACTAAAATTTCAAATATGGGTAGAATAAATATTAACACTTACGCAATACTCCTGGGTAGTGACGTCGGGATATCGAAGCTCGCCCGTGGCGGGATCTATCGAGGTGCCGTGGACGGCAAGATATGCGGACAGCACGCTCGGTGTACCACCTTGCGCCACGGTCTGAGCTGTCTGTAATATTAGAAAATAACTCTTAATATTAGAAATATTAGAAAATAACTCTTAATATTGCAGAATATCACAAAGGTCGGTCTATTGTAATTTACCGATAACTCCATGGCTCGAGTAATATTCCTCGAGCCACCTGTGTAAGTGGGGCGACCCTTCTTCGCCGACTTCCTGTTCTCTGTATTCTGAGCGGTCTGTTTCTGCACAACGCATTAACATTTAGTTTTCTAATTAAGGAACACAAAAAAATAAATTATATCCTAAATAATGAATTACATTTAAAATATATACCTGTTTGCGTTGGGAGTCGAAATATTTGCACAATAGAGGCCGTGTCTCTACGTCGACTCTCGCAAACGCCGGAGTAGATAGGAGGGCCACTCTCTCTGCCTCGGGGGTCGCCATCCACAGGGAGTAGCATTCGGCCTTCAGCTCATTCATGTTGTATCGGACCTTGGTCTGCATGTTCTTCATCAGGCCATTGTACAGAGCATGAAGGTCGAGCACCCTCCCAGGGTGATCAGGGTCGGGTACAGGCAGAAAATCGTAATCCGACTGAAAATACAAAAAAAATATTGTTATTAGATTGCAAGTGTTAATATTAAATATATTTGATAAATCAAATGAAAATATATATTAATACGTACCCGAGCCTGATCAAAGAAGAGGGCGAATGAGCGCCGGTGCTGCTCGCCCCACTCAACGTGAAGTGGATAGTTCTTCACGAGCCGGCTCTCGTCCCCCATATACCGGCCGAAGCTCTAGGCATGAGGACCGGTATAGCGATAGTCAAGGGTAAAAAAGAGGGGGAATGCTGCCTCCCCCCTAGCTCTGTCAGGCCTCAGCCTATGGGACTGATTCGGGCCTCGAGCCCCCCTCTGGGGATGGGGAGGCCCTGCGTCTGCACGAAATATCAAGACAATCAATATTAAGACAAAGTTGTATTAAGAAATCAAGCTTAAACGAAAATTGAAGTGTGATATATACCTCCGGTGACTATCGCACGAGCCTCGGCCCGGGCAGCAGCACGAGTGGGACGATAGTTCCTCCGGTGAGGAACAACCGGGGTCCCGGATGCGGACGCATCCCCTCCAACTAGAAAATAAATATTGACGCTAAATTTCCATGAAGTTCATATTTATTCTATAGAGCATATGTAAAATGAATAAATATTTTATATTTATTCATACTAACATGCTGACGATACGGATGGCATAGAGCAAACACCCATCACTTGTGCTTTCAACCATTTCGAGTAAATTTCGGCAGCACCTCCCCGCTGTTCTCCGAGTACACTGTAATAGAATAGATAATCATTTCAAAGCTGTGAAACAACGTTGAAATGAACATCTACTCTATCTTTGTACACGGAGAATCAGCGGAAAGGTACCGACGAAATATCTCGAAACGGATGAAAACACAAGTGAATGAAGGTGTTTGCTTTATACATTCTTAACTTGTCCACACGGGACAAATCTATCGGTTACCATACGATTGAATTTTCTCGTCGCGTAGACTATACGACGGTTGTTAGTATCGAGCTATGACGTCCGATATTTAACAACCTTCGTATAGTTCTATGTCACGACGAACATCGCACGTATGTTAACCGATAGACGGGGACTAAGTGGCGCTTTTATTTTCATATATGAGTATCGATGAGAATATGAAGGTTTCATATTATCATCGAATATCATATATTGGTTTTAACTTGAACATCTCGAATCACTCTCTAATGATGCGTTTGTTGTGCATTCGTGTTGTATGTGTAATATGATTTTAAACTTATGAAATAATACTTGCTTAGTTACTTGCAAATTGCAACTTGAGAATAAGATATATGAAGAATTGAGTATTAAAGAACTAAGATGCATTAAACTTGGGATTGAGATGCATACCTTTAACATAGAAAAGAAATCAATAAACAAGAATATAATATAAATTCATAATTAATGCTACATGACACGGGTCTCAGATCAAAATTAGTGTTGAAAGTTTGATTTCCAAAAGTATCCGGCACAAAAGCTAATATGTGTGTGTGTGTTATATATGCATGAATGAGGGAACATATAATGAACCATTTAGGCAAATTTTGTGATACACAATTCAAACATGACGGAGAAATATATAACTAGAGCCATTTACGGCTAAAAACAAATTATGCATGCCCCTAAACTAACAGATAGAAAAAGAAATTTGTGAATTTAGGCGGTCAACGGAAGTTTCACATGATGACATTGTCACACTAATGCCGCTCGGTTTCTCAAGTAGAGAGCTTTGGTCGATAAATTATCCAATCAATTATGGATAGAAATGTAAAGTGGAAAATCTATCCAAAATCTAGAAAGAAAGGCACAACTGCGTAATCTAACTTAGCTAATCGTTGGTAGCAAAAGGAAGATGCAATTTTATACTGCTTGGATGTGCCCATCAATGGAATAAGAAACAAACAAACCCAACAAACAAATAAGTTCATATCTACAATATATGCAAGTAAGTGAACAAAAGTGGGACTCAACATGCATAACATGGATAAGTACTCATTGCAAGCGCAACGCAATAATCAGGGTTTATTGCACAAACCCCCTTTATAGTTTACCATGCAAGACAACAGTTATGCGTCCCCCCCAGCCGAACCCCAACCCTAACCCTAACCCCAACCTCAACCCAACCGCAACTACAGCACCAGCCCCAGCCCCAGCCCCAGCCCTAACCCTAACCCTAACTCCAACCCCAACCCAACCCCACCCAAACCGCAACCCCAACAGTTATGCGCCCCCCAGCCGAACCCCAACCCTAACCCTAACCCCAACCCCAACACAACCACATCCTCAGCACCAGCACCAGCCCCAGCCCTAACCCCAACCCCAACTCTAACCCCAAACGCAACCCTAGCCGAACCCAACCCCAGCCGCAACCCCAGCCGAACCCCAACCGCAACCGCAACCCCAACCCCTAAAATAATCAAAAATCTCTTTAATTGAAGATTTAATTACTTACCTGTTCGGTGGATCGGAGACGAGGAAGAACGGCGTCGAGATCGGGAATGACAGAGAAAGAACGGCGACGAGATCGGTGAAATCGGCGAGGTCGGCGACGAGATCGGCGAGGTCGGTGACGCGGCGACGAGAAAAGGCGATTTGCGAGGTTTCGCGCGCTCGATCGAGGAGGAGGATAATCAGCGCGTAGGGAAATTATGTTTCTTTTTTATTAAATCCATATTTAGATGCCCCTACGGATTTGTCCGTGGGTCCTTGGTTTGCGGCTTCATAAGAGCAAATAACAAATTAAGATTTAATATTTTTACGTTGGTGCGTCTTGGACCGTAGGGACAACCTTCTGGCCCTACGGATTAGTCCGTAGGGCCAAAATAAATATGCCCCTATGTTCACACCATAATATTGCATTATTATATTCCCCATTCTTATTCGTTTTATAAATAAACAGGTGCTTTTGACGCATGTCTGCTACATATTACAGGTTACAGGTTTGTGGAGCAAAAACAGTGAAAAAGATAAAAGACGATGTAAAAGTGAGACTTTGACCAATAAACAGAAGACTCTTGATCAAGCCTACATAAAGATCAGTTCACAAAGTAAGGTTCAAGACGTCGACACAAAGCCACGGTTAAAGTCCACAACAATGTTCACTGGAAAATCTAGAAGAGTATCAGAAGCTAAATTGACAAACGAAATAAAGAAGTAAGAATACCAGAGAGCCAGGAACCATCACAAGAAGTTTAAGAAGTCAACTCCCTAGTTTGACCGCGGAACCGCGGCCAAACCAGACCTCGGGCCGGGGTTCCGCGGCCATGTTGCGCAGGGATGGGCGATTGGAAAATAAAAAGTTTACCATATTTTTGTGCGGCGCTGACTAGTCAACCTAGGGGTATTCTTGTAAATGTAGACGTGCGAATCAATTGTAACGTAGGGTTTCCTATCCTCTATAAATAGGAACTCTAAATCATTGTATTCTTTTCATGCATCCCTATGCCTCTTTTTTTCAATAAAATTTAGATTTCTTTTGGAGAGTATCGATACCTCTTTTCATTTCAGAAATTCAGATCTGACAAGTCTTGTGTTGATATTTGGAGAGAGCCATCTGTAAAGTAAGTAAGTAATTTCAATTCTTGCCCTAGGTAATTTTTCATTCTCTGCCCTAGTTTAAATTTAATTCCTTGCCCTAGTTAGATAGTTAGATCTTTAATTCAATTGCCCTAGATTAATTTAGTTTTTAGATTTAATTAATCCATTCACACCGTTTGGAATTAACTCGTAAGAGCGATTAGGAAATTCACAATATCCCTGTGGACCGACCCGTACTCACCGGTTAGCTGCAAAGCGACACCGTTCTTGATTGCGGTAATAGATAGTTTTTGACATACAAATCAAATGGCGCCGTTGCCAGGGATGGCGTGTTATTTTCTTTTTGCAATTTCGGGTTAATCTTAATTAAAAAAAAATCATAAAAAGCTGAAAAATCAAAAAATATATATATAAAAATATATCATCTGTTATTTTTTGGAAAGGGTATTTTTTGTGAATCTTTGCAGGATCGACAGATCTGGAAAAATCCAGAGTGCAAAAAAAAAAGGTAGATCATAACAGAAAGGGATTGGAACAACATAGCAGCACAATTTTTTCAGAGACCTGAAGCTTCAAATCCGCCGCTCAAGCGCGCTCCCGCCGAGGTTCCGCGGTCCATTTGCCACGTCAACGCACGTATTTTGCACTGTTTGCTCCCCCTTTCCCTCTTATGCCAATCCTCATATATCTTTTGTCAAATCTTCTGCAGGATTCCTTGCGCTTAAAAAAAAAATCTTCCCTTCCAAATAACAAATCTTGTGCAGGATTCTTTGCGCCGCGCATAAAATAAAAAAGATTTGATTACAAGTGATTTACTGTTTTGCATATCTTTAATCGGATTTTAAGGGGCGTTTGACCAATTCAGATTGGGTGCGGATTTCATCACCCTTCCCAGGACCCCAGAAATCACATAAGGCATTTGCATTGACCATTCTTCATTAAAAAATACTAGACTCGGCCCTAAGGACTTCGAGCTCAATAGGACAGAGGACTAGTTATAGGCATCGACCGTTTATCCTAACCTGACTTTGCGGTGTCTAGGCAAGTGTGTCTAAGGCAAGTGGTTACTTAATTAGGACCGCTACTTGTAGCGGGGAGCCTCCCACTTACCTGGCACTTATCTGGCCGCAATTGGCGGTGAAGAGGCGGTTTGAGGTCCTATTTCTAGCCCTTTGGAACAGTTAGGAGCTGTCTAGCTGACCTAGATGACCCTAGATCTAGGCCTGATTGTGCATTTTTGGTTGATCGCATTTGTGTCAAAGTCTCTTTTCAAAAAAAATCTTTTTGCAAAATTTCCAAATATAGAGAAAAAGGAAAAAGGAAATTTTTTTTAACAACTTGCCAATTTTTGCCGCTAAGATATCCTTGCACCACCTACCTTCTTTCTCTTCTCTTTCTTCTATCATGGGTACCCCCACATCATAAATCTCTTGCCGAACTTTGGTATCCCGAACCTAACATTGCGTCGTACGTCAATTGTTTCGGTCGATTTAAAGAAAATCCCTCCATGCCAAAAATATCTTTGAAAGATCAAATAGAAGCGTCTAGGAGAAACAGTTCGACTTTGCAACCCACTTTGTGTCAACCAAGTCAACCTTTACCACCTTCATATGTTGATACCACTTTTTCAACTCCTGCTGTAACTCCTAAACCGATGTCCATTGCTGAGCATATTGCTCAATCTCGTAGCCGATCTTTCACCCCCTCCACACATCTAGTTCTAGGGATCAACAAGTCCATTCACCTTTTTATCCACATGTTGACCCTACTCCTGTCTAACCATCCAATTCCTACCAGTCCTACCCGACTTTCCCACATTCACTAGACATTGCTTCTACACAGCCATTTGGTAGTTTCACATATCCAAACAATTTCGAATCTTTTACCGAAACCCCTTCACAACCCATGTCTAGTTTGGAACAGTCGTTGGAGGCGTACATTGCAGCAACAAACAAAATGATTTGGAATGTGGATGCGTCCGTGGCCGCCCTTATGCAACCTAGTGAACCGGTAGGTAGTTTCCCGCTATCTCCAAATTTTTCAATGTATAAGGAGGCAGTTGGACAGAGTGAGAATGTGAGAGGATTTCCAAATCAAACCTACCCATACCCAATTGAATCCAACAACTCCAATTTTCAAACATGTGTCCAAAATGATGAGTTGTGCGACTTTGTAGTGCTTGATTTGCCAGATTATGAGGAACCCCTTTCGAGTGAAACCGCACCTAATCCGTTTGACCTTTACACCTCCACTCTAGAACCTGAATTGATAAATATCCATGCTTTTGATGAGGTGTCAGAAAAAATGATTTTCACTTGATTGAGGATATAGACGCCGGGAATATTTCGGATGATGAACCTGTCGATTTGATTGAAATTTTTGTCCAATTCATCATCCCGAGTCATTAGATGTTTCTCCCGAACTTCATATGCGTCTTGATTTTGATGATAATAGCATGGATGAGTTAAATATTGAGGAGAATTATGAGGATAGTATTGAGGAGAGTATTGAAGATAATATTGAGGTTGAACCATTCTTGTTTGATGTATTGGATTTTTCAATTCATCCTTTTGAACCTTTAACTAAATCACCCTCCCTCCTTTCCATCGTTCCGACCACGCCTAATATCACGCTTGAAGACTGTGAGCTTGAAAATTTTTCCATTGAATCTGATACAGTTCTCACAGACGAGTGTTTCACTTTTTCGGACGATGTTGATATCTCACCGTCCGAATTTGAGTCCTTTGAATTTTCAGATGAGTTAGTTGAACCATCAGACTCGGTTGCTTACAGTCGTTTCAAACCATTGTTGGAATCTTTCCAGTTCGAGACAGTTTACTACGGTGAGAATCAGACTATCCCTAATTCGCTCCCTTTCGTCCTTCCTATCGTTCCGACCGTACAAGAGATCGTTACGCTTTCATCTCCAATACCAAGTTCGGTGTACCCATGCCTTCTTGCAAATCTTGAGGGATTTGACCCCATTTCTCGACGGGTTGATAGGTTAGCACAATCGCTTTTAACATATCGGTCATCAAAAATTGCGCTAATTTATTCACTCGATTTACACCCTCAAGATCGTACTCCACTTCTTTCTCTTTTCCGTCATTCTTCCCCTCCACTGAGACCATATTCTACCCTTCTTCCCACACGGTCTCGTGTGCTTCTCATCTCTTTTCTTTCCACTCCATTCTTTCACCAACTCGACCATTACCACGATAAGATTTTTGAATGGTTGGTGCTAACCTTGGACTTGTGTAAGGCCAAGCTTAAGTTTGGGGGGAATCTTGTTGTATATATGTATATATATATTTTGTTTTCTTTTTCTATAAAAAATAAAAAAAAATTCAAAACATTAAAAAATATATAAAAATTTATAAATAAATAAACAGGGGAGTGCCGGCATTTTGACCCTCTTGGTGTAGCATGACAGTGAGGACACTGTCAAGTTTAAGTTTGGGGGTATGCTCGGTAAGTCTTCTTTCTTCGCATTCATGTGTATATTCTTGCATTTGCATACTTATTTTAAAACCCATAAAAATTGAAAATTTTCAAAAAAATTATAAAAATTAATGTATTCAATTTTAGCCGTATTTGACTTGAGTTTGACAAACAGGTTAACTGGCTAGGAACAACTAGATCTAGACTTAGTAAATTAAAAACCCTAAAAATAACCTTTCTTAAAGTTTAACGGTAGAAAGTATATGTCTTTGTAGTTTATTTAGAAATAGAAAAATTTTGAGTTCACTTCTTGGGCTAAGTCGAAGCAAAGGAAAAGTATTGATATTTTTATTAGAGTATAAGTTTGAAAAATAATTCCTAGCTTAAGTCTAAATTCTGAAAACGTATACCCTACAATTTGCACAATCATGCACCTTGAAACTTGAAATGGTAGAGGAGACCTTGAAGTCCTTAGTATGAAGAAAATAAAAGAAAAAAAGCGAATAAAGAAAAAAATGAACACTGGTTTTTGTGATTACTTAAGGCTGCAAAAATAGAAAAATATTTAGCGAGGGTGCCTCATCACCTAGTGCCTTAGACCAACTGGTTTGGGAGTCACTGCTAAAACCTTGGGTGTTGCAAGACTAGGAATTACGCTTTAATGTGCAAACTCATCTTGTAATCGGTTGTTGGTACCTCAAGAAGTATTAACAGTCGCATGAAGGATGTGTGAGCGAAATTCATCTAAAAATTCACCAATTAAGAAGTGCTTTGGACAACGGACAAGAATATGATTGCTTGATTTGAATTTCCAAGTGTAGGGGTGATATACACACACACGTAGGGGTATGTGATTGGGATTTAGATAAGAGAAAGGAGTGAAGAATAGAACTTGTATCTTTAGTAGAGTTGATAAAAATTCCTAAGTGAAGATGGAACCCTAGAAGGAAAACTTAAGAAATGCTGAAAGCTAAGTAGGTCTGCAGAACATATATAATCTTAAGTTAAATGATGAGGAAGTGTGAAGAATAGGGATGGATAATTTACAAGTCGACGATAATAGAATTCCTTGTTAGAAAACCTAATTGGAAAATTAAAGTCGAAAAAGACAAATTGATAGGATTTTGTGGATGTAATCCACTGAAAACCCTAAGGAGACAACACTCCTCCTACTAGGGACACCTAGAGGATTAACGGCTTGTTGCACGAGCTCAGTGCAATCGCGATTCCCTGCGAAAGTGCGGTTAGGGTTTTGTAGAGAATAAAACTAAGTTTGCTCGAGGACGAGCAAAAGATAAGTTTGGGGGTATTTGTTCACACCATAATATTGCATTATTATATTCCCCATTCTTATTCGTTTTATAAATAAACAGGTGCTTTTGACGCATATCTGCTGCATATTACAGGTTACAGGTTTGTGGAGCAAAAACAGTGAAAAAGATAAAAGACGATGTAAAAGTGAGACTTTGACCAATAAACAGAAGACTCTTGATCAAGCCTACATAAAGATCAGTTCACAAAGTAAGGTTCAAGACGTCGACACAAAGCCACGGTTAAAGTCCACAACAATGTTTACTGGAAAATCTGGAAGAGAATCAGAAGCTAAATTGACAAAAGAAATAAAGAAGTAATACCAGAGAGCCAGGAACCATCATAAGAAGTTTAAGAAGTCAACTCCCTAGTTTGACCGCGGAACCGCGGCCAAACCAGGCCTCGGGCCGCGGTTCCGCGGCCATGTTGCGCAGGGATGGGCGATTGGAAAATAAAAAGTTTACCATATTTTTGTGCGGCGCTGACCAGTCAACCTAGGGGTATTCTTGTAAATGTAGACGTGCGAATCAATTGTAACCTAGGGTTTCCTATCCTCTATAAATAGGAACTCTAAATCATTGTATTCTTTTCATGCCTCCCTATGCCTCTTTTTATCAATAAAATTTAGATTTCTTTTGGAGAGCATCGATACCTCTTTTCATTTCAGAAATTCAGATCTGACAAGTCTTGTGTTGGTGTTTGGAGAGAGCCATCTGTAAAGTAAGTAAGTAATTTCAATTCTTGCCCTAGGTAATTTTTCATTCTCTGCCCTAGATTAAATTTAATTCATTACCCTAGTTAGATAGTTAGATCTTTAATTCAATTGCCCTAGATTAATTTAGTTTTTAAATTTAATTAATACATTCACACCGTTTGGAATTAACTCGTAAGAGCGATTAGGAAATTCACAATATCCTTGTGGACCGACCCGTACTCACCGGCTAGCTGCAAAGCGACGCCGTTCTTGATTGCGGTAATAGATAGTTTTTGAGATCAAATCATCCTACGGATTTCAATATCCGTAGGGGCAACCCCCTATTCTAGTAGTGACGTTGAAAAGAAAATTGGTACCTATTGAACTAAGTTCAAATAGTTTAAAATCAGTAAGGTAAAGTACAAGTTATTGAAGTCAGACAGATTCATGTTTTTCAGGTTGAGTGGGGTTTTATGCATCGTAAACTTTTAAAAAACAGAAATAGATGTCTTGCTCAGTACAAGAAAAAAGAGTTTATTCCGTCGGTTTTTAGCCAACGGAATAAACCTACATCCCGACGGAATAAACCCCAAATAAGCCAAATGTGATTCCCAGTCTGGAATAAACCCCAAAACGTCCATTTTGCTTCAACATGATGAATTTCTCCTCCATCTCGGCCTTGGAAGTGGCCGGAAAATAGTGATCTAGAAAACACGCGGAGAACGTGTCCTATCCGATCGGTTTCTCTAGATGCCTTTCCTCTATGGACTACCACGTGCGTGCCTTGTCCTCCAGCTGAATCTTCACCACGCTCACTCTGTTATCGTCAGGGACCCGAGCGGCCATCAAAAGGTTCTCTAAGTTGATGAGTCATTGCTTGGCCTTGAGTGGATTTACTGATCCTTTGAAAACCGCTGGATGAAACCTCCTAAAGTCCGAAACGGTACCAACCCTAACTTGTGTAGTCGGTACGAGAGTGTTCTCGGGGGCGGCGAAAACAGCCGTAGATCTCTCCAGAGCGATAATTGCGGTCTCATGTACCGCCTTCAATCCCTTGGTCAGGAGATTGGTCTTCCTCTCTTGAGCCTGAGCTAGGGTCATTAGTTTGCTGAGGATCTTCTCGGTACGATCGTAGGAACCAGCACCTGAGCAGTTGCCCGAGGAGTCCATATTTCTGAACGATGATCAAAAGAAATCAGATTCAAACAAGGGCCACATGATGATTCAATAAAGATTAGAAAGTGAAAAGAAATGTAATAAAGCGCACGTCAAGGGTGTAACTCAAACTAGGGATCCCTTGACGGAACTGTAATTTCATCCAAACCTGGCTCTGATACCAACAAAACCATGTCACTTCCTACTTCCCAAAATACGGAATGCGAGGGGTGACTAGGCCAGCTATGCTCCTACGGTTAAGAAATAATCCCGCCGTAGTCATATTTCGGCTTCTCGCATTACATGGTAGTCAGTAAACAGTACTAGAGTAAAGGAAATCAAAATTCACAACTTTATTACATTACAATAAAAGAGTTCGAGATACATTTATTTTGCATAAGGAAATAACTAATCAACGAAATACAATGTGCTTATTGCAAAAAGAGCGGCGCTGATATTGTGGTCAGATCTCTGCGATCTCGAATGACAGGTCCTGCTCCTTGACTGGGTCTACCTCGTCCTCTGGGTATGCACACTCAGGCCGTCAGGACGACACATATAGCAATAAATAATGGGTACAATGTTATTAAACATGCAAGGTGCGACAGAATACAGAAACATGAGAAGAATGAATATCATTTGAATATGAACAGTGCGATGTAAGTATCATGTCAGTAAACTAAGCAATGGGTATGTCACTACTTATCAGTCACTGAGTCAATGAAATCAATTGGTGGAAAGGATGCTCGTGTTTAACAAGGGTCTCATGCATGCCCGAGACTACGGTCCACTGTTGCCCGGGACATAACCCTACAGCCATGCCGCTAGTCCCACGAGCTAATATATATATATATCGAATGATCATTCTCTAAATCACCGTATCTCGCTAAATACGAGTTCAATCCCATCTTGATTCCCCCATTCCCCAGGTTATAGTATGTGTTCAGGTATTAGATAGGTTGTGAATAAATACGTATAGCTTTCACTTTCAATCACGCTTCCACTTATCAATATCACTTTCGATCACTCGTTCACTATCGTACTTACCACAACCCAATCACTAACATTTATATATCGACAATGCAAATCAGTCGCTAGGTCTCAATATAACCAATCACTATTCAGAAGGTATGAAGCAAAAACAAAATAAGGTAGAAATGCACTAAACATATATTCACTAAGTTATGACAGCCAACGCCATATGACTTGCAAAATTCACCATAAATTACATGTATAGAATCGACCAAAAAAATATAAAAGGCATACAGAGTATACTTGATTATCTAAACAGTAAAATTAGTTTATGTCAATAGGAATTCAGGTTAAGGACATATCATTATTTCAAATTGGCGATCAATTGCTGGAATTCCAGTTTCAGAACCGGAAGTCCAACTTCACGCGTGGTTTACTAGGAATTGTGTTTAGATTCAGGTGTTTCCCAAGTTGAATAAAACCTAGTTCTATCTGTTAGGTTTCCGACACATCAAACGGATCCATAATATCCTTTCTTTACTAGAAGATATGTCCTATTTAGTATGAAGCTGAAAGAAATGTCACTGCAGAAACTGCAGAACACGTCAACAGTTTAAAATATAAACAAAATACCAAACGACGGTGAAACTGAACGAGACCAGATCCATATGTTATATAACTAAATTATCTACGCGACTATATAGGACTCCATGCATTTTCATATTTATAAAGGAATGTGCAGGCATTTAAAATCAGGTATCAACACAAAATACTGTTCTGGACTGCAGTCCACAGCCGTATTTCCCTCAAGTTTTCAGTATCGCATTGAGGACATATTAAATAAAAATTTGCAGAGCATTCTAGGTTATCTAGTCGGCTTTGATAAGAGCTCTAGAACATTATATTCCAATCTGTATTTAATTTAATATATATTTTTCGACGTGACATGTGCGGTGCATTCCAGATTTAGTGTCGCCTTTAGGGGGCGACTTTTCTTGGGTAAAACCTAAGTATTTTTAACTCAAATCCATACACGACATTCATTATCAGTAGAGGGATTCATTGGTCATAAATTCTGCAATTTTAAATGGGCTTCGGTTTAGGGTTTTGCGTCAAACACTTAGTATGTGTATACGAGTGTCGATCGACAACAATTACTTAATGTAAATTGCAATATGATATTCATATGATTAATGGACTCAAGTTGGGTTCGATTCACTACAACCAATCATGATGGCTCAATGCAAAAATATTCAATCATCACTTAACGCAATATAGATACACATCCACATATACGCACGTGTGTGTGTATACACACACACGCTCACACGCACACATATATCTAACATTATTAATTAACTTATATATTTATATAATAGCATGATTAGAAAGAGTTGGGTTTTCTCTTTCCTAGCGATGGCTCGATAGTCGAGATAGCAACGACTCTGACAGCGATGATGAACGGTGGCAGGAACAGCAACACGGCACAGAGCAGCGGCAGCGGCTGCAACGACGGCAAGGTGTAGGGCTGTTGCGGGCATTGGCGAGAGGTTGTTGTGTTGATAGGTGAAGTGGGAGTTGTAGGGTGAAGCTGCGGTAAGAGGTTGCAGGGATGAGGTTACTGGTGAGGTGGTGATCGACGGAGGAGCTCAGGCGGTGGTGATGTCGGTGGAGGTTCAGGCGGTGGTGCAAAGGTTTAGGGTGGCAGTGGGTAAATAGAGGAGATGGGGTGCTATAGGGGTGTTAGTTTGGAGGAGCAGGTAGAGGTCGAAGGAATTGAGGCTCGATGTTGGTGCTCTAGGGTTCATCGGAGACTAGAAGAGGTCGATGGTGCTAAGGGCTCGCCGGTGAGTTGGTGATTGCAGTAGTGTTCGATGATGGCGGCTAGGGGTCGGGTTTGAGAGAGGAAGGAAGTGGGGAGTTTGTAGTGGTGGTGGTGGTCGGTGTAAGAGTTGGTCGTTGGACGGAGCTCGAGCTCGTCGATGGAGGAGACGAGTTTTTGAGGAGGAAGAAGAGAGTGAAAGAGAAAAAGAACAAGAGGGAAAGAGATAAGAGCGGGAGACGTTGAGGGGAGAGAGAAGGCCGGTGCCGAGATCTCGGGATTAGTTGGGGCGGGAATTCGTCGTAGGTGGAGCGGGTCTCGCGGGCGTGGACGCGAGCGAGAAGGGAGCCGTTGGCGAGAGGGAGGGAAAGGAAACGAGAGGGGATGGAGGAGGAGGCGTGGGTTGTTGTGTCCAAGATGAGGTCGTCGCGGAGGTGGATGCGGGTCTTGAGGCGACGGTCACGAGGAAGGAGGAGACGTGGAGAAAAAAAGGGCTGGAAAAAAAAAAGGAAAGACGAAGAAGAAGAAGAAAGATGGGGGGTTCGGGTCGTGTTGGGTTGGGTCATGTAAAGGTAGTTTAAGGTTTAGATTAGGAAATTATAATAAATAAAAATATAAAAATATTAAAAAAATGTGCAAAATAATTGGAAAATTCTGAACAAGACGGAAACACTACTACAAATAAGGATTGCCCCTACGAATTTACCCGTAGGGGCAAACCACTGCCCCTACGGATATATCCGTAGGGGCTAAAAAATAACCTGTAGGTGCAAACGCCGTAGGTGCAAGTTGAAGCCCAGAACTTGCCCCTACGGACAAAAACCTGCCCCTACGGAATTCTGTGTATGTCCCGTATCCCATACGGAGTAGGCCGTAAGGGCAAAAAAATTATTTTATTTACGGTTTTTTAAAATATATTACTTGTACCTACGGATTAATCCGTAGGGCCAAGTGATAGCCCCTACGGATACATGCGTAGGTACATATCCGTTGGGGCAAAATATCAGAAATCCTGATATTTTGCCCCTACGGATAACACCGTAGGGACCTTTGTTTGCCCCTACGGATAACGCCGTAGGGACCTTTGTTTGCCCCTACGGATATATCCGTAGGGGAACTCCCAACCCCCGATACTGAGATCAGGGAGGAAAATATCAGATATTCTGATATTTTGCCCCTACGGTTTAATCCGTAGGGGCAACATGTGTACCAACGGATTAATCCGTAGGTACAGATCATCTGTTTTTTTTTAAAAAAAAGGGCTGCCTGAATTTTTCTCGCCCTGTGCACAATAATATATACATCAATTAAATATAAAATTAATCATCACACAACATATATCGCAGTATTCATAATCACATCTCATGCATATAATATACAAAAGAAACCAAAAAACTGTTGGCTATAATGCTCTCAAGGCAATTATCATAGTCGCGGACTTGTGATTATGATGATTGAGACAGGATCTATACCGATGAAATAGTCTTACTTAAGATGATAGTATGCTATCTGGTTTGTCTTTATCATCATATACATGTTGATAGAGCCCATAGAATTCTTGCTTGACAGCCAGCATTGTGATGGCGATCACATACATGGGAGCTGGGGGTCTATAAGCACATCCTTAAAAATCCCTAGTCATAGGAGTATCGAGACCGGGCATCGATACTCCAGTGTAGACTAGTGTATACTGATCGAGACCCCGACGAGGGGAGATGGCCAGGTCTCACAAGCCATTGGTGTTAGTTTGTTTACCTAAGATAGTATACAGGTGCTCATTGGGTTATGAGTACACTGGACAGACTCGCCGGGAACCTGCTAGTTAGTATTATACCTATTGTCAGATAGCAGTTTCCATGTGACATGTGTACATGTTAGTCTGTCGATCTGAGATCGTCATTTGTCTCGTGTGAGTTCCCACTGTGTTTTGATTACTAACCTACCACGGCTCAAAGGAGTCGTGCAAACAGGTTTTAATTGGGTACAGTCCCGAGCCACAAGGAGGCAGTGATCGGATCGTTGGGGATTCATCTCTCCCGGTATTGGGGTTGATGTCGCGTTGTGTACGGATGGCCATCACCATAAATCCGTGGCCACGGTGGACTAGAATTATCGATCCAGGATCGATAGTTTCTCAGGTGGTGATGGGTTTCATACCGACACTAAATGTCGTGTTGTTGGGGGTCTGACTTTATCCATCCCCCTAGACTCGATATGCGATACTCTTAGAGGAACAGACCGGACTGTACGGATATTGTCACTGACAGGCTCAGTAGGGGTTCATGATGAGTTTACTCGTCGGCCTCCCTTTCGCTCAATACCTGGGTAGCCGTTACGTACAGCTAGTGCCGCTGACGTTCTTATGGTTAAACCCACTGTCAGCGTATTGACGAGTCTTTAGAGTCCCACACAGAGAGTTTTCACGGTTCAGGCGATATGGTGTACATGTTGTATGTTGATACATACGGGTGTCCGATTAAATATGTGCACTTTTTGCGCAGATTTTAATCGGACGGTTGATAATACTAGCGGCTTAGGATTAAGCCGGATTATTAAATCGGGTTTTGATTTAATAATTAATATATATGTATTTGTATATACGTATTCTAGTATTATTAATCACTATTCGTTTTCTCTCTCGGCTATTCGTATTTTGGTACGAATACGCGTATATGTATTTCGGTACATGTACCGGGAAGTATTCCGTATTTGTACGGAATAGCTTCTAGAAGAAGTTGCCACCTCATTTATATGATTTACCTTTTTTGGAAAATCATTTGTTTTGGAAATGAGGTGGAATGGAGGTATGGTTCAAAGCATGGACCTAGGTATGGTTTGTGCATTTGTTTAATGGTTAATTGGAAATGTTTTTTTTTGTGTGGTGGGAATGGGAGAAAGGAGGGCCGGCCACTTTAGGAGTGGGGTTCTTTTCATTTGGCATTAATTTACATGACACATTTTTTCCTCCTCACTCTCTCAATCTCACACACACAAAAACACTTAGCCATTAAGCTCATGGTTTTCCCTCACCTCATTCATCTTCTATGCTTGCTCATTGAGCAAAATATTTTGAGAGAAAAATGGTAGTGACATTTTCATACACCCCCACACTCCATCGCTAGCGACTTTGGAGCGTCGGTTATCTCGTTCGACGAGGTTGGAGCTTGCGCCGTTTCCCTCGGGTGGATCATCGGAGACAAAGGAAGACCGGCAACCAAACCACATCAAGGAGCCGCTAGGAGCTTGGAATGAAGACCGAAGGACACGGATCAACTCGGTATAACGATTCTAACTCTTAGTTAGTTTGCTAGTTTAGGGTTTAAGGTCGATCCGTAAATCGGGTAGC
Organism: Agapanthus africanus; assembly: GCA_030015575.1. Classification (NCBI taxonomy): domain Eukaryota; kingdom Viridiplantae; phylum Streptophyta; class Magnoliopsida; order Asparagales; family Amaryllidaceae; genus Agapanthus; species Agapanthus africanus. The sequence continues at coordinate 815,562,441 of JASDDO010000019.1, read as the reverse complement.
GGTAGCGCCAGTTTAGAAAAATTTTGTTCCGCATTTTGGCCGCGTTTCGACGGCCGGGGCGCTGCCGGGACCCAACATGGTATCAGAGCCACCCTTTAAACCCCTTACTAGCTTGTTTAGACGTGCTTAAAAGATCGATCGACGGATTTTACCGAAAACACGATTCGAATTTTCTGTTTGCTGTCAATTTTCAAATGTGGTCAAAAAAATTATTTCACATATCTTAAAAATCCATGCAGGCAAATGTAAGGGTACTGGAAAAATTTGGGCTCGTGATTCCACAAAATCGCCGCGGATCCGCCGCACTTAGCCCCTTTTGGCGGCGGTTCCGCGGCGGTTTAGTGGCAACGGGCGACCAAATTTTTTCTGTAGCTCATGTACTTGGAATTTTGATTTTTGTGATATTCTTTTTTGGCCCAGGTTTCAGTTAAGTGTTGTTTTGCTATTGGGGCCAATTTGGAACTTAATCGATCGATAATTTAAGTGGGCGTTTAACAGTACATACATTTATATTCTGTGACTGTGAATGTCATTTGATCGGTAAACTCGTCTAATTTCTATATGTCTTTTAACCGGGTTTGTGAACGTGACATTCACGTTGATGTTCTGTGTTGTGCTGTGATGTTGGTTGGATCGTCGTGGTGAATAGCAATAGTGCAATGATAGTACAGTTTTATTTCATTTATACATTTGATATTGCGGGGCGAGCGTCCGACATGTGGACTGCCGTCACTGCCAGTTTGTATATTATTCTTTTGGGGCACGACCGAGCTGAGGTCGATGTCACCCTTGTATATTATTTTCTTTTCTGTACTAGGATTACCCCGCGGAGGGGTGCACGAATAGCCGGATTCTAAAGGGCAACTGGTCTGCATCCCATGGCGTTGGGACGGAGGGGACTTTACTCTAGAATTGGGAGGCTATTCGCCGCACTCGTAGGGGATATAGGTTTCATTGCACATGCTATCCACACGACAGGGAACGTCGGGTCTCACTTGCGGCTCAAGTGAAACTCGGGGCTCCAGATTATCTACCATTCTGTATTGCTTCTGTGATGTTTCTGTGATGTTACTTTATATCATGCCTGGGACGAATGTTATATATATATTTATATATACTAGTAGATGTTGTATATGTTTTGCACCCGCGCTAGCCTAGTCCCCGCTCTGTCGTTAGTTAAGTAACCTAACGGGTGATGACGGGACCCAGTGGCGAATGCGGATGTCATATACGTACATTTTATTTTCGTTCTTTTCTGGTGTGATTAATTGATGGGACTGCATAGATTCTTATCAATGCAAGGATAAAACAAACCTATATATATGATGTTGTTGGAACCAAGTTTTTAAAAAACTGACATTACAGACGTACACTTTTGCTTTGCATCGCGGTATTCATTTGGAATATCCTGCACCTCATTCGACGAGGCAAGGGCTGAGATTCCTTCATCGGGAGTGACCCCTTGAGTAAAAGTTTGCGTCAACTTAATAACTTCACTATAGTCGATTACTTTTGCTTTGCATCGTGGTATTCAGTTTGGGATATCCTGCACCCCATTCGACGGGGAAAGAGCCGAGATCCCTTCACCGGGAGTGACCTCTTTAGCAAAAGTTTTCGCCACTATATATTTATAAAACCACTTGGATTTCTTCAAAGATATCAAGTTCATTACGTTAAAGGTTTTTCGCCAAAAACCAGTCGTAGCCCTCCGTCATTTCGGATAAATAGCGCATAGTATTCATGCGGTGTTTGTTGGCCAAAGTCAAGGCATCGTGTGTGGTAGCTGTATGTTGCTTGTCCGTTGCATGGATATGCATTGGTTTAGGACAGTCGTACCACCTTGTTGGCCAAAGTCAAGGGTGTGTACGGGTGGGTCTAAATCAATCAGGACAATGACGGGTAGAACTTGACTTGCGGGTTATGATTTGTTGGCCAAAGTCAAGGTCATAAACCGCTTGGGGTAAAAATCACATCGGGAGTTTCAAACATACAGGAAACTTGCCAGGCTTGCGCATACCTTCTGGAGTGTGGTAACTTGAGTGGCTTCCATCAAGTTATCATACGATGATAGTTGGATCCCGATTCCCACTGATGAGTAGGATTACTCCTCAGGTGATTCCGACTAATTCTCCTTTTGGGTTTGGAGGAGAATTCGAGGAAACAGAGGGAGCCATCCTGATTAGATAAAGAGATTAACCAATCTGATCTAGGTTAGAGTGCACGCTGAGTGTTTCTTCTCTCTCTCTCTCTCTCTGGCTGTGACTATGACCCGACCTTTGACTAAAACTCATGAAACCAAGTTAACCGAACTTTCTTAAAACACTTTGGCTTTTGGAATGTCAGGGTGTCGCATACATCATTGCCACTTCTATATCACCTTTTGCATTTCTCCAGAACACCCCGTATTATTACAAACATCCACTTCTATTGGATAAATCCATCGTATGGTTATATACGAACTCGAAGGAACTTTTTCGAGGATGGATTCTGGTTCTGGAGAGATTGAATAGGGTTATTCGGTTGTCTTTTCTCTTTACCTTCTCTCAGGTTGTGAGGGCTCCTAGGATTAGGAGAGGGTACACCTATTGAGCTTATTGGATAGTTTTCTTCCAAACCATAGGCCGGTGCCGAACGGTAGGGAAGGAAGAAAACCAATTAAGCTTAAGTGTGGTGTACAAAAGGTAATAAGTAAAGACATATAAAGGGATTAGAACAATGGCAAAGGAAATTGCGATCACCATCATTCACGACAAAGACCGGGTATACCCCTACCACTCCTACATCCACTTTGCATTTCTCCAGAACACCTCGTATCACTACGAACATCCACTTCCATTAGATAAATCCATCGTATAATTACATACGAACTCGAAGGAACTTTTTCGAGGATGGATTCTGGTTCTGGAGAGATTGGATAGGATTATTCAGATGTCTTTTCCCATTACCTTCTCTCAGATTGCGAGGGCTCCTAGGATTAGGAGAGTACACCTATTACGCTTATTGGATAGTCTTCTTCCAAACCTTAGGCTGGTGCCAAAGGGTAGGGAATGAAGAAAACCAATTAGTGTACAGAAGTGTCACGACCCGAAAGTACGGAACGTGACCGGCACTTAGATTACGAAGCGTCTAGAGGCGCCACGTAACCTAAGTAAGCCGAAGCCCAGAAATCTAAACCATAGAAGAAGAAGAAGAAGAAGAAAAAGAAAACAAGTTTAAAAGCATCAGCAATTTTCCCAAAAATTTCGGCAGAATCTCCTCTGTAAAAACTGGCCCCCAAACGGGTACAACAAGTATAATATACATAAACAATAAAAAGCATCCCCAAACGGGAGCTAGCATCAACGCCAACAGGCGGAAACAACCACAGCAAGCACAATAATATACAACGCCAATAGGCGAGGCTCAAAACTCAAAAGAAAACAAAACCACCATATCTGAATAACACATGCGCGACTCTAAGGTCGAAATAAACAACTGGTCCAATAAACTTATCAGGTAATACAAATATGGTTGATGGAGCTTACTAGATACAAATGAATGAATAAAAGTACAATGGTGGTTCGGATACAAGTGAACCAACCTACCGTGCAAATCACCCTGAAGAAAAGATGTGCCAACAAGCTGCCACGGAAACCTGTACATCGAACCTGTAAAGAATTTGGCACAACGGGGGTGAGTTGCCAACTCGTGAGTAGAAGACATCTATGAAAAGAAATCGAATGCACGACGCTATCCTAGGTCATAATAATAATACACTATAATATCCCAATCATCTAGTAATACCAGGGTAATACTACGTGTAAGTGCAAATACTCCGTGTCGTGTCAGTGCCTCATATAATACTATGTCATATGAATGAAATGCATGCACCATGAAGGTAAAGTAACAAATCCTGAAATCCAGATATATATGTATAAGAAATCTTTAGCTATTATCATAGTAGAATGTTTATAAGAATCTGAAATCTGAATAATGAAACCCATGGAAATCCGTGTCAAACATCGACACAACATATGTAATCTCAAGTCTCAATATCTCGGGCTCCGTCAGTCCGGATTGGCCCATATCATCAAATCTCACGACAACGGTCGGTATCCTCCGGATATCCGCCGCGCCAGACATCACCGGTAGGTAGCCTTCCCCTGACAGGCTCATCGTCTACAACTCGATCTTCTTGCCCCGGGGTACCATACCGGGCCCACCATGTACCCGAGACGGTTCATCCACTCCTCGAATCGGGTCTCGAAATCCAACAGAAAACATGAAATACTCATGGTGGACGACTCATACATCACGAGAAAACCGCATCTTATTTAAAAAGAGAAGAGGAGAGAGAGAGAAGTTTTTATATATTTTTGCGGTTTTCCCCAAAAATCCAGAAATCTCATAGAAATCCAAATCTCAAAATCATGAGTAAGTATATGATAAGTGTCAGCATATGCCCATACTACTGTGCGATAACATGAAATATGAATGCATCAATGTCTAAGTAATAAATATCATGTCTTATACTAATGTCAGAAAATAATCACAATATTATATCTGTCTAGTTGCTAACTGATTCTATCCATAAAAGACAATATGATCTAAAGTGTACGTGACATAGCAATTACCGATGATGATGTGTGTGAGCCGGCAAATAAGTGTGCGTGGAACATGCGCATCATCGGTAATAGTGCTGGTGTCCTAACAGGTAAAGTTTATACTGATTATAGCAACATATAAAAGAACATGCACCATGATGATTACAGTATGAATGTAAATACAGATGTGCATTATCCACTCCTCTGCGAGATACGAGTACAACTACCACTATGTGAGTCGAACCTAAACCAGTGTCCATCTAACATCCTAAGGAATTAAACCTAATAGACTAGTCAGTAAGAAACTAGAGTCTACCTAAGGTCTTAATCAATATCTCTAATAGTCGGCGATCCCGCCTCAATAGCGTCACGTACGTAGTACGGCTTCCTCGAATCAAGAGTGCGGATCAATCATCAAATCTAAGCCTCGTACGGTAAAATCCATCGTATGGCATCCCAATATCGGGGTACAGTCAAGTATCTCCTAGGTGTCTCCTCATTCGTATAATGTCATCATCAGCACATCTCATGATCAAGGTGTTAAACTGTGATCGCATACATCAATCATATATCATTGCCATCATGATAAGCCTCATTAGTTTATCCTCAGAAATATCATGTCGTAATCAAGTTATACATATATCATATCGTGATCAGTCACCAGTTACAGTCCGGGTACTATTCTAGCGTCCCATGTACATCAATATCACCACCACTCTTTATAATTTATATATGCATGTTCATTATCTCATTCTCTAATGATCCGCTAACACTTTATTACGACTGTATAGTCAAGAATCACGGCATCAAGCCCAGTTATACTGTTTCATCATACCTCGGATATCATATCACATCAATGAATCCCATATACGTGTGGTGTATATATATACACCTATACCTAGTTTTATATATATACACACATATACGTATACGCCAAGTCAAGTTTTAGTGTGTGCGTGTATGTTTCTATCAGAAACCTACGAACCTTTCCCAAAGTATTCATCCTCAGGTATGGTTTTCCTAAACCAGTCTAGTCCCGCCTAGGGTCATTACTAGGGTCCTGCTCGGTAAGAATCTAGGGTCACATCGGGTTTCCTAATGTCACTAAGTACTATTCCTATTCTACGTTGCGGGGGTGCTAAACGCCATCCACCCGACTTCCCCCCGTAGATATACATCTACTCACCTGGTCCATGTCTGCCGAAGACAGTGTCGCCATCCTCCTCTTCATCGCCCGCAGTCCACATGAGGGATACCTAGACGCAAACATTTAAATAGCATCGTAAACTGAATCACATACAAAAGTCAAACGATACAAAGAACAAGCATAGGTTAAAACCTATGTCCCGTCCACGCAAAAGAACCAAATACCGCTCGATATCGGCGTACAAACTCCGATGGATCGAGATAACATCATCAAACAACTTGTAGTTTAAAAAACACATTACTTATACCATAAAACACGATTAAATCCATCGAAACCCTAAAATCTATCAAACTGTCCAATTTCGCAAAAACCCGAAAATGCCAATATACCGTTTTTCATCAAAACTTGACATTTAAATGAAACTAATGGTCATAAAACTCATTAAATAGCATTACTAGACTATACAAACCATTACTATATTTTTATTACACAAATTTATATAAATTTGAAATTTCTAGTTTACAACATTTAACAATTTTCAACATTTTCCAAGCAAAATACCACATTCCACCTCAAAACATGATTTTGCATAAATTAATGACTTAAACCACAATTTATGATGATAATGATATAATGAAACCAATATTATATTTTAAATCCCTTTTATTTAGAATTTTCCAAAATCTAGTTAACAAAATAATAGCATTTTATTACTATTTTCCAATTATCAATTGAATCTAGTAATCAAACTAAGTTTTTCTTTCCATTAACATGTTAATATGCTCACTAAAACTACAATCTAATGATAGAAATCTTAATTGGAATTTTATATTACCCATAAACATATTTTATAAAAAACTAGTTAGCTAAAAAGTATAATTAAATCAATTTTAGGTTAACAATTTACAACATATCATCCCTATAAGAATTTCCACTTCTAAATATGTTAAACTAGTGATTATAACCCTCATTAATTAATAAAAATCACAACTTGATTTTTCAAACCCTAACTTGAATTTTAAAAGTAGTAAATAGAATTAATAGATTAAATCTAATTAAACTTTAAAAGAAATATCTAATAGAAATAAAATAAAAGAGAAGGATTTATACCTCCACAACCTCATGTCCAAACTTGAAAATGAGCCTCAAAAATACATGCTTTCCCACTCCAAATTCCATGTAAAGAAGAGTAGAGAATAAAGGGTATGAAAATATATATGATTTTGTGGAATTTTAATTGAATTTTTGATGTATTTTTGATGTTTTTTGAATAAAAATGAGGTGGAAAATGGGGGGGGCTGCCATGGATGAGTTGTGGCCGGCCATGGGGAGGGAGAAAGAGAAAAGAGTGAACAAAAGTGTGGAAGTTTCAAGAAAGAATCATCATTTAAAGTCTTTTCATGGTTTAATTAATTATTTATTTATTTATTTACTATAGCAACTCAAGAAAGCTCTAGAAATTAGGAAAAATTTGCAAATAATTTTTGCATGATACACACTAAATTCTAATATGCCATGGTTCATTTTTACAAATTAAAACCATTTAAATTTGTAATTTACACTAATTTAGTGTAAAAATAAAGCTTATGTTAATATTTAAAATAATTAATTTAGGAAAATTTTTTAATTAAACTAAAAATTTATAAGTGGCTAAATAAACACTATTTACTAGTAATTACATAATTAAATAGGTATTTTTGAATTTATAATGAAAAACAATCACGGTTTGGTTTTACGAAAAATACGTTTTACTTTACCGAAAATCCTAAAATTCACTTAAACACTTTTATTCATTTAATTATTTATTTAATTATTTTTAGAACGTTACAATCTTCCCCCCTTTAAAAAATTCGGTCCCTGAATTTAAATTAAAACTCCCCCTCCAAATACTAAAACATTTAGCAAAACACTCAAATCCTCGGGGCTCCGAAATCATCAATACATAACAAATATCAACTCCGTCAAGCATAACGAAATCATCGGAGTTATGGCGAGAATAAAATATCAAAACCCAATATGAAAACCAACATAATATACATCAATCTACAACTTATATATAGTGTGCATCATAGTGAAACTGTACAAATATCTGGATAAGGAAATATACAAAAACCCCTTTTGAAAATTGCCGTGTGATGCACGTGTCACGGCATAAGTAGTGGACGTTTATTTTAAAAAAAAATAACTATATATATATATATATATATATATATATCGTTTATTTAACATACACGTCCCGCCTGGTTACTAAATCAATAATAATAATTAGGAAAACATACTGCTCAAACTAAAATCAATCCCAATCACATCAATAAAATGTCATGTGCGTCCGGTGCGCACTGAAATCGAAACCAATTACAGATACCATGAATACCTACAAAACAAAACTAAGTGCAACAGGTGTGCACCAAAAATATCTGTTAAGTGCAACGGGCGTGCACGACACAATATCAGGTGCATCTAATCTGCACAAAACCCCGATTTAGTGCATCTGGTGTGCACAAATTCGCATCAAGTGCGCCAAGTATGCGCAAGAATCCTAATCAGGTGCACATGGTGCACGAAAACATACATCGAATATCAAAATCGAAATCACAGCATAAAAATGCATGAAAACTAGGTCGAAACATATGTCAAAATCACGTGTAACCCCTATGCACGAAATCAAATCAAAAATCCCAAATATATAAAACCAAATCAAGTGTACTGGTTGTGTACTAAACAACATCAATACAACTGATATATGAAACACAAATAGAATGAAGGTACACACATGAAATACCAATCGTAGAACAAAGTCCTCAAAATACCAAAATCCAATCAATGAAAATATGAAATTCAAATCACTAAATCACAATCGTAAACACTATCGTCAATGTGCGCCTCTTTCCTCTGATGTCGGCTGCTTTAAACTCGCCTCTTCGTAGCTATGCAGACTGCGCTACCAACGGCAACACTCATATCTAGAGTCTCCCATGTAATCGATCCCTTCACCTGATATCCGGACTATATTAAACTTTTCGATTGATCCATCAAAATCCCATAATTCCCCGAGAGCTCAACACTCAAGTACAGTTTAAAAATATCCGGTACATACCCCAGCATCGATGATCCAGCTGTAGAAGGGTAAACCCAAGCCTCACTAATGGCACAGCGGAACTGCCGTAAACCCTAAGGTTCAAGGGCGTTCTCGTGGTCATTATGTCGAGTTAGGGTTTCATTCTTCTAGAGGGTCCATCGAAATACCTGCATGTTCTTCCGAATACTTTAAACTTAGGAAAATGTTTTTCTGATAATCGTTCGAACCCTTTAACTTCATCCGGACAGCATGTGAATACCCTTCATCCGCACGCTAAGCAATGCTTCAATCCTCAAGAATAACCAATACTCTAATGGTTATCGCATTCGAGCCGCAGCTCCCTCTGCCCGTGGTAACAGAAACCACCATCCGACATCGATGAAGATAGATCAAAGGAACGAATGAAATACGGTGCAAACAATGTACATCCTAAGGCTCCTTAAGCAGAGTAGCGTAACGTAAGTATGCCGCGGACCATACCCACGGTACGTTACTCTACCTAAATCGCCTACTCCATCAACCAAGGGTCACCTAGACTTATACAGGGTTAAACCTAGCGCTCTGATACCAACTTGTATAATATACATAAACAATAAAAAGCATCCCCAAACGGGAGCTAGCATCAACGCCAACAGGCGGAAACAACCACAGCAAGCACAATAATATACAACGCCAATAGGCGAGGCTCAAAACTCAAAAGAAAACAAAACCACCATATCTGAATAACACATGCGCGACTCTAAGGTCGAAATAAACAACTGGTCCAATAAACTTATCAGGTAATACAAATATGGTTGATGGAGCTTACTAGATACAAATGAATGAATAAAAGTACAATGGTGGTTCGGATACAAGTGAACCAACCTACCGTGCAAATCACCCTGAAGAAAAGATGTGCCAACAAGCTGCCACGGAAACCTGTACATCGAACCTGTAAAGAATTTGGCACAACGGGGGTGAGTTGCCAACTCGTGAGTAGAAGACATCTATGAAAAGAAATCGAATGCACGACGCTATCCTAGGTCATAATAATAATACACTATAATATCCCAATCATCTAGTAATACCAGGGTAATACTACGTGTAAGTGCAAATACTCCGTGTCGTGTCAGTGCCTCATATAATACTATGTCATATGAATGAAATGCATGCACCATGAAGGTAAAGTAACAAATCCTGAAATCCAGATATATATGTATAAGAAATCTTTAGCTATTATCATAGTAGAATGTTTATAAGAATCTGAAATCTGAATAATGAAACCCATGGAAATCCGTGTCAAACATCGACACAACATATGTAATCTCAAGTCTCAATATCTCGGGCTCCGTCAGTCCGGATTGGCCCATATCATCAAATCTCACGACAACGGTCGGTATCCTCCGGATATCCGCCGCGCCAGACATCACCGGTAGGTAGCCTTCCCCTGACAGGCTCATCGTCTACAACTCGATCTTCTTGCCCCGGGGTACCATACCGGGCCCACCATGTACCCGAGACGGTTCATCCACTCCTCGAATCGGGTCTCGAAATCCAACAGAAAACATGAAATACTCATGGTGGACGACTCATACATCACGAGAAAACCGCATCTTATTTAAAAAGAGAAGAGGAGAGAGAGAGAAGTTTTTATATATTTTTGCGGTTTTCCCCAAAAATCCAGAAATCTCATAGAAATCCAAATCTCAAAATCATGAGTAAGTATATGATAAGTGTCAGCATATGCCCATACTACTGTGCGATAACATGAAATATGAATGCATCAATGTCTAAGTAATAAATATCATGTCTTATACTAATGTCAGAAAATAATCACAATATTATATCTGTCTAGTTGCTAACTGATTCTATCCATAAAAGACAATATGATCTAAAGTGTACGTGACATAGCAATTACCGATGATGATGTGTGTGAGCCGGCAAATAAGTGTGCGTGGAACATGCGCATCATCGGTAATAGTGCTGGTGTCCTAACAGGTAAAGTTTATACTGATTATAGCAACATATAAAAGAACATGCACCATGATGATTACAGTATGAATGTAAATACAGATGTGCATTATCCACTCCTCTGCGAGATACGAGTACAACTACCACTATGTGAGTCGAACCTAAACCAGTGTCCATCTAACATCCTAAGGAATTAAACCTAATAGACTAGTCAGTAAGAAACTAGAGTCTACCTAAGGTCTTAATCAATATCTCTAATAGTCGGCGATCCCGCCTCAATAGCGTCACGTACGTAGTACGGCTTCCTCGAATCAAGAGTGCGGATCAATCATCAAATCTAAGCCTCGTACGGTAAAATCCATCGTACGGCATCCCAATATCGGGGTACAGTCAAGTATCTCCTAGGTGTCTCCTCATTCGTATAATGTCATCATCAGCACATCTCATGATCAAGGTGTTAAACTGTGATCGCATACATCAATCATATATCATTGCCATCATGATAAGCCTCATTAGTTTATCCTCAGAAATATCATGTCGTAATCAAGTTATACATATATCATATCGTGATCAGTCACCAGTTACAGTCCGGGTACTATTCTAGCGTCCCATGTACATCAATATCACCACCACTCTTTATAATTTATATATGCATGTTCATTATCTCATTCTCTAATGATCCGCTAACACTTTATTACGACTGTATAGTCAAGAATCACGGCATCAAGCCCAGTTATACTGTTTCATCATACCTCGGATATCATATCACATCAATGAATCCCATATACGTGTGGTGTATATATATACACCTATACCTAGTTTTATATATATACACACATATACGTATACGCCAAGTCAAGTTTTAGTGTGTGCGTATATGTTTCTATCAGAAACCTACGAACCTTTCCCAAAGTATTCATCCTCAGGTATGGTTTTCCTAAATCAGTCTAGTCCCGCCTAGGATCATTACTAGGGTCCTGCTCGGTAAGAATCTAGGGTCACATCGGGTTTCCTAATGTCACTAAGTACTATTCCTATTCTACGTTGCGGGGGTGCTAAACGCCATCCACCCGACTTCCCCCCGTAGATATACATCTACTCACCTGGTCCATGTCTGCCGAAGACAGTGTCGCCATCCTCCTCTTCATCGCCCGCAGTCCACATGAGGGATACCTAGACGCAAACATTTAAATAGCATCGTAAACTGAATCACATACAAAAGTCAAACGATACAAAGAACAAGCATAGGTTAAAACCTATGTCCCGTCCACGCAAAAGAACCAAATACCGCTCGATATCGGCGTACAAACTCCGATGGATCGAGATAACATCATCAAACAACTTGTAGTTTAAAAAACACATTACTTATACCATAAAACACGATTAAATCCATCGAAACCCTAAAATCTATCAAACTGTCCAATTTCGCAAAAACCCGAAAATGCCAATATACCGTTTTTCATCAAAACTTGACATTTAAATGAAACTAATGGTCATAAAACTCATTAAATAGCATTACTAGACTATACAAACCATTACTATATTTTTATTACACAAATTTATATAAATTTGAAATTTCTAGTTTACAACATTTAACAATTTTCAACATTTTCCAAGCAAAATACCACATTCCACCTCAAAACATGATTTTGCATAAATTAATGACTTAAACCACAATTTATGATGATAATGATATAATGAAACCAATATTATATTTTAAATCCCTTTTATTTAGAATTTTCCAAAATCTAGTTAACAAAATAATAGCATTTTATTACTATTTTCCAATTATCAATTGAATCTAGTAATCAAACTAAGTTTTTCTTTCCATTAACATGTTAATATGCTCACTAAAACTACAATCTAATGATAGAAATCTTAATTGGAATTTTATATTACCCATAAACATATTTTATAAAAAACTAGTTAGCTAAAAAGTATAATTAAATCAATTTTAGGTTAACAATTTACAACATATCATCCCTATAAGAATTTCCACTTCTAAATATGTTAAACTAGTGATTATAACCCTCATTAATTAATAAAAATCACAACTTGATTTTTCAAACCCTAACTTGAATTTTAAAAGTAGTAAATAGAATTAATAGATTAAATCTAATTAAACTTTAAAAGAAATATCTAATAGAAATAAAATAAAAGAGAAGGATTTATACCTCCACAACCTCATGTCCAAACTTGAAAATGAGCCTCAAAAATACATGCTTTCCCACTCCAAATTCCATGTAAAGAAGAGTAGAGAATAAAGGGTATGAAAATATATATGATTTTGTGGAATTTTAATTGAATTTTTGATGTATTTTTGATGTTTTTTGAATAAAAATGAGGTGGAAAATGGGGGGGGCTGCCATGGATGAGTTGTGGCCGGCCATGGGGAGGGAGAAAGAGAAAAGAGTGAACAAAAGTGTGGAAGTTTCAAGAAAGAATCATCATTTAAAGTCTTTTCATGGTTTAATTAATTATTTATTTATTTATTTACTATAGCAACTCAAGAAAGCTCTAGAAATTAGGAAAAATTTGCAAATAATTTTTGCATGATACACACTAAATTCTAATATGCCATGGTTCATTTTTACAAATTAAAACCATTTAAATTTGTAATTTACACTAATTTAGTGTAAAAATAAAGCTTATGTTAATATTTAAAATAATTAATTTAGGAAATTTTTTTAATTAAACTAAAAATTTATAAGTGGCTAAATAAACACTATTTACTAGTAATTACATAATTAAATAGGTATTTTTGAATTTATAATGAAAAACAATCACGGTTTGGTTTTACGAAAAATACGTTTTACTTTACCGAAAATCCTAAAATTCACTTAAACACTTTTATTCATTTAATTATTTATTTAATTATTTTTAGAACGTTACAAGAAGGTGTACAGAAGGTAATAAGTAAAGACATAATAAAGAGGATTGCAGTGAGGGCAGCTATAGTATATGGTTACTGTCGTGAATCAGGATAGTGGAAGAGACATTACTAGGAATACCAGTTAACCCTTTTGGAACATTTTCATGTTTCAGTTTTACTGTGCGATGTTGATTAAAAAACTGTTTTCCCAATTGGAATCTAACTCTAGGGTATGTATTTAACAGATCAGTTTTTCACATCTGTATATTATTACAGATGGTGAGTGGGGGTAAGATATTGGGAATTGGGTGATTAGATCCTCATTATATCGGAATTCGTAGTAATTGGTGATATTTGAGGAAATCATCTGAATTTTGCCGGATGGCAAATATTTGGATTTGAATATCCGTTGTTATGCACCAATTTCAAATTGGTATATCTGTACATTTATTTTATAAAGTGAGATATAACTTTTTGATATTATGTCTGTAACATTTACCTATATCAGCTGGTGATTAGGTAAGGTGCATTCAACAGCGGTGTAACTCTTCTTAACCAAAGTACAGTTTTTCAACCTGCGACGCACAGAGTTTGAGTTATTGAACTCAGGGGACTTATACAAAGTATTGTATGTTGTCCAGTGTCCATTAGGACAAAGGGGTTGGTACTCGTACTATATTCTTTTTACTTATGACTTCTCCAGTTCTGGACATGTATTTCGTTGAAATGCAAGGTCCAGATATTCAGAAATTATAGGTATAAGAATAAAGTAGAGGACCATTTGTTGTAAGTATCAGGGTTCTTCGAGGAAGTCGAAGATGTAGATACTTGTGTTTGGTATTCAGTTAATAGTAATGGTTTTGAGAACTTGCTTCTTTTTCAGGTTACTCATATCTGGATGCACTCCTAGATGAGTAATGCTGATTGTCCTCTTTCCATTTGGTTGATATGCACTGGAGACAGCTGCATGATTTTGAATCTGGTTCCAAATTAAATTAGTGATTTTGTTTCTATATTGCATATATATAGAATCAATTTATATCTTAACGATGTTAAGGTAAAGGGAGTTGTCCGGCTGATGCTTAAAACCAGAATCTGGATAAACTCAAGGCACGTTTCAGTAATGGCAGTTTGTGGGTTATCCCGGGCTTTGACGAGGGTTAATTTTCTACCATCAGGAAGATCAGTATTTATATTATTCTTGACTCGCCACAGTTTTAATAAAATGGACTTTTTCAGAAAACACAAGTGGGAGTATGGTAGAACTGGAAGTTATTCCAGAACCACAAACGATTACTGGAAATTTAAAAGAACCTAAGGATTCAATTGGATTTGATGTTCCATTAGCCACTCCACAGATTTGGTGGGTAATCTCAGGCACCTGAGAGGTACTTCGGTCTTCTTAGAGACGGTGACAGGGAGGTTCTTGTTTATCCAGACTTGCCATTGCTGCTGTTCTAGACTATAAGACCCGGCAGGAGGATGAGTATAGCGTCGTTCTAAACTAGCTTTAGAAGTGCACGTGTATATGACTCTGCCAGAGGGTTGTTGTAGTCAGTGGGAGCAGCGGAAGCATAGAAGGCAAGTAGCTTATGTCTATTTATAGACTAAAGCAGGTATAGCGGAAATAGATCATCTATTTTTGATGTGACAGTCATAGGATTTGACCTCATCAGAATAGGAGATGGATCTGGTAAGAAGGTAGTAGAGAGTGATGTGGATATAATATCAGGTTTTCTGGTTACTAGATCTATGATTTTAGATCTAGATTTGGGAAGTATCCTAATCTGGGTACTTTGACATTAAATGGACGACTCCTGGCATGGTGGTGTACCTGCAGTTGATGGAGTCACCCTCTCTAAAGGTGTCTTATAGACTAAAAGGGAGAGGGATCTGCATGATTAGCATATCACTTGCTTAGGCAATTGAGTTAATCATGAAATGTCAAGTACCACACCAGATATTGCATTTGCACTAGATGCAATATGCAGATATATTAATCCACTCCTGGAGAAACATTGGGAAGCAGTTATTGAACATAAATGGATGTTCTTGCGATATGGTAACGGCAGCCTCCTTCTGGAGACGGTTATCATTTCAGGCTTCCAAGGTAACCTGGATGACAGAGTGACTGTAAGAGTTATAGTTTTCCCTCTTTTGAGGGACAGTATGTTGGACAGGTGGTCCAAGCAGATACTGAGGAAGGCATGGCGCATGTTACTGATTAAATTCAGTAGTCGATACAGTCTAAGAAGCTTGCTGGATTTGGAGTTCATTTGTGAACTGGGTCCTATCAGATATCCAAACAAATTCTAAGACAGGTATTGCTCATTTCGGGAGATAGTTTTCTCCACGAAGTTGAGATTAAGAGAGATACAGAAAGAAACATTTGAGCGGATCCACTCACTGAGGCTATTTCTCGAACGTAATCATTTTCGCAAACAGGCTTTGCGAAACTGATTAGTAGAGAAGTTTGGTGTTCGGTATCACACGGGCTGTAAGTATGCGACATCGCAATAATTGGCCTTAAGTGCAAGTGGGAGATTGTTGGCTATAATGCCCTCAAGGCAATTATCATAGTCGCGGACTTGTGATTATGATGATTGAGGCAAGACCTATACCGATGAAACAGTCTTACTTAAGATGATAGTATGCTATCTGGTTTGTCTTTATCATCATATACATGTTGATAGAGCCCATAGGATTCTTGCTTGACTGCCAGCATTGTGATGGCGATCACATACGTGGGAGCTGGGGGTCTATAAGCACATCCTTAAATGTCCCTAGTCGTAGGAGTATCGAGAACGGGCATCGATACTCCAGTGTAGACTAATGTATACTGATCGAGACTCCGACGAGGGGCGGTGGCCAGGTCTCACAAGCCATTGATGTTAGTTTGTTCACCTAAGATAGTATACAGGTGCTCATTGGGTTATGAGTACACTGGACGGACTCGCCGGAAACCTGCTAGTTGGTATTATACCTATTGACAGATAGCAGTTCCCAGGTGACATGTGTACAGGTTAGTCTGTCGACCTGAGATCGTCATTTGTCTCGTGTGAGTCCCACTGTGTTTTGATTACTACCCTACCACGGCTCAAAGGAGTCGTGCAAACAGGTTTTAGTTGGGTATAGTCCCGAGCCACATAGAGGCAGCGATCGGATCGTTGGGGATTCGTCTCTCCCGGTATTGGGGGTTGATGTCGCGTTGTGTACGGATGGCCATCACCATAAATCCGTGGCCACGGTGGACTAGAATTATCGATCCAGGATCGATAGTTTCTCAGGTGGTGATGGGTTTCATACCGACACTAAATGCCGAGTTGTTGGAGGTCTGACTTTATCCACCCCCATAGACTCGATATGCGATACTCTTAGACGAACAGACCGGATTGTACGGATATTGTCACTGACAGGCTCAGTAGGGGTTCAGGATGAGTTTGCTCGTCGGCCTCCCTTTCGCTCAATACCTGGGTAGCCGTTACGTACAGGTAGTGCCGCTGACGTGCTTGTGGTTAAACCCACTGCCAGCGTATTGACGAGTCTTTAGAGTCCCACACAGAGGGTTTTCACGGTTCAGGCGATATGGTGTACATGTTGTATGTTGATACATACGGGTGTCCGATTAAATATGTGCACTTGTTGCGCAGACTTTAATCGGACGGTTGATAATACTAGCGGCTTAGGATTAAGCGGATTATTAAATCGGGTTTTGATTTAATAATTAATATATATGTATTTGTATATACGTATTCTAGTATTATTGTTCACTATTCGTTTTCTCTCTTGGCTATTCGTATTTTGGTACGAATACGCATATATGTATTTCAGTACATGTACCGGGAAGTATTCCGTATTTGTACGGAATAGCTTCTAGAAGAAGTTGCCACCTCATTTATATGATTTACCTTTTTTGGAAAATCATTTGTTTTGGAAATGAGGTGGAAAGGAGGTATGGGTCAAAGCATGGACCTAGGTATGGTTTGTGCATTTGTTTAATGGTTAATTGGAAATGTTTTTTTTGTGTGGTGGGAATGGGAGAAAGGGGGGCCGGCCACTTTAGGAGTGGGGTTCTTTTCATTTGGCATTAATTTACATGACACATTTTTGCCTCCTCACTCTCTCAATCTTACACACACAAAAACACTTAGCCATTAAGCTCATGGTTTTCCCTCACCTCATTCATCTTCTATGCTTGCTCATTGAGAAAAATATTTTGAAAGAAAAATGGTAGTGACATTTTCATACACCCCCACACTCCATCGCTAGCGACTTTGGAGCGTCGGTTATCTCGTTCGACGAGGTTGGAGCTTGCGCCGTTTCCCTCGGGTGGATCATCGGAGACAAAGGAAGACCGGCAACCAAACCACATCAAGAAGCCGCTAGGAGATTGGAATGAAGACCGAAGGACACAGATCAACTCGGTATAACGATTCTAACTCTTAGTTAGTTTGCTAGTTTAGGGTTTAAGGTCATCCGTAAATCGGGTAGCGGTAGTGCCAGTTTAGAAAATTTTTGTTCCGCATTTTGGCCGCGTTTCGACGGCCGGGGCGCTGCCGGGACCCAACAAAAACTAAATATGATATAAATATAAACCAATATCAATATCGTCCAAAATGTTTCAAAATGTAGTACAATATGTATGATATAAATAAATACATGTTTCAAAAAATAAGAATCAAAAAGCTACCCTAGCTCGGTCCAGCTCCACCTCTGATAAACGCTAGAATCTGGCACGCCTGCTCCTCGGTCAATAAACCATGCAATTCGGCGCGTGCAGGAGTCTGAGCGGCCGGTGGAGCTGGCGATGTGGTATGCGCAGCCGCCGTCGAGGTAGTAGCTTGCAGAGCCGCGGCTGCGGGAGTCTGAGCGGGCGATGGAGTTATAGGAGTTGTCTGCGGAACCGCAGCCAATGTAGTGGCTTGCGGAGCCGCAGCCGAAGGAGATGCATATGGAGGCTCGGCCGATGTACCCTGTCGCGTCTGGACCTAACGTGTGTAATAAGCATGTAAGAACTGTGTATTATTCGAATTCGTATCATTATCAAGTTATTTCGAAACCCCATTTGGATATCTAGTTTGGAAAACCGTTGTTTATTTTAATTAGATATGTATGTATGATTAATCAAACCTAAGTCTACAACCAAATAAGCTCAGGCTACGTACTAATTATGGATATGTTGATATCTATAATATGACATGATATTTTACTATAAGGTAGTATACATACCAGCATCTCCTTCAACTCCTGAACGGTGGCCCTCAAGCTCTCCAGTTCCTGCTGGACACGTCGCTCACTGGAGACGGAGGAAGTAACCGCCGGGGTGGAGTCCAACCTCATATGGGCCCTGCTAGGGCCCAGTCCCCGGCCTCTCTCCAACCTCCGTGGTGCCCTCCGTGTGCGGCGTCCAGGACTGGGGTTAGCAGCCTCAGATCGCTCTGTCCGGTAAAATCGATCCCCGAGGCCCCGGCCTGCTCAACCACCCGCTCCTACACCCACATTAAGCAGTAAAGTATAAGTACAAAATTTAAATTTGAACCTTCCAAAACTAAAATTTCAAATATGGGTAGAATAAATATTAACACTTACGCAATACTCCTGGGTAGCGACGTCGGGATATCGAAGCTCGCCCGTGGCGGGATCTGTCGAGGTGTCATGGACGGCAAGATATGCGGACAGCACGCTCGGTGTACCACCTTGCGCCACGGTCTGAGCTGTCTGCAATATTAGAAAATAAATCTTAATATTAGAAATATTAGAAAATAACTCTTAATATTGCAGAATATCACAAAGGTCGGTCTATTGTAATTTATCGATAACTCCATGGCTCGAGTAATATTCCTCGAGCCACCTGTGTAAGTGGGGCGACCCCTCTTCGCCGACTTCTTGTTCTCTGTATTCTGAGAGGCCTGTTTCTGCACAACGCATTAACATTTAGTTTTCTAATTAAGGAACACAAAAAAATAAATTATATCCTAAACAATGAATTACATTTAAAATACATACCTGTTTGCGTTGGGAGTCGAAATATTCGCACAATAGAGGCCATGTCTCTACGTCGACTCTCGCAAACGCCGGAGTAGATAGGAGGGCCGCTCTCTCTGCCTCGGGGGTTGCCATCCATAGGGAGTAGTAGTCGGCCTTCAGCTCATTCCTGTTGTATCGGACCTTGTTCTACATGTTCTTCATCAGGCCATTGTACAGAGCATGAAGGTCGAGCATCCTCCCAGGGTGATCAGGGTTGGGTACAGGCTGAAAATCGTAATCCGACTGAAAATACAAAAAAACATTGTTATTAGATTGCAAGTGTTAATAATAAATATATTGGATAAATCAAATGAAAATATATATTAATACGTACCCGAGCCTGATCAAAGAAGAGGGCGAATGAGCACCGGTGCTGCTCGCCCCACTCAACGTGAAGTGGATAGTTCTTCACGAGCCGGCTCTCGTCCCCCATATACCGGCCGAACCTCTCGGCATGAGGACCGGTATAGCGATAGTCAAGGGTAAAAAAGTGGGGGAATGCTGCCTCCCCCCTAGCTCTGTCAGGCCTCAGGCTATGGGACTGATTCGGGCCTCGAGTCCCCCTCTGGGGATGGGGAGGCTCTGCGTCTGCACGAAATATCAAGACAATCAATATTAAGACAAAGTTGTATTAAGAAATCAAGCTTAAACGAAAATTGATGTGTGATATATACCTCCGGTGACTAACGCACGAGCCTGGGCCTGGGCAGCAGCTCGAGCGGGACGATAGTTCCTCCGGTGAGGAACAGCCGGGGTCCCGGATGCGGACGCATCCCTTCCAACTAGAAAATAAACATTGACGCTAAATTTCCATGAAGTTCATATTTATTCTATAGAGCATATGTAAAATGAATAAATATTTTATATTTATTCATATTAACCTGCAGACAATGCGGAGGGTATGGAAGCGGCAGGAGTGGCCCCTGCGGAAGATGTGGAAACACCACCTATAATTGGACAATTAAAAATAGATTATAAAAGTAATTGCAAAAAGAATGTGTAGATCAATATTATAACATTCTAAATCAATATGCATGCACTATAGGATATATAAATATACCCGTAGGTGCGGTGGTGTCACCACTTACAGCTAGACAATAATAAAAATTGCTAAGTAAGAGCAAAAGGAATGTGTGTGTATTTTTGATATAGTATTCTAAATCAATATACATGCACTATATGATATATAAACATACCTGGAGGAGCGGGAGTGGCCTCTGTCCCAGATGTGGACGCATCACCAACAACTAGACAATCAAACATTGACAATATAAGTAATTTTGACATAAACAGACATGAATATCTGTAATATTACATTCAAAATGGATATGCGTGCAGTATACCTGAAGGTGTGGCAAAATCCATACGGAATGAGGCATCCGAAGGGGTCTCCGATCTGGGTGCAAGACCGGCCCTCTGAAGCTCCCTACGGAGCTCTCAAGGCGGCAGAACCGCTATGCCTCTGCTTCTGCCTCTACCGCGGCTGGAGCTCCTGCCGCCTCTCGCTGCTCCCGACATCGTCATCAAATCCAGATAAACGGTTCGTGGACGCATTAGACAATCATTAATAGTATTGACTATATATGTATAGATCGTAAAATGTGAAGTAATAATATAACATTACTGATAACCTTTTTCGTTTCATGGGCGCATTATACATATCTACTTGGATTGCATCGTCGATGTCATTTCTAACCCACGTAACTTCATGATCGGTCGAAGACAACCCGTCCTTCGAAACAGACGGTCGGAGCACTCTAAGCCTTCTCTCTTCTTCGTCCTCATCACTGTCCTCGAATTCTGGGACATCGTAGACATCTCTGGGTTTCCATCGGCATACAACACTCCATCCCGGATGCTTCAAACACTGTGAGTAGTATACTTGGAACACTTGGTTCGGAAAGGTAAACGGATCTTCCTGACCGTAAAATCGAAGTGTGTTCACACTGGTCAATCCATATTCATCTTTCTAAGTCCCAAGATTGCTTATCCACTTGTCCGTATCGGTTCACGTATCGTACCAAGTACACTGGAATATATAAAAGGGTTCTGATCGTCCGGGATAGTGGATGCCGAGTATACAATTTAAGTACCCATAATAAATCACACCGTCCGATCCTACCGTCGCAATCCCACTATTCTGAGTGGTTCTAGATGTTTCTATGTCCTTAACTTCGAATTTGTATCCAAGGACACCAAATCCTTTGTAATATGCAACCTCCATACTAGGAAATTGAGCTAAACATCTTGAATCACTCTCAAATGATGCAGACAAGATCGGATCGTGGATCTAACAAAACAAATTTTACGAAAAATACATAACGATACAAGTTTAGATTAAAACTGATAGCAATAAAATGTTATTCGAATAACTTACATGATCTGTGACACAATCACAAAAATTATCCTGATGATATTTTTCCAATCGTTCTTTGTTCCAATCAGGATGCCCCTCACGTACCTCGTTAAAATGAATTCTGTTTTCGACAAATAATGGTGACATTAATATTATATCATTTCATACACACACAAACACAGATATAACAATTAATCCAAAAAAACTTACTCTCTAATTTGTTCAAGACATGCGCAATTAAGCAAGATAAACCGGTATATCTTGTTGATAAACATAGTGTCTACCCTCTTATACTCGGCTTTATCATATGGCCCGTCTTGAATTCTTCGTGGCCGGTTAAGTCTTGTCTCAATGTTCTCGTCCAGATAGCGGGAACAAAATGTGGTTGCTTCATCAAGAAGATAACCTTGCATGATAGAACCCTCTGGTCTATTTTTATTGCGTATATACTTCTTAAGAGTGTAGAGATACCTAATGAAAATATGTTGAATAAATAAATACGGGCATACAGGACAACAATAAATTTATAAATTGCGCGAAACGAAAAATTATGCGTACCTCTCGACGGGATACATTCATCGATATTGTACCGGTCCGGCTAACTTAGCCTCAGTTGCAAGATGAACCGTCAAGTGTATTATGATATCGAAGAATGACGGTGGGAAAATACGCTCAAACTTGCAAAGTATCAACGCAATAGAATTTTCTAGTTTATCCAGCGTCACAACCTCCAGTGTTTTAGCACACAACTCTCTGAAAAAACAACATAGGTCGTTGATTACTAGACCAACCGATTCGGGGAGAGAAGTCCTGAGGGCTAATGGAAGAAGGTGCTCCACGATAACATGGTGATCATGACTTTTCAGCCCATCGATCTCGCCCTTCACAATTTTTAATTTCTTGCTGAATGATCCTGAGAAACTTATGGGAACTTTCAAATCATGCAACACCTGCAGGAATTTTTTCTTCTCCGGTTGTGACATATGATAAGCGGCATTGGGAAGTACAAACTTGCCCGGTTTACCCTCTACCGGTCTAGGGTGCAATTCACTTCTTATTCCCCACTCTTGTAGATCCATCCGAGCATTCAGGTTGTCTTTCGATTTCCCGTCTTTACAAAGAAGCAAGTTAAGTATGTGCTCTGATACTCCTTTCTCTATATGCATGACGTTCAGACAATGACGCACTAAATTTGTAGACCAGTACGGAAGCTCGAAGAAAATGCTTAACTTATTCCAAAATGGTGGTTTGACCTGTTTCGTCGGATCCATCCCGAAGGTCACATTATTGTAACCATCCCATTTAGTAGTCACGTCCTCTCCAGACAATGGGGATGGAGGTCCAAGAAGCTCCTGATGACCATCAAAGTGAACCATGTCTAACCTATAGGGGTGGTCTGGAGACAGAAAACGTCGATGGCCGCAATAACAAATCTTCCTGCTAAAATTCAAGAATTTCGATGTTGTGTGTTCATGGCAATGAGGACATGCTTTGTGACCATGTACGGACCAACCTGATAGCATTCCATACACAGGAAAGTCATTAATTGTCCACATTAAATCCGCACGCAGTATGAAGGTTGTATTTGTGTTTACATCATATGTCTCTACACCATCAATGAACAAAGATTTCAACTCCTCGATCAGAGATCGGAGATAGACGTCAATATTGTTCCCCGGTGAGTTTGGTCCGTCGATAAGAAGAGGCATCATAAAGTATGATTGGTCCATATCCAACCAAGGCGACAGATTATAAATTATCATTACAACGGGCTATGTGCTGTGACTTCCAGCCATATAGTTGAACGGGCAGAAGCCATCTGTAGCCAGTCCGAGCCGGACATTGCGAGGATCGCTACTGAATATTGCGTGCCTCCTATCGAAATCCTTCCATGCCGGTGAATCTCTTGGATGGCTCATTTTTCCATCTTCACTTGGAGGAGCACGGTGATGCCAAATCATTGCCCCGGCTGTTTTCTTGCACCTGAATAACCTCTGTAGCCTCTGTGTTATGGGAAAGTATCGTGCTATCTTGACAGGTATATCAGGCTTCTTATCAGAATCTTTCGGCTTATACCTGGCCTCTCCGCATGTTGGACACTCTTTCAAATCTGAATTCTCTTTCCGGTACAACACGCAATTTTTAGGACATGCTTGAATCTTCTCGCACTTTAGACCCAAATCAGACATTATCTTCTGGGCTCCGTACCAGCTGTCGGGCACGTTATTTCTCGGAGGCATAGAATCTTTCAAGAACGAAAGAAGCATTGTGAATGACTTGTTGCTCCATCCATTTAGGCACTTAATCTGGAAAAGTTGGATGAACCATGAGAGGGTGGAATACTTCGCATTCTCATAAATTGGTTTCCTAGCATCATTCATGAAATTTTCATATTTATCCGCACGCGGTCCTTGACCGGAAGGAATGTCATCTTCGGTACGAATAGATTCACCTAGGGCAGCCTCTACCATATCCTCCATTTCTTCTGATGGAAATAAATTACCGTCTTCTCCTTCTGCCGCATTACCGAATTCTTCTTCTTCTCCTGCCGCATTATCGTGTTCTCCTTCTTCTTCTGCCGCAGTACTGCATTCTTCTCCTTCCCCATGATATTTCCAAGTTGTATAAAGTCTAGTAAACCCATATTTTACAATATGAAGCTCTGCCAATTCTATTTTCTGCCTGTACTTATTGCCACATCTATCGCACAAACAGAGAATCTTCTCTATTATGATCTTATTATGTGCGCGTGCAAATTCAATGAAAGCAGCAACTCCTACGACAAACTTAGGTGGCATACGTTGTTGCCAATCCACATAGATCCGGTCCTTAACTCTGACGTACTCATGGGCCATGTTAGACTGTATAACATATAAATTGTAGGTTATGGTGACTATATTGAGAAATATAAGAACGGGACAGTTACTAACAAAGGAGAAAATCCGTGTATATGCTTTATGTGTGCGTTTGTCGTTGAAAAGAATAAATTATCGCACGTATGTTAACCGATAGACGGGGACTAAGTGACGCTTTTAGTTTCATATATGAGTATCGATGAGAATATGAAGGTTTCATATTATCATCGAGTATCATATATTGGTTTTAACTTGAATATCTCGAATCACTCTCTAATTATGCGTTTGTTGTGTATTCTTGTTGTATATGTGTGTTCCGGCTGTCGGGGGTAAGACTTCTATCCCATTAAGAATGTATAGAGCGAACACCCATCACTTGTGCTTTCAACCGTTTCGAGTAAATTTCGGCAGCACCTCCCCGCTGTTCTCCGAATACACTGTAATAGAATAGATAATCATTTCAAAGCTGTGAAATAACGTTGAAATGAACATCTAATCTATCTTTGTACACGGAGAACCAACGGAAAGGTACCGACGAAATATCTCGAAACGGATGAAAACACAAGTGAATGAAGGTATTTGCTTTATACATTCTTAACTTGTCCACACGGGACAAATCTATCGGTTACCATACGATTGAATTTTCTCGTCGCGTAGACTATACGACGGTTGTTAGTATCGAGCTATATCGTCCGGTATTTAACAACCTTCGTATAGTTCTATGTCACGACGAACATCGCACGTATGTTAACCGATAGACGGGGACTAAGTGGCGCTTTTAGTTTCATATATGAGTATCGATGAGAATATGAAGGTTTCATATTATCATCGAGTATCATATATTGGTTTTAACTTGAACATCTCGAATCACTCTCTAATGACGCGTTTGTTGTGTATTCTTATTGTATGTGTGTGTTCTGGCTGTCGGGGGTAAGACTTCTATCCCATTAAGAATGTATAGAGCGAACACCCATCACTTGTGCTTTCAACCGTTTCGAGTAAATTTCGGCGGCACCTCCCCGCTGTTCTCCGAGTACACTGTAATAGAATAGATAATCATTTCAAAGCTGTGAAACAACGTTAAAATGAACATATAATCTATCTTTGTACACGGAGAACCAGCGGAAATGTACCGACGAAATATCTCGAAAAGGATGAAAACACAAGTGAATGAAGGTGTTTGCTTTATACATTCTTAACTTGTCCATACGGGACAAATCTATCGGTAACCATACGATTGAATTTTCTCGTCGCGTAGACTATACGACGGTTGTTAGTATCGAGCTATACCGTCCGATATTTAACAACTTTCGTATAGTTCTATGTCACGACGAACATCGCACGTATGTTAACCGATAGACGGGGACTCAGTAGCGCTTTTAGTTTCATATATGAGTATCGATGAGAATATGAAGGTTTCATATTATCATCGAGTATCATATATTGGTTTTAACTTGAACATCTCGAATCACTCTCTAATGATGCGTTTGTTGTGTATTCTTGTTGTATGTGTGTGTTCCGGCTGTCGGGGGTAAGGCTTCTATCCCATTAAGAATGTATAGAGCGAACACCCATCACTTGTGCTTTCAACCGTTTCGAGTAAATTTCGGCAGCACCTCCCCGCTGTTCTCCGAGTACACTGTAATAGAATAGATAATCATTTCAAAGATGTGAAACAACGTTGAAATGAACATCTAATCTATCTTTCTACACGGAGAACCAGCGAAAAGGTACCGACGAAATATCTCGAAACGGATAAAAACACAAGTGAATGAAGGTGTTTGCTTTATACATTCTTAACTTGTCCACACGGGACAAATCTATCGGTTACCATACGATTGAATTTTCTCGTCGCATAGACTATACGACGGTTGTTAGTATCGAGCTATATCGTCCGATATTTAACAACTTTCGTATAGTTCTATGTCACGACGAACATCATACGTATGTTAACCGATAGACGGGGACTAAGTGGCGCTTTTAGTTTCATATATGAGTATCGATTAGAATATGAAGGTTTCATATTATCATCGAGTATCATATATTGGTTTTAACTTGAAAATCTCGAATCACTCTCTAATGATGCGTTTGTTGTGCATTCGTGTTGTATGTGTAACATGATTTTAAACCATTGAGATCAAGATTGATAGAACTGATCATCCTACATTGCAATGGTATTCATCTACCAAAAACTATTATTGCAATGGCATTCATCTATAACAATCAACAATTAAAACTACAAATGTAGGATACTGATATTATAAAGCGTTATACGCAACATATGAATTCATATGACTGAAACATGCATCAAAAAACATGTTCATCCAAAAGAAAGGCCACTGTCAACAAATATAGACAAAGGATTATTATATTAACTATGAAACATATTAGAAAAAGGATAGAAGTTCAAAATGTTAATAACACGATGATAATCAAAGCAGTTGCGTACAGATGCTAAAACCGAATATGTGACACGATATTCTTGTAAAGATAGATATGTATTAAAAGAGGAGACGCCCAAGTAAAATCCATAACTAAATCCCTATCTTGTCCTTCCTTTTCTTCAAATCAGAAATGTGTCTTTTTTTTTGCAATTATATATAGCTAAAACAAAGAAGGTCCTACAATTCTAAGCATTTCCAATTACAACGGCCCATCCTCAAAATCCAGAATCTTATGAGCATCTTATGCAATTAGCAAACATATTCAACCGAAAACACCCTCAAAATTTCCGCCAGACTACAAATCCTTTGCATACTCAAACCCCAACCAGATTAAATTAAGGGACGACTCAGATCCACAGTTTAAATCAATCAAAAATATCCAAAATCAGACACGGGGTCTTTGGATACCTACCAAATGCCAGGTCCCATGACTCCAAAAACAAAACCCCAACATGCCCAACGGCTAAAAGTTCCACAAAACAGTCTCCGTTTCCAAGAAAATTTGAGAATGGCAAATAAAATTATTAATTAAACAGGACTTTACCCACATTATTAGTCCAGTTTCCAACACCTTCTCAAACTAGACACATTTTCCTCTTATGATCATCATCAACATTTCAATTAACGAGCTTAATGCTAATTAGAATGGAAATTAATTTAGACCCTAAAATCCAAAACCCCAACCCCAACCCCAACTGCAACCCCCTGCCCCAACCCCAACCCTAACCCCGACCCCAACCCCAACTGCAACCCCCTGCCCCAACCCCAACCCCAACCCTAACCCTAACCCCAACCCCAACCCCAACCGCAGCCCCCTCCCCCCACCCTAGCCGCAGCCCAAGTCCCAGCCCCAACCCTAGCCCGAGCCCCAGCCCCAGCCCGCAGCCCCAGCTCCAGCCCCAATCAAAAATTTGAGTAATTGAAGATTTCCTTACCTGTGCAGAGGCGACGACGAGAACGGAGATGAGCCGGCGCTGGCGACGACGAAAGCAGGCGGTGGCTACGACGAATCGGCGGCGCTGGCGACGACGAGAAAGACGATCGATCGGCGGGAACGAGGGTTTGGGAATTTTTTCTTTGCGCGAGAATTAAGAATAATGAGCGTAGGGATCGATCTGAGTTTTTAACTTAAATCCCTATTTATATGCCCCTACGGATAAGTCCGTAGGTTCTTGGTTTGCGGCTCCGTAGGGGCAAACAACAATTTAAGATTTAATAATTTTTATATAAATATGTAAGGATCATAGGGCAACCTTTTAGCCCTACGGATTAATCCGTAGGGCCAAACTAAAATTGCCCCTACGGATGTCGTTATCCGTAGGGGCAACCCCCTATTCTAGTAGTGAAAATATATACATGTAATTAGGGATTTAAAGTTTGCCTGTCACTCTACTAGACCGTCATTTTCCTCCTGCAGACTCGTTCAAAAGGATATAAATTTTTCTAAAATTTAAAATGTCATAGATATGAAATTTATAATTTAGCCCTATGATAGTTTCTTAATGCATTGAATTCCATATTCAAAATGTATTGGCAACACAAACCTAAAAAAAATAATTGCTCGTTGATAATTGTATGGAATATGTATACTTTGAGGAGAAAGATAAGTGCAAAAAGACATGACAAAAATAGTTGTGAAACAGAGCGAGTATCATTCTTAATGAGTAGTGACCAGCTCTCAATCAATACTCCGGTTAAAAATAATAAAAAAATTATAGAATTAGGGACAACAATTGATCTAAACGAATATGGATAGAAACAATTAAAAACGATATACTCATTGTTAATTTGACCGAAAAGACGGTCTCTTATACAGCGGAATGAAAAAGAAAGATTCATATTGCTGACTTATAATTTAGGATGAAAACTTGTTGTTCTTGTGACCAGCTTCCACATAAGTTAATAATCGGAAAAGAAAAAAAAGAACATAAATGAAAAGTTTCACGATAGCAACGATATTGTCTTTTGTTATGGATCCTTTTATTTGTGTTCAAAGAATCATTTGTCTCTCATTACATCTTTATCAGATACTTGCTTCCCAAGCAACAAATGAAGGCCATAGTTGACTCCACTCCACTCAGATTAGTTGAACAGTCGTCATCCTTGGCGGCCTGAAACTGGGCCTCCTAATAATTTAACTTTACTTGTCAAATAAAACCCTAAAATTTAATCGTTAGCAATTCTAAATTACATGCTAATTATTTAGAAAAGCTAATCCCCTCATATATATATAGCCTAAACCTTAATTCTATACTTGTTGACTTATATAACAACACGGAGAAGATCCCGGAGACCACGATCACCCTCCGCCTCTTCCGATCATCCGACGCCGACGACTACATGGTGTGGGAGTCGGACAACCGAGTCATGAAATTCCTCCGCCGCGACCTCCGCACGACCAAAGAATCTGTCGTCGATTACTTCAATAACTACATCTTGAATCACCCTTGGTGTCGTGCAATCTGCGTCGATGATCGAGCTGTGGGCTCCCTCTCGATATGGCCGACCCCAGGCGAGGATGGCCGAAAGGCTTCCATCGGGTATATTTATGTTTCAAAATTAATACGATAATGACTTTATGAAAGACTTTAATTAGGTAGCTTGCTATTTCGTATTTACTTGAGAAAAATGAAGCCTCACTGTAGAAGTGAATTTCCTTTTTGGCGGTAAAGAAATCAACTTCACACACTGTTATAAACTTCATAGTTTAAGTCAACAATCAACGCCGTTCACATTGATCATCATGATTTACAACGGAGGTAAACAAAATTCTAATGATTTCCAAGAGATTTGATCACGGATATATATAAAGATGTACATAAGATGTTTTATATAAAGAGACCGTTAAGTTTGTTTGATGTATCAATCAGCCCGTCAAAAATTAAAATTCATGTAAATAATAAAAATTCTTTGGTGCATATAAAACATAGAACGTGTTCTGCAAAATGAATAGTGTAGATCATCCATGTAAAATATTATAAAACACACAGTTTTTGACCGTCACAAGAGGAATTTCCTCCTATTAATCTAGCTGAGCTTCCATTTTCTTTATTAAGTTTAATATCTACAACAGGTATTGCATACATTACGATCACTGGGATCGAGGGATCGCAATGGTGGCAATGAAGAAGGCGGTGAGGGCGGTGGAAGTATGTAAGGTTTAAGGGGGAGAGCAGAGACACGATCATGTATAGTTTTCTTTCTACTGATCCATTGGCGGAATAGTAGGAACCCATTAAGATTATTATTTAAAATGATGTCACATGAATTTAATGTTGTGTTATCAGAAACTGCCTTATATGAATTTAATTTCTATATAATGTCATTAGAATTTTTTTTAGCACTTTCCCTGAGCTCTAATCTTTGCATACCACACACGTACGCGCACACAAAAGTACATAATATATATACGCACAAAAGTACATAATACATATACGCATACTGAGGATATATGAATTTGCTCTGAAAGAGGTTGTAATTTATGGCCACTTCCCTCTCCTGGGGTCGAACCCGGTACCTCCTCGCATGCTAAAGCGAGCGCTCTACCATCTGAGCTACATCCCCTCATATTATTTTCCTTAGTCTGTCCTCTTTATAAAGTAACTAATCATCTCTAGTTATTAGCAAGTGTTTCATATACCTGCCATATGCCTCAGGTTGTTAGGTTTCGAGACAGAAAAAAGAAAAAAAAAAGAATTAGTACCATGATCTATATTAATATATTATGAAAAATACCATCTAATGTGTTATATATGGCATGCTGAATAATTTCTAAGGAGTTAATTTTTATATAAGATAACATGTGATGTTTGGGATTGGAAATAAGGTAAATAGAGCGTGAAATATTTATTTCAAATGGATTTAGACCAAGCCCAAATTCCATCAAGATTCCATACTTGATGTCAAGTGGATTGAGCTACCTAGCCAAACCTTAGACAATCCGATCCAGATTAAGCTATTAGGCTGTGGAATAATAAATCTAACTTTTATATGCTTTAACAGAAAATAATGTATGATGGGTTTTTTTTCTGCAGTTTCTCTTTCAATATATGCTAAATATCTTTTCAATCATTAAAACTGTGAATGTTTGATAAGTGGTTTGAGCTTACTGTAATGTCTTTCATGCCAGAGAGCAGAATCCTTAAATTTTCCATCATGTGATATGCATCCTTTTGGTCAAACCACAAATCCTGGGGTTTTCATGTTGTGGTTGAGATGACTTGCACGCTTGATTATAGTAAGAAGATCAAAATCTACAATAAAATTAAGATCTTCGAATATTGCAGTTGATCATAAACTTCATAATCTAAAACAATTCTTGACGAAAAGCTAAACAAAACTGATGGAAATCCTTTTCGGGTCACCATCAGATGTTGTCTTCCGTCGATCTTCCGGTGGATCTTGAAGGTGATCTCCTGTTACGTGTGGGTCTCAATGGGTTTAGAGGAGATTGGTGGTTTTGAGGAGTTTGCGCCGAGTATCTGCATGGAAGTCCCGGGGTGGACGATCAAGTTAGCACAAGATCCGAGCAGAGTAACGGCTAAGTGGGGGTGAAAAAGGCTTACTTAACCCCTCTGTGATGGGGGTTTATATAGTGGCGGCAGCACGCAGTAGCAGGCGCGAGAATCTCGCCGGCAGTTACGCTCCCGACGTCACGCCCGCGTAATAAGCGGATCGCCCGTTAATGGGGATCATAATGGCGTGGAACGTGGAATGTTGCTGGCGGAGAATCCGCGCATGGCGATATTTGCGGAGCGGCGGTTACGCTTATGAGTGGTGGAGTTGGTCGGTCGGACGGACCGAGGAAGATGGCCTCAACGGGAGAGCTCGGGAACGAGCGGGAGGGCCGAGGCATCTTGGTCCTGTGGTAGCTCGGGGCAAGAGAGGCCGAGGAGGCCAATTTGCAGGGGGCTCTGAGGAGAGCCAGCTTGTGCTTGCAGGTCGGGTACAGGGGTGGCCTGGTCGGCCCATGTGTGCCCTTTCTTCTGAGTTCTGGAACACGTCATCTGCCGCGTGTCCTGATCTGAGAGATCGCCAATATAGAGCATCATCATTAGCCCCCCACTTTTGTCCCGACCAGCCGACGGGTCGGGTCAAGAGTGGACTGCTTGCCGCCTGGGGTGAGCTCCCTCCTAAGATTTCGTCGGGACGCATTCCCGGGCTGTCGGCTATCTTTTCTGCCAGCGAATCAAGACGAGATCTCTGCATTTAAGGAAGGTGCGCTGGTTCGTGCATCCTGTCACTGAAGCGACGGTCCGCGTGTCAAGCGTCGGTTGGCCGACGCGACGTGTGCAGACCTGCGGCGTCTGATGGGATGCGGCCCAGTGTAAGAACGACAAGTGGAGGGATCGGAGCCGTTGGACGCGAGGAGGCGCTTTGGCGGGAGATGAAGGGCGCCGTTGGATGAGGGCGATTGCGGTGATAAATAGGGGTGGGGCCCACTCCAGGGCCCCAATTTCTTCATATTTTTCTTCCTTCTAAGTCTTGGCTGCTCGGCGCCCTTTCTCTTTTGGGTTGGATACATAGTTCGTTCCCACTCTTTGGGTTTCTCATTCCGGAGGGAGGCCAGCGGTGCGGCCGTGTCCCCGGCTGGCTTGAGCCCTGCGCCAAATGTTCCGCCGGAGGCAGGGCCGTCCGCTTCGCTGAGGGCTCCTGGTGATTGTTCCGGCGGCGGTCAGAGACGTCCATGGTCATCCAAGCCCCAGACGAGGGACACAGGGGAGGGTGAAGACGGGGTCCCCCTTAAGAGGAAAAGGACAATCTCTCGTGCGCCGTCGTCAAGGGTCCCTGAGGGGATTCCCGTGCAGGAGCGGGATGCCGTCTTCATGGTTCCATCTGGGCTTTCTGTCGCTGCCGGCCTGCTCGCCGGAATGGAAGAGTCGGACGGGGGAGGCTTCCGCATGGCACCCTAAGGGTCTAAATGGAGGCCGTAGCCCAAAGGGCGGTCCAGGGACGAACTCCTCCACGCATTGTTTTTGACCTTCCTTTCTTTGGCTCGAGCGTCTCCAAGTTTCTCATCCGTTTCTCGTCAAGTCCTTCAACACTGCGCCCTCGTTACTCGTATGGAGGCCGAGGGGGCGTTCCACGCACTGAGGCCGGTGGAAGCGTTTCCTTCAGAGGTCGAGGTCCTGCGACGTGACCTGTGTCTGGAGAGGGCGAGGGCCGATTTCGTGGCAGCCCGAGCGGAGGTTGCGGAGCTCGCCATCTCAGCGAACTGGGGTGCCTATCGTCCCCTGAGTGCATCCCACCGAGTTGCTGAGGCGAAGCTAGCGGATCTGGCCGCTTGTTTCGCGGCCATGGAGAAGAAGAGAGACGCCAGCAAGGGGATGCCGAGGCGGCGCTTCGGGCGGCCGGGATTTCCGAGATTCGGGCTAGGAAGGCTGTGGCCGATTACAAGGTGTTAGAGCAGTTTCGCGCCGAGCTTGGCGAGCATTCCGCCGTCGCGTGGAATAAGGCTCTAGATACCGTGAAGGAGCAGCTTCCTGAGTTCGCCGATGGCGAGCTCCGTGCTCGGGTCCCACTCCCGGTAGCAAAGCCTCCGGCAGACAGCGATGAGAGAAGCAAGGAGTACCCCTGGTGGCAAAACCTCCGGTGGTGAAGCCTCCGACAGACTGCGATGAAAGTGATGAGGGAAGCGAGGCACAGGAGGGGGTTTGTGACTTAGGCCTTTTTGATATTTCCTCGTCCGTCTTTTGTAAGCGTCCAGAACTTTGTAAGGCTGGGGAGCCCCCAATACCCCTGTAAAAACATTTTGCTTGTGCGAGTAAAACTCTTGCTGTTTCATTGCTTTGCACTTTATCTTTTGGATGTGAAGAGTACTCGTAGGATATCCTTGCTTGCACTGTTAGGCTTCCATGTTAGGCGATCGTACGTCGAGTTGATTTTGATCACCTGTCAAGCGTGCCGAGTGCTGCTGAGAAGGAGGTATCCTCATGGCCCCGGAGTCGAGGGGGGATTGCTCAGACTTGGATAGACCTTATATCTCTTGTTGGGGCTTCAGATCCTCTGCATGTGATGGGCAGGGATGTCCGCCGTAGTTCTGTCGAGAATAAAGGGGCTCAGCGTCCTCATTATGAGGGCTACAAACCCGCAGCGTCTGTTGGGCAGGAGGATGCCTGCTGGGGATGACCGAGCAGGGAAGCTGCTCGATTGATCTTAGCGAGGGCTTTGATCCCTATCGGTTGTGGTAGGAAGATACCAACCGGGGATAGACGAGCAAGGGTCGGGCTCGACTGCCTCTGGGAGGACTTTGGTCCTTAGCGTTGGAGGGGCCATAGAAGGCCTGCTAAGGATAACCGGGAAGTGAAGCTGCACGGTTGCCTCTTGGCGAGGGCCTTGATCCCTGGCGTTGCGAGTAGGGAAGCTACCGGCCAGGGATAGCCGACAAGCGAAGCCGCTCGGCTGCCTCTAGGAAGACCTTGATCCTTAGCGTTGGAGGGGTTGTAAGAAGCCTACTAAGGATAACCGGGCAGTGAAGCTGTGCGGTTGACTCTTGGCGAGGGCTTTGATCTCTGGCGTTGTGAGTAGGGAAGCTACCGGCCAGGGATAGCCGAGCAGGGAAGCCGCTCGGCTGCCTCTAAGGAGGACTTTGATCCTTAGTGTAGGAGGGGCCGTAGGAGGCCTGCTAAGGATAACCAAGCAGTGAAGCTACGCGGTGGCCTCTTGGCGAGAGCTTTGATCTCTGGCATCGTGGGTAGGTAACTACCAGCCTGGGATGACCGAGTGGGGTAGCCGCTCAGATGCCTCTTGTGAGGGCTTTGATCCCTGGCGTCATGGGTGGGGAGCTACCCAACCGGAGATGACCGAGCAAGGGTCGGGCTCGGTTGCCTCTTGCGAGGGCTTTGATCCTTCAGGATGGAAACAGAGCAGGGTTACTGCCCAGTGCCTCTTGGCAAGGACTTTGATCCCTGTCGGTTATGGTAGGAAGCTACCAGCCGGGAATAGCCGAGCAAGGGTCGGGCTCGACCGCCTCAGAGGAGGACTTTGGTCCTTAGCACGGGAGGGGCTGTAAGAAGCCTACCAAGGACCCTTGGCCGAGCAGGGTTACTGCCCGGTGCCTCTTGGCGAGGTCTTTTGTCCTGAAGGATAGCCGAGCGAGGGTCGGGCTCGACTGCCTCTGGGAGGGCTTTTGATCCCTGTCGATTGTGGTAGGAAGCTACCAGTCGGGGATAGCCGAGCGAGGGTCGGGCTCGACTGCCTCTGGGAGGACTTTTTGATCCCTGGCGTTACGAGTAGGGAAGCTATCGGCCAGGGATAGCCGAGCAGGGTAGTTGCTGAGCTGCCTCTAAGGAGGACTTTGATCCTTAGCGTTGGAGGGGTCGTTAGAGCCCTGCTAAGGATAACCGGGCAGTGAAGCTGCGCGGTTGCCTCTTGGCGAGGGCTTTGATCCCTGGCGTTGCGAGTAGGGAAGCTACCGGCCAAGGATAGCCAAGCAGGGAAGCCGCTCGGCTGCCTCTAAGGAGGACTTTTATTCTTAGCGTTGGAGGGGCCGTAGGAGGCCTGCTAAGGATAGCCGGGCAGTGTAGCTGCGCGGTTGCCTCTTGCCGAGGGCTTTGATCCCCAACGTTGCGTGTAGGGAAGCTGTTAGTTGTATGTATGCCCTAGAGGCCAGTATTGTACAGATAATGTATATTATATTGTATGCTTGGACATATATAGAGATGACTTTCTTTCTCGATATGATAGTATGCTATCTGGTTGCTCTTTATCTTAACATGTACACTTGTCTCTTTAAACTGTCTTATAGTTACATGTTGGTAAAGCTCTTAGGATGTGTACTTGACTACCTGGACTATGATGCAGATCATACTAGTGGGGAGATGGTAGTCCATAGGTACATCCTTCAAGGTCCCTAGTCGTGGGTGTATCGAGACGGGGCATCTATATACCAGTGTAGACTAGCGTATACGCTTCTCGACCCATGAGATGGGCGATGGATGATCCCATATCCATTGGTGTTTGACATCACAGATGGTATACGGGTGCTCAGTGGAGACTGGGTACACTGGACGGACTCGCCGAGAACTCCCAGATGGTATTATACCTCACGTCAGATGGCAGTTGTCAGGTGACACTTGTACAGGTTAGTCTGTAGACCCGAGATCGTCATAGAGTCTTGTGTGATTCCCACTGTGCTTTGATCTCCACCTTACCACGTCCATGAGGGCGTGCAAAACGGTGGTCTTTGGGTACAGTCCCGAGTCACATGGAGGCAATGAGCGATAGGAGGGGTTTCGTCTCTCCCGGTATTGGGGGTTGAAGTTGCGCTGTGCTCGATTGGCCGTAACAGGGAAGTCCCTGGCCAGGGCTGATCGGAGATTTGCTGGTAAGTGTTACCAGTAGTTTCTCGACCCGTTATGAGCCTCACATCGGCACGACTTATCGGTTATTGGGGTCTGACGTTTACCACCCCTAGAATTGATATGCGACATATCAGACGAACAGACCGGACTGTACGGTAAGTGTTACTGGTTGGATTCACAGGAGTGTGAGCGGGCTAGCTCATCGATCTTCTGATCGCTCAATACCCGGATGGCCGTTACGTTTAGCAGACCGCTTGCGGCTTGTGGGTGCTTGATATGATCATCATCTGCTGCCGGCGTATTGACGAGTCTTTAGAGTCCTACACAGAGGTTTCCTGGCTCAAGCGAAACGAAATAGGAGCGCATATGAGATATGTGCAGGACCGAGAATAATGCGTGTATGTGATACCGTATTTCATTCTCGCGATGAATGTATCGATTGGTTATATGCGATATAACCTAGATATCGAATCAAGGATTGATTCGATAAGCCGATACATAGGATACTAGTCGGTTATATGCGATATGACCGGATCGTTAAATCAAGTGTTGATTTAATGATTTAATGTATAATTATATATTTGATATATTACTTTGCATTAACTAGTATTGGTTCACTTTAAATGGATTTTCTCACTTGGATGTGCAAGTTGTATATGTGATATACTTTTGTGCACATGATTGTATCATGTTTAATGATACATGCTTATTTGGTTAAGTGTAAAGAATTAAACCATGGTTAAGTTGATGATTAGGGTTTTGCTTATTCATTTATTTATTTGTTTATTCATTTTTGTTAGATAAACATGAATGGTGGCTTTGTTTGTTTTTAGTTGAAGATTCATGAAGTTTTGACTTAGTCACCATTCTTGTCTCATGCTTAACTCTAACCATTTGAACTAACCCTAGTTCATTCTCTACACTTAACTATGGTTGAGAATATGATAAGAATGAATTCTTTTTCAATGATTCAAAAAGACTTATGATATTCTATCTTCTTCATCATCTTCTTCTTCAAGAAAAAGCTTGCCACTATTAATGGCATCTTGAGCAAAAGTGTGAGAAATCCAATTCTAAAGTGAACCCACCTCCTATTTCTTCACCCTCTACCTCTTGCCAAGTAGTATAGGGTGTTTTCTTCACAAGTTTCACGACTTGTTGAAGTTGGAGCTTGATCTTGTGTAACCTCGACGTAGATCATCTTCGGCATAGTACCCGACGACTAGTCCGCTCATTTCTCCGATGAAGCCGATGTTAGAGTCCGAGATCCGACTTGGACAGCGAGAGGACGACTACGTGGAGCTAAGAAAGTGGATAACCGGATCTACAAAGGTTGTAGCTTCTTATCTTTAGTTAAGTTGTTAACTAGTTTAATGTTTCGCCTAAAATTCTAGTTAACGATCCGTATTAGAGTTTCTCGGCACTTGTAAAATTTGAAATTGGCATGGTTGATGCCTTGTGAGACCTCTTGAGAGTGCCTAGGAACCCTACAGTGGTATCAGAGATTAGCTAGAGCCTTAGGCGAAGTGTAGACGACGTTTGAAACCCGATCGAACCGAAACCCTAAAAACCAAATTGCTCTCTGGTCTTTTTCCAAAAACTGGGTTTTTTCCAGATTAAAAATGCTTAAAAAATTCAGCAGGGAATTATAAGAGTTACGGTGCAAAATTTGACCAATGATACCTCAAACATGCGGCGGAACCGCGGCAGAAGCCTAGCTTCTGCGGCGGTTCCGCGGCTCTCTGGTGACGTCAGCCCTCCATATTTGCACAGTAATTCCTCTTTCACAGTGCTGAGTTTTATGGGAATTTTTAATATTTATTCAAGAGTTGAATTTTCTGGGGTTGTTTTGGGGATTCGATGATTCGATCGAATTATCATATTTTGTCTATGTGGATTCCGGGTAATTTTTGAATATCTTAAAAAGTTCGACCGGATATAAATACCCACCTTTTCCCCTGCCGGAAAATTTCCAAGTGTTGGATTTTTCTGCGGTTTAAGGACGTTCTGAGTAGTGCAAGTAACGCGATGGTCCCTCTAGAAGACAACAAACCTTAACTCGATTATGTGACCGTCTTGAACTATCCTTAGAACCTTCGGGTTTGGGGCAGTACGGCGTGCCACATGTGAGGCGTTGGCTTGACCCTTCTACGGCTGGACCTTGGTACTGAGGCATGAAATGAATATCTTTGAACTTATTTCATGTGTTGAACGGTTTCGGGAAAACTTGGGTGTTCGATTGTTCGATCGGAAAGTTTAACATTTTCTATCTTATCCGGAATGGGATACAATAATTGGAATTCACAAACAGTTATGAAATAACTGGATGAATGTTATAAATCTAGCGGTTTAGTCTCACTTGATATTGAAAAGAGTTTTCGATAATGAGACTAAAATGCGGGGTTTATAATTGTTAAGCATGTGATGTCTAAGTATTTCATTTGATTAGGCATGCGATGTCTAAAGAGGTTGCGGATTCCAACTGTTGTAGTTTTACACTTTCTTTTCTGTGACCGTAAGTGTAATATGTGATATCGCCGGTTTCGTTGCTATATGTCAACGACAATTGGGATGCGCATATTTACTTACGTTGATGACATGTGATGTTATGTGTTGCTGGATATGTTATATTGGATCGTCGTGTTTGAATAGCCGGGGGTTTTTATGTGAGATGAGTGTTTTTCATTTTCATTCATGTAAAAACTTGTGTGTAATATTCTTTTATTTGGGGCACTTCCAGGTTGCGGAAGATGTCACCCTTTGTATATTATTTACTTTTCCGCACTAGGATAGACCCAAGGAGGGGAGCACAGGTAACCGGGTTCTGGAGTCCAGTGGGAGACCAACTCGAGGAGTCGAGTCCGGGTCTCCTAACCCTAGAATTGGTAGGGTTGCTTGCCGCTCTCGTAGGGGTCTAGGGGTGTGGGATTGGCTATTCATCACGACCGTGGAATCCGTGTTTTATACTGGCTCGTATTGAAAACACGGACGTCCTAGTATATCCAATGTTTCATATGTTTCTTCTGCTACGATATCTGTGATGTGATCATGTGATGTTCTGTGATAGATACAGTATATAGTATATATGATATATTATATAGACGTTACTTATGTCTTGCACCCGCACTAGCCCTGCCCTGCTCTGTCGTTAGTTACCTAACCTAACGGTGCACGAGAGGACATCCAGGCGAATGCGGATGGCATAAGTGTACGTCGTATTTATCTGTGATGTTTAGGTGAATTAAATGATGGGACTTCATTAATGAGATTAATGAAAGAAAAGAAACCTAGGATGTTGTAGAATCAAATTTTAAACAAAACAGGTAGCTACAGTTCTTGCTTTGCATAGCGGTATATATGATATACCCTGCACCTTATTCGATGAGGAAAGGACCGAGATCCTTTCACCGGGAGTGACCCCTTTAGCAAAACTAGAAAAAAGCCTCAAAAACACTCCATTTCAAAATCATTCGATTCTACAACGATATCAAGTTCATTACGCAATAGGTTTTCAGATAAACCTGACGTAGCCCTCCGTCATTTCAGATAAATCCTACTTAGTATTCGTGCTACGTTTGTTAGCCTGCGTCAAGGCGTAGTGTGCGGTAGCTAACTAGTATTTATCTGTTAATGCATGTGATGCAGATTGGATTAGGGTAGTCATGCGACTTTGTTGGCCTGCATCAAGGATCGTACGGGTGGGTTTAATTCAATCAAGAAATGACGGGTTGAACTTGACTAGCACACTATGGTTTGTTGGCCTGCGTCAAGGTCATAGCACGCTAGGGGCAAAATATTATCGGGAATTTCAAGTGTTGAAATTTGCAATGAGATTGCATACCTTCTATGAGATAGTTGGATCCCGATACCCACTGCGAGTAAGAGTTACTCCTGAGAGAGTTTTACACATTACAATTAGCCGATCAAGTAGGTGTTTAGAAAGGTGTCAACGGGGTTACGCCTCTGGGAAAATGAGGTTTACATTAATTAGGTTCGTGCGAAAGCACGGGGGACCTCCCTCAAAGTACCGACACTGGCCTGGCTGAAAGATTGGCGAACTTGTAGTGTGTAATTAATCCCGGCTAGTCTTTCATTTTAGGGTTTGAAGGAAGATTTGATAAAAACCAGTGGGAGCCATCCTGATTAGATAAGATAATAACCAATCTGATCTTTCACGAGCTTACGCTAAAGTGTTTTCTTCTCTCTCTCTCCAGGTAGCGACCATGTCATGACCTAATAAAGATAATAATATGGATGTATTGACTGAACCCGCATGTTATACTGTGCTGGGGAACGTTGGTTCCGTTCTTTCTTATAAGAGTTATAGGAATGAACAGGATATAGAGGAATACCAGGATTCCCATGCCACCCGATTGAAGAAAGTACATGATGATGCATTTTCTTCGGGTGTGTTCGTTACAGAGAACTGTTTCTCCATTTGCCCTACGTCCTGGGTATTAGATACCGGGTCAGGATCCCATATATGTAATCAGTTACATGGGCTTAGAAAAGGTAGAGAACTTGGAAAAGGTGATAAAGACATTAGAGTTGGAAATGGTGCAATTGTTGCAGCTAAGACTGTCGGGGAATATCACCTTGTATTACCAACAGGTAATACATTGGTTCTGAACGAATGCTATTACATGCCGAACCTGATATGCAACATTATATCGGTTTCTTTATTGAGTAAAGAGGGATATAATTTTGTATTACAGGATAATGTTATGAACATTTTCCGTAACCAAAAGTTGGTTGGATCAGGCATGTTGTGCAATGGCATTTATGTTCTAAATCAATCAACAGTTCTGAGCATAACAAACACACACAAGAGGAAGAGTTCTGAACTGAACGAATCATTCTTGTGGCATTGTAGACTGGGTCACATCAATGCGACACGACTGGCTAAGTTGCATAAGGATGGATATTTGAATCCGTTTGAATTTTCATCTTATGACACTTGCCAGTCATGTCTCAAAGGCAAGATGACCAAAACTCCG
The DNA here is from genome assembly GCA_030015575.1 of Agapanthus africanus. Taxonomy (NCBI): domain Eukaryota; kingdom Viridiplantae; phylum Streptophyta; class Magnoliopsida; order Asparagales; family Amaryllidaceae; genus Agapanthus; species Agapanthus africanus. Next base: position 815,520,829 of record JASDDO010000019.1, on the reverse strand, counting down.
TTTACGGGACACGGAGAAAGAGTTACTGAACTCTTAGGACTGATACATAGTGATGTATGCGGTCCTATGTCTACACATGCCAGGGATGGTTCTTCATACTTCATTACATTCACTGACGATCTCTCTAGGTTCGGGTATGTATTCCTGATGAAACACAAATCAGAAGCTTTTGAGAAATTTAGAGAATATAAACAAGAAGTTGAGAACCAAACCGGAAAAAGTATTAAAATCCTACGATCTGATCGAGGAGGTGAATACTTGAGCAATGAATTCCTGGACTTCCTAAAAGAGAATGGGATTCTCTCTCAGCTGACTCCTCCATATACACCACAGCACAACGGTGTATCAGAACGGAGGAACCGCACCCTATTAGATATGGTGTGCTCTATGATGAGCACGGCTGGGTTACCTATTTCCTTCTGGGGATATGCACTGGAAACAGCTGCAGACCTATTGAATATGGTTCCCACCAAAACCGTGTCAACCACTCCATATGAGATATGGAAAGGAAAGAGACCATGTCTTAATTATGTTAAGATATGGGGTTGTCCGGCATATGTAAAAACGCAAAATCCGGACAAACTCGCGGCAAGGTCCATTCTGTGTAAGTTTATTGGATATCCCAAACATTCGCGCGGGTATATCTTCTACCACACCGAGGAACAAAAGGTGTTTGTTTCTCGACATGCCACCTTTTTAGAAAAGGAATTTCTTGATAAAGAGATTAGTGGCAAGGAGGTAGAACTGGAAGAGGTTCCAGCAATACAGACTACGACAGAAGACTTGGTTGAACCAGAGGATTCAGTAGTTCCTGATGAACCTCAGCCTCTCCGCCGATCTAGTAGGGTTCCTCGCCAACCTGTGAGATACTACGGTTTTCTCATGGATGGTGGCAGCGAGGATTGCATCATGGAGGATGATGACCCAACTAGCTTCGAGCAGGCCATCATGAGTGGGGACTCAGTGAAATGGCTGGATGCTATGCGGTCCGAGATGGAATCCATGTACACCAACAAAGTATGGACTTTGGAAGTTGCTCCTGAAGGGGTAAAACCCATCGGGAGCAAGTGGATCTTCAAGAAAAAACTTGGTGTAGATGGGAAAGTGGAGACTTTCAAAGCTAGACTTGTTGCAAAGGGTTTTCGTCAAAGACCAGGAGTGGACTATGACGAAACCTTTTCTCCAGTGGCTATGCTTAAATCCATCCGGATCATGCTTGCCATCGCTGCCTATCATGACTATGAAATCTGGCAAATGGATGTTAAGACCGCCTTTCTAAACGGTGATTTAGAAGAGTGCGTGTACATGACTCAGCCAGAGGGCTTCATAGACAGTGGGAGCAGCGGGAAGGTGTGCAAGCTGCTTAAATCCATTTATGGATTAAAGCAAGCATCGCGGAGTTGGAACATCTGCTTTGACGTCGTTATCAAAGAGTTTGATTTCGTCAAAAACCCAGATGAACCTTGTATCTACAAGATGGTAGCAGAGAGTAAGGTGGTCTTCCTCGTATTGTACGTGGACGACATACTCTTGATAGGAAATGATATTCCTATGCTGCAATCGGTCAAGCTCTTCTTATCGCAAAGATTCTCAATGAAAGATCTTGGTGATGCCTCCTGCATATTGGGAATAAGGATCTATAGAGATAGATCCAAACGGATATTGGGATTGTCCCAATCCAGGTACATTGACACCATACTAAAGAGGTTTAGTATGGAAGAATCCAAGCATGGGAACTTGCCCACGATCTCTGGAGTCACTCTCTCCAAAGAGATGTCTCCCAAGACTGATTTGGAAAGAGCTCGCATGCAAGGGATACCCTATGCTTCGGCTGTAGGCTCTATCATGTACGCGATGCTATGTACCAGACCCGATGTAGCATACTCACTAAGTGTAGTGAGCAGGTATCAAGCTGATCCTGGAGAGAGTCACTGGACAGCTGTGAAGAGCATTCTCAAGTACTTACGAAGGACTAAAGAGATGCTCTTGGTGTATGGTAACGGAGAACTCCAAGTGGAGTCCTTTACCGATTCGAGCTTCCAGAGTGATAAGGACGACTCTAAGTCGTAGTCGGGATTTGTCTTTACCCTTTACGGAGGGGCGGTTAGCTGGAAGAGTTCCAAGCAGGAAACCGTGGCAGACTCGACGATGGAGGCTGAATACATCGCTGCCAACGATGCTACCAAAGAGGCTGTCTGGATCAAGAAGTTCATTACTGAACTTGGAGTGGTTCCATCCATTGAACATCCAATACCTTTGTATTACGATAACAATGGTGCGGTGGCTTTGGCCAAGGAACCTAGGTCCCATCAGCGATCCAGGCATACTCTGAGGCGGTATCACCTGATCCGGGAGATAGTTGATCGCCGGGAGATCGAGGTTAGGAGGGTTGACACGAAGAACAACACGGCGGATCCACTCACGAAGGCCATTCCCCAGATACAGTTTGAGAGACTCTTCGGGATGCTCGGTATGCGATACTACAGCAGCTGGCCCTAGTGCAAGTGGGAGATTGTTAGTTGTATGTATGCCCTAGAGGCCAGTATTGTACAGATGATGTTTATTATATTGGATGCTTGGACATATATAGAGATGACTTTCTTGCTCGATATGATAGTATGCTATCTGGTTGCTCTTTATCTTAACATGTACACTTGTCTCTTTAAACTGTCTTATAGTTACATGTTGGTAAAGCCCTTAGGATGTGTACTTGACTACCTGGACTATGATGCAGATCATACTAGTGGGGACATGGTAGTCCATAGGTACATCCTTCAAGGTCCCTAGTCGTGGGTGTATCGAGACGGGGCATCTATATACCAGTGTAGACTAGCGTATACGCTTCTCGACCCATGAGATGGGCGATGGATGATCCCATATCCATTGGTGTTTGACATCAGAGATGGTATACGGGTGCTCAGTGGAGACTGGGTACACTGGACGGACTCGCCGAGAACTCCCAGATGGTATTATACCTCACGTCAGATGGCAGTTGTCAGGTGACACTTGTACAGGTTAGTCTGTAGACCCGAGATCGTCAAAGAGTCTTGTGTGATTCCCACTGTGCTTTGATCTCCACCTTACCACGTCCATGAGGGCGTGCAAAACGGTGGTCTTTGGGTACAGTCCCGAGTCACATGGAGGCAATGAGCGATAGGAGGGGTTTCGTCTCTCCCGGTATTGGGGGTTGATGTTGCGCTGTGCTCGATTGGCCGTAACAGGGAAGTCCCTGGCCAGGGCTGATCGGAGATTTGCTGGTAAGTGTTACCAGTAGTTTCTCGACCCGTTATGATCCTCACATCGGCACGACTTATCGGTTATTGGGGTCTGAGGTTTACCATCCCTAGACTTGATATGCGACATATCAGACGAACAGACCGGACTGTACGGTAAGTGTTACTGGTTGGATTCACAGGAGTGTGAGCGGGCTAGCTCGTCGATCTTCTGATCGCTCAATACCCGGATGGCCGTTACGTTTAGCAGACCGCTTGCGGCTTGTGGGTGCTTGATATGATCATCATCTGCTGCCGGCGTATTGACGAGTCTTTAGAGTCCTACACAGGGTTTGCTGGCTCAAGCGAAACGAAATAGGAGCGCATATGAGATATGTACAGGACCGAGAATAATGCGTGTATGTGATACCGTATTTCATTCTCACGATGAATGTATCGATTGGTTATATGCGATATAACCTAGATATCGAATCAAGGATTGATTCGATAAGCCGATACATAGGATACTAGTCGGTTATATGCGATATGACCGGATCGTTAAATCAAGTGTTGATTTAATGATTTAATGTATAATTATATATTTGATATATTACTTTGCATTAACTAGTATTGGTTCACTTTAAATGGATTTTCTCACTTGGATGTGCAAGTTGTATATGTGATATACTTTTGTGCACATGATTGTATCATGTTTAATGATACATGCTTATTTGGTTAAGTGTAAAGAATTAAACCATGGTTAAGTTGATGATTAGGGATTTGCTTATTCATTTATTTATTTGTTTATTCATTTTTGTTAGATAAACATGAATGGTGGCTTTGTTTGTTTTTAGTTGAAGATTCATGAAGCTTTGACTTAGTCACCATTCTTGTCTCATGCTTAACCCTAACCATTTGAACTAACCCTAGTTCATTCTCTACACTTAACTATGGTTGAGAATATGATAAGAATGAATTCTTTTTCAATGATTCAAAAAGACTTATGATATTCTATCTTCTTCATCATCTTCTTCTTCAAGAAAAAGCTTGCCACTATTAATGGCATCTTGAGCAAAAGTGTGAGAAATCCAATTGTAAAGTGAACCCACCTCCTATTTCTTCACCCTCTACCTCTTGCCAAGTAGTATAGGGTGTTTTCTTCACAAGTTTCATGACTTGTTGAAGTTGGATCTTGATCTTGTGTAACCTCGACGTAGATCATCTTCGGCATAGTACCCGACGACTAGTCCGCTCATTTCTCCGATGAAGCCGATGTTAGAGTCCGAGATCCGACTTAGACAGCGAGATGACGACTACGTGGAGCTAAGGAAGTGGATAACCGGATCTACAAAGGTTGTAGCTTCTTATCTTTAGTTAAGTTGTTAACTAGTTTAATGTTTCGCCTAAAATTCTAGTTAACGATCCGTATTAGAGTTTCTCGGCACTTGTAAAATTTGAAATTGGCATGGTTGATGCCTTGTAAGACCTCTTGAGAGTGCCTAGGAACCCTACAGAAGCTACATGCCAGGGATAGCCGAGCAGGGAAGCCGCTCGGCTGCCTCTAAGGAGGACTTTGATACCTAGCGTTGGAGGGTCTGTAGGAGGCCTGCTAAGGATAGCCGGGCAGTGAAGATGCGCAGTTGCCTCTTGGCGAGGGCTTTGATCCCCGGCGTTGTGTGTAGGGAAGCTGCCAACCATGGATAGCCGAGCATGGTAGATGCTTGGCCGATTCTTCATGAGGTTTCACCCGACCATCCCGTTGCAGGTATGGGGAACAGGAACGGTCACGGCGAACGTGCGCGTAGCATGCGCATTGAATGTGTGGGGAGGCGAAGCGCTAGAGTCGCACCGTTTCGGTTCCGCCAGGGAAGGCTCAATGATCGCCGCAGGAGGTATTCGGCCTGATCTCCGCAGGTCGGCTGGCTCTCTCGGTGGCACTCGTCCGTGAGTGTTACGAACTGAGGCTCGAGGTCAACGCATGCGGGGGGAATCGAGGGCAGAGGCTGGATCTCGCGAGGCCTCGGCTGGCGGAGATCTTTACTGAGTACCATGAGCAGTGCTCTCTGCACTCCCTTCCCCCGCTGCTGTAATTTTCTTTTTCTTTTTGTATGTATGGCTGAGGAGCCCATAATAACTTTTTCAATAAATAATACTTTCCTTCTTTTTCGCAATGTTCTATTGATCTTTTATTAAATTAACAACAGACCCTAAGAAAAGTTTACATTGCCCTTAAAAAAAGTACATGCTAATAAATGACCTTATTAGCGTGGCCCGAGCTCCCCGGAGGCTTGTTGATCTCCATGCTCGGCACCGGGTACGGTGCACCCTGGGCGCCGGACCGGTCATCTTCCGAAACGAGTATGATCTGGCCGATGGTCAGCTCGGCAGCAGGGGGACGCTACTCCTGCTCGCGGTCGGCATGCCGCTTATCCCTCAAGTAGGCGGCGAGGTGCCCTGACCGGATGAGCTCCTCGATGTAGTCCCGGAGTTGCTTACAATCCTCCGTGGCGTGGCCCAGCGTCCGATGGAAGGCGCAGTAGGGGCCCCGGGTTCGCTTCGAGGCCTGATGCGGGATTGGAGAAAACTTGAAGAACCCCTCACCCTAGGCCTCCTCTAGTAACACTGTAAGGGAGACGTTGAACGGGGTGTACTCTTGGTGATAGGGCTGCTGACGCTCCGGCCTCTCTTCCCGAGCCCTCTTCTTCTGGTCGGACCGTTCTGCTCGAGGGAGGTTCGCGTTTACCTCAGACTCGAGCTGGACTTCGCACTCCGTCCACGTCTTGACCTCAGCCATGGTCTTAGGCTGCGCCAATGCAAAGGAGCGCAACCACTCCTTGTGCCTAAGACCAGATCTGAGAGCCGTGATGACGGTCTCATCTCGGTGCTCGGGGACCTCGAGGATGGCGTTGTAGAAGCGGGTGATGTAAGCTTTGAATGTCTCCTTGTCCCCGCTCTTAATTGTGAAGAGGTAGTCGATCGTGCGCTTCTGCCGACGGTTCCCGACGAAGTGGCCGAGGAACTGAGTAGCTAGCTCGTCAAAGGTTGAGATTGAGAGAGGCTCGAGTCCTCGGAACCAGTCCCGACCAGAGCGGATGAGGGTGGCTGGGAAGGCTCTACACTGGGCGGCGTCGGAATGGTCCTGGAATCTCGTCCCCGCGGTGAAAGCATCCAAATAGTCTTTCGAGTCGGTTTTCCCGTCGAACAGAGAGACCTTCAGGGGCTTGTTGCGCGAGGAGACGTGAACAACGAGCAGTCCGTCGGTAAATGGCTTGGTGAGCGAGTCGGCGGCGTACTTAGCCCCGTCGCCCGAGAGGGGACCTTCTCGGCGGATGCCCTCGATCTTTTTCTCGAGGGCGTCCAGTCGGCCGTGGTACCCCAAGGATTCGGCGCCTTATGATCCCTGGCCTTCGGAGATCTGCGTCTGGGTATGGCCCCGGTTCCTCTTGATGAGGATCCTCAGATCCCCGAGCGAGGTGGCCCTTGAGCTGCCATGGCGACCCCTTCTGTGCGACCCCGTCGAGGGAGGGGGTGTCGGTCATGCCTGGGGACAGGCGAGATGACCGACATCTCCTCCGGGGGGTGAGGGTCGCGAGGAGGCTCGAGGTGGGGCGCTCAGGCGGCGGATCTTGGCGTGGAGCCATGGCGCGCCCAGCGGGCCTCAGAGAGTATCGGCCCGTAAGATCTGTGGCCATGGGATGTAGCCTGCCGGTGGTCAGCCGTGCCAACGAGGGCAGAGTCTTCTGGAGGCGGAGGAGCTGCGATCTGGGGCCCTGGCCCGGCCGTTTGGACGCGGACGAGCGCCTCCACGATGGACTGTAGTCGGTCTATTCAGCCGGCGAGGGCGTAGATGACGGTCGCCGGAGGAGGTTCATCCGCGCCTTCGGTGAGGGGGAGGCGGCGTCTGGAACCTGGATCTTCGGGGTGATCGTTTTCCATGTGGATGGAGATCGGAAGGCCAACTTTGTTTTTTTGTGGAGTTTAGTTTTCCACAGACAGCGCCAACTGATGGAAATCCTTTTCGCGTCTCTGTCAAATGTTGTCTTCCGTCGATCTTCCGGTGGATCTTGGAGGTGATCTCCTGTTGCGTGTGGGTCTCAATGGGTTTTGAGAAGATTGGTGGTTTTGAGGAGTTTGCGCCGAGTACCTGCAAGGAAGTCCCGAGGTGGTTTGGTACCACCGAGGACCCTCCGACGATCAAGTTAGCACAAGATCCGAGCAGAGTAACGGCTAAGTGGGGTGAAAAAAGCTTATTTGACCTCTCTGTGATGGGGGTTTATATAGTGGCGGCAGCACGCAGTAGCAGGCACGAGAATCTCGCCGGCAGTTACGCTCCTGACGTCACGCCCGCGTAATAAGCGAATCGCCCGTTAATGGGGATCGTGATAGCATGGAACGTGGGATGTTGCCGACGGAGAATCCGCGCATGGCGAGATTTGCGGAGCGGCGGTTACGCCTGTGAATGGTGGAGTTGGTCGGTCGGAGAGACCGAGGAAGATGGCCTCGGCGGGAGAGCTCGGGAACGAGCGGGAAGGCCGAGGCATCTTGGTCCTATGGTAGCTCGGGGCGAGCTAAGAGGCCGAGGAGGCCAATTTGCAGGGGGCTCTGAGGAAAGCCAGCTTGTGCTTGCATGTCAGGTACAGGGGTGGCCTGGTCGGCCCCTGTGGACCCTTTCTTCTGAGTTCTGGGACACGTCATCTGCCACGTGTCCTGATCTGGGAAATCGTTAATATAGAGCATCATCAAAAACAATTAAGGGTTTTCTCATATGTCATCCCCAAAACTTCCATATTTCTAAATTTAATCCTTAAATCACCGTTGAAGCTCTTCTATTAACCCAAAAAAAACCATGTTATCTATATTCCTTTAGAATTTAACTATGTGAGCTTGTTTTGACAAGGGATTAAGTTAGAGGTGTTTTCTTCCTTCTCTCTCCTCAAAAAACGTAATGATCCTTTTTTTCTTCATCTTCAAATTTGCTATAAGGATATTGACGTGACCTGGATCACGCCAAAATGTTACCTTCCATTGATCTGCTGATGGCGGCGATGGACGGCAGATGTTTGATCTAGAGGCAGGCTCCTGAAGCGTGTGGATCTCAATGGGTTTGAGGCTGTTGGTGCCGAGCTACCTGCAAGGAAGTCCCGGGGTGGTTGTACCACCGAGGACCCTCCAACGGTCAAGTTAGAGAGGGAATCCGAGCAGAGTAACGGCTTAGTGGAGTAAAAAATGCTTACTTGAACCGTCTGGAAGAGGGGTTTATATAGCGGTGGCAGCAGGCAGGGCAGGCACGAGAATTACGCCGGCCGTTACACTCCCGACGTCACGCCCGCGTAATGAGCGGGATCCCCATTAATGGCGAGATAGGCTCGTTAATGGGAGATCGTGATGGCGTGGAACGTGGGATGTGGCCGGCGGATATCTCGTGCATGGCGAGATTCATGGGATGGAGGTTGCGCCTGTGAGCGGTGCCGTTGGTCGGTCGATGAGACCGGGGAAGATGACCTCGACGGGAGAGCTCGCGGATGAGCGGGAGAGCCGAGGTATCTTCGTTCCGTGGTAGCCCGGAGACGATCTGTGAGGCCGAGGAGGCCGATTGTGCTGGGGGCTCAGAGGTGAGCCAGCGCTTGTTTGTGGGACGGGCACAGGAGTGGTCTGGTCAGCCACTGTAGGTCCTTTCTTGTGGGCTTTGGGACACGCCATCTGCCACGTGTCATGATCGGGGAGATCATTGATATCGAGCATCATCAGATATCATCTTTTACATAGACATTCGCAACTTTAGATCATTTTCTTTCTTAGAATTATCAAAATTGGTCAAAAAAGAAGCACAATCTACTCTACATCAACAACACAAAATGAATGCATGAAGAGCAAAAGTCCTACTTTTTATTGAAAAAAGGCTCTAGTTTGAAATTGAAGAGAAACACTCACTTAAACCCAAATTAAGAGGAAAGAATATGACTCCGAAGGGTATTTTTGCCTTTTTACCGTTCATATAATGGGATGTAAACGCCATTAACAAAATATTCATATAAGATGCCAGCAAAACTAACAGAGAGATTTTTGAACAATTTGAAAGTTTTAGGGATGAAATTTAGAAGTTTTAGGGGTTGTGATATAAAAAATACCCAATAATTAAACCAAGAATATATCAACATACAACAAACAAAAACCAACCCAAATTATTCGGAGTGTTGCGGGAGGAGTGAGAAAAATATGGAGAATTTCAGGCTTCTCTTGAATAGTGTAGAATTTTCCTTGGACTGCCACAAATTCTGTAATTACTTATTTCATGTATTCTTCCTAATTCTCTTTTCTCTAACGAATTAAACTCTTCATTTAGATTAGGGAAATTTCATGAAAACCACTATATACTGTAGTATATATTTTCAAAACCATCCTGACATGCTTTTCATGCACAAAAACTTTCTAATGTTACCCTCCGTTAAATCCCCCCCCCCCCCACGACTTCCCGCCGTCAGATTTGAAATTTTTTATACCCATCACATGAATTTTTTTCTTTGTTAATCCCCAAAGTGACTTTCCCCCATTTTAATACCCCCACTTTTCTCAACCACCCAAACCATAACCGTTAGGGTTTGATTGTACGAGATCGAAGAAAAAGGCGCAATCATTGCTTCCTTTGCTCCATCACCGCGAGCAAAACTCCTCGAAGCTTAAAATCTGCGGCACATGTAAGTCGATGCCATGCACCCCGCGAGTCCGCGGGAAAACGGAATACACAAAAAACGATTTCTTCTTTTTCAAAAGAGTGACTTCGCAACATCGACCAAGACAACCCAGGATATTAATTAAACCATAACTGGTTACGACTAACTACAAGAAGGTTTCTAACTACTCGGTGAGAGTTATACCTTCTCGATCAAGTCCTTCGGGTCATCTTTTTCCTTCTTAGCTCCTTGGTTCAAGCTTGAAACTTCTTCTCGTCTTCTTAGCTCCTAGAAAGCTTGAATGAAACTCGATCGTCGGTCTCCTCTTTGTCGAAGATGATCCACCCGAGGGTCTACGGTTCAAGTTTCAACCTCAAGTGTAAGGTAACTAAGATGTCTAGTTTTCTAGACTAGACAACTTAGAAGATATAGAGAAAAATGATTGGAGAATTTTATCTCAAGAATCCTAGGATTCATAACTCATGTGGGGGATAGGGTTTGAGGAAGGAGGAGAGAAAAATTGGAGAGAGAATGAACAAATGCAAAATGAGCTATGGTTGTGTAGGAAGAGAGAATGGCTAAGTCTTTGCAATAATCAAGCATGGATTATTTTTCATAGAAAATAAACAACCATGCTTGAATAGTAAAGTCAAATGAATAAATAAATGACTTAGCCATGCTTTCATCCATGCCATAAATATCTCCAATTTCCACCTCATTAATCTATTTGCATAAATAGATAAATCTAATAATGAGGTGTCTCTTTCTAGAAGTATGTCTTATGAAATTACAAGAATGCCCTCACCGTATATACATACCCGTATTCATATTCCGAAAAATACAAACATAATAAGAAAATAATAATCCAATAATATAATACTAGAATCCGGCTTAAACCAAAGCCCACTAGTATTATCCGTTCGAACATCATCCATGTAGCCAATACACGTATATGATCGGAACCCTGCCGTAAAACCATACGGCATCTACAACGTTTCGCCTGAACCAGGGAAACTCTCTATGTGGGGCTCTAAAGACTCAACAGTACGCTGGCGGTGGGTTTAACCACAAGTCCATCAGCGGCACAAGCTGTACGTAACGGCTACCCAAATACATATCGAAAAGAAGGCCGACGAGCGAACTCATCCGAACTCCTACTGAGCCTGTCCGTGACAATCTCCGTGCAGTCCGGTCTGTTCGTCTAAGAGTATATCATGCAAGGTCCAGGGGGTGGAAAACGTCAGACCCCTAATAACCATAAAAGTCGTGTTGGTGTGGCTCAAAACCATCCGAGAATCTACTGATCCTACTACCAGTAATTCTCAATCCGCCCTGACCAGGGACTTATAGTGTTGACCAACCGATCACAGCACGATATTGAATCCCTATACCGGGAGAGACAAATCCCCAACAGTCACTCACTGCCTCCATATGGCTCAGGACTGTACCCAACTAAAAGCTATTTGCATGACTCAGTAGAGCCGTGGTAGGGTAGTAATCAAAGCACAATGGGAACTCACACGAGACAAATGACAATCTCAGGTCGATAGACTATCTGCACTCATGTCACCAGAGAACTGCTATCTGACAATAGGTATAATACCATCTAACCAGTCTCAGCGAGTCCGTCCGGTATACTCACCCCAAGTGAGCACATGTATACAATCTTAGGTGCACCTCACCAATAGCTGCGGGACAAATCCATCGCCTCTCGTCAGGGTCTAGATATGTATACACTAGTCTACTTTGGAGTATCGATACCCAGTCTCTTTACTCCTATGACTAGGGACACTTTAAGGATGTGCTTATTGACTACCTAGCTCCCACAAGTATGATTGCCATCACAACGCTGGTAGTCAGGCAAAGATCCTACGGGCTTTATCAACATGTATACAAGATATAAAATACTAAGTAAAACACATCACATGTTAAGATAAAGACAAACCAGACAGCTACTATCATATCGAGCAAGATTTTCCTGTACATATATATCCTTAGCATCCTATACAATGAAGGCCTCTAGGACATACATATCCAACAATCTCCCACTTGCACTAAGGCCTGTAATTGGCGTATTAAGTACCCAACGTCTGCACTAGAGCTAGTTGCTGGAGTACCGCATACCCAACATCTCGAACAATCTCTCGAACTGGACTTGAGGGATGGCCTTGGTGAATGGATCTACCGTGCTGTCCTTTGTATCTACTCTCCGCACCTCGATCTCCTGGCAATCCACGATCTCCCTGATCAGGTGATACCGTCTCAAGATATGTCTGGATTTCTGATGTGACCGTGGTTCCTTTGCCAATGACATGACTCCATTGTTATCGCAATACAAAAGTACTGGATTAGCAATGGATGGAACCACCTGAAGTTCAGAAACGAACTTCATCATCCAGACTGCTTCTTTTGCGGCATCACTACCAGCGATGTACTCAACTTCCATCGTTGAGTCTGCTACGGTATCCTGTTTAGAACTCTTCCAACAGACTGCCCCTCCGTCGAGGGTAAACACATAACCCGAGACAAATTTAGAGTCATCCTTGTCACTTTGGAAGCCAGTGTCGGTAAAAGCCTCGATCTGGAGATCCCTATTACCGTACACCAGGAACATCTCCTTAGTCCTTCTCAGGTACTTAAGAATGTTCTTTTCTGCTATCCAATATTTCTCACCTGGGTTAGACTGATACCTGCTTACCACGCTAAGTGTGTAAGTTACATCTGGTCTGGTACATAACATCGCATACATTATCGACCTTACCGCCGAAGTGTAGGGTACTATGCTCATGTGACCCTCTCCATATCAGTCTTGAGAGACATTTCTTTGGAGAGGGTGATTTCGTGACAAGCGGGTAAATTACCGCGCTTAGAGTCTTCCATACTCAACCTCTTTAGTACGGTGTCAATGTACCTCGACTCTGAAAGTCCCAACATTCTTTTAGATCTGTCATGATAGATCTTAATCCCTAGAATGTACGAAGTATCACCTAGGTCTTTCATAAAGAACTTCTGTGACAAGAACAACTTGGCCGATTGTAGCATAGGAATATCATTTCCTATCAGGAGAATATCATCAATGTATAAAACGAGAAATACCACAGTTCTCTCTACAATCTTTTTATAAATACAAGGTTCATCTACATTTTTGATAAAGTCAAATTCCCTGACCGTCTCATCAAAGATGATGTTCCAACTCCACGATGCCTGTTTTAATCCATAAATGGATTTAAGCAACTTACATACCTTTCCGCTGCTCCCACTGTCTACGAAACCCTCTGGTTGATCCATGAAAACACACTCTTCTAAACTTCCATTTAGAAAAGCGGTTTTAACATCCATCTGCCAGATGTCATAGTCATGGAAGGCAACAATGGAAAGTAGGATCCGAATGGATTTAAGCATAGCCACTTGCGAAAAAGTTTTGTCATAGTCTAATCCTAGTCTTTGACGAAAACCTTTAGCAACAAGTCTAGCTTTGTAAGTTTCTACCCGACCATCTACACTAATCTTCTTTTTGAAGATCTATTTGCATCCAACGGGTTTTACCCCAGTGGGAGAAAAATCCAAAATCCAAACTTGGTTTGTGTACATGGATTCCATCTCGGATCGCATAGCATCCAACCATTTCACCGAGTCTTTACTCGTGATGGCTTGCTGAAAACTAGTCGGCTCATCATCGTCGATGATGCAATCCTCTCGATCCCCGTCTACGAGAAAACCATAGTATCTCTCGGGCGGATGAGACTGCCTACAAGATCTACGGAGTGGCGTAGGTACGTTCGGTTCTATTGAAATCTCAGGTTCTGCTAAGTTTTCGGTAATAGTTTATGGTTCTGGAATTTCTTCTAACTCTATTGCGCTCCCACTTATCTCTTTTTTGAGAAATTGAGTTTCCATGAAGCGGGCAGGATGAGAAACAAAGACCTTTTGTTTCTCAGCGTGATAGAAAAAATACCCCTAGAATTCCTGGGGTATCCAACAAACTTACACAATACTGAACGTCCTCGAGTTTGTCCGGATGAACCTTTTTGACAAAGGCAAGACAACCCCATATCTTTAGATACTTGAGACAGGGTTTCTTCCCACTCCCCATTTCATATGGAGTGGTAGGCACAGACTTAGTTGGAACCTTGTTCAATATGTATGCAGCAGTTTCTAGTGCATAATCCCAGAAGGAGGGCGGCAACTCAGTATTACTCATCATGGAATGCACCATATCAAATAAGTTGCGATTCCGTCTTTCTGATACACCGTTGTGTTATGGTGTGTATGGAGGAGTAAGCTGAGAGAGAATTCCATTCTCTTTTAAATATTCCAGAACTCAGCACTTAAGTATTCACCACCCCGATCGGATCGAAGTATCTTGATACTTTTACCGGTTTGCTTTTCCGCTTCATTCTTATACTCTTGAAATTTCTCAAAGGCCTCGGATTTATGTTTCATTAAGAATACATGTACATATCTTGAGAAATCATCTGTGAAAGTAATGAAGTAGGAATAGCCACTTCTTGCATACGTAGACATTGGCCCACACACGTCGCTGTGTATGAGTCTCAGGAGCTCAGTAGCTCTTTCTCCGTGTCCAGTGAACGAATTTTTTATCATGTTTCCTCTGATACATGATTGACAAGTTGCATATGATTGATACTCAAACGGATCTAAGTATCCTTCTTTATGTAACTTAGTCGGTCGTGTTTCATTGATATGATCAAGTCTACAATACCATAAGAAAGCCTGGTCTGATTCTGAAGCCTTTCTTTTTAGTGTGTTTTGGACATTGAAAACTTGATGTTAATTGAGAATGTATATTCCGTTACTAAGTGTACCCGACCCAACCATTTCATGATTCAGGTGAATGTTGATAACATTGCTTACAAGTGCAAAATTATATCTTTCATTTGACAATAAAGATACTGATATAATATTACACACCATACTGGGTACACAAAAGCAGTTACTCAATAACAAAATATGTCCACTCGCCAATCCTAGGTGATATTCTCCTTCTGCAACAGTGTCCACACTGGCACCGTTGCCAACCCTGAGAGTCATATCATATTTCCTCAAAACTCTACGGCTTCTTAGCGCCTGCAAAGAATTACAGATGTGAGATCCTGATCCGATATCCAATATCCATGAAGTAGAGTTTATAGAGAAGCCGTTTTCAATCACGAAAACATCTGAAGCCGAAACTACAACTTGCTTGCGGTCCTTCTTCCAATGTCTCTTTTTCCGACAATATAAACATTCTTTCTTTGTGGCCGCCCCCTTTTATTTTCCTTTCCCTTTCCCTGCACCTTCTGCACACCTCCCCTCGGTTTGGTGGAGGCCTTCTTCTTCTTCCCCTTGGCCTTACCCTTGGATTTAGCAGAAGAAGATTCCCCAATAAACAGAGCGGTTGTTTCCTTTGTTTTATTCAAGATGCCCTTTACCATCCTCAACATATTGAGGAGCTCAGGAAGTGAAACTTTCATATTATGCATATTGAAATTCAATATGAACTGGGCATAGGTGGAGGGAAGGAATTGTAGGATCAAGTCGATATACAACTCGTTTTCCAACGTAGTTCCCAGGTCCGCGACCTCTTCTATGAGAGAAATCATATTTAGGATGTGGTCCCCAATAGATGATCTGATAGCCAATCTCGCTTGAAACAATTTCTTTGAGATCTCATATCTTGCGATACGAGATTGTTCTCCATAAAATTCTTTGGTATGGAGGAAGATGGAAGCAAGGTCCATCTTCTCGTGCCACCTCTGATGTTCATTATCCATGGAGGCTAGTATTTGGCTTTCGCACAATCAAGATCCCAGATCTTACGGAACTCAATGTCCGCGACTGAGGATTCTGGACCGGGAACAGGGGGAGCTTTCGCCGTAAGGACGTATACGACCTTATCATATGTAAGGGCCATATGGACATTCCTTAGCCAGTCTTTATAATTTGGCCCAGCGAGTTTATTTTTATCTAGTATTAGCTTATGTCCCGTCATGGTCGCTATAATTAGGAGAGAGAGAAAAGAAACACTCAGTATATGCTCTTACAAATTTAGATTGGTTATTAGTTTATCTAAACAGGATGGCTCTCACTGTCTCCTCGAATTCTTCTTCAAACCCTAAAAGAAGAATTAGTCGGGATTAAGCACACGTCACAATACTTGCTTAACCTTTCAGCCAGGCTAGTGTCGGTATTTCGAGAGAGGTTTTCCAACACTTTCGTGAAGTTCCTTAATTATATAACCTCTTTTCCCTGGAGGCGTATCCCCGCTAACAGCATTCTAGGCACCTACTTGGTTTATAGTATTGATTATTAAGTGAAAAAATCTCCCGAAGAGTAGCGGATACTCATAGTATGTGTTCGACATGATTTATTACAATTTAATATCACTCATTTCCTATCATTTTGTCAATAAACAATGCTATTAATCTCTCTCTGCTCATTAGTATAGAATACATGTACACATGCAAAAATATTGGAGACGGTACACAACATGAACGGAAACGACGGTTTTTAGCCAGAACTGCAAACAGGAAAGAGTACAGATCAAGATTAAAAGAGTTTGCAACAAAGAAAAAGTGTGACCAAGTGTGAATATGTGTGAACAAGGACTTGACCAAGCATACAAATGGACATTTCAATGATTTGTTCTCTGTTCATTGCTCCAGATTTCACACATGTGAGAATTTGACTAAATTGCAAATACAATGAGATATTCAACTAACCAGAAGACTAATGTACCAAGGTGGGCCCCATCCTCCAAGTTGAGGCCGCCAATTAACTCAAATTGGCCGCAATTTGTGGCCCATTTGGAACCATTCTGCCTCGTACAAGTTTGGTGGGTCCCTTGTTGTGTATTTAGTCCATTTGTGTATGCAACTTTTGATTTTGGGTTGCCAATAAATAGCAGATCTCAGATTTAGTTCTGGGAGGTCACTTGAGGAGAATAGTGTGTATTGTTTGATAGCTTCTTCTTCTTCCTTCTTTGAGCTCTCACTTGAGTGCTCCATTAAGGAGGTTGAAGTTGCTATCTATCTTGTAGCTCAAGCCCTCCATTTTTATGAATAAAGAACTTGCACTTTCTTTTGTTTAACTTCTTGTTCTCATGTTTTTCTTTTGTGTTTCATTTTTCTATTTTATGGTATTTGAGTAGTTCTTTATGGTTGTGGTGATGGTGAGGATGTGAGATGAATGGCTTTGCCTTCCTCCATCTCTTGTGAATGTTTAATGTGCTCAAATTGTGATTGTATCCTTAAGATTGCTAAATGAATGTGTTTGATATGGTATGTTGATTTTGATGGTTACTTGTAACCTATATCACATACCCTATTCTCTCATAATCACCATTTTGCAAGGTTAAGGTTAGAATCAATTTAGAGTTAAGATTGCTAGGCATTAGATATGGTATTTTGTTAACAAGTTGATTGACACACTTCTTGGTTTCATATACCCTATACTATCACAAACCACTTAGCAAGCTTAACTCTAAAACCACGTGCTATTATGTGCTAATTTGTGTATTTGATGTTGATGTATGCTTACTAACCCTTGTGCTTAGTGTTGATACTTCAAGCTTGGACATACAAACGATAAGTGAGACAAGACAGATTCGTTTGGTATCTTGTGTCGAACTTCGATATTTTGATGATTTGTGCTTCGCAACCGCATTAACAAGTCATGCTTCACGTCGGGATCAACACAAGGACGGACAACTCATGATCAAAGGAGCGTCGAAGAAATCTCCGCGATTCAACCATCCAAACCAAAGCCACGGCCACCTTTCTTTCTATTCTTGTTTCTATATTTCCGTATTTTATTTTTAGTGACAACCAACCCAATTCTTTTGTTTCTCTAACCTTAAAATAACAAAACCTAATACACAATTCCCCGTGGATCGACCCATACTTGCCGGCTCGCTACAACGCGCCGTGCACTTGCGGTTTATAAATTTTAAAACGAGGCCGAGCTCGTGTGCGCAACTATTTCTCAAAAAAGATTCTATTTCCAAAACATACGCGTTTGCGCGCGCGAGTGAAGTCCCAACAGTAGGATCGGGATCCAACTAATATTGTGTGATAATTTTGAAGGAAGCCTACCAAAAACACCATACTTCAAAAGGTATGCAACACTAGCAATTTTGCTTTATGTTTGAAACTCCCGATGTGATTTTTGTCGCGAGCGCTTATAACCTTGACGAAGGTCAAAACATCATAAGTCGCAAGTCAAGTTCAACCCGTCATTATCCAAATTAATATAGACCCATTCGTAAAAGACCCTGACGAAGGCCAAAACAGCTGTACACATGTCCTAGATTAATACATCTATCTATACTACAGATAAGTACCCACTAGCTACCAAACACTATGCCTTGACGAAAATCAAAACACATAGCATGAATACTAGTAGATACTTATCTGAAATGATGGAGGGCTATGGCTGGTTTTTGGCGAAAACAATTAACATAATGAACTTGATATAGTCGAAAGAACCGGATAACTTTTGAAAAAGGAGTGGTTTAAGCTCTGCTTTTAAAAAATTCTTTTTGATGAAAACCGAGTGGTTTTGTAATTGTTCCGACGACATCAGATTTTAGGTTTATTTCCTTTGCATTAATCAAAATTAATGCGGTCTCATCAATCAACCTTATCATTGCAGAAAAGAAACGAAAATAGAATGTACGCTTATGCCATCCGCATTCGCCACGTGGCCCCGTCATACACCATTAGGTTACTTAACTAACGGCAGAGCGGGGGCTGGACTAGCGCGGGTGTAAAACATAAGCAACGTTTATTATATATAATATAGATATAACCATTCATCTTGTCATTCCCCGCTTCCCAAAATACAGAATACGAGGGGTGACTAGGCCAGTCATGCTTCTACGGTCAGGAAATAATCTCGCCGTAGTCATATTTCGGCTTCTAGTATTACATGGTAGTCAATAAACAACATTAGAGTAAAGGAAATTCACAGTTCACAACTTTATTACATTGAAATAAAAGATTTTGAAATACATTTATTTTGCACAAGGAAAAACTAACCAACGAAATACAACGTGCTTAAAGCAAAAGAACTGGCGCTGATGTTGCGGTCTAGACCTCCGTGAGCTCGAATGGCAGGTCTTGCTCCTGGACTGGGTCCACTTCGTCCTCTTATCATGCACACTCAGGTCGTCAGGGAGACACACATAGCAATAAATATATATAATGGTTATAAGTCTATTAAACATGGTATGTGCGACAGAATGCAGAAAATGAGTATAATGAACATCATTACATGTGAACAGTGTGGTATAAATATCATGTCAGTAAACTAGGCAATATGTATGTCACTACTTATCAGTCACTAAGTCAATGAAATCAATTGGTGGAAAAGATGCTCGTGGTTAACAAGGGTCTCGTGCATACTCAAGCCTACGGTCCACTGTTTTCCGAGATATAACGCAGCCGTACCGCTAGGCCCACGTCCTAATGTATGTATTTGTGTGTGTGTGTGTGTGTCACTAATAGCGAATGATCATCCTCTAAATCACTGTATCTCGCTAAATACGAGTTCAATTCCATCTTGATTTTTCCATTCCCCAGGTTATAATATGAATTTAGGTATTCGATAGGTTGTGAACAAATACGTATCGCTTTCACTTCCAATCACATTTCCACTTATCAATATCACTTTCGTATTTGCCACAACCCAATCACTAACACTTATATCGACAATGCACAATAGTCGCTAGGTCTCAATGCAACAATCACTATGCAGAAGGTATAAAACAAACATAAAATAGGTAGAAGTGCACTGAACAGATATTCACTAAATTACAATACCCAATGCCATATGACTTGCAAAATTTACCATAATTCACACGTATAGAATCGACCATAATAATATAAAAGTCATACGAAGCACACTTGATTATCTAAATAGTAAAATTAGTTTCATGTCAAACGGAATTCAGGTTAGGGAAATTATCATCATTTTAAATTAGCGATCAGTTGCTGAAATTTCAGTTTCAGAACTGGAAGTCCAACTTCGCGCGCTATTTACTAGTAATTATGCTTATATTCAGGTGTTACTACAGTTCTTAAACGGAATTCAGGTTAGGGAAATTATCAACATTTTAAATTAGCGATCAGTTGCTGAAATTCCAGTTTCGGAACTAAAAGTCCAACTTCGCGCGCTGTTTACTAGTAATTATGCTTATATTCAGGTGTTACTCTAGTTGAATAAAATCTAGTTATATCTATTAGGTTTCCAATGCATCAAACGGATTATCAATAGCCTTCTTTTACTAGAGTTATGTCATGTTTAATGTGAAGGGGTAAGAGATTCCACTGCAGAACACGTCGACATTCTAAATTACAAACTAAATATCAAATGACTATGAAACTGAACGAGACCAGATTCATGTGTTAACCAACTAAATTATCTACGCGACTATATAGCTCTCCGTGCATTTTCAGTTTCATGTAGGTATGTACAGGTGCTTAAACTCAGGTGTCCTCATGGAATGCTGCCCCGGACTGCAGTCCAGAGTCGCATTCCCAATCAAATCTCATTACAGTAATCTATGAATATCGAAAAAATAAACAAACAGATGGTTTTAGATTATTGGGTCGGCTTCGATATGAGCCATAGAACATTACATTCCAAACTGTATTAAATTTACAATAATTTTAACGAGGTAACATGCGCGGTAAAATTTAGATTTGACGTAACTATACGGAGGTATCATTCATAGCGATGAAGTCAATATTTTTCCGTCGAATTCTTACAAGTTATCTACTATCATTAATGGGATTCATGGGCCATTAGTGCTGCTATTTTATATATGGTTTTCATCCAGGGCTTCGTGTCAAATACACACATGTTATTTATAGGCATCAAAAGAAACATCCGTTCTTATTAATCGATCCAACTAAGGTTATTCATTTGAATGCTATAAAGATATTGACATGGGATGATAACTCTCAATGCAAACGAACGAAGTGGGTTGCTACAAAACTAATTGATTATTAACCATTGATATCGCTATATACATAAACACGTATGATGTAGCATTGTTATTTCAATTACTAATATGATTATTAGCATGAGTAAGCAAAGGAAAAGGGTTCCACTTGCCTAGAGATAAATGACAACACGGTAGTGAACGATGACGGACAGCACAGGCTTGATGCACACACGGCATGGCACGGCACAACAACAGCTTGAGCTCAGCTACACACCGTGGAGCTTGGCTTGGAGATGTAGGGTCGGGGAAGTTGCTGATGACGGGTCGAAGACGATGAGGTCGTGGCGACAATAGTCCCGGTGATGGGGTAGCGGCTGCGGCGTCGTAGTGAGCGATGAGGGTCGCTGCAGGTGTTGTTCGCGAACGATGGAGCTCGGTCGTCGATGAAGAGGAGAACTGAGGCTCGTTGGGGTATCGAAAGGGTAGTAGGAAGTGGGCTCGAGGGTCGACGCGACCGACGATGACGACGGTGACCGGAGCTTGTGGCAGCGAGTTGCAGGGAGCTCGGGACTTGGATCCTGGAGATGATGTGCATGGGAGGAGCTTGGTTGTTTAGAGGAACGCGTCGGTGTCGAAGCGATGGTGGTGAGAAGGTGACTGTAGTGAGGGAGATGGGGTTGGGTAGGAGGAGGAGGCTCGTCGGGTAGGTTAGGTAATGGGTCGTGGTGGTGGGAAGCTAGAGTTGAAGGAGGAGGAGCTGGGGGTTGTCGATGATGAGGAGTGAGGTCAAGAGGAGTGAGAAAGATGGAGAAAAAGAGAGGGAGCTCGGTTGAAACGTGGGTGAGGCGAAGACGTGGAGGGAGCGGGTCTCACGGTGAGGACGAGAGAGGGGGAAGTCGTTGGAGGGAGAGGATTTGGTGGAGGGGATCGTAGGAAGTTGTTGGCGACGGGGCGGCGTTGACAAGGCCTGGGCACGAGTCTCGCGATGGTGGGCGCGGTCGTCGCCGGCGCGAGAAGTGGGGAATGTTGGAGGAAAAGAGTAGGAAATGAAAAGAAGTGAGGAAGAAGAAGACGCGAGCGGGTCGGGTCGGGTCGGGTAGGCACTGGTCAGGTCGGGTAGGCACGGGTCAGGTCGGTAGGTTAAGGATTTTTAGAGTTTAAGTTTAGGTAATAATTAAAATGAAAAATATATATAATGCAAAATAGGGGAAAATCTGGGAAAACATAAGGGAACTGGGGATTTACACGTCTCACACAATAATAAGCATTCCAGATCACAGAATCACAGATGAATATATTGGATATACTAGGATTTCCGTGTTTCGTTGTAGCCTATAACAAAACACGGATTCCATGGTCATGATGAATAGCTAAACCCCACCTTAGACCCCTACGGGTGCGGCAAACTACACGCCAAATTCCCGAAGTGAAGCAACCTCCTTCAATAAAAATGAGTAGGCCACTCGGCACTTCAAGAACCCGGTAGTTTGTATACCCCACCTTGGGTCTATCCTAGGTGCAAGAAAAATAAATGAAATAATACAACGGTGGATACAACCTCAACCCGGATGTGCCCCGCAAAAATAATATTACATTAATTTAAAATTTTACATGAATGAAAGAAAAGAAAACACTTTTCTCAAATCCCCCCGGCTATTCATTCACGACGATCCAATATTCCATATACACAAACCATCACCAAATCACAGATATGTGCAACCCCCACTAATCGACATATAGTAATTAGCAGACGTTTAGCAACACATGTATACAAACACAGAAAACCCATATTAGCTAAATAACTTAGAATTTTGATCGAAAATATTTTCCATGTGTACCCCATGTACAAACCAGTACACAAACAATTCTGGATAGAAACCAAATATGCAAGAAATCATATTTCCAATATTAAGACCCACAGGAAAAAAATGGAGCGAATCGGCCTCGACTCGGCCGCGGATCCGCGGCTAAACAGTGAGTTTGGCCGCGGTTCCGCAGTTTTCTAAGGAGATTACGAGCTTGAATTTTTTCTGTGTTCTTATAAAAGCCTTCATGTATTTTTAAGGCCGTTGAAATAATTTTTTGAATAGATTTTAAAATCGACAGTTAGCTTATCATGAAAATTTGATTTCG
The DNA here is from genome assembly GCA_030015575.1 of Agapanthus africanus. Lineage (NCBI taxonomy): Eukaryota > Viridiplantae > Streptophyta > Magnoliopsida > Asparagales > Amaryllidaceae > Agapanthus > Agapanthus africanus. Next base: position 815,497,865 of record JASDDO010000019.1, on the reverse strand, counting down.
AGTAAATTTTCCGACGATCGATATTCTAACTACTTGCTAACAAGCTAGTTAAGGTTTAAGTGGCTCTGATACCAGTGTAAGTCGATGTCGCGCACCCCACGAGTCCGTGAGGAGGCGGAATATACAAAAAACGATTTTTTCTTCTTCAAAAGCGTGGCTTCGCAATATCGACCAAGACAACCCAGGATCTTAATTAAATCATAACTAGCTACGACTAACTATAAGAAGGTTTCTAACTACTCGGTGAGAGTTATACCTTCTCGATCAAGTCCTTCGGGTCTTCTTTTTCCTTCTTAGCTTCTTGGTTCAAGCTTGAATCTTCTTCTCCTCTTCTTGGCTCCTAAAAAGCTTGAATGGAACTCGATCGTCGGTTTCTTCTTTATCAAAGATGATCTACCCGAGTGCCTATGGTTTAAACTTCAACCTCAAGTGTGAAGTAACTAAAATGTCTAGTTTTCTAGACTAGACAACTTAGAAGATATAGAGAAAGATGAATGAAATATTTTATCTCAAGAACCCTGAGATTCACAACTCATATGAAGGTTAGGGTTTGAGGAAGAAGGAGGAGAGAAAATTGGAGAGAGAATGAACAAATGCAAAATGAGCTATGATTGTGTAGGAAAAGATAATGGCTAAGTCTTTGCAATAATCAAGCACGGATTGTTTTCCATAGAAAATAAGCAACCATGCTTGAATAGTAAAGTCAAATGAATAAATAAATGACTTAGCCATGCTTTCATCCATACCACAAATATCTCCAATTTCCATCTCATTAATCTATTTGCATAAATTGATAAATCTAATAATGAGGTGTCTCCTTCTAGAAGTATGTCATGTGAAATTACAAGAATGCCCTCACCGTATATATATACCCATATTCGTATTCCGAAAAATACGAACACAATAAGATAATAATAATTCAATAATATGATACTAGAATCCGGCTTAAACCAAAGCCCACTAGTATTATCCGTCCGAAAATCATCTGTGTAGCCAGTACACAAGTATGATCGGAACCCTGCCGTAAGACCATACGGCATCTACATCGTTTCGTCTGAACCGGGAAAACCCTCTGTATGGGACTCTAAATACTCGACAGTACGCTGGCAGTGGATTTAACCATAGGTCCGTTAGCGGCACTAGCTGTAAATAACGGCTACCGAGGTACATGTCGAAAAAAAGGCTGACGAGCGAACTCATCCGAACCCCTACTGAGCCTGTCTGTGACAATCTCCGTGCAATCCGGTCTGTTCGTCTAAGAGTATCGCATGCAAGGTCTAGGGGGTGGAAAACCTCAGACCCCTAATAACCATACAAGTCGTGTCAATATGGCTCAAGACCATCCGAGAATCTACTGGTCCTACTACCAGTAATTCTCAATCTGCCCTGGCCAGGGACTTATGGTGTTGACCAACCGATCACAGCGCAGCATCGACACCCTATACCGGGAGAGATGAATCCCCAACAGTCGCTCACTGCCTCCATATGGCTCAGGACAGTACCCAACTAAAACATGTTTGCACGCTCAGTAGAGCCGTGGTAGGGTAGTAATCAAAGCACAGTAGGAACTCACATGAGACAAATGAGGAGCTCAGGTCAACAGACTATATTTACTCATGTCACCAGAGAACTGCTATCTGACGCTAGGTATAATACCATCTAGCCAGTCCTCGGTGCGTCCGTCCGGTGTACTCACCCCCAGTGAGCACCTGTAAACAATCTTAGGTGCACCTCACCAATGGCTGCGGGACCAATCCATCGCCCCTCGTCAGGGTCTAGATATGTATACACTAGTCTACTCTGGAGTATCGATGTCCAGTCTCTATACTCCTACAACTATGGACACTTTAAGAATGTGCCTATCGACTACCCAGTTCCCACAAGTATAATTGCCATCACAACGCTGTTAGTCAGGCAAAGATCCTACGTGCTTTATCAACATGCATATAAGATATGAAATACTAAGTAAAACATATCATATGTTAAGATAAAGACAAACCAAACAACGTACTATCATATCGAGCAAGATTGTCCTATACATACATATCCCCAGCATCCTATACAATGAAGGCCTCTAGCGCATACATATCCAACAACACAATCATCACCATTCTCCGCTCGCTGCCCACTCCAACGTGGACACCATCTCCCTCACGTGTCGCCACCTCCACTACGTGCTCGTCGTCTCCGACGAGCTCCTCCACTGGTAGCCCTCCACGAGAAAAAGGTAATTTAGGAATTTGAAGGGTTTAAAGAGATGGTTTCATTTTGAGTAATTTGTTGGACTTCTTTGAATTTGGAGTAGAGTTTGGATTGGAGTTGTTGGATATCCTCAGCTCATTTAAATCCACCGAGCGTGAAGGATTCCAATGGCCCTCCAACTGTCTAAAAAAATTCCCCAAAAAGATCGGCGCCCGTCCAATCCGAACCTTCAAGCTCCTTTGTGCTCTCGGCCTCCTCACACGCTCTTGTTCTATGAGATCAACGTCAAAATCACCCAAATAATCGTTTCTTCATTTCATAATGGAATTAGTGTCAAGGGAGTAGGGGGGAGGGAGGGAGGGAGGGAGGGGGAGGTTTAACGGAAGAAAAGCTTTGGGAGTTTTTGTGCAAGAAAGATGCATCAGGATGATTTTGGAAACATATGTTACGCTACATGATTGTTTTCAAAATTTCCTTTTAGATTAATAAAATTACTTACTTTCAAAAAAAGGATTAATAAGACTCCTAAATAGCAAGAAGACAGTGTTTCTAAAGAAATTATATATTGAAGAATCTTCTGTGGATATGCTTTAGCTATATATGGTAATATCTTTTATTTAAGGAAAAAAAGAGTTAATCATGACTGCAGATCACCTGCCACAGAACCAAATTTATTACGAACTTGATCACTAAATATTTTGTGATAACTTGCTTGCTATCACGCTATGTGCATCCAACACAAAATGATTTGCTCAGATAATTAAAAGAACCTCCATTACTTTGGTCAAACAACAAAATAGGACGACACGTTGTCACGACCCGAAATATTAGCTCATGACCAGCACTTAAATCACACAACGTCTAAAAGTATAACGTAATTCAAGTAAGCTGAAACCCAGAAATCTAAAACTTTTTAAGAAAATAAAGGAGCGGAAGTTTTGAAATAAAAATATAATGAAATCAAGTTTTCTTAATGCATAGATAAGGAACATGAAAATGCAAGTGAAATTCACTAGTTTGAAAACGTGTTTCGTCTTTTTGAAAATTTGGGCAATATCTCATTTGTATATTTTGATCTAAAACCACAAATACATAATAAGAATAATGGCATCTCCAAGAGGGAGTTATCTCTTCGCCAAACGGCGGATCACAACCACGCAAGACAGTATATGTAAGTATACGACGCCCAACGGCGAAGATCGCCACAAAGATAAAGAAAAGCAAGACATAAAAACCACAAGTAGCGGAAAACCCCTCGCTTTAAGTCTCGCAACCACAATCCCACTAAGTCTCATTACTTATACAATTTACTAATTTTGATTGATGGAGTTAACTAGATACAATATGAAATATAGATACAAGAGTGGGTACGATACAATATCCCATCTACCAATGCGAAACACCCGAATGCAACTGTGTGCCAGCGAAGCCGCTACAGATCCAAACGGTCAACCTGCAAGAACTGTGGCACAACGGGGGTGAGTTGCCAACTCGTGAGTAGAAAAATATCAACATATAGAAATCAAATAAACAACGACTCCTAGGTCAACTATATCATAAAGGTAATACTATGATATCTAGGCTGACCGGGTCTGTATATGTGCCAACAAGGTGGTCAATGCCTATAAGCATGTGGATAACATCCAACAGTATAATCAATGCGTGTATGCATGTGGATCTCGTCCACCCATATAATCAATGTATGTATGCATGTGGATCTCGTCCACCCATATAATAAATGTATGTATGCATGTGGATATCGTCCACTTGTCAACCACTGACACAACAACATCATGCATGTAAATATCATAAAAGTATATGCATGAAAATATGAGGATATAAATCAACATGTGTCCCTCGCGACACCTCAAAATCATAGAACCTGAGTTTCCAGCATCGACACTCGAAACATCATGAAACCCGTGTCCAGCATCGACACGCAAATCCTCATATCTCTCGGGCTCCGTCAGTCCGGATCGGCCCATATCATCTCTCGACTCCGGTCGGTATCCTCTGGATAACCGTCGAGCCCAAATACTATCACCGATGGGTAGTGCTCCCCTTCCAGGCTCACCGTCTAATAATACGAGTCTTCTTGCCCCGGAATATCTTACCGGGTCCACCATGTACCCGCAGACGGTGCCTTCAACTTCTCGAATCGGGTTTCACATGCCACTCTCAGAACCGAGAAAACACATGGTGGACGCACTGAAATATCATATCAAGAGAAACCGTTTTTTTTTTTAAAACAATACATACTTTCTTTTGAAATAACCACGGTTCTCAAATCCAGAAATCTCATGAAAACGGCATATCTCAATGCGTATGAACATAAAGCATGATGTATGCGACATATAAAAGATGTAAGCATATCCGTATATCATGCAGCATAGAACAGTGATGCGACAATATCAGGGAAAACCGCTCTTTTAAAATGAATCACGTTTTTAAATGTATACTGCGGTTACCAATTTCTCTCAAGTCAAATGCAACATCGTATAAGGTGCATATGTAACTATAGCAAGTAAACTATGCAAGGGGGTCATATCATGATGCAGAAATCCTACTGTGTAGTGACATGGCAATTATCGATGATGAAGTTTGTGAGCCGGCAAATCAGTGTAAGTGTAACATACGCATCATCGATAATGGTGTAAGTGTACTAACACAAGTATAAGCAATGCCATGAGAATAACATGAATGCAGTATAATGTAAATCATCAGCTAAAAGCTATAAGGTATACGTATCTACATGATCGAGTCGGGGAATCAAACAATCGGCACCCAGCCACTACACCACGTACGGTATAATCTATCGTACTGCAACTTCTAGTCAAAGGTAATGATCAATTATCATAAAACTCATCACGTACGGAAAATTATCGTAGGGAGTCACTAAACCATCGGGGATCCTATCATCTTATATGACAAGGAGGGGTATGGACCTAAGGTCTCGTACGACATATCACACATGATTCACAACATTTATATATCTATATACCTACGTCCCAGGTCACATCCATAACAAACTCATATCAGGGAACTGGTAAAGGTATCAATCATCTCAGTCAACTCGCATCCGTATACCAACATATCATCATATCACCTGCCAAATCGTATTCTCTTTTCATCGCATCTAAACTTCACATACACACCTGAACCATACAATCAGTTTTTAAATGATGTGAATCGTAGTTTTGAAAGTAGGAGCTACGGTGTTTTTAAAGAAAAGATATCATTTGAAAATGCGTAACGTCCCTCAAGGTATCTGTTTAAAAGATGCATACGATTCTTCAGTTTGGAAATACGTATGGTTCGGATGACACATCTACGTCGACTATTTAGTCCTATAGTACCCTAAATGGCAATATCATCAAATATCATCATCAAATCCCGTCATCATATATTAGCCGTATCATATCACTTCTAACTATCATTTAGTTTCTAATATAGTTTCTCCAACTATCTTTTAAATTTGTCTATAATTTTCTATTAAAGGTTTCCTTAACCATTTACTATGAATCGGTTTCCATCAAAAACTTGCGGGGGTGCTATACGCCATCCACCCGACTTCCCCCGTGGATATAGATCCACTCACCATGCTTTTCGCTTGCCAAAGTCGATGACGCCACGCCTCGTCGCCTCGGAATCCATGCAAAGGTACCTACAATAACAACACATATCGCAACGCGTATTAAAATCAAGACGGAAAACCAAAACGGCACACGGATCGCCTATAGATTAGAACCTATAGCCCACGCATGCAAAACCAACAAATTACCCCTAGTCGTTGATGTAAAAATATCCAACAACCAAACACAAATCCAAATACCAAAACCAAGCAATCCAAAATACGGAAAACATATCCCAAAATCACACTAATGTCCCCAGATTTTGACTCAGGTCAAACTAGCCAAAGTTGCACAAACACAGGGTCTAGTTTACTGGAGAACAAGACATGGGCCAAATACGAACACTTTTCCTCACACCCTGGCCGCAAATTGCTGCCAGGAACAATAAATTTGCGGCCACACTTGAAGGGTAGGGGCTCAGGTCTTGGGTGAAGGTTCCAGGTTTCCTGCACACTCCTCTGTGTTTGCTAAATAATTCCTAGTGCCCCCAAGTGATAGCAGATCACAGAATACCAACACAAATTCCACAATTTCCCGATATCGACGAATCTGAAGTTCGTGTTTGGGGGTTTGGTCACTGGTCCAGGTCAAGAATTGGTCTCTAGGGTCTTATAACAGCCACTAGGAATCCCCCAATCCACACAACACTCAAAGCCCTCTCTAGAATTTTCCAAGTTCACAAATCCACATCTTAAACCCATTTCTAACTAACTAGAATATAAAGAAACTTAAAACTATTTAAATGGTAGAAATTATACCTCATGGATGCAACTCAAGAAAAACCATAGTTTGCCAATGTTGTCAAAATCCCACTTTTCTTGGTCCAATGTGTAGAGGAGAAGGAGGGGATCAACTTTAAAGAAAGGGGTTTAGGGTTTTGAGAAGTATTTTGAGATGGATCTAGGGTTGAGGGTGGAGAGAAGTGAGGAGGAAGAAGATGAAGGAAAAATATGAGAAGGGAGATAATTGGCATCCCTATCTCTCTCTCTCTCTCTCTCTCTCTCTCTTTCTTATTCTCATCCTCTCACTCTCACGTCTCACTCACTCTCTCTCTCTCTCCAATTATTCTCTTTTAACCCTTTTTTTCTTTTTTTTCTCACCTAAAAACCCAACCATAACATAAAACAACACAAATGAAATAACATGTAATATGTCATGGTGTACTAACCATGAAAACTGTAGAAACACGGGTTTGGCCTAATCGCGATTAGCAGTGCACTAATCAGGTTTTTATCGAAACTGCATATAAATAATTTTAAAAATACCAAATCCTTTAAATATATTATTAAATGAATAAATAATTTTAATTTTCAATTATTTCACAATTATTGGTATATATTTATACCCTTTTTCGAAAACCCCAATTTCGCAAATCGGGCAGTTTTTGGGAAAAATATTATTTTAATATTAAATTCCAAAAATAAGTTTATATTTTCTGAAATGTTACAATCTTCCCCCCTTAAATAAATTCGGTCTCCGAATTTAAATTTAAACCCCCAAAATCTAAAACATTTCAATAATCAGCTCAAATCAATGGGGCTCCGAAATCACGGAAGATGCCGAAACAACACAGCGCATCAAGTGAGCATGAAAACAAGTACAAAACTCAAAATCGAACTCCGTCAAGCGTCACGCAAATCATCGGATTTGCACGCATATCCTCGGATTTACAATAGAGATATAGATCTCGAAATCCACTTCTGAAATCCAATATACACTAGTCAAATACTATAATACGTGTATAGTACGCATCCTTGAAAAACCTTCAAGAACTAAATAAAACTCATGCAAAAATCTTTCTAAATCGCCGCATAAATGCATAACTCACGGCATAAGTGACGGACGCTCATTTTAAAATAATAATATACGTCCATATATGTTTTCCTGAATACACGTTCCGTCGTTTTCAAAATATCCCAAAAGGTTTTCCTTTATAAACGTTCGTGTCGCTCACGGACACGTAGGAAATAGCGAGGCTATAGCTCTTTTATAAAAACCTCTTGGTAAACTTTTAATGCATGCAAATTACTCAGGTACTGTCCTCGGATCAGTCCTGTTTGGTTACCTCATAATATAGTGCCTATCATGAAAACAAGATGCTCAAAAGCAAAATCAGCCTCAGAAGGTGTATCCAAAAATCGCGTGCGTCTGGTGCGCATGGAAATCAAATCCAAATACAGGTGCCACAATATGTACAAAAGCCAAAACTAAGTGCAACGGGTGTGCACAAAAGCATTTGTCCAGTGCAACGCGTATGCACGACAACAACATCTGGTGCATCTATTGTGCACGAAAACAACATCTGATGCACCAAATGCACGAAATACCGGTACGGCACAACCAATGCGCGAAAATCACATTAATAACCCAAATGCGTATAAGAACGACACCGAGTGTACCAAGATGTATAAATCAAAAACGTGTGCAACTACGAGCACAAATCTGTATCAATGCACTACAAGCACATGTGAGCTATACCGAGTGAAAAAATCACATCATCCGTATGAAATCCATGAAATCATAAACACATGCTACGAAGGCACAAAATCGACATCAAATGCAACGGATATGCACAAATCGCAAATCAACACAACGGTGTATAAAATATATATCAGGTGCGATAATTATGCGCAAACATGTAAATACCCGGTAGGTGCAGCCATGGTGCATGAAAACGATATCATGAAACTCAATCATCAAAACTCAAATCCAAGCGATATAAGCGTGATACTCGGATCACAAACACAAATCGCAACAAATGACATTGAGGAACACCTCCTACAATGTCAAAAATAAATCGATGCGCCTAAAACCGGCAGAACAAGAACATCCACTTGCCTCCTGCTCACGGTCTGGCGTCCTCAGTCTCTGGGTCCTTATCTTCTCTGCAGATTCACCAATCTCGCAATCCATCGGCTCATCGGCCCGGTCAGGTGTGCTAACGGGAACGATTCCGCTCTAGCACTTCTCTAGTCATCTCTCGGCCAATCATCACAACCACTCGTAAAGCAACACGTTACTGGCGTCGGCCTCTGGTCCTCTGAATACACATGCCACAACTGATCCTGGGTGCAACTCTCATTGCAGCAGTGTCCTGCAAGGAATCCTGCTCAAGGTCTCTTTCGATCTCGCCTATGCCGAACAGTACGGAGGTTAGTACTCTTACATAATCTTTTCTCATTCTCTGGACATCTGCGTCTTCACCACAACATTTCCTCAGAAACTGGCCGCATCCCAACGCCTCTGTATGCATATCAAATCTCTAATCTCGATGGGGAGTAACAACAGCTCGTCAGCGTCTCGCACGAATCTCTAGTTCCACTCGTCTATATCATTGTCCACTTCAACGTCACGTCATACTATCCGCGCACTGCAATGGTCCTCGTCTACAGTCAAACCGGAGTCTCTCACACGGACTCAAAATCACAAACTCGGTATCTTCATCACTCTGTAGAAAATATCTAGCCGAACACACCCTCGGGAACTCGTCCCAACCCTCGGAGGTATACTCAATACTCGTCCGTCCTCGATCAGCTCACAACACATCTGGGTGGGGTCCTCTATCCGAAACTGGTCGGCTTACTGGTCTCTTATCATATGGCATACGGACGGCGTTAAACTTTTCGATCGAGTCATCGAAGTCCCATAATTTCCCGAAAGCTCAACACCTGAACACAGTCTAAAAATATCTGGTACATACCACAGTACCTCTGGACCAACCATAGAAAGGCAAACCCAAGCCTCACTGATGGCACTGCTAAACTGCCGCAAACCCTAAGGTTCAAAGCGGTTCCATGGTCATCATGTCGAGTTAGGGTTTCATTCTTTTAGAGGGTCCACAGAATTACCTGCATGTTCCTCCGAACATTTTAAACTTGGGAAAAATGGGTTTCTGACACTCTCTCGAACTCTTTAGCTTCGCCTATACAACATGTGAATACTCTTTGCCCGCATGCTAAACAATGCCTCAATCCTCCAGGAAAAACGATACATCAACGATCATCTCTGGATCATCCTGCTCTAGATCTGAGTAAGACTCTCCACACTGAAAATCTTCAACTCAACTGGGCCTGCGTCGGCGCATCAATCTAACGAATCACCTTCGTCTCTCAACTCGGGATAGACTAGCTACCATCTATCGCATCTCTGTCTGAGAGCTCCGGCGATCTTAGCTCGTAAGCTCTGAAAGCGACATCCTATGAATCTCAGCAACAGCTGGGTCATCTGTCTGCACGGTAGGCGATGTCATAATCTCTGAGGTATGCTGTACATCAACAGTCAGCCTCTAACAGTGGCCCGATCATCAGGTGCAAAACCAAACACTCTCCTCATCCGAGAGGTCACAACATAACACTATATCGAGACGTTCCCATGTCACCGGAAAACACAATGGTCAGCCTTCGTACCAGACGGGCCCACCCTGACCATACACTAGCAGCAGCTCAATCTGCGCTCAAACAGGATGACCGGAACCTCAATCGAGTATCGATAAAAACATATCAAAGGGATGAAAGGAAACGACATATCCAGAATGGATACATGATCATAAGAAGGAACAACATCAATAAGAGTATGATCATGGAAACAGATAGAATCGAGGATCTCTAATGGATGTATAATCAAGGGTACGAAGAGAATCATAGATCTCAAAATATGTACATCCTAAGGTTTCTTAAGTGGAGTATCGTATCGTAAATATGTCGTGGAACATACGTACGGTACGTCACTCTACTCAAGCTACCTACTCCATCAATCAGGGTCAGCCTATGTAACGAAAGTTCGGGTTTAATACCCCCCGTTCAACTCTAAGTTCCGTAAGGTCAAGCTTAGGTTCCGAAATACATACCCGCCCTAGACTCCGCATAGTCAAATATAGACTTGAACAAAGGTTAAACCTAGCGCTCTAATACCAACTTTGTCACGGCCTGAAATATTAGCTCGTGACCAGCAATTAAATCACGTAACGTCTAAAGACGTAACGTAATTCAAGTAAGCTGAAACCCAGAAATCTAAACCTTTTTAAGAAAATAAAGGAGGTGAAGTTTTGAAATAAAGGTATAATGAAATCAAGTTTTCTTAATTCATAGATAAGGAACATGAAAATGCAAGTGAAATTTACTAGTTTGAAAACGTGTTTCGTCTTTTGTAAAATTTGGGCAGCACCTCCTTTGTATATTTTGATCCAAAACTACAAATACATAATAAGAATAATGGTATCCCCAAGAGGGAGCTAGCTCTTCGCCAAACGGCGGATCACAACCACGCAAGACAGCATATGTAAGTATACGACGCCCAACGGCGAAGATCACCATAAAGATAAAGAAAAGCAAGACATAAAAACCACAAGTAGCGGAAAACCCCTCGCTCTAAGTCTCGCAACCACAATCCCACTAAGTCTCATACTTATACAATTTACTAATTTTGATTGATGGAGTTAATTAGATACAATATAAAATATAGATACAAGAGTGGGTACGATACAATTTCCCACCTACCAATGCAAAAAACCCGAATACAACTGTGTGCCAGCGAAACCGCTACAGATCCAAGCGGTCAACCTGTAAGAACTGTGGCACAACGAGGGTGAGTTTCCAACTCGTGGGTAGAAAAATATCAACAGATAGAAAAGTAATAAACAACGAATCCTAGGTCAACTATATCATAAAAGTAATACAATGATATCTAGGGTGACCGGGTCTGTATATGTGCCAACAAGGTGGTCAATGCCTATAAGCATGTGGATAACATCCAACAGTATAATCAATGCATGTATGCATGTGGATCTCGTCCACCCATACAATCAATGTATGTATGCATGTGGATCTCGTCCACGTGTCAACCACTAACACAGCAACATCTTGCATGTAAATATCATAAAAGCATATGCATGAAAATATGAGAATATAAATCAACATGTGTCCCTCGCGACACCTCAAAATCATGGAACCTGAGTGTCCAGCATCGACACTCGAAACATCATGAAACCCGTGTCCAGCATCGACACGCAAATCCTCATATCTCTCGGGCTCCGTCAGTCCGGATAGGCCCATATCATCTCTCGACTCCGGTCGGTATCCTCCGGATATCCGCCGAGCCCAAATACTATCACCGATGGGTAGTGCTCCCCTGCCAGGCTCACCATCTAACAATACGAGTTTTCTTGCCCCGGGGTACCTCACTTCATCCACTATGTACCCGCAGACGGTGCCTACCGCTCCTCGAATCGGGTTTCACATGCCACTCTCAGAACCGAGAAAACACATGGTGGACGCACTGAAATATCATATCAAGAGAAACCGTTTTTTTAAAAACAATACGTACTTTCTTTTGAAATAACCACGGTTCTCAAATCCAGAAATCTCATGAAAACAGCATATCTCAATGCGTATGAACATAAAGCATGATGTATGCGACATATAAAAGAATGTAAGCATATCCGTATATCATGCAGCATAGAACAGTGATGCGACAATATCAGGGAAAACCGCTCTTTTAAAATGAATCACGTTTTTAAATGTATGCTGCGGTTTCCAATTTCTCCCAAGTCAAATGCAACATCGTATAAGGTGCATATGTAACTATAGCAAGTAAACTATGCAAGGGGTCATATCATGATGCAGCAATCCTACCGTGTAGTGACATGGCAATTATCGATGATGAAGTGTGTGAGCCGGCAAATCTGTGTAAGTGTAACATACGCATCATCGATAATGGTGTAAGTGTACTAACACAAGTATAAGCAATGCCATGAGAATAACATGAATGCAGCATAATGTAAATCATCAGCTAAAAGCTATAAGGTATACGTATCTACATGATCGAGTCGGCGAATCAAACAATCGGCACCCAGCCACTACACCACATACGGTATAATCCATCGTACGGCAATCTCTAGTCAAGGATAAGGATCAATCGTCATAAAACTCATCACGTACGGAAAATCATCGTACGACGTCACTAAACCATCGGGGATCCTATCATCCTATATGACAAGGAGGGGTACGGACCTAACGTCTCGTACGACATATCACACATGATTCACAACATTTATATATCTATATACCTACGTCCCAGGTCACATCCATAACAAACTCATATTAGGGAACCGGTATAGGTATCAATCATCTCAGTCAACTCGCATCCGTATACCAACATATCATCATATCACCTGCCAAATCGTATTCTCTTTTCATCGCATCTAAATCTCACATACACACCCGAACCATACAATCAGTTTTTAAATGATGCGAATTGTAGTTTTGAAAGTAGGAGCTACGGTGTTTTTAAAGAAAAGATATCATTTGAAAATCCGTAACGTCCCTCAAGTTATCTGTTTAAAAGATGCATACGATTCTTCGGTTTGGAAATACGTATGGTTCGGATGACACATCTACGTCGACTATTTAGTCCTATAGTACCCTAAACGGCAATATCATCAAATATCATCCTCAAATCCCGTCATCATATATTATCCGTATCATATCACTTCTAACTATCATTTAGTTTCTAATATAGTTTCTCTAACTGTCTTTTAAGTCTATCTATAGTTTCTATTAAAGGTTTTCTTAACCATTTACTATGAATCGGTTTCCATCAAAAACTTGCGGGGGTGCTATACGACATCCACCCGACTTCCCCCGTGGATATAGATCCACTCACCTTGCTTTTCGCTTGCCAAAGTCGATGACGCCATGCCCCATCGTCTCGAAATCCACGCAAAGGTACCTACAATAACAACACATATCGCAACGTGTATTAAAATCAAGGAGGAAATCCAAAACAGCATACGGATCGCCTATAGGTTAGAACCTATAGCCCACGCATGCAAAACCAACAAATTAACCCTAGTCGTTGATGTACAAACATCCAACAACCAAACACAAATCCAAATACCAAAACCAAGCAATCCAAAATACGGAAAACATATCCCAAAATCACACTAATGTGCCCCAGATTTTGACTCAGGTCAAACTAGCCAAAGTTGCACATACACAAGGTCTAGTTTTCTGGAGAACAAGACATGGGCCAGATACGAAAACTTTTCCTCACACCCTGGCCGCAAATTGCGGCTAGGAACAATAAATTTACGGCCACACTTGAAGGGTAGGGGCTCAGGTCTTGGGTGAAGGTTCCAGGTTTCCTGCACACTCCTCTGTGTCTGCTAAATAATTCCTAGTGCCCCCGGGTGATAGCAGATCACAAAATACCAACACAAATTCCACAATTTTCCGATATCGACGAATCTAAAGTTCGTGTTTTGGGGTTTGGTCACTGGTCCCGATCAAGAATTGGTTTCTAGGGTCTTATAACAGCCACTAGGAATCTCCCAATCCACACAACACTCAAACCCCTCTCTAGAATTTTCCAAGTTCACAAATCCACATCTTAAACCCATTTCTAACTAACTAGAATATAAAGAAACTTAAAACTATCTAAATGGTAGAAATTATACCTCATGGATGCAACTCAAGAAAAACCCTAGTTTGCCAATGTTGTCAAAATCCCACTTTTCTTTGTCCAATGTGTAGAGGAGAAGGAGGGGATCGGGTTTTGAGAAGTATTTTGATATGGATCTAAGGTTGAGGGTGGAGGGAAGTGAGGAGTTAGAAGATGAAGGAAAATATGAGAAGGGAGATAATGGGCAGCTCTCTCTCTCTCTCTCTTACTTATTCTCACCCTCTCACTCTCATGTCTTACTCTCTCTCTCTCTCCAATCATTCTCTTTTAACCCCTTTTTCTTTTTTTTCTCACCCAAAAGCCCGGTCATAACATAAAACAACATAAATGAAATAACATGTAACATGTATAGGGAGGTTGTTAGTTATATGTATGCCCTAGTGCAAGTGGGAGATTGTTAGTTATATGTATGCCCTAGAGGCCATTACTATACATAGGATGTATATTGTAGTGGATGCTGGGACATATATAGGGAGGACTTTCTTGCTCGACATGATAGTACGCTATCTGGTTGTCTTTACCTTAACGTGTACACTGATTGTCTCTCTGTTACATGTTGGTAAAGCCCTTAGGATGGGTACTTGACTACCTGGACTATGATGCAGATCATACTAGTGGGGACAGATAGTCTATAAGTACATCCTTCAAAGTCCCTAGTCGTGAGTGTATCGAGACGGGGCATCGATATACCAGAGTAGACTAGCGTATACCTTCTCGACCCATACAGATGGGCGATGGATGATCCCATATCCATTGGTGTTTGACATCAGAGATGATATACGGGTGCTCAGTAGAGACTGGGTACACTGGACGGACTCGCCGAGAACTCCCAGATGGTATTATACCTCACGTCAGATGGCAGTTCTCTGGTGACACTGGTACAGAGTAGTCTGTTGACCCGAGATCGTCATAGAGTCTTGTGTGGTTCCCACTGTGCTTTGATTTCCATCTTACCACGTCCAAGAGGGCGTGCAAAACGGTGGTTTTTGGGTACAGTCCCGAGTCACATGGAGGCAATGAGCGATAGGAGGGGATTCGTCTCTCCCGGTATAGGGAGTTGATGTTGCGCTGTGTTCGATTGGCTATAACAGGAAATCCCTGGCCAGGGTTGCTGAGATTTACTGGTAAGTGTTACCAGTAGTTTCTCGAAGTGTTATAGACCTCATATCGACACGACTTATCGAGCTATTGGGGTCTGACGTTTACCACCACTAGGCGAGATATGCGACATATCAGACGATCAGACCGGACTGCACGGTAGTGTTACTGGTTGGATTCACTGGAGTGTGAGCGGGCTTGCTCGTCGATCTTCTGATCGCTCAATACCCGGATGGCCGTTACGTTTAGCAGACCGCTTGTGGCTTGTGGGTGCTTGATATGATCATCACCTGCTGCCGGCGTATTGACGAGTCTTTAGAGTCCTACACAGAGGTTTCCTGGCTCAAGAAAAACGAAATAGGAGCGCATATGAGATATGTGCGGGACAAGAGAATAATGCGTGTATGTGATACCGTATTTCATTCTCGCGATAAATGTGTCGAATGGTTGTATGCGATATAACCTAGTTATCGAATCGAGGATTGATTCGATAAATCGATACATTGGATATTAGTCGGTTATATGCGATATGGCCGGGTCGTTAAATCAAGTGTTGATTTAATGATTTAATGCATAATTATATATTTGATATATTACTTTGCATTAACTAGTATTGGTTCACTTTAAATGGATTTTCTCGCTCGGATGTGCACATTGTATATTCGATATAGTTTTGTGCACTTGATTGTATCATGTTTGATGATACATGAATGCTAGGGTTTGTGTAAAGAGTTAAACCTTATTTAAGTAAAATGTTAGGGTTATTATATATTTATTCATTCATTTATTGAATTGTTTATTTCATTTTGGCAAAAGGAAAATGGTGGCTAATTTTGTTCTTTGTTGAAGCTTCATGAAGCTTTGAATAAAGTCCACCATTTTTGTTTTATGCCTAACCTAACCATTCACCTAACTATAGTTTGCTCTCTACACATAACCATGGTTGGATTATGATAAGTTTGGATTTTCTTTTCTAATTTAATTAACTTATCATAATCATCATCATCTTCTTCTTCATCTTCCTTCATGAAGAAAGCTTCATTTCATCAATGGTGATTGATGAAAATGAGTGAGAAATCCAATTCTAAAGTCTACCCACTTCCTATTTCTTCATCCTCTATCTCTTGCCAAGTAGTAGAGTGTGTTTCCTTCACAAGTTTTCTAGACTTGGTGAAGTTGGAGCTTGATCTAGCGATGCCTCGACGTAGATCATCTTCGGCACGTCGTCGATGACCTAGCCCCCTTTTTCTCCGATGAAGCCGACGCTAGAGCCCGGGATTTGATTTGGACAGCGGAGAGGACCTCATCACGGAGCCGTGGAGGTGGAGGACCGGATCTATAAAGGTTGTAGTCACTTTCCCTTAGCATTTAATTCAATTACATGCTTGCTTCGCCTATATATATCTAATTAACGATCCGCTCTAGGGTTTCTCGGCACCGTATTTTTAGAAATTTGCATGGATGATGACTTGTGAGACCTCACTAGGGTGCCTAGGAACCTTACAGTGGTATCAGAGCCTAGCTAGAGCCTTAGGCGAAGTCCCGACGGAATTAGAAGTCCGATCGACCCAAAACCCCGACTTTAAAAATGCTCTCTGGACTTTTCTGTAAAATGTGGATTTTTTGAAATTAAAAATATGCAGAAAAATCAGCAGGGAATCCTAAGAATTACTGTGCAACACGTGTCCATGATTCGACAAGAGTGCGGCGGAACCGCGGCAGAAGCAAGGCTTCTGCGGCGGTTCCGCGGCAGTATAGTCACAATGCCCAATACTGTTTGCACAGTAACTCCTAGTTTCTGGTGTTGGTTTTCCTGGGAATATTATAATATTTATTCCAGAGTTTTATTTTCTGGGTTGTATTGGAAACTCAGTATATTCGATCGGACTGTCTAATTTTGTCGGTGTGCTTTTCCGGGAATTTTTAGAATATGTTAAAAAGTTCGACCGGATATAAATACCCACTTTTTCCCCTGCCGGAAAATTTCCAATTGTTGGATTTTTCCGTAGTTTAACGACGTTCTAAATAGTGCAAGTAACGCGATGGTCCTTCTAGAAGACAACAAACCTTAACTCGATTATGTGACCGTCTTGATCTGCCTTTTGAACCTACGGGTTTGGGGCAGTATGGCGTGCCACATGTGAGGCGTTGGCTTGACCCTTCTATGGCTGGACCGTTGGTACTGAGGCACGAACTGAATGTTGTTAGACTTATTTCATGTGTTGAGCTGTATCGGGAAAACTTGGGTGTTCGATTGTTCGATCGAAAAGTTTAGCATTTTCTATTTATCCGGAATGTGATACAATAATTGGAATTCACAAACTGTTATGAGATAACGGAATGAATATTATAAACGTAGCAGTTTAGTCTCACTTGATCGGTTGCCACGGAGTTTTGATGTGATCAAAAGTCCGTCGCAATCACGTAGCGTACGCGGATACTCACCGGGTAAACTTAATAGACAGCCTCACTTCATAGCCCCGACCAAGTGACTGTAGGAGAACCCCGTCGCCGAAAGCATCCATTCGGGTGCTCCCGGTAGCGGTGTTCCGCCTTGGTGCACTTCGTCGACGGCGTCGGGGGTGCGGCCGCCTACTAAAGTTTGCGACGAGCATTCGATCAAAATGTCGGGAATCCTGTTGAATTGCCCGACTTGATATTGAAAAGTGTTTTCGATAATTAGACTAAAATACGGGGCTTATAATTGTTAGGCATGCGATGTCTAAAGAATTCATTTGGTCAGGCATGTGATGTCTGAGGTGGTTGCGGATTCCAACTGTTGTAGTTTTACACTTTCTTTTCTGTGACCGTAAGTATAATATGTGATATCGCCGGTTTCGTTGCTATATGTCAACGACAATTGGGATGCGCATATTTACTTACGTTGATGACTTGTGATGTTATGTGTTGCTGGATATGTTATATTGGATCGTCGTGTTTGAATAGCCGGGGGTTTTTATGTGAGATGAGTGTTTTTCATTTTCATTCATGTAAAAAACTTGTATGTAATATTCTTTTATTGGGGCACTTCCAGGTTGCGGAAGTTGTCACCGTTGATGTATATTATTTACTTTTCTGCACTAGGATAGACCCAAGGAGGGGAGCACAAGTAACCGGGTTCTAGGGTCCAGTGGGAGACCATCTCGTGGAGTCGAGTCCGGGTCTCCTAACCCTAGAATTGGTAGGGTTGCTTGCCGCTCTCGTAGGGGTCTAGGGGTGTGGGATTGGCTATTTATCACGACCGTGGAATCCGTGTTTTATACTGGCTCGTATTGAAAACACGGACGTCCTAGTATATCCAATATTTCATATGATTCTTCTGCTGCGATATCTGTGATGTGATCATGTGATGTTCTGTGATAGATACTGTATATAGTATATATGATATATTATATAGGCGTTACTTATGTTTTACACCCGCGCTAGCCCTGCCCTGCTCTGCCGTTAGTTACCTAACCTAACGGTGCACGAGGGGACATCGAGGCGAATGCGGATGGCATAAGTGTACGTCGTATTTATCTGTGATGTTTAGGTACTTAAATGATGGGACTTCATTAATGTGATTAATGAAAGTAAAAGAAACCTAAGATGTTGTAGAATCGAATTTCAAAATAAAACAGGTAGCTACAGTTCTTGCTTTGCATAGCGGTATATGTGATATATCCTGCACCTTATTCGATGAGGAAAGGACCGAGATCCCTTCACCGGGAGTGACTCCTTTAGCAATAACTGGCAGATGCTACACACTCGGTTTGTCTTTTGATTGCTTTTAAGTGTTTTTGCTTTGCACAGTAATATATATGATATATCCCGCACCTCATTCGACGAGGAAAGGACCGACGATCCCTTCACCGGGAGTGACTCCTTTCGCAAAACTGGAAAAGCCTCAAAAGCACTCCATTTCAAAATCATTTGATTCTACAACGATATCAAGTTCATTACGCAATAGGTTTTCAGAAAAACCTGTCGTAGCCCTCCGTCATTTCAGATAAGTGGTAGTTAGTATTCGTGCTACGTTTGTTGGCCTGCGTCAAGGCGTAGTATGCGGTAGCTAACTAGTATTTATCTGCTTATGCATATGATGCAGATTGGATTAGGGTAGTCGTGCGACTTTGTTGGCCTGCGTCAAGGGTCGTGCGGGTGGGTTTAATTCAATCAGGAAATGACGGGTTGAACTTGACTAGCGCACTATGGTTTGTTGGCCTGCGTCAAGGTCATAGCACGCTAGGGGCAAAATTATCGGGAATTTCAAGTGTTGAAATTTGCAATGAGATTGCATACCTTCTATGAGATAGTTGGATCCCGATACCCGCTGCGAGTAAGAGTTACTCCTGGGAGAGTTTTACACATTACAATTAGCCGATCAAGTAGGTGTCTAGAAAGGTGTCAACGGGGTTACGCCTCTGGGAAAACGAGGTTTACATTAATTAGGTTCGTGCGAAAGCACGGGGGACCTCCCTCAAAGTACCGACACTGGCCTGGCTGAAAGATTGGCGAACTTGTAGTGTGTAATTAATCCCAGCTGGTCTTTCCTTTTAGGGTTTGAAGGAAGATTTGATAAAAAGCAGTGGGAGCCATCCTAATTAGATAAAATAATAACCAATCTATTCTTGCAAGAGCGCACGCTGAGTGTTTTCTTCTCTCTCTCTCCAGGTAGCGACCATATCACGCCTTAATCAAGATAATAATACGGAATATTGACCGAACCCGCTTGTTATACTGAGCTGGGGAACGTTGGTCCCGCTCCAACTTATAATTGTTATAAGACAGAGCAGGAAATTGGGGAATACCAGATTTCCCGTGCCGCCCAAACGAAGAAAGTGCATATGATGCATCTCCTTCGGGTGTGTTCGTTACAAAGAACTGTTTCTCTGTATCCTCTACGTCCTGGGTATGTGATACCAGATCAGGATCCCAGATATGTAATCTGTTACATAGGGCTACAGAAAGGTAGAGAACTGAGAACGGATGATAAGTTTCATGAGGCAGAAAACGGGGCAAGTGTTGCAGCCAAGTCTGTTGGTCACTGTCACCCTGTATTACGAATACATTGATTCTGAACGAATGTTATTAGATACCGAACCTGATATACAAAATCATATCTATCTCATTATTAGTAAAGAAATGATAGAATTTTGTATTGTTGGATAATGTTTTGAACATTTCCTATATCAAAAGTTGATCGGTTCAGGCACGTTATCTAAAAGCATTAATGTTCTAAATCAAACTACAGTTCTTAGTATACGGAATACACACAAGAGGAAGAGTTCAGAAATGAACGAATTTTTCTTGAGGTGTTGTAGACTAAGTCATATCAATGCGACCTGACTAGCTGAAGTTATATTTAGATGCATATTTAAATCTGTTTGAATTTACATCTTATGAAACTTGCCAGTCATGTCACAAAGATACGATGACCACAGCTCTGTTTATTGGAAACAGAGAAAGAGTTAGTGAACTCTTGGAATGATACATGTTGATGTATGTAGGTCCCCTGTCTACATTTGCCAAGACCGGTTCTTTATACTTCATTAAATTCTCTGATGATCTCTTTTGATTCAGACATGTGTTCCTGTTGAAACACAGGTCAGAACCTTTTGAGATATTCACAGAATATAAGTTAGAAGTAGAGAACCAATACGGGTATAAGTATTATGTCCTTTGATGAGATCAAGGAGGAGAATACTTGAGCACGGAAATCCTGGATTATTCTAAAGGAGAATGAGATTCTCTCTCAGCATTACTCCTCCGTATACACCATAGCACGATGGTATATCGGGGCGGAGCAATAACACCCTATGTGATATGGTGCGCTCTATGATGAGTAATACTGAGTTACCTTTTTCCTTTTGGGAGTTATGCACTTGAGAAGCTGCATACCTATTGAATAGGGTTCGAATCAAATCAGTTGCCTACCACTTCATATGTGATATAATAAGGGAAGAGCCCATATCTTAAGATGGTTAAGATTTGGGGTTGTCCGGCCTATGTCTAAAAGCAAAATCCGGACAAGCTCGAGGCAAGGACTGTTATGTACAACTGGAAAGGTTCCAGCTATACAAATTATAACAGATGACTTGGTAGAACCAAAAGATTCAATAGTAACCAACGAACCTCAGCCTCTCCGCCGATCTAGTAGGGTTCCTCACCCACCTGAGAGATACTTCGGTTTCTCTATGACAGTGGGAGCGAGGATTGCATCATGAGATGATGACCCAACTAGTTTCGAGCTGGCCATCAGGAGTAAGACTCTGTTAGAATGGCTGGATGCTTAGCGATCTGAGATGGAATCCTTATACACCAACAAAGTATGGACTTTGGTTGCTATATCTGAAGGGTTAAATCCCCATCAGGAGCAAGTATATCTTGAGAAGATTACTTAGTGTACATCGAAAAGTTGAGACTTTCAAAGCTAGACTTGTTAAAAGTTTGCATCATTTACCAGGCGTGGATTATGATGAAACCTTTTTCAAGTAACCAAGCTTAAGTCCATCCAGATCCTACTTGCCACGGCTGCATACCATGACTATGATATCTGGTGGTTAGGTGTCATGACAGCTTTTCTAAATGATGTTTTTGAAAAGGGCGTCTATAAGTACACAGCCAGAGGGCCTCGTAGACAGTGGGAGCAGCGGAAACATGTACAAGATGCTTTATAGGATAAAGCAGGCATCGCGGAGTTGGAACGTCTGTTTTGATCAATTAGTCAAAGAGTTTGACATCATCAAAATGGTAGATGAACCTTGTATAAACAAAAAGGTAGTAGGGAGTATGGTGACGATCCTCGTAGAGTACGTGGATGACATACTCTTGATAGGGAAAGAGTTTCCTATGCTACGCTCGATCAATCTCCGCTTATCAAAATGATTCTCCACATAGGATCAAATTGATACCTCCTAAATCCTGGGTTTTTGGATCTATGAGATAGATCTAAATGGATGTTAGGATTCTCACTAGTTGTAGTGAGATGGTATCAACCGATCCTGGGAAGAATCACTGGAAGTGTTCCAGGGTGATAAAGACGACTGAATGTCAGTCGCAGGCATTGCCTTTACCCTCAGTAAAGGGACGGTATGTTGGAAGAGTTCCAAGTTAGATACCGTGACATACTAGACGATAAAGGCAGGATATATCGCTACTTAAGATGCTACCGAAGAGGCTGTTTGGGTGTATATTGGTTCATGAGATGAACTACGTTCCTCCCATTGTGTGACAATGGAGTTGTGGCTTATGCCAAGGAACGCCGGTCCCATCAGTGATCCAGACATATTCTAAGGCAGTGTCACCTGATCATGGAGATAGTTGATCTCCAGGGTGATCGAGGTTAGGAGAGTAGACTCAGAGGACAACACAGCGGATCCACTCACAAAGGCCTGTTCCCAGAGAGAGACTTTTATGGGATGGTTGAGTATGAGATACTACAACCACTCCTATCAGATGGCCCTAGTGCAAGTGGGAGATTGTTAGTTATATGTATGCCCTAGAGGCCATTACTATACATAGGATGTATATTGTAGTGGATGCTGGGACATATATAGGGAGGACTTTCTTGCTCGACATGATAGTACGCTATCTGGTTGATCTTTACCTTAACGTGTACACTGATTGTCTCTCTGTTACATGTTGGTAAAGCCCTTAGGATGGGTACTTGACTACCTGGACTATAATGCAGATCATACTAGTGGGGACAGATAGTCTATAAGTACATCCTTCAAAGTCCCAAGTCGTGGGTGTATCGAGACGGGGCATCGATATACCAGAGTAGACTAGCGTATACCTTCTCGACCCATACAGATGGGCGATGGATGATCCCATATCCATTGGTGTTTGACATCAGAGATGATATACGGGTGCTCAGTAGAGACTGGGTACACTGGACGGACTCGCCGAGAACTCCCAGATGGTATTATACCTCACGTCAGATGGCAGTTCTCTGGTGACACTGGTACAGAGTAGTCTGTTGACCCGAGATCGTCATAGAGTCTTGTGTGGTTCCCACTGTGCTTTGATTTCCATCTTACCACGTCCAAGAGGGCGTGCAAAACGGTGGTTTTTAGGTACAGTCCCGAGTCACATGGAGGCAATGAGCGATAGGAGGGGATTCGTCTCTCCCGGTATAGGGAGTTGATGTTGCGCTGTGTTCGATTGGCTATAACAGGAAATTCCTGGCCAGGGTTGCTGAGATTTACTGGTAAGTGTTACCAGTAGTTTCTC
This sequence comes from Agapanthus africanus, assembly GCA_030015575.1. Taxonomy (NCBI): domain Eukaryota; kingdom Viridiplantae; phylum Streptophyta; class Magnoliopsida; order Asparagales; family Amaryllidaceae; genus Agapanthus; species Agapanthus africanus. Next base: position 815,474,262 of record JASDDO010000019.1, on the reverse strand, counting down.
GAAGTGTTATAGACCTCATATCGACACGACTTATCGAGCTATTGGGGTCTGACGTTTACCACCCTTATGCGAGATATGCGACATATCAGACGATCAGACCGGACTGTACGGTAGTGTTACCGGTTGGATTCACTGGAGTGTGAGCGGGCTTGCTCGTCGATCTTCTGATCGCTCAATACCCGGATGGCCGTTACGTTTAGCAGACCGCTTGCGTCTTGTGGGTGCTTGATATGATCATCACCTGCTGCCGGCGTATTGACGAGTCTTTAGAGTCCAACACAGAGGTTTCCTGGCTCAAGCAAAACGAAATAGGAGCGCATATGAGATATGTGCGGGACCGAGAATAATGCGTGTATGTGATACCGTATTTCATTCTCACGATAAATGTGTCGAATGGTTGTATGCGATATAACCTAGTTATCGAATCGAGGATTGATTCGATAAATCGATACATTGGATATTAGTCGGTTATATGCGATATGGCCGGGTCGTTAAATCAAGTGTTGATTTAATGATTTAATGCATAATTATATATTTGATATATTACTTTGCATTAACTAGTATTGGTTCACTTTAAATGGATTTTCTCGCTCGGATGTGCACATTGTATATTCGATATAGTTTTGTGCACTTGATTGTATCATGTTTGATGATACATGAATGCTAGGGTTTGTGTAAAGAGTTAAACCTTATTTAAGTAAATGGTTAGGGTTATTATATATTTATTCATTCATTTATTGAATTGTTTATTTCATTTTGGAAAAAGGAAAATGGTGGCTAATTTTGTTCTTTGTTGAAGCTTCATGAAGCTTTGAATAAAGTCCACCATTTTTGTTTTATGCCTAACCTAACCATTCACCTAACTATAGTTTGCTCTCTACACATGACCATGGTTAGATTATGATAAGTTTGGATTTTCTTTTCTAATTTAATTAACTTATCATAATCATCATCATCTTCTTCTTCATCTTCCTTCATGAAGAAAGCTTCATTTCATCAATGGTGATTGATGAAAATGAATGAGAAATCCAATTCTAAAGTCTACCCACTTCCTATTTCTTCATCCTCTACCTCTTGCCAAGTAGTAGAGTGTGTTTCCTTCACAAGTTTTCTAGACTTGGTGAAGTTGGAGCTTGATCTAGCGATGCCTCGACGTAGATCATCTTCGGCACGTCGTCGATGACCTAGCCCGCTTTTTCTCCGATGAAGCCGACGCTAGAGCCCGGGATTTGATTTGGACAGCGGAGAGGACCTCATCAGGGAGCCGTGGAGGTGGAGGACCGGATCTACAAAGGTTGTAGTCACTTTCCCTTAGCATTTAATTCAATTACATGCTTGCTTCGCCTATATATATCTAGTTAACGATCCGTTCTAGGGTTTCTCGGCACCGTATTTTTAGAAATTTGCATGGATGATGACTTGTGAGACCTCACTAGGGTGCCTAGGAACCTTACAGTTTAGTGAAATGCAAAAATATTTAAGCGTTGAGTGTTAGGGTTAGGGTTGGGGTTGAGGTTGGGGTTAGAGTGAGGGTTAAGTGTTAGTATTAAAGTTAGTTTAGTGAGAAGACAACAATACAAAAGGTTTGTGTGTGTTGTGTGTGTGTATGCTTGTGTGCATGTGAATAAGTTTCTCAACCATATCCATTGTGAATTGAATCTTAAATATCAAAAAAACACAAAAATCTTATACTTAGTGGATAAAACTCGATGATAACATCAAATTTACTTGTCATCGAGGATCTCACATTCAAAAAATCGAAACGCGTCTTAGAACTCGTCTATCAGTAGATACGCAACGATCTCCATCATGATATAAAACTACATAATGGTTGTCAAAACTAAGTGTTTAATCATTTATTTCTGTAACCATCATGTAGTTTATATGACGAGAGAACTGGTCGTATTATAACCGATATATTTGTCCAGTGTGGAAAAATTAAGAACTTATAATTCAAACACACCCTGTATTTGTATTTTCATTCGTTTCGATATTAGTTTCATCGGCACCTTTTTATTGATTCTCCGTGTACAAATATAGAGGGGATGATCATTTCAGTGTCGATATTCAGTAGTGAAATTATTATCATCCCTTCTATTGCAGTGTAATTGGAGAACAGTGATTGGTGCAATTTATTGCACAATTTTATAACACATTGATCATTTGTATTTTATATTGTATGCTAGTTTGGGTGTTCTTATGAATAAATACAGATAACATGACTTAATTGCAAAAGGTCGGACAAATGCGCTAAAGTGAAAATCACGTGCGTAGAATGTGCTTCATTTGGATAATCAGAAACAACAGAAGACGCAACAAACTACTTATGTGTGTGTAATGGAGATTTAAATGTAGCTATTCAAGAATATAGAGAATCAATTATCACAAATGGAACAAAATCTAAAAATCTCAAGATCAAATCATAAAATCTGGACAAAACCAGAATATCAAATTCAATAAAATTTCGGTTGAAATTAGCCCATGTGATGATTCGGCAGAAATATTTTAGATCTGGGAGCTCAGATTTTTATGGAAATTTGAAATTATCTATATCTTTAAGAAAGTTTGTTCCAATTATCGTGAAATACTATAAAAAAACAACTCTGTATAGCCTAAGGTTTAGATATATCTCTCTTAGCAGTAAACTTTAGGGTTTTTTTAGAGATCAACTACTTGTAAGTTCTATATTTTTCTAAATAAAGATGTTTAGTTTCTTTTTAACCATGCTTGACTAAACTTTGCATTTAGGGTTTTGATTTGTGTTCTATTGTGGTGGGTATTTCAAGTGTTCTTTTATTCTTAATTTAATATGAATATCTATTCTAATCTATGTTATTCTCTCTTTATTCTTAATCTAAAAAATCTAATTTTTATAATAAAAAGTTGACGCCTTTAAGTAAGAATTAGAGATAGATAAGAAACCTAAAAACTAATTAGGTTCATGATAGTTGACGACTAGAAATATAATTAGGGACGGTAAAGATAATTATAAATTATATATATTCAAACTAATTATTAATTTGATTTCGGAGAAAACCTAAAACATGTTAGTTGTAGTTTCTAGACCTACAAATGTACATAGACGGATAAACCTAGATTAAATCTAATAAAATAAAATTTGGGTTTTAATTAAATCTAAATAACTAAAATTAGGGGTTTAATTAAATCTAAATGATATAATATAATTGATGGGATAAGATTAAATCAAATAATGTATTCTATACTTTTATGATATTAATAGATCGTTAATTAAACATAGGAAAAAGAATATAAGTTTTATCATATAAACCACCACATTAGAAAAGTAATTCAAAAACCCTAGATTTTCTTTTTATTATTCAAACCAACCTTTTTAATTCCTTGTTTTTTTAGTCCTTAATCTAAATCAACTATCTTATAAACTAGATTTTAGAATTAATTAAATCACACCTCTCTATGGATTAACCCTCAAGTATTATGATTGCACCACCGTATACTTGCGGTTTAATTTAGAGAACTATAAAATCCTATCAAGTTTTTGGTGTCGTTGGAGGGGAGGCGTAGTTTTTAATTAAATTAATTCAAGTTGTATTTTTAATTTAGTATTATTTTATTAGATTTGATTCTGCGAATTCTCTGTTTTAAGTTTCAGAAATCGATACAAACTTTCGGGGAGAGCAGATCGAGAAGAACAGGAGGAAAATTTTCCGGAGACCCAGAGCGAAAATATTTCGATCGAAACCTACATTACATCCAATTCGGCCGAAATTTTTTTTGGGTTCTGAAATTTTTTTGTTGCAATTTGTTGCATTTCTCTTGCACAATCTAGAACTTTGTTCCAATTTTTGGGGAAGTGTCAATCTTGTAACAGAATCGAGGCAAATCTCTAGACTTTATGTACGATTTTGTTCTTCCCTAATCTATTCTTTTTTCCAACTAACCATTTTTGCAGATTTCTTTGCGCTGCATAAAACAAAAAAACAAAAACAAATTAGTTTTAGTTTTTTTGTTTGTTTTAGAATTTTAGATTTTATTTTGCATTGCATATTTAAAAAGATTTTAAAGGGCAATAAACCAAATCCAGATTAGGTGGGGATTTTATCACTCTTCTTAGGCCCCACAAATCACAACTAAGCATCCACATTAAGCTACATCAATTTAAAAAATATCTAGATTTCAGTCACTAAGGATATATCGCGCTCAATAGGACAAGATGAGATTTGAGGAAGAAAGGTTAGAAGGGCTTGTTAAGAAAAATACACCGAAGAAACCAACGGTGTTGATCTCTCACGTTGAAGAGAAAATTGGTACCAATTGAACTAAGCCCAATTGGATTAAAATCAGTAAGGTAAAGTGCAAGTTATTGATGTCGGACAGATTCCTGTTTTTCAGGTTGAGTGGGGTTTTATGCATCGTAAACTTTTAAAATGCAGAAATAGATGTCTTGCTCACTACAAGAAAAAAGGGTTTATTCCGTCAGGTGGTGTATTCCGTCGGTTAAATAAGCCTACATCCCGACGGAATAAACCGCATATAAGCCAACTGCGGTTCCCAGTCTGGTTAATATTTTTATAGGGTTCTTCCGTCGGCTATTACCCGACATAATAACCCAATAAATTAAAAGGGGCTCAGGGCCGAGACTCTTCCCTCATCACCCCCAAGTCAAAAACAAGAAAAAAGAAACCTATCGATCCCTCCGCTCTCCGCTCGTCGTCCTCCTCTTCGACCAGCAACGACGACAGCGACCGAAGCTCCTCCAAGTCGATAACCCCCTCCCCTCTATCACCGTCTCTCTCTCCCTCTATATCAGGCACGAATCGAGATCTGCGGCCGTCGTCCTCCTCCCTGACCGACGACCGAAGCTCCTATAAGACGGTAAGTCTTTCTCTCTCACTCTCACTCTCTCACACAGGCACTCAATCTGCCCCCTTTGAGTACTGCCTTCGTCGAAGCCCTTGCCACATCAACACAATTTTTGACAAGAGGTACTTGATTTTTGTTTAATTTTAAATTTTTGTTGTTGTTGTTGTCGCTGTCGATGTTGTTGATGATGTTGCTGTTGTTGATGGTTTAGGAAGGGTTTAGGGGTTAGGGTCAATTGTTAGTGTTAGTGTTAGGGTTATGCTTAGGGTGAGTGTTAGGGTTAGGGTTAAGCGTTATCGGACGGGTAATTTAACTAATTTTTCTAGGTAGTTTAGTGAAATGCAACAATATTTAAGCATTAAGTGTTAGTGTCAGGGTTAGGATTGGGATGAGGGTTAAGTGTTAGTGTTAGGGTGAGGGTGAAGGTTAGTGTTAGGATTAAGTGTTAGGGGACGGGTAATTTACCTAATTTTTCTAGGTAGTTTAGTGAAATGCAACAATATTTAAGTGTTAAGTGTTAGGGTTAGGGTTGGAGTTGGTGTTGGGGTTAGAGTGAGGGTTAAGTGTTAGTGTTAGGGTTAGTTTAGTAAGAAGACAACAATAACAAAGGTTTTGTGTGTGTTGTGTGTGTGTGTGTGTTCGCACGCGCTTGTGTGCATGCGAATAAGTTTCTCAACCATATCCACTGTGAAGTGAATCTTGAATATCAAAACAACACAAAAATCTTATACTAAGTGGATAAAACTCAATGATAATATGAAATTTACTTGTCATCAAGTATCTCACATTCAAAAAATCGAAACGCGTCTTAGAACTCGTCTATCAGTATATACACAACGGTCTCCATCATGACATAAAACCACGTGATGGTTGTCAAAACTAAGCGTTTAATCGTTTATTTCTGCAACCGTCATGTAGTTTATATGATGAGAGAACTTGTCGTATTATAACCGATATATTTGTCCAGTGTGGAAATATTAAGAACTTATAATGCAAATACACCCTGCATTTGTATTTTCATTCGTTTTGAGATTAGTTTTATCGGCACCTTTTCGTTGGTTCGCCGTGTACAAATATATAAGGGATGATCATTTCAGTGTTGATATTCAGCATTGAAATGATTATCATCCCTTCTATTACAGTGTAATTGGAGAACAGTGATTAGTGCAAATTATTGCACAATTTTATAACATATTGATCGTTTGTATTTCATATTTTATACTATTTTGGGTGTTCTTATGAATAATTACAGATAACAGGACTTAATTGCAAAAAGACAGAAAAGTGCGCTAAAGTGAAGATCACGTGCATAGAATGTGCTTCATGGGGATAATCAGAAACAACAAAAGACACAACAAACTGCTTACATGCGTGTAATGGAGATTTAAATGGAGCTATTCAAGAATATAGAGAATCAATTATCACAAACGGAACAAAATCTAAAAATCTCGAGAGCAAATCACAAAATCTAGACAAAACCAGAATATCAAATTCAATAAAATTTCGGCTGAAATTAGCCCATGTGAAGATTCGGCAGAAATATTTTGGATCTGGGAGCTCAAATTCTTATGGAAATTTGAAATTATCTGTATCTTTTAGAAAGTCTGTTCCAATTCTCGCGAAATACTCTAAAAAAACTCTGTATAGTCTAGGCTTCAGATATATCTCTCTTAGGTAAAAACTTTAGGGTTTTTTTAGAGATCAACTACTTGTAAGTTCTCTATTTTTCTAAATAAAGATATTTAGTTTCTTTTTAACCATGCTTGACTAAACTTTGCATCTAGGGTTTTGATTTGTGTTCTATTGTGGTGGGTATTTCAAGTGTTCGTTTATTCTTATTTTTATATGAATATCAATTCTGATATATGTTATTCTCTCTTTATTCTTAATCTAAAAAATCTAATTTTTACAATGAAAAGTTGATGCCTTTAAGTTAGAATTAGAGATAGATAAGAAACCTAGAAACTAATTAGGTTCATTATAGTTGACGCCTAGAAATCTAATTAAGGATGGTAGAGATACTTATAAATTATATATATTCAAACTAATTATTAATTCGATTTAGGAGAAAACCTAAAACATGTTAGTTGTAGTTTCTAAACCTACAAATGCACATAGACGGATAAATCTAGGTTAAATCTAGTAAACTAAAATTAGGGTTTTAATTAAATCTAAATGATATAATATAATTGATGGGATAAGAATAAATCAAATAATTTATTCTATACTTTTATGATATTAATATATCGTTAATTAAATCTAGGAAAAAGAATAGAAGTTTTATCATATAAACCACCACATTAGAAAAGTAATTCAAAAACCATAGATCTTCTTTTTATTTTTCAAAACAACCTTTTTTAATTCCTTATTTTTTTAGTCCTTAATCTAAATCAACTATCTTATAAACTTGATTTTAGAATTAATTAAATCACACCACACTGTGAGTCGACCCTCAAGTATTATGATTGCATCACCGTATACTTGCGGTTTAATTTGGAGAACTATAAAAATCCTATCAAGTTTTTGGTGCCGTTGCAGGGGAGGCGTAGTTTTTAATTAATTTAATTCAAGCTGTATTTTTAATTTAGTATTATTTTATTAGATTTGATTCTGCGAGTTCTCTGTTTTAAGTTTCAGAAATCGAGACAAACTTTCAAGGAGAGCAAATCGAGAAGAACAGGAGGAAAATTTTCTGGAGACCCGGTGAAAATATTTCGGCCAAAACCTACATTACATCCAATTTGGCCGAAATTTTTTTTGGGTTCTGAAATTTTTTTGTTGCAATTTGTTGCATTTCTCGAGCACATTCTAGAACTTTGTTCCAATTTTTGGGGAAGTGTCAATCTTGTAACAAAATCGAGGCAAATCTGTAGACTTTATGTATGATTTCGTTCTTCCCTAATCTATTCTTTTTTCCAACTAACAATTTTTGCAGATTTCTCTGCGCCGCATGAAAAAACAAAAACAAATTAGTTTAAGTTTTTTTGTTTGTTTTAGATTTTTTGATTTTAATTTGCATTGCATATTTAAAAAGATTTTAAAGGGAAACAAACCAAATCCAAATTAGGTAGGGATTTCATCACTCCTCCTATGCCCCACAAATCACAACTAAGCATCTGCATTAAACTACATTAATTTAAAAAATATCTAGACTTCAGTCATTAAGGACATATCGCGCTCAAAAGGACAATAGGAGATTGTAGGTAATCTAACGGTTACCAGATTCAATTTTGAGGTGTCTAGTGACGTGTGACTAGTTATGGTTATTTAATTAAGGCCCGCTATTTCAGTGATTCGTATAGCGGAATTCTCCCACTTAACTGGCACTGATCTGGTTTCAAGGTTATTAAAGAGCTGTTAGAGGATCTATCCCGCAATTTGTCTATTGGCAGTTAGGAGTGGGTCTAGTAACTTAACCTAAGTAACTTTAGATATAGATTGTTTGTGCATCTTTAATTGTGAGCTTTTTAAGAATCCCTAGCCATCTTAGTTTTTATGTATGAAAAACTATAAAAGAATATAACTTATATTCTTTTGCGTACGGCGTACGCACGTATGGGGTCGAGACGAAAAACATAGATTGACTCGTCTTGATTCAAAAGATCCAATGGCTGAGATCATTCCTGCTACACCTATCCTACAGGATAGTTGCTATCCTGTCCTCACATCACTGCCATCATACATAGTCTTCCCGTTAGCAGCCGATGACTATGAAATAAAACATGCTTTCATAAACTTACTTCCTAAGTTTCATGGTTTAGAATCCTAAGACGTCTATGTCTTTATATGGGGGTATGAGAACTTATTTCAAATGTTTAAACTTAAGCAGTTAAACTAAGATGCAGTTAAGACCCCTTTGCCCTCACTGGTAAAGTTAAGCATTGGTTTTACAGTGTGTCGGCCAACACTATTCGCACATGGAAGGAGTTTACTAAATCTTTCCTTAAAAAATTCTACCCGCATTTTAAAACCACTAAACTCAGAAATGAAATTAGGACATTTTCACAAAAACCAGAGGAATCTTTTTGGAAATATTTTGAACGTTTTAAATACCTTCTCATTAAATGCCCACATCACAATATAGTGAAGTGAGAATTATACTAGATAGTGTATGAGTATATGGAGCCTAAACTTATGATAGAGTCGATGTGTCAAGGAGACTTTATAATGAAAAAGGAAGATGACGCATAAAACTTTCTAGAAGAATTATTTGATAAAACTATGTAATAGGAGAGTACTAGTGAGAGAGGTCCGACCACATCTAAAGGAGGGTTACACGCAGTTGAAACTACTATAGGGATGCAAGTCGTGCTAGCAGCAATAAGAAAATCAATTTGAAAACCAATCAACTACAACCGTCCCCGTCCAACAAGTTAGCAAACTCCCTCCTTACCTAAACTGTCAAGACTATTTCCATCTTTCTGAAGAATGTTCCTTTCAAAACGGTTTTCAAGGGCAAGAGACCACCAATGCTGCATATCAAAATAATAATAGTAATTCGTATTCTCAAACTTATAACCAAGAATGGAGGAACCACTCTAATTTACAATGGAATTAAGGAAACACTAACCAACAATTCCAAAACCTAAGACAGGGTACTCCACCTAATCCTACCCTACCCGACACACAGTATCCACATCAAGGATATGGGAATGAGAATGATAGAATTAATAATATTGAACAGCAGCTAAACATCCTTCTGCAAAATGAACTTACGCCACTTAAACAATCAATGGCTAATATGGATAGGAAAATTGGTCAGCCGGTTACAGCATTAGTAGGACATGAGCTAAGCACTTTACCTAGTCAACCTGTTACAAATCCCGCTCAAATGAATGCTATAACCACGTTGAGATCGGGAAAACGGGTTGATAATCAGGTTAAGATGCTCGATAATTCTGTTAAGATGCCGGCTGATGAAGAGTATCAAACTCCCGATATTCCTACACAGCCGGCATCAATTCCTACACCCACACCCACATTCCATCCATCTTCTATAGATATCATTCTTGAGCCTAGAACACCATATCTAAAACGTTTAAAGGTCAAGAAGTAAGATGCTAAAGTGGTGAAGATGATGGACACATTTAAACAAGTTAAAATCAACATACCTCTCCTAGACATGCTTGGCCAAATTCCATCCTATGCTAAATTTCTTAAAGACCTATGCACTAAAAATAGGCAAACACAAGAGTCTAAGAAGTTTTTCTAGCAGGTAATGTTAGTGGCGTCCTGCGTAATGCAATGCCCATAAAATATAAGGACCCCGGTTGTCCTACAATTTCTTGCATTACAGGAGTTATAATCATTAATAGAGCATTACTTGATCTAGACACTAGTGTAAACCTTCTATTTTTTTCAGTCTATGCACAGCTAGAATTGGGAGATTTTTAACCTACGAAGGTTACTTTACAGTTGGCCGACTGATCCATTAATACACCGAAGGGTGAGATCAAGGATGTGTTACTTAAAATACGGGAATTTATATTCATTGTGGATTTTATTGTTTTAGAATCACAACATGTCAAAAACCCTAGAAATCAAATTCCGCTGATCTTATATCGACCATTCTTAGCCACCTCAAATGCGTTGATCAACTGTCACAATTGTTCTATGCAGCTTTCTTTTAGAAATCTTAAAATAGAATTAAATATTTTTAATCTAGGAAGCCAACAAAGCAACATGCATGATCAGAATCGTGAAGTCCATCTAATTCAAGAAGTTTCTCATGATGAGAGAGGTAATTTTGAGGATGGCGGTTTTAAAGAGCTAAAAGAAACATCTAGAGAGGATGTATTTAATAGTAATGATGATGAGAGCGATTCATTATTTGTTGATACACATGATCAACTTAATAATACTTCTCCTAGTCTTCATCATCAACTTAATACGGTAATGTCTCGAAATAGCTTACTTGAAAACCAAATTTTGTCGTTAGAAAAGAAAAAAAAAGGAATTGAATTCTTTTAATGATTCTTTGAAAAACAAAATAGAGAACTTGATTTTATCTCGCAATTCTTTGAAAAAGGAAAATAATAGTTTGATCGAAATTTTTACAAGCGAAATTGATGTTTAGATTGATAGATTGGAAAAGGAGAAAAATGTTTTTTTTTTCACAAATTGATAAATTAGAGGAGGAAAAATTGAATTTCTTTTAAACCTTGATATTCAATCAAAAACTATTAATACTTTACAAATTGAAAATGAAGATTTAATTTTGTCATGGGGTGTTTTGAGAAATAATCATGAAAAGTTGATTTCAACTTTTAAAAGCGAAATTGACTCTTTAAAATTATCCTATAATTCTCAAGACTCATTGATAAAGGAAAAGGTAGATCCTTTCTCAAACAGAGGGAAAAACTTTTTAAATAAAGGTGATTTTGATTTTAAAACTTCAAATTTTTAAAAACCCTTTTCATCTAAGTTTGTCAGCCACTATTCTAATTATAAATCTAGTTCCATAGGTACATCTAATTATACTTGTCACTATTATGGTGCACATGGTCACTTTGCATATTTTTGTGAGTTGAAAAGAAATATATTTTTATATCCTAATTTGAAATGAGTCCCCAAAACAAACCCCTATAAACCCAACAAAGTTTGGGTACCAAAATGTACACCCAGATCTTCTTTTGTAGAAATTGAGAATTTGAAACCAGGAAGATTTCGAAAAAATAAGCATAACTATGCGGGTATAACAAGGTACGTACTCTAACACAATAAGAATATTGTTTAACATAAGTATGGGGGTGGTTTTGTAACAGTTTTTTTTAAAAAAATTATTATCTTTTAGGTTTTTCTTTCCATTTTATTTTAAATTTTCGTAGAAAAATTAGAAGATTTTGAAAATGAAAACTAGATAATGAAATATCTATATAAAAGAGAGAAATAGATTTAAGAAAAGCAAGAAAATTAGATATTTTAGAATAAATCTAGTAATACATGGTCATGAGCTGTTGTCCCAAGGGTTAGTAAGATGAAGGGGTCACTGTTCTGCGGATAGAAATAAGTCTGAAAGATAAACCCTAATCTTGAGTCCAAATATCTTGAACATTGATACCCTACTATATGCATATACACACATCTTAAAGCTTAGGATAGTAAAAGAGACCTTGAAATACTCTTGCCCAGAATGTCTTAGTATGAAGGAAAAATATAATATCAACAAAAGATAAATGACATAAAAAAAACACATAAAAATGAACACTGTCTTGCAATCGTCAAGATAGCATTAAAAAATTCAGCGATGGTGCTTCATTACCTAATGACTTAGACCAACTGGTTTAGAATCATTTGATGTTCTTTAAGTGTTGCAAGATTAGGATATTGCTAATTACGCCAATTAAGTGATCACCTTCATTAATCGGTTGGTCAGGGCCTCAAGAAATATTAACGGTCACATGAAAGGTGTGTATGCAACTCCATCAAAAATGTCACTAACTAAAATGTACCAAGGACTATGGGTAAGGGTATAATAGGTTGAATTTAATTCTTTAAGTGTAGGGGTGTCCTTAACACACATACGGGAGTATATGATCGATATTTGGAGAAGAGGTAGGGAGGATGACTAGGACGTTGTTTTATCCAGAGAGAATGTGATTTCCGGCTTCCTTTCAAGACTATTAAGATGGGCTCATGAAAACAGAAAATCTAGAGTAGTTCGAAACTCTTATTTTCAAGTTTTTTTTATATGTTCCTATTTTTGTATTTAGTTTTCACTTTCCTATTTTTATTTCCTTTATTTTCTTTTATAGGAGTAGCGGTAGTTTGGTCAGATTTTAGTCGATAGAGTTAGATGTTAGTTTAGTTTAGTTGAAACCCTAAATTTGCTCAAAAGATAAGTGTGGGGGTATTTAATTGGTGCAATTTATTGTATTATTTTATAACACATTTATCGTTTATATTTCATATTTTATGCTATTTTAGTGTTCTTATGAATAAATGCAGATAACAGGACTTAATTGCAAAAACATAGAAAAGTGGGCTAAAGTAAAGATCGCATGCGTAGAATGTGCTTCATGGGGATAATCAGAAATAACAGAAGACAACAAACTTCTTACGTGCATGCAATGAAGATTTAAATGGAGCTATTCAAGAATATAGAGAATCAATAATCACAAATGGAACAAAATATAAAGATCTCGAGATCAAATCACAAAATCTGGAAAAAGCCAGAATATCAAATTCAATAAAATTTTGGCTGAAATTGGCCCATGTGAAGATTCGACCGAAATATTTTGGATCTGGAAGCTCGAATTTTTATGGAAATTTGAAATTATTTGTATCTTTTAGGAAGTTTGTTCCAATTCTCACGAAGTACTATAAAAAGCTCTGTATAGTCTAGGCTTTAGATATCTCTTTCTTGGCAATAAATTTTAGGATTTTCTTTTGAGAGATTAACTCTTGTATGTTCTTTATTTTTCTAAATAAAGATGTTTAGTTTCTTTTTAACCATGCTTGGTTAAACTCTGCATCTAGAGTTTTGATTTGTGTTCTATTATGGTGGGTATTTCAAATGTTCTTTTATTCTTAGTTTAATATGAATATCTATTCTGATCTATGTTATTCGCTTTTTGTTCTTAATCTAAAAAATCTATTTTTTACAATGAAAAGTTAACGCCTTTAAGTAAGAATTAGGGATAGATAAGAAACCTAGAAACTAATTAGGTTCACGAAAGTTGATGCCTAGAAATCTAATTAGGGAAGGTAGAGATAATTATAAATCATAGATATTCAAACTAGTTATTAATTTGATCTAGGAGAAAACCTAAAATATGATAGTTGTAGCTTGTAGACTTACAAATGCACATAGACGGTTAAACCTAGGTTAAATCTAGCAAACTAGAATTAGGGTTTTAATTAAATATAAATAATATAATATAATTGATGGGATAAAATTAAATCAAATAATTTATTCTATACTTTTATATTATTAATAGATCGTTAATTAAGCCTAGGAAAATAATAGAAGTTTTATCATATAAACCACCACATTAGAAAAGAAATTCAAAAGCCCTAAATCTTCTTTTTATTATTCAAACCAACCTTTTTTATTCCTTGTTTTTTAAGTTCTAAATCTAAATCAACTATTTTATAAACTTGACTTTAGAATTAATTAAATCGCACCTCTCTGTGGATCGACCCTCAGGTATCACGATTGCACCATGGTATACTTGCTGTTTAATTTGGAGAACTATAAAAATCCTATCAAACAGCGAGGAAGTGCTGCCGAAATTTTCTTGAAACGAAAGAAAGTACAAACGCAGGGGTGTATGCGTTATAAATTCTTAGTGGGATAAAAGGATAGATCAAACTGAAACACTAAATCTTAAATAAAGTTATAAAATAAATGGCTAAATACGTTATACCTAATATCAGATATCGGAGAGTAATGGATAGGAGTTGGATGCAATTGTCCAAATTTAGTGATGAATACAAGGCTGGTGTCGAAGAGTATGGAATTTGCATTGAGGGACCAATCTCTTGAAGAATTGATTTTGTGTCCATGTAAAAAGTATCATAACGGCTACGACCTCCGTCGAGATATAATGTATGAACATATACTGAAAAATAAGATTTCTTCTGGGTATATAAAATGGATGTACCATGGAGAAGCAAGGCTGATAGTCGGCATTTTTACGATTCGTTGGATTATACCAAATGATCCTTGTCTTAAAAATTTTAGGGACGTGGGTTTGAAGACGGATCATCAAGATCAACTGCCCGTAGACGAAAATGAACAACACGTGTACCGGACCAATTCATCGATGACTCCGAGCAAAATTCATCGAGTGAGAGTAGCACTGCCGAAGATGATGATTAGCATTAAATTTTAAATTTCTGTAATATTCATAATTCTGTATACAATTTAAAACTTTCGTTTATGAAATTTGTGTTTCATCTATAGCTATACAATTTGCTTAACTTTTTCATTTCATCTGCAGCTATGTAATTTTGCTTACATGTTTCTTGAAATTGTTACTGCATATTTTATTGCATTAGTTATTTTTTCAGGATATGGCTTCTAGTTCTCATGGGGGCTCGTGGACATGGACGGACTGAGAGAGACGTGGGATCCAGTTCCTCCGGTTCTATAGGTCGTGGTGATGGTCGTGGTCAGGGTCCTTGGAGAAGGGGTCCCACACAGGCGAATGATGTATGGGCTCGTCCTCGAGAAGGCCCGAAGTTCAATGTGCACCTTTCAGCGACTAGGGATTTCGTTGATCCCGGGGCAAAAGAGCTAAAGAAATTTTGTGCCTTGATTTCCAATAACGAGAAGCGCATGCTGGTGAAAGTGGCAGCTAGTTACGTGCCAGTGGACTGGCCATCGAGGGCTTTAGAGGCCAAGAAGTAAGTGGCCTTGGATGAGATCTTGGTAAGCTTATTTAATTAATCATTCTTATATTTATTACTTTCGCATATATATGTTTGACCCGAATACATTTTCGGTGTTTCTTTATAGGCGCGCTTCTCCATATTTTGGTGGATTGAAAGCTCTCCCGTTTCTCTACATGTCGTCAGAGACCGAATATTCATATACATATTGGGGAGTTGGCGTGATAAGAAACGCTTCATCCATGGAAAATGGAAGAAGGCCGCCATCGATAAGGAGAAATGGGCGGCGAAGCCCGTGCATTGGACGGACGAGTATTAGGCCACAATGATCGATCACTTCTGGTCGCCTGAGTTTTTGGTTTGTATATTGCCGAAAACTTTAATAGCGTTAGATATTAATTCTTCATTAGTATGATATGTTATAACATATCTAAATGAAAGGCGAGGAGCCAGCAGGAATCAGCAGCGCAGAGACGCAACACTGATCGTTGGTTGGGAGAGAGATGAACTCCACCCAATATGGAGTTACTCATGTACGAACACTTTAAATATTTTGAATTTGTCAACTTTAATTTCTAAACTTGATATAAATCAATTTATTTTCTAAATGGCAGTCAAGACAGATGGGGGCAATGCCAAGTCGCATGGAGCATTTTCATATGGGGTTTGTGTAACACCTTAAAACGCGATTAGAGTTAATTAAGCGATATAACATGGGTTTTTAACAAGCTTAATTAATAAATTTTTTTCACATATTTTATTTAATTAATTAATATTTTATTTAATTCTTTTTATGTACTCGTTATATTTATGCACACACATGTGCATGCTAATCTAGTTTTAAAAATATGCTAAACTAAGTTAAACATGTTTTTCTAGCCATGGCAAACAAACCATATTATTATGTTCTTATATATATATATATATATATATATATATATATATATATATATCATAAGTAAATAAAAAGGGTTTTAAAAAAAAGAAAAGAAAAGAAGGAATGGGGAGACAAAGGAGTATGGGCAATAAATGAAGAGAGAGGTGGGCATGGCTCACATGAGCCATCCCTCTCCCCTCATTTCCCTCATCTCTCTCTTATTCTCCTTCCTCTCTTATTCTTCTTCTTCATTCTTCCACTAAAATTCTCCTCTTGAAAATTTTCCACCACAACCATAAAACCTTAATCACCACAAAACCCTCACTAAACCCTCAATTGATCATGTTTATCCTCTCTTGAGAGTCTTGGATCTTGCATGGTTAGGGTTTCTTTCAAGTTTTGGTGAGTCAAGGGTCTAAACTCTTATGTAGGCTCTAGAGAAGCTTTCTTGTTAACTAGTTTTGCTAATCTAACCCCAAATCCTAATTAGATTTATGCTTGATGATATTTAGACTTAAGATTAGTTCTTGGGGTTATGAATTTCCTAGGATAAATATGACATAATCTAGGATAAAAAGGGTGTTTTGGTAAATAATTAGCCTTGTGAGAACACCAAGTTTCACTAAACTACCTTAATGTTTTGGTTTAATGTTAAATATCGTATTTAGTTAAGTCAAGGGTTTCTGTTCGAATCTGCTATCAACCCAGAAACCTTTTTGAGAAGTTGCCATTACTGAGAGCTAGTCATAGAGCCACGAATACAACCCAAAAACCTGAGCCCTCCCCTTCTTTTCTTGGCCGTAGATTTAATCTATCTGACCGCAATTTGCGGCCCATTGTAGGAATTGGGTTGTGAGTCTTGGTCGAGTGCTCTCTGGAACTCCATGTAGGCCTTTGGTATGTGTAAGTTTCTTTAATTGTTTGTATAAGAAAATCTGGGACCGTTTTACCATATTTTAGGCGTTTCGTTAACGTGCAATACGAATATTTCCGACTCTCGTTTAGGTGTCTTGTGTGGTTAGCAGCCCTCAGGGGTAGTTTTGGATGTTGCTGCACACGTTTAGCACGCTAAACTCACACATGCTAGCTTGTAGGAGTTGGTTTGTTCGTTTTGCGTATGTGTCCGTGTTTTATCGAAAATTTTATTAGCCTCATGTGTTATGGTTTTGTGCGATGCTAGGATCGTTTGCGGGGACATCGGACGCAGCTAGGAAAGTGAAGGAGGTGGTCGGATTCCAATAGCTCGATACTGTTCCGGTGAGTAGATTTAACATCTACGGGGGAATCGCCTGTATGGCGTTAATCGCTGATGGCGAGATTCTAGTTACAAAACTCTATACTATATGATTATACATTTGTGATTTTTCAAGAGTATCAAAGTGTGCATCCTATTACCTGTTATGCATTGACATATCCTCAATATGACACTACACCATTACCAACGGTTTATGTCGCACGAGCACTGGTTCATATGGCCACACACATCGTTGGTAATTGCCATGGTATGCACACTATAGAATTTGCCATAAATAACTACATTGTATTACATTCTTAATTGGAAGTTATACTCTCGTTATGGTACTACTACACATCATGTCGGCATCATACATATATTGCTATTAGTACCATGTTCTCATATGATGTTTTCATGAGATTTGCGGTTTTCCCTTGATATGATATTTGATATCCACCATGAGTTTTCTCGGTTCTGAGTGATGAGTATACCCGATTCGAGGAGTGAGGAGGCACTGTCTGTGGGTTCATGGTGGGCCCGGTACAGTACCCTGGGGCAAGAAGATCGTTTAGAAAGGCGATGAGCCCGGCAGGGGAGCACTACCTACCGGTGATTGTATGGAAATCTGACGGATATCCGGAGGATACCGACCTGAGTTATATGATGAGATGGATATGAGGGCCGATCAGAGTGACGGCGCTTGAGATATTGGATTTGAGTATTGTTGATTGACACCGGTTTTATGATGATTTATCGATGGTACTGCTGTTTTATTCCTCATTCAGGACTTCTTATGATATGCTCTATTCATATAGCTGTTGCATCCTGATGTTGTACCTTGCTCATGATCATATTGCATTCACACTGTTATACATATGCCGTCATAACCTCACATTAAGAATTGTTGTTATTTCGTGGATGCTTGCAATTGCCACATATGATATTATTTACTACTCACGAGATGGCAACTCACCCCGTTGTGCCACAGTGTCTTGCAGGGCAGATCCTCAGTGTAGTCGCGGAGGGGCACTCTACTTCTTCTATTTCTGCGGCTACCGTTAATTTTGGACGTGATATATTTTGTAGATGGGTTGCGAGTATTCATGTGCTTTCTACTTGTACTCTTATCCTTGTATCTAGTATACTCCATCTACCACATGTATGTATTGACTTAGAGACGAGACTGAGAGATTTGATATTTGTATTATATGTGACTCTGGGTGTCGTGCTCGTGTGAGCCGACTTTTGTGCTATGTTGTGCTATTGTTTTATTTCTTATTCGCTTATTTCTTCGCTTTTGGCATCGTATATCTGTTATGTGGTTGTGTTCCGCCTTAGGCGTGAGTTTGCTCCCAAATAGAGGATGTTTTTATATATCATGTTTTGTATCCATTTTTGGAACAGTTTTTACAAAAGAAATGCTACCGAAATTTTTAGCAACAACTTGAGACTTAAAAAGGTTAATATTTTGAAACAAATGTTTTACCACTCTACTTTATTTTACGGTTTAGATTCCGGGTTTCAGCTTACTTGAATTATATTACGCCTTTAGACGTTGCGTGATTTAAGTGTTGGTTGCGTTCCTAATTTGGGTCATGACAAAGTTGGTATCAAAGCGTTAGGTTTTACCTTTCGGAGTGTAGGATGGCCCTTGGTATGATGGAGTAGGTGATTTAAGTAGAGTGACATAGCATGTGTATATTCTATGGCATACTCACGACACGATACTCCGCCTATGTGACCTTTGGACATGCGTCTTGTAATTCCTTCCTTGATTCCATGTATCCTTTTGTTTCGATTGCAATGTTCTTATCGAATCTTGTTTCTTGTTCCAGCCACTATTCCGCCAAAGACTACGAAGGCCCAGAGGGCTGCCGCTAAAGATGAAGTCAAGGCGGGCTCTTCTGAGATGAAGGCCGACCAGGGCGGTACGCCTACCCCTCAGGAGCAGATTGATCCACCTTCCCCATGCCGGATTGCTAAGCTAGAGGCGAGTATTCAGGACTTGCGTCAGATGGTTGGATCTTTGGTTGAGACCAGCCGAGCACAGAAATCAAATGATGTTCCGCCTACTATGGGGACCGTGATTGTACCTACTGCTCAAACAGTTGTACCTACCGCTACCGAGACTATCGCTGTATCACCATCGGAGTTTATGAGACTGAACCTTCCGGTTTTCACTGGCACAGACGCAACAGAGGATCTACAGTCGTTCCTCGACATGATGGCCCGGATTTGTCGTTCCCTGAGATGTTCCAATGCAAGATCAGTCGAGCTTGCTAGTTTTCGTCTGGAGGGTCTAGCCCAGACTTGGTGCGAGTCTATTGAAAGAGGTCGAGCCGCAGGTCTTCCTCCTATGACCTGGGATGAGTTCGCGATGGTTTTTCTTGCTCGTTTCTTTTTGCAGAGCGTCAGGGATGCCCGAGCTCGCAGTTTTGAGTCTTTGTGCAAGACTTCCGGTATGACAGTGGCCGAGTATGATATCCAGTTCACCCAGCTATCAATATATGCACCTTATTTGGTGAACACCGAAGAGAAGCGCGTCAAGAGATTTGTACGAGGTCTGGATACACAGTTGTTCCTCTCTATTGGTGCCCAGCACTTTGATACATATGCAGCAGCGATGGACGCAGCCCTGCTAGTAGAGGAGCGTATTGCCAAGACTACGGCTGTTCCGAGACCAAAGCGGATTCGTACTGGTGTATCAGCTCCCGGGCAGTTGGGCAGAGGTATGGCAGGCAGAAGCCGCAGTGGATTCTTTCTAGGCCATGGTGGCGGTAGAGGCTTGAGACGGGGCCAGTTATATTGCTCTTACCTACAGGGTCAGCAGCCATCGTCGGGATGTTTTTAGTGTGGGAGTCTGCATCACCGCATCAGGGATTGTACTGAAAAGCGCCAGGACAAGGCAGCAGTTCTACAGATCACCTTACTACCTTCACCTCCTCATCCGAGAGCTTTGCCTCCTATGCCCGTCGTTACTTCACACCAGACTGATGCTTGGAGACCCATGGTCATGGCGGTCTTGTTTAGAGAGGATAAGGCGGCAAAGGTAAAGGACATGCCCGAATTTTTGTTTTGACTTCTCATGATGCGCAGGCATCGAATGCAGTTGTGACAGGTACTTTTTCGGTGTGTTCTTTCGATGCGCGGATATTGTTCAACCCTTGTTCTACACACTCTTATGTATCCACACACTTCGTACCGAGATTGGGCCGAGATTCGTCTTTGTTAGATCAACCGCTAATTGTGATTACTCCCGTTGGAGAGTCCTTTGTTGCTCGACATGTGTTTCGGTCGTGATCCGTTCATATTAGGGATAGAGATTCTTCCATTGATTTGATCCTTCTTGATATGTTAGACTTCGACGTTCTCCTCAGCATGGACTGGTTAGCCACTTGTTATGCATCTGTGGACTGCCATGAGAAGGTGATCAGATTTAGTTTTTTGGGTGAGCCAGTTCTTGTTGTTCTGGGGGACCGTAATGCCATCCTTCCCAGTTTGATTTCTTCCATTTGCGCTAGTCGGCTCTTGAGGAAAGGATGTCGGGGATTCTTGGCATATATTCGTGATACTGGAGTTACAGCAGATCCGTTGGATCAGGTTCCGATTGTTAGAAAGTTCCCCGATGTATTTCCTGATGAGTTACCTAGATTTCCGCCAGAGCGCAATATTGAGTTTTGCATCAACTTGATCCCCGGTACAGGGCCTATTTCTATACCGCCTTATCGGATGGCCCCGGCGGAGCTTAAAGAGCTTAAGGTTCAGTTGCAGGATTTTCTTGACAAGGGACTTATTTGTTCGAGTGTGTCGCCTTGGGGAGCTCATGTCCTGTTTGACAAGAAAAAGGACGGTGATATAAGATTGTGTATCGACTATCGTCAATGGAACCGAGTTACGGTGCAAAATAGATATCCTTTACCCCATATTGACGACATGTTCGATCAGCTCCAAGGAGCAGGATACTTTTCAAAGATTGATTTGCGGTCTGGTTATCATCAGTTGCGAGTCCGGAATGATGACATTCCAAAGACTACTTTTTGGACGCGCTACAAGCATTACGAGTTCTTGGTGATGTCATACCGGCTCACCAATGCCCCGGCAGCGTTCATGGATTTGATGAATCGGCTCTTCAGGTCGTTCCTTGACCAGTTTATTATTGTATTCATTGACGACATTTTGGTCTACTTCAGGAGTCGAGAGGAGCATGAGCAGCACTTGAGGATTATATTGCAAACATTGATAGAGCATCAGCTGTTTGCTAAATTCTCGAAGTGTGCTTTCTGGCTTGACAGTGTTGATTTCTTGGGTTATGTGATTACGAGAGATGGTATACGAGTGGACCCGAAGAAGATCGAGATCGTACAACATTGGCCCAGACATGTTTCCATGACTGAGGTCCGCAGCTTCTTGGGCTTAGTCGGTTATTGCCGTCGTTTCATGCAGGATTTCTCTCGTATCTCTGCACCACTGACCGGACTGACCCGGAAGGGAGTTCCATTTCTTTGGACTGAGGTATGTGAGCAAAGTTTTCAGCAGTTGAAGACTCGTTTGACAACTGCACCAGTTCTATCCTTGCCTTCAGGATCAGGCGGCTATGTTGTTTATTATGATGCTTCTCGAATGGATCTAGGTTGTGTATTGATGCAGCATGGCAGAGTCGTCGCTTATGCTTCTCGGCAGTTGAAGAAGCACGAGCAGAACTATCCCACCCACGATCTAGAGATGGCCGCGGTGGTCTTTGCGCTCAAAATTTGGAGACATTACTTGTATGGCGAGTAGTGTCAGATCTTTACGGACCACAAAAGCTTAAAATCCATCTTCCAGCAGCGGGATCTGAATTTGAGGCAGCGTCGTTGGATGGAGCTTGTAAAGGACTATGATTGTGAGATCCTTTATCACCCAGGCAAGGCGAATGTGGTAGCTGATGCTTTGAGTCGTAGGCCCGGTGGAAGCTTGTTCTATTTGAGCGCGGTTCAGAGACAGTCTTCTACAGATTGGCAGATCTTATGCGACAGCAGAGTACGGTTTGATTTCACTTCTACTGGGGGACAACTTTCTCATGTCCGTGCTCGTCCACTTCTACTCGATCGCATCCGAGAGGCACAGTCCGACGATACTCGTTTGTCTGAGATTATGGAGCATGTTTTTCAGGGAAAAGATTCGGAATTTGTAATTGATGGCCAGGGAGTGTTACGATTTCGGACTCGTCTATGTTTACCAGATTCTGAGGGGCTGAGATGTGAGATCCTAGAGGAAGCTCATCAGTCAGCATACAGCGTTCATCCGGGTTCCACTAAGATATATCGTGATTTGAGAGATATCTACTGGTGGGAAGGAATGAAAAGAGATGTTTCTGAATTCGTTTCGAGATGCCTGACTTGCCAGCAACTCAAGACCGAGTATCACAGGCCGGTGGGAGAGTTACAGCTTTTGCCCATTCCGGAGTGGAAATGATCTCTCCATAGATTTCATTGTGGGTCAACCTAGGTCCAGTCGAGGGTATGACTCTATTTGGGTGATTGTAGACCGGTTGACGAAAGCGGCTCACTTCCTCCCAGTGCAGACCACTTTTGGATTTGCCCGGTATGCTCAGCTGTACATTAATGAGATTGTGCGATTGCACGGCGTTCCGACATACATTGTTTCCGATAGAGGCACCCAGTTTACCAGCCGTCTTTGGCAGAAACTTCAGGATGCTTTGGATACCCGTTTGAGTTTCAGCACTGCTTTCCATCCGCAGACCGATGGTCAGTCAGAGTGGACTATACAAACTCTCGAGGATATGCTCCGAGCGTGCGTGCTCGATTTTAGAGGCAGTTGGGATTGTCACTTGCCCCTGATAGAGTTTTCCTACAATAATAGTTTTCAGGAGACGATTCAGATGGCACCTTTCCAGGCCTTGTATGGGAGAAAGTGTCGATCGCCGGTCTGTTGGACCAAACTCAGCGAGAGCAGAATTTTAGGACCGCAGCTAGTTCAGGAGAGTACGGAGAAGATCCAGTTGATCCAGGATAGGATAAGAGCAGCCCAGAGCAGGAAAAAGTCCTATACCGACCGTTGTCGTCACAGACTTAAGTTCACAGTGGGTGATCATATTTTCTTACGGATCTCTCCGATAAAGGGTGTAATGAGGTTCGGAAGGAAAGGGAAGTTTAGTCCCGGATATGTGGGTCCTTTCGAGATCCTTGAGCGAGTCGGTACCGTTGCCTATCGTTTGGCACTTCCGCCCAGTTTTCTGGATGTACACTCCATATTTCATGTATCGATGCTTCATAAGTACCTTCATGATCCTTCTCACGCGATTCAGCACCAGACGATCCAGCTGAAGCGCGATCTTTCTTTTACCGAGCAGTCGGTAGTTATTCTGGACCGGCAAGTGAAAAAAATACGGTCAAAGATTTTACCATCCGTGAAGGTTCTTTGGCGTGGCCCGAACAGCAAAGAGGTCACATGGGAAGCCGAGAGCAAGATGCGGAAGAAATTTCCCCAACTTTTCGAAGGTACGCACAGTTAGATTTTAAATTCGGGGACCGAATTTCTCTAAGGGGGGAAGATTGTAACACCTTAAAAACGCGATTGGAGTTAATTAAGAGATATAACATGGGTTTTTGACAAGCTTAATTAATAATTTTTCACATATTTTATTTAATTAATTAATATATTATTTAATTTTTTTAAGTACTTGTTATATTTATGCACACACATGTGCATGCTAATCTAGTTTTAAAAATATGCTAAAATAAGTTAAACATGTTTTTTTAGCCATAGCAAGCAAACCATATTATTATGTTCTTATATATATATATATATATATATATATATATATATATATATATATATATATATATATATATATATATATATATATATATATAACGTAAATAAAAAGGCTTTTTAAAAAAAGAAAAGAAGGAATGGGGAGATAAAGGAGTATGGGCAATAAATGAAGAGAGGGGTGGGATGGCTCACATGAGCCATCCCTTCCCTTTCATTTCCCTCATCTCTCTCATTCTCCTTCATCTCTTATTCTTCTTCTTCTTCTTCATTCTTCCACTAAAATTCTCCTCTTGAAAATTTTCCACCATAGCCATGAAATCTTAATCACCACAAAACCCTCACTAAACCCTCAATTGATCATGTTTAGCCTCTCTTGAGAGTCTTGGAGCTTGCATGGTTAGGGTTTCTTTCAAGTTTTGGTGAGGTAAGGATCTAAACTTTTATGTAGGCTCTAAAGAAGCTTTCTTGCTAACTAGTTTTGCTAATCTAACCCCTATCCTAATTAGAGTTATGCTTGATGATATTTAGCCTTGAGATTAGTTCTTGGGGCTATGAAGTTCCTAGGTTAAATATGACCTAATCTAGGTTAAAAAGGGTGTTTTGTTGACTAATTAGCCTTGTTAGAACACCAAGTTTCACTAAACTACCTTAATGTTTTGGTTTAGTGTTAAATATCGTATTTAGTTAAGTCTAGGGTTTCTGTTCGAATCTGCTATCAACATAGAAACCTTTTAAGAAGTTTCCATTACTGAGAGCTAGTTTTAGAGCCACGAATACTACCCCAAAACCTGAGCCCTCCCCCTCTTTTCTCGGCCACTGTTTACCACCGAAATCATAGACAAACTGAGATAGATCGTCTTGCCTGAATTTGGGGGCAGTTGCTATTTGGATTTATCCATCCACCTCTCCAAAGATACCTAGTTGATTTATGGCACCATATATCGGAGGTTTAGACAGATGCAGCAGTTATAACAGACTTCATCAAATTCTCCAACATTTTATGAGGGGTTTTTGATTGTGGGGGCGCTCTTCCCTGCAGACGCAAGCGCCTACAGTTAATTATGCTATCGCATTGCGATAACTACTTTCTCCTTCTCCAGCAGTTCAATTCGTGTCGTTTTGTGTTTGTTTTATTTTGGGTTGCCCGTGGATTGTATACGGAGACTAATTTATGTCGTCACCCCTAGGACGCGGATTAGTCCAAATTCGTATATTTTAGATTTGAGTTTGGATCAAGAATTTGCTTGACAGGGTTTTAAACTTAAGTCGTATTTTTCCATTAGTTCAAAAATATTTTGTTTTATTTAAAGACCATTAATCTAGTTTGAGATTAAGATCGACTTAAATATATGAGCATTTAGGCTCAATTTTTTAATCTTATTTTAGGATCAATTTTACTCAAGATCCAGCAACAAAGCATTTGGACTCAGCTATAAGAAGCTTTAGAGACTTAGCCAATTTGGGTCTTAGTCTGCTTAGTCTTTTTTTCTCAAAAGTGTTAACACTTATTTAGGCTCTATTTGTTCGGCCCCCCTTTTTATACAAAAGTGCTAAGCACTTATTTGACGCTCTGACACTGACATGGGTGTCATGTGAAGAATTCAATTATGGGTGCTGCCGAATCAGTGTTGAGCACTCAACCGTTTTGGCTATTTATGGGGTGATAAGCACTTTTATCTTTTTTTCTGTGACGCCCATGTGAGGAGCACGTAAGGCGCTAAGCGCTGCCCAATTAGTGCTCAGTACTCAGCCGTTTTGGCTATTTATGGAGTGTTGAGCACTCTTATTATTTTTGTGGCGCCCACGTGAGGAGCACATAAGGCGCTGGACGCTGCCCAATTAGTGCTAAGCACTCAGCCATTTTGGTTATTTATGGAGTGCAGAGCACTATTATTATATTTGTGGTGCCCACGTGATGAGCACGTGAGGCGCCGGGCTTCTGCCTTGGGCTCCCACGTGTTTTTCATGTGAGGTGCTGGGCGCTTTTTGGTTCTAGTTCTTTTCTGAATTTTTGAATCTCAAGAGCATGATCTTCCCAATGAGAATTAAATTCTCAACTTGTGGGAAACTTGTCTTGTGGATCTCTGATCCAGAGAAAGAACTAAATAATTTAAGAAGGGTTAAACCCTTATACAGGTAAAAAGAGATATTTTGATTTCTGAGTTTTGTTTATCTAGGGTTTTGAGGAGGAAGATTTTCCCTTTTTTTCTTATTGAGAATTGAATTCTCTGTTCTTTTGAAAGCTTTTGTATTTTTTCAGAAACTTATGGGCGTTTCTTCTCTATGACCGTCTCTTATTGCCTCTGTGTGACTGTCTCTCTTCTTGAGACTTGAAGTCTCGGGTCCTTTATATAGTGAAGGCAAATTGTTAATTAGTTTTGAGAAAATCTCTTATTGAGAGATTTCAATTGATTTAATTGGTCTCAAAATTTGTTTAGGGGATTTTGACCACCGTTGAATCTTTTATCCAAGTGTTTCTGTTTTACAGAATATGTTTTCTTGTTTTTAACAAGATTGGGGAAATATTTTTCCATATACCGAATTTTATTCTGTAAAATAGTGATTTTTAATCACCACTGGATCTCTAATCCAAGGGCTCTCTGTTTTACAGAAAGCAATCCTTTTTGTTTAGAAAGATTGAGAGAATATATTCCCAAAATAGAATTTTATTATATTGACATAATCAAGGATATATACGATGGAGTGGTGGAAAATGTCAGAACTTGTGGCGGCTTAACGAGTGATTTTCCGATTACAATTGGTTTACATCAAGGATCTGCATTAAGTCCAATCATGTTTACCATCGTGATGGATGAGCTTACTAGAACTATCCAAGATGAGGTACCTTAGTGTATGCTATTCGCTGATGATATTGTTCTAGTAAATGAGACGAAAGAAGGGATTAATGCCAAATTGGAATTATGGAGGCAAACATTGGAATCTCGGGGATTCAGATTGAGCAGGTCCAAGACAGCATATATGCATTGCAAATTTAGTAACCAGAGAAGTCAAAACTATATTGGTATAACATTGGAAGGGCAAGAGATATCACCGAGCGACCAGTTTAGATATCTAGGTTCCATCATCCAAAAGAATGGAGAGATCGATAGTGATGTTAATCAAAGGATCCAAGCTGGTTGGTTGAAATGGAGGAGTGCAACAGGGATTTTGTGTGATCGTAACTTTCCATTAAAATTGAAAGGGAAGTTTTATCGGAGCGCTATTCGGACTGCCTTATTATATGGTACAGAATGCTGAGCTCCTAAGAAGCATCATACACAGAAGATGCACGTAGCGGAGATGCGCATGCTTCGTTGGATGTGCGGTAACACTAGAAAAGATAAGGTGCGAAATGAGGATATTCGTGCAAAAGTTGGTGTAGCACCTGTGGAGGAGAAGATGCGGGAAAACCGGCTAAGATGGTTTGGTCATGTGAGACACAGACCTATGGAAGTACCAGTTCGACGATAGATACTCTCGATATGGGCAATGACAAAAGGGAGACCGAAGAAAACATGGATGGAGGTGATACGAAACGATATGGTTGCCAAAGGACTCAATGAAAGTATATTGTTCGATAGGAGTGAATGGAGGCGGAGGATTCATGTGCTGGACCCGGCGTGATTCTCATGTTGGTTCATGTAGCCTACCCCATATGCTTGGGATAAAAGGCCCAGTTGTTGTTGTATTGGATTTTTGATCCAACCAAGAGTATCATTCTTGTTTAGAAAGATTTGGGAGATATTTTCTCCTAATATAATTTAATTCTATATTTTGACGATTTATCATCTCCATTGGATTTTTGATCCAACTGCTTTGTTTAACCAAGAGTATCCCAATTCTTATGTAGAATTTAATTCTACTGATTTTGACTTAGGCGCTGGCGCTCATGTGTTATGCACGTGGGCGCCACTTAAGAATTTAATTCTTATGAGAGGTACTTATGTGCTTTACACATTGGCGTCTGCGTGAGGAGCACATGCAGCGCCATCTAAGAGTCCAACTCTTACGTAATAAATTTTTCTGTGCTTTGTACATTGGCGCCCACGTGAGGAGCACGTGAGGCGTCCCCATAGGATTTAATCCTATAATATTGGCGGTGGAGGTGGCAGCCTTGTGGAGAGCACGTAAGGCGCTGCCTCATTAAATTCCAACAGGGCTTTACTCTTTTATTAGGTTAAATATTGGGGGAACAAATGCCCCCAGCCGTTGTGCTCATATGGCTCACACGTGAGTGCAGTAGTGTCACCTTTTCCACCGTTTGATTCCCTAGGGAGTTGAATCGTCCCTTCACATCTTATAAATAGGGCCTTTGGCCCTTGAGATGACTGTCGTTTCGTCATCTTCTATCTTCTTTCTTGAGAATTTAATTCTCTTCTCAGAGCTCAGATCTCTGCCCAAAGAAACTCTCAGAGTGAACTCTATTTTTTTTTTAAAATTGGCGAGGGTTATGACCAACTTTTTTAAAGAAACTCTTTTTTTTGGGTTTTCTAACCCATCGATAGAGCTTGGCTCTTCTTCTTAAAATGATCTCTTAGAGTTCTTTAAAAAATTTACTTAGAAAGACTGTGGGTCTTAGAGATCTTAGGGTTTTACCATATTATTCTGATTCGTAAAGGTTCTCTAGAATTTAATTCCAGTGTATTTCCCATGGGGATTTCTGGGATTTAATCCCATTATCATAGGAATTCAATTCCAGTTTGTTCTACAGAGCTTAGCTCTGAGAAAAATCTTTTTTGAAAATTTTTAGGAATTTTATACCTCTTTCCTGTTTAGGTTCTGTTGTAGATTCTTCTCACATATTCAGATCTGTTGTAGAGCACGTTCTTCGAGGCCATTGGGAGTTTTTTAACCCCACAGTTCAATGAGATTTTTTTTATTAAATGAGAATCCTTTTGGATTCTTACAGTGAGTGCATGTCTCATTATTGATGAGGCATCACCTTGATTTTGTGGGGCCCATTGTCCCTTCTTCTTTAGACTGTGGTGACTTTAATATGCCAGAATGTAGTACAAACTTGGGGGTACTGAAAATGCTAAGGCCTTTAATTGTATTTGACTACATTGTGTTGATAACTAACCCTCTATTATATTTTTTTAGGTACTATGGATTCCGATTCCTCCTTCCCTTATGTTCACTCGGAGAGCGCTTTCGCCGATGCGCCTACAGATTGGGAAGTCTTTGCGCTAATTCGGGACTATGACCCATGGCAGAAGTCTCTTCATTTGTGGAGGTCATGGTACAGTTACATTATCCGAGGTCGGCACTTTTTTACTTGTGCGGCGCCGTCAGAACCGATCCCGTCGATTCATTATACCAACCCTTCGCAGGTCGCTTACGGAATGGAAGAGGTCAACTGGACCTCGAAAGGTCGTCTCCAACCTTCCATGGCGTCGATACCAGTGCAGCCGCCGATGGCCTTAGACATTCTGTGGTATCACATATTCCAAGGAGAAGCGCGTCCTTAGGACCAGGTTTATTCGATAGGAGTGACCCCCCGTCATCCGGCTAGCTATCTGCAGTGGGCCCGTTACATTCTGTCAGCCAAGAAGTCGTTGCTGCTGAAGACTGGGCTATATCCAGCGATCTACGCGTCCCTCTTTTATTACCACACTCATGTGTGGTGGGTTAAAACCTTTTTGGAGCAATGGAATATCTCGACCCACACATTTCTCTTATCAGATCGGGAGGTCTCAATCTCGCTGGAGGAATTCGTGGAGATATCCGGGTTACCCGTCAGAAGAGAGAATTATGAGGAATACTTCCTCCTGACGAGTATGTCTTCGCTACCGAATCAGTGGTTATGGGTCTTACCCCAGAGAATGCCGTTCGACACAAATTTCCGATCTTGATCAAAGTGTTGAACATATATGAAAGCTTATTCTTGGAGTCTGGGGGGCACGGAGTTAGCTTCACGGACTTCGATGCATGTTTCCTTCGTCCGGAGGCTTTATCGAAGAAAGCTGCGAAGTTCGCCAAGCTCGATGATCCATTCGGATTCGGATTGGACAAACTACCGACCGCGGAGGCGGATTTAAAGCAATTCTTTATTTCGGACACCCCGATCGTCCCTTTCGCAGAGGTCGCCGCTCCGGACATTGATGAATAGACGTTCTTCATAGGGTTCGTCGGCTTGTGGTTGAGCTGGTTTGCGCTTCCAATCCACCCCCGTCATATGAGACCGTCTGTCTTTTATCCAGCTCACTGCATTGTAGCGGGGACACGCATGGCTATTGGGGTTGCAGGACTGGCTCACTTATATCATAGTCTGAGTCTAGCGGCTGACACCACTCATCCGGGCATGAAACCCGTAAATCTCCCATTGCACTACTATACCTCGTGAATCGATATGCACATGCTAGGTGCTTTTAGTGTGCATAAACGGCCCCGATTTTATAAAGGATGCAATTTTTCTCGGGTTATGCACTTGGTCGATGCTTCTTCTCCAAACCCAATCCAGTGAGAGGCTCGGCGATTGCGTCTTCGCCCATGCATGGTTGGGGACAGCATGACCTTTGTTAATAAAGTTTTGACCATCGGTAAGGAGCCTTGCGAAGTGGTCCAGCCACTCCACGATGTCTTCAAAGATGGAGCCTCTGCACTGAGGGCCCGGGAGATCGTCCATTTGTACTCTATCAGTTCGGATTTCCTGGTATTCAGACTGAATGCCTTGGTGTTGTTTATGATATACAACATGCATCGTTTTGCCCAGCAATCGGGCTACAACCAAGGCGTTTTCCTTGAGGCGTTCATCATTGATCCAGCTGCTACTGAGGAGAGCGTTCGCAACATAGCGCATCATTTTATCCATCTGAATACGGGGTTCCATTTCTTGATCAACGAGCCGAGTTATATCCTAAAGACCTCGAATGCTTACGTTGCTTGGTATCAGCATGCAATGGGTGTCATCATCAAGGAGAAAAGGCGGATGCTTCTTGACTACAAGGATTCTGTCCCAGCCAGTAATCCCGCGGTCCCGCTGAGGCGGCGGGCAGTTGTCCATCCTTCTTGGAGAGAGAACGGTGCGGTTATCGTTCCGCGAGCTTTTCTGGATAAGCCTCGACCAGTTGTAAATTCTCCTGTGACCGTGGTGGCTGCTGCATCCTCTGAGTCGGGTATTGGCTCGGAGATCGGAATTCGCCATCCGAAGAAGCCCGTTAAGTGAAAACTCTTATCATCGGGTGTTGGTGCCAGTTCGCAGAAGAAAAAGAAATCCTTATTCTCAGCTGACAATGTAATCGGTTAGGAGCCTCATGCTCTTTATAGCGAAGCCTTGTCCGTTGGTGCCCACCAACGATGATCTGTTCGAAGCTCTCGCCGCTACTGATCTTCAAGCTGCCATCGAAGCTTCTAAAAGACTAGCCCGTAAGCAAGCAACGTTAGCTTCTTTAGCGACGTCCGGTATATTTCATTTACACTCCTCCGTGTATACATTTTTTTATGAATTTATTATGCTTTATTAATGCTCTCTTCTTAGCAGGAATATCCATTGAAGAAGCTCTCGTGGCATCCCTGAAGACATTTGAGGAGGAGGATAGGCTTCGTGATTCCATGGGTCTCGGTATAATTCGTTTCGAGACGCCTTTACATATTTAGTTCATTTCGTTCACACCCTGACTCCCTTCTTCTTTCTGTTATAGGAACCGCCACAACTCACGTCGTTCCAAGTACAATGCCAACCTCAGGCGGTGGTGCAGAGGAGCCTTCAGAGCCACCGGTGTGGTTGAGGTCACCCTAGGGATGCCACGGGAGGCGTCACTAAAGAAGCCGATGATGGATGTTGCAGTAGATCCGAAGGCCGAGCCTGATTTGGACAAAGACGCTCCTCTGTCGGAGGTCCTGAGGAGATCTATTCGTACGACTAAAACAGAAAGGAAGCGTAAAAAGCATGCAGCAAAGGACCGTCAGGCTAACCTGGCTGCAGGCACGGGTTCAAGTGATGCTCGAGCCTCTGACGTTCCCATGGCGGACGTTCCTTCTGCCCTATCTACCGCTCATAGGCAGGTTGCGCATGCGGCTCGGAAAGAGGCCGAACGGTTACTTCAAGGTAGAACAACGCACGGTCTCTTATTGAAACCTAGTAATAGCCTTTTTCTTGAATTATAACACTTTTTTTTAAACAGGGCCAAGTTTAGGTGGTGACGTGGTGGGCGAAGTGCCGGCGTTTGAAGAGCTCGAAGTGGCAGACCTCCATTTGGAATCTAAGACTGTTCCGACTGCCGCTTCCTCTCCTTGTGGATCCCCGATATCAGCGGGTGATGCGAGCATTACGATGGCCCTTATCGATTTAGGGGACAAAGGTGTTGATGCTGAATCCACCTTCCCGGTGGAAACTGAGTAAGCCGTTGTAGCTGGTGATGCTCCAGACACTGTCATGGTTTCTGCCCTGTCAGGTATTCCGCGAGCTATTACTTTTGAGTTCTTAATCCCGCTAGGCATCTCTACTGATATCTCCTTTATTCTGAATATAGGCGTGGTAAACCCCGACGCTGTGCTTGTTCCCCTCCGAATGACGGCGCGACGCGGACGTCTTGCCTGAGATTCGGGGCAGATGCTAATTGGTGCTATCCGTCTACCTCTCCGAAGATGCCAAGTTGATTTATGGCACCGTGTATCGAAGGTTTAAACGGATGCGTCCGATGTAGCAGACTTCGTCAGATTCCCCCTCCCTTGAGGGGTTTTTGATAGTGGGGACGCGCTTCCCTGCAG
This sequence comes from Agapanthus africanus, assembly GCA_030015575.1. Classification (NCBI taxonomy): domain Eukaryota; kingdom Viridiplantae; phylum Streptophyta; class Magnoliopsida; order Asparagales; family Amaryllidaceae; genus Agapanthus; species Agapanthus africanus. Next base: position 815,441,488 of record JASDDO010000019.1, on the reverse strand, counting down.
GAGCAAGCCCCTGCAGTTAATTACGCTACCGCACTGCGGTAACCACTTTCTCCTTCTCCATATGGTCACTTCGTGTCGTGTGTGTTTATTTTGTGTTTGGTTGCCCGTGGATTGTATACGGAGACTGAGTTATGTCGTCGCCCGTAGGGCGTGGACTAGTCCAAATCCGTAACTTTCTTAGATTTGGGTTTGGGGGGATTGTGTTTAAGGATACGTTAGTCTCATTTGAGACTAAGATCAACTTAAACGTTTGTTAAGGATACGTTAGCCTAATTTCAGACTAAGATCGACTTAACGGGATCGTTTAGATCCAATTAGAGAGCAGTTAAGGGAGCCCTGTTGTTTAGTTTAGTGACATTGCGGTCAATATGTAGTTTAAGGACATTGCGGTCCAATGTTAGTTTTAAGACGTTACGGTCAAGGTTAAGGACATCATAGTCTGTGGATTTAAGGACTCCACAGTCCGGCATTAGTTTTAAGACATCACGGTCAAGGTTAAGGACGTCATAGTCCGTTGTTAGTTTTAAGACATCTCGGTCAAGGTTAAGGACCTCATAGTCTATGGATTTAAGGACTCCACAGTCTGATGTTAGTTTTAAGACATCTCGGTCAAGGTTAAGGACGTCATAATCCGTGGATTTAAGGACTCCACAGTCCGATGTTAGTTTTAAGACATCACGGTCAAGGTTAAGGACGTCATAGTCCGTGGATTTAAGGACTCCACAGTCCGATATTAGTTTTAAGACATCTCGGTCAAGGTTAAGGACGTCATAGTCCATGAGTTTAAAGACTCCACAGTCCAATGTTAGTTTTAAGACATCTCGGTCAAGGTTAAGGACCTCATAGTCCATGGATTTAAGGACTCCACAGTCCGATATTAGTTTTAAGACATCTCGGTCAAGGTTAAGGACGTCATAGTCTATGAGTTTAAAGACTCTACAATCCGATATTAGTTTTAAGACATCTCGGTCAAGGTTAAAGACCTCATAGTCCATGGGTTTAAGGACTCCATAGTCCGATATTAGTTTTAAGACATCTCGGTCAAGGTTAAGGACGTCATAGTCCATGAGTTTAAGGACCCCACAGTCCGTATCAATGTATGGTCATCGGGACCCGCCACCTCTTTGAAGACGTTGAGGAATTACAACGCCAAGTATCAAAGGAGTGAAGAGACGTACCCTTGAACCAAGGTGATTAAACAGTCTTTGACCCAGTTTGAGACCAAGACCAATTAATTATGTTATGAGCCCACTAGCCCAGTTGAATTTGAATTGAGGACTTATGGCCATCTTGGGCTAAGTCCAATCGTGTTTAGCATATTGACTTTCTGTTGGTCCATTAAAGGAGAGGTTTTGCCTCTAGACACTTAGCCAATTGGGCTAAAGTTAGTGTTAAACACTAAAGACCCATCAGTGTTGAATGCTGAGAATGAGATTGACAAGTTGGTGTTTAAGACTAAAACATAGTTAGTGTTAAACACTAAAGACCCATCAGTGTTGAATGCTGAGAATGAGATTGACAAGTTGGTGTTTAAGACTAAAACATAGTTAGTGTTAAACACCAGCAACAGGGCTTTCAAATTAATGTTAAACACTAAGGCAAATCAGTGTTAAACACTGGAGATAGAGATCTCAAATTAGTGTTACACACTCAGATAATCAGTGTTAAACACTGGTAACAGAGATTTTAATTTAGTGTTGAACACTAGGAAAATCAGTGTTAACACTGCTAACAAAGATTTAATTTAGTGTTAGACACTAAGAAAGTCAGCGCTTAAACACTGCAAATAGAGTTTTTCAATTAGTGTTGAACACTAAGGCAAATCAGTGTTGAACACTGAATTCAGAGGTTCCAATTTAGTGTTAAACACTAAGGCAAGAGGGGTCAAAGCACGTGAGGGCGCCCTCCTTTATTTGTTCTGCCGAGAGTATTGAATATTTTGGAGCATCACGTGCTGTCACGTGATGGGCACTTAAGTGTTCGTCTGTTAGAGCTTCTGTCAAGGGGTCACGTGGGGCACGTGAGGCATTGCCTCGAAGCCCTTCTCTGTGGATCTTTTCAGGGGTCACGTGATAGCACGTGACCTTGTTTCTTTGCATGTCTTTAAAGATCTGTTAATCTCTTAAGAATTGAATTCTTCGTAGGGTTAAACCCTAATAATTAACTTTAGAGGAATTAAATTCCCACTTTTTTTTAAAGAATTACTCTTAGATAGGGTTAAACCCTAATTTGTATTCTGTAAGAATTGAATTCCCATATATGTGAGGAATTAAGTTCTGTCATAGGGTGAAACCCTAATTTCTTCTCTAAGGGAATTAAATTCCTGTGAGTCTGAGAAGGTTAAGTTTCTCAATTAGGGTTAAACCCTAGCTCTGTTCATTTTGAAAGAATTAAATTCTTATGATGTAGGGTTAAACCCTAACTTTATCCCAAAGGAATTAAATTCCCATAATTCTGCGAGAATTAAATTCTCAAAACTCAATTCCTCCTCTATGTTTTAGATCTGCATGGCAGGATCTCAACCCAATGAGAATTAAATTCTCAATTCATGGGGAGATGTGCACTTTGCAGATCTTCCACTAGAGAAAGAACTAAGTTCTTTTCTTTCATATAAGAGTTAAACTCTTTTAAGAATTAAATTCTCTTTTTAAGCCTATCCTTTCTTACCTAGGATTTTTTCTTTGCAAAGAATTGAATTCTTCCTTCTGAATTTTCAAGATCCCAAGGCTTTGTTTCTTTCTCTCTCTATGTCTCTGTGTCTCTCCTTTTCTTGTATGTCCCTTGGCTCTTATTTATAGGAGAAGAAGCCGAATCAATTAGTTTTGGTGAATCTTCCATTGAGAGATTTGATTTGTATTCGTCATTCATTTGGACCTTTGGATTATTAAGTGAATTTTATTCACCATTGGATTTTAAATCCAAAGATTTTCCTTTGTTATTTCGGTTAGATTTTAAAGGGAAATCTTTCCAAGTTCAAGATTTTTCCATAAATAGGTGATATTTAATCACCTTTAAATCTTTAATCCAACAGTTCCAAATAATCATTCTCTATTTGGAAAGATTTGAATGATCTCTTCTCAGGATTTAATCCGGTTAAATAATAAATCTTTTAACGCCGGTCACATGTGGCCATGTGACCCCTGGTCACGTGTAGGCACGTGACTCTTGGTCACGTGTAGACACGTGACCCCTGGAACGGGCCTTTCTTCTTCTTTTGCGCTCTGTCTTCTGGTCACTGCTCAACCGTCACGTGCCAACACGTGACCCCTGGTCACGTGTGAGCATGTGACCTTTTCTGAGGCCTTTTCTTTGATTTAATCAGGGAGTGAATCTGCCTTTACCGCTGCTTTTAAATGTCACGTGTCAACACGTGACTGCTGGTCACGTGCTAGCACGTGATGCCTCCTCTGTAAGCTTTCCTGATTTTAAATCAGGAAACAAATGCCCCCACAGCGTTGTTCTCACGTGTCTGCACGTGAGTACAATGTTGTCACTTTTTATGACCGTTGGATTCCTCTAGGGATTAGGGGAGATGAAGCGTCTCCATCACATCCTATAAATGCCCATGTCCTTTTCAGAAGAGCCTTCACTTTGCTCATCTTCTTCCTTTGAGAACTTTTTCCCTTGAGAATTTAATTCTCGTTTCCAGAACTTAGCTCTCTGTCTCAAACATTTTCCAGAGTTTAACTCTGTTGAAGGATCCTTTTTCCTCAGGTAATGATGTTGAACGGTCGAAGCACCTTCATTTTAAAAGAACTCTCTGGATTTTAAATCCACATTAGGGGTTTTACCTCTTTTAATATGAACCCATTTTTTTTTGAATTTATCAACGAAAATAGAGAACCATTTAATCTTCGAACAATGGATCTCCTAGGGTTCACTTGATGCTTTTAGGGAGATGATGAGATCCGTTGCCTCTTTTTAAGGAATTTAATTCCGTTTGAAGAAAATATTTCTGGGAATTTAATTCCCTTCTCTTAATATGGAATTTAATTCCTATGAAGAACTCAGTTTCTTCACATGGAGGCTTCTTAGGGTTTCCTTGCCCTAGGTTGTTCTTCTGTGCTCAACGGAGAAGACGCTTGCAATGATGTCTTGTCTGGGAATTTAATTCTCTTGATCCTGTGTGATTTGTTGCAGAGTCCAAGATGGATTTTTATTAGGAGAATGCGTAGGGTCATTTAAGGTCCACTGTTTATTTAATTAGAATACCCCCTTGTCTCATTATAATTACTGTGTCTCATCATCAACCAGCCGTCATCTTGATTTCGTGGGACCCCCATGTTTTGTAACTAATGGTCCTACCAAACAAGTCATCTGTCGCTTTCTTCAACTGTCTTCATATATCTATGCTCATATGTGTGTGTGGATATATATATATATATATGTATGTATGTATATATATACACATATATATACATATTGCTGGCTCCACTTTTAACAGTTTTCCTTTACTTTGTTTCAGGTGCGATGGCTTCTGTTCCGTGCTTTCCCTTCACTCGCTCGGAGGCTGCTTTTTCTCAGTCACCATCTGATGAGGAAGCGATGGCGATGATCCAGGCTCATGACCTGAACTGCACCAACTTACTTCTATGGGGAACTTGGTACAGCCATATTATCCGGGGTCGCCGAAGTTTCCTCTGTGAAGTGCCGACAGAGCCCACTTTCCCATTTTTGCCAATGGATCCTCCGAGGACGGTTTTCGCTGTGGAGATACCAAATTGGACCCCGACGGGACAGCTCGAGCCTTCAACGACCGGTATCCCGAACCATCCAATCCCCGCCATAGATATCTTGGGACGATGCATTTGCCAGGGTGAGGCCCATCCATGGGGGCAAATTTATAAGATAGGGCCCACTCCTCGACACCCTATGGGCTACCTTCTCTGGGCTCGCTATATCCTTGCTACCCATCGTGCGCGGCTGCAGAAGGTCGGGCTTTACCAGGCAATATATGCGTCACTCTTCCATTATCAGTCCCCACATGTCTGGTGGGTTAAGGCGTTCTTGAATCAATGGAATCTCCCCACCAACACTTTTCTTCTGGGGGACAGAGAAGTCTCGATCTCTTTGGGGGAGTTCTATGAGATCTCGGGACTGCCAATTCGAGGGACGCTTTATGAGGAGTTGCTGCCCTCTGATGAATACGTCTTTGAACCCGAGCCCGCACCGCTTGACAGCTTGTCTGCTGAGAACGCCGTCCGCCACAAGCGTCCCAGCTTAATCAAGGTGCTGGGTATCTTTGATCGTTTGTTCACCGAATCTGAAGAGCAGGGTGTTACTTTCAAGAGCTTCATTGCTTGTTTCCTTCGCGAGGGCGTCTTGTCGAAGTCAGCTCCGAAGTTTGTAAATATTAAAGACCCCTTTTGGTTTGGTCCGAAGAAGCTGCCGACTAATGAATCGGATCTACCGTAATATTACATCCCCATAATGTCACCGATGTCTTTCGAATCTATTGCAGCTCCCGGCATGGATGAGGAGACGTTCTTTGTTGGGTTTATCAGCGTCTGGCTCAGCTGGTTCGTCATTCCTATGCACCGCCGCTTTATGAGAGTTTCGGTCGTTTATCCAGCTCACTGTATTGCTGAGGGAGCGCGGCTGGCCATTGGCATCCCGGCATTGGCGCATCTTTACCACGGGTTAGGTGCTGCAGCTAACACTTCCACCCCCGGCGTAGATGTGGTAAATTTTTCGCTTCATTACTTTACGTCTTGGATCGAAATGCACGTCTTGGGTGCTTTCGCCATGCATCAAAGGCCCGCATTCTACGACGCCTATACCTTCCCGCGGCTTATGCGATTGGTGGATGCATCTGCTGCTGACCCGACTCAATTCGGGGCTATTCGGACGTTGATTTCTCCTTATGTTACTGCTGGCGGGTTGGTATTTAATGATCGGGTGTTATCTTCTTCCGCGGGTTTAGCCCAGCCGCTTTGGGATCGGTCGATAGACAACGTGCCCTCTTTGATGCCTCGGGAAGCCGCACGCTTATACGCAATCAGACCGGGTTACTTGGTGTTCCATCAGGACAGTGCGGCTCTCTTCATGCGGTACAATCCGCATCGCTTTGCCCGGAAGTTTGGCTATGATCAGGGCGTCCCGTTTGAAGCTTTCATAGTCGCGTTGGCTCCTTCGCTCGAGGCCGTCCGAGATGCCGCCCACCACTTTGTGAGGCTGAACACCGGTTCTCAGTTCATGATCCCCGATGGTGATTACATTCCCCGATGCGTGGGGTCGTTCACGGGCTGGTATCTCTATCGGGTGAACCCGATTATTATTGAGGAGAGAAGGGTGCTTCTTGGCCACGGTGCCCCTATTCAGGTTCCGGCCACGGGAGCTGCGCTGTGACCGCGTGCCCCAGTTCGCTTCACCCTAAGGGATACCGGCGCTGCGCTTATTCCTGGAGAGTCAGGAGTAGATCTTACTCCAATAGCTGGTATGCCCCTGGGTACTCGATCGCGGGGTAGACGGGCTCCGGTAATAGTACCACCACCCGAGGCAGCACCACTCTCCATGGCGTCGACGATGGCAATGTCATCTCCAGTTGTGGCGCCGAGTGAGGGTGGTAGGGCTGAGGTTGTTGAGGGTGTTGAGGGCGATGTGGGTCATCGCCGTACTAAGGCTTCGCGGGGAAAGAAGCGGTCGTCCTCGGCGACCGGATCTGGGTCCAAGCGTCGAAGGAAGGTTGCTACTAACTTGCTCGACTCTTTAATAGAGTCTAAGCCCATTCTTGAAGATGAACCGTTGGCCTTGCAGGAATCAGATGCTGGGCTACTTTTCCCGGGTTTGGCCGCTGAGGAAGCCACACAGTTGGCTGAGGCTATAAGGCGTTCCAAAGACGCGTCTCATAACGCCAGGGTTCTGAAGAAGCCCTATCCCGCTGTAATCTTTTACGAAGACCCCTCATGGATTCGGCGGCGGTTTATCGGTCCTTTGGAGGAATGGGGGGAAAGGGCCCTGAAGCAGGCCGCTTCAGAAGACGCAGCGGACGCACTTTCTTTGTGGACCGGCGGTCATGAGCCTACCCTTGAACCCCGGCGAGCACGCCTCCTTAAGAAGGAGCAGCGGCTTGAAGAAGCCATATTGAAGGCTTCTTTGCGCATCGGTACGTTGTTGTTCTTTTTTGTAGTTTTTCAGATTATTTACGCCTGTATATATGTATCCTTACTCTTATGTGAATTGTGCAGAATCTTCGACGTTGGGGGAGCTCCCTACGGGCTCGTTGAAGCTAAAGCCTGTCGAAATTCCCGATGAAGCGTTGCTCGATATGGAGGGGGCTGATGAGGCTGCTCCTCTTACAATAGAGCTTCCAGTGGTAGTTCTTGATCACGGAGCGCCCGCTCCTTTGGGGGAGGCTCCTTTGGTGGTCACCGACCCATTGACTCTTCCCGAGGGCGGCCCAGAGGCTGAGATGGAGGTAGTCGGGACTACCCTTCCTTTGTTGGAGCCCGAGGTCATGGTAGAGGCCGTCGAAGCCGCTATCCCCTCGACTTAGAACGGGAGGAGTGTTGAAGGTAACCTTCTGCATTTTAAATTAGCAATCTTTCCGTGATCTGAACTCTTTTGTTTTCCTCAGAATTGCGCGGACTGGCGGCCTCTATCGCTGATTTGTCGCCTCGGCAATCGTTTCAGCGTTTATTGGAGATGGCAGCTCCGCAGGCGATCTCCCCTCAGCGCATTGTCCTTTCCTCTGGGCAAGGTTAGCGTCATTCGCCATTTTTTTTTACCATAGCATTGTTGCCATTTTTATGAAATGACGTTGATGTCCCTTATAGTTTTGGAAGCTGATGACGAGGTCGAAATCGTTGAAGGGCCAGGGAAACCTTCAGCTCCTACTTGCATGACTGTCGGTAAGCGACATTTCATTATAATCCCATTCGTTCTTTGCTTAAGAATTTTATTGACATCTTTCAAATTTGAACAGCCCTGCCAGTCTCCATGGCGGTGGAATCGCGCATCGTGATGCCGCCCGGCCCTTATGCTTTGCGGGCTTCAGAACGCTTGGCCCAATTAAGCCTTGTCTCCCTATCATCTTTCATCGAGGAGCTCCGTGCTGGAAGCGCGACCACAGCCGAAGCGTTTGCTGCTGAAGCTAACGGCTCTCTTCCTTTTCTTGCCACCTATCATAACGAAGAGGTGGTGCGGGTCTGTGTGGAGTTCTGTCGAAAGGTGGAGGCTTGTTTGCACGCCCTTGAGTGTTTCCACCTTTCCTCGGATGCTATGGCTGCAAAGGCGGAGTTACGGGAGCTGATAGCACGGTGCGCGGCAAACATGACGTCGTGCAAGAAGAGGCTCGGCCGTAAATTCTCGGAGAGGGAGTTGGCTTCTAAAGCGCTGAGCGAGCTTCAGGCCAGCCTCACAGCCAAAGCCAACAAAGCGTATGAGCTCTGGCGGGTGCTTCAGGAGTCCATCAAAGAAGTGGTGGCTCTTGATAAAGCTGTCGTGTTCACTCGCGAGAGGGTTGAGGCTCACAAGGCTACCTAGAAAGAGCTTGAAGGTCGGCTTGCCTCGTATCAGGCCCAGCAGGCTCAGGCAGAGGCCCGTCTCCTGGCGATCCTGAATCATGAAGCCGTGACTCAGCAGAAGAAGGATGAGCTAGTAAAATTGCTGAATCGCCCGCCGGCTTGAAGACTTGTATCTTTTCCATTCTTTTTTTTTTGTACATACTCATGGACGAGAGTATTTTCTTTTTGTTCTTTCACGAATTGTACTTTGTATCCATTTTGGTTTATGAATAAAAGATACATTTTTCTTCTCAATGGTGTGTCCCTTTTCATTGAATGTGTTTTGAGGACAATTTATGTTGATCTCCTTGCAGGGCAGCGGTAGCTTAGGATTCAGGGTTAAGATCTGCTTCCTAAGACTTTTGCGCTTTATGAGCCACGAGGGTCTCATAAAGAGTTTTTTCTCCCTACAGGTCGAGAGGATCCCGTATGTGTGAGTTCTTCTTAAGAATCGTGAGGATTCTTAAGCGGGTTTTCCCTTGAGAGTCGTAAGGATCTCACAAGAGAGTTTTCTTCCTTACAGGTCGTGAGGACCTGCAAGTGCTGTATGTGGTCGTCCTTATCCGTGTTTCATGGGGTCAGGGGTTGCTCAAGGTATCGTAGTTTAAAGACGTCGCGGTCAAGGTTAAGGACGTCATAGTCCGTGGATTTAAGGACTCTACAGTCCGATGTTAGTTTTAAGACATCACGGTCAAGGTTAAGGACGTCATAGTCCGTGGATTTAAGGACTCCACAGTCCGATATTAGTTTTAAGACATCACGGTCATGGTTAAGGACGTCATAGTCCGTGGATTTAAGGACTCCACAGTCCGATGTTAGTTTTAAGACGTCACGGTCAAGGTTAAGGACGTCATAGTCCGTGGATTTAAGGACTCCACAGTCCGATGTTAGTTTTAAGACATCACGGTCAAGGTTAAGGACGTCATAGTCCGTGGATTTAAGGACTCCACAGTCCGATGTTAGTTTTAAGACATCACGGTCAAGGTTAAGGACGTCATAGTCCGTGGATTTAAGGACACCACAGTCCGATGTGTGGTTGCGAGGACCCGTCACCTCTTTGAAGACGTTGAGGAATTACAACGCCAGGTATCAAAGGAGTGAAGAGATGTACCCCTAAACCAAGGTGGAATCAATATAGAATCAGGGTGGTTGATTGTTAGTTTTAAGACATTACGGCCGAGGTTAAGGACATCATAGTCCGAGGATTTTAAGGACTCTACAGTCCGGTGTTTGCTCTGGATGCTTCACACAGGTTCACTGCCGTGCTTAGCGAGGACCAGGCTCCGCTCTAGGCGTTTTCCATGGGGTCAAAGAGTGACTTTATCCGCATTCCACGTAACCAGGAATTTTGCACTAGATGCTTCACACGGGTTCACTGCCGTGTTCGGCGAGGACTAGGCTCCACTATGGATGCTTCATACGGGTTCACTGCCGTGCTCTGCGAGGACCAGGATCCACTCTGGACGTTTTCCACGGGGTCAAAGAGTGACGTTATCCGCGTTCCACGTGATCAGGAATTTTGCACTAGATGCTTCACACGGGTTCACTGCCGTGTTCGGCGAGGACTAGGCTCCGCTCTGGATGCTTTACACGGGTTCACTGCCGTGCTCTGTGAGGACCAGGATCCGCTCTGGACGTTTTCCACGGGGTCAAAGAGTGACGTTATCTGCGTTCCACGTAACCAGGAATTTTTCACTTGATTCTTCACACGGGTTTACTGCCGTGTTCGGCGAGGACTAGGCTCCGCTCTGGATGCTTTACACGGGTTCACTGCCGTGCTCTGCGAGGACCAGGATCCGCTCTGGACGTTTTCCACAGGGTCAAAGAGTGACGTTATCCGCGTTCCACGTAACCAGGAATTTTGCACTAGATGCTTCACACGGGTTTACTGCCGTGTTCGGCGAGGACTAGGCTCCGCTCTGGATACTTCACACGGGTTCACTGCCGTGCTCTGTGAGGACCAGGATCCGCTCTGGACGTTTTCTACGGGGTCAAAGAGTGACGTTATCCACGTTCCACGTAACCAGGAATTTTGCACTAGTTGCTTCACACGGGTTCACTGCCGTGTTCGGCGAGGACTAGGCTCCGCTCTGGATACTTCACACGGGTTCACTGCCGTGCTCTGCGAGGACCAAGATCCGCTCTGGACGTTTTCCACGGGGTCAAAGAGTGACGTTATCCGCGTTCCACGTAACCAGGAATTTTGCACTAGATGCTTTACACGGGTTCACTGTCGTGTTCGGTGAGGACTACTCTCCGCACAGGATGCTTCATACGGGTTCACTGCCGTGCTTTTCGAGGACCAGGATCCGCTTTGGACGTTTTCCACGGGGTTAAAGAGTGACGTTATCCGCGTTCCACGTAACCAGGAATTTTGTTGATTGTATCCGCATTTCACGGAATGAGGGTTTGACTCTTGGTGATCTGTATATCGCCGGGCCATGGAACTGGGAGTTGCCGCTGCTCCGCTTTGTTTGAAGTTGTGTCCGTTGTTACGAGACGAGTGTTGGGATGATCTCTAGGTCGCTTGCGGCCCGTCGAGATTTAGCTTCTTTCTTTGATGAAATCTGGGGGGAAGTATGATCACTTCTTTGTTTACGCCCTTGGATTGTATACAGGGTGTGATGGAACATCACCTGTAGGGCATAAATTAAAACATTTTTTTATTTCTTTTTCCGCGATGCTCCATCATTTCAGCTTTTATATCGCGAAGGTCACGATTGCCCTATCATTTCGGATATTTTTCGTGGTGCCCAATCATTTCGGCTATTTATTTCATTTTTACTCGCTGCTTTTTATTGCGAGTCGCCCCATCATTTCGGCTATTTTTCATGCATACATTTTTACTTGCTGCTTTTTACTGCAAGTTGCCCCATCATTTCGGCTATTTCGTATGCATGTGTGGCTTGCTGGCTTTTTGCCATAAACCTAAGATTAGACACCGATTTTGGCATCAGCGCCGCTACAACTGGGATATTGCCAGGAGCGAATCATCATTTGCCTCTGTCGATGTCAAACAAAGATGGCTTGGTGAACAGGGTTAAGGTCCTGTCGACTAAGGCTTTTGACTTCATGAGCCGTAAGGGTCTCACAAAAGTATTTCTCCCTACAAGTCGTGAGGATCTTATAGGTGTATTTTCCCCTTAGGAATCGTGAGGATTCCTAAGTGTATGCCCCTCTGTAAGTCGTAAGGATCCTACAAGAGGGTTTCCTCCTTATAAGTCGAGAGGACTCATAAGGGTTGTTCATCATATAGACGTATCCCTAGTCACGGGTGGGATTTTGCTGGGGAAATGTTTATTCACGCCCGTGGATTGTATACAAGGGCCAGTATGGGCCGCTTGTAGGGCGTTGTCGAAGGTTATGGGGGGTTTTGCTTAAGCACAGGTTTAGGTCTCTGTAACTTAAGACTTTCAAGTCTTATGAGCCGTGAGGGTCCCATAAGAGAATTCTCCTTGCGAGTCGTGAGGATCTCGCAAGTGTATGTTCTCCTTAGGAATCGTGAGGACTCCTAAGTGTGTTGCTCCCTTGTGAGTCGTAAGGATCTCACGCGGGTGATTTCTCCTTACAGGGTCGTGAGGACCCCGCAAGTGTCCTTTAACGAGGTTGCGCCCTTTCGGGTTTTCACAAACACTCGCTGGTAGCCCTGCTGTTTTTACTCACGGAGCCCTTTCGGGTTTTCATCCGTGCCCTTTTTGCTTATGGACATACCGTTGTTATTTTTTATTCTTTTTATTTTCATCTTTTTTTTTACGAGGTCGTGCCCTTTCGGGTTTTCACGAACACTCGCCGGTAGCCCTGCTGTTTTTACTTACGGAGCCCTTTCGGGTTTTCATCCGTGCCCTTTTTGCTTATGGACATACCGTTTTTATTTATTATATTTTTTTCTTTTTTTTTATTTATCTCGTCAGCCTAAGGATGCTGCGGTAGTGGTTTTAAGGACGTTTCGGTCCGTCGTTAGTTTAAGGACGTTTCGGTCCGTCGTTAATTTAAGGACATTTCGGTCTGTCGTTAGTTTAAGGATGTTTCGGTCCGTCGTTAGTTTAAGGACGTTTCGGTCCGTTATTGAGAGGGCCAGCTACTACTTATAGAGCTTGAGCTTAGGAAGATAGCGAGCGGACATAGTCGTCGTCATCTATCATTAACCCAGGCTGTAGCTCATTAAGCGTAGTATTTCTTTAGGAAGCGACCGTTTATTGGCCTGAAAGGCCTTTCACCGTGCATATCCATGAGTAGATAGGCTCCACCCTGGTAGACCTTGTCTATGATGTATGGGGCTTCATAGTTCGACTCGAATTTTCCCCGCTTGGCGCGATTGGGGATCATAGGCCTTTTGACCACTAGCACGAGTTCGCCTTGGCGGAATGCCCTCGGCCTGGTCAATCTTTCATACGAGCACGTCATTTTCGCTTTATAAGCCTCTAGATTTTGTTGCGCTATGAGCTGGGTTTCATCGAGGGCGTCAAGCTCCTCAAGCCGGAGGTGAGCATTTTCTTCGTCTGTCAACTCGTGGTGGACTGCCACTCGTAGAGAAGGTAGCTCTATCTCGAGGGGGAGTACGGCTTTCGTACCGAATACCAATGCGTATGGCGTCGTGTTCGTGGCCGTCTTGAACGTAGTTCGATATGCCCAGAGAGCTTCTTGCAGTCTCTCGTGCCAGTCCTTCTTATTTCGGGACACCGTCTTCTTCATGATCTTTGTCAAGGTCTTGTTGAAGGCCTCAGCTAGGCCGTTAGATCGTGGATTATAAACTGAGGAGTATCTCCGGTCTATATTATGCTGTTGCGCGAAGTGGCTAATCTTATGGCTTCTGTAGGCTGGCCCGTTATTAGAGATAATCCGTCGTGGAGTTCCAAACCAATAAATGATGTGCGTCTTGAAAAAGTGGAGAATATTCTCCGTCTTCACTTCTCTCAACGGTATTGCTTCTGCCCATTTGGAGAAGTAATCAGTCGTCGCCAGGATGAAACGATGTCCCCTAGACGATGCCGGTTCGATGGGGCCGACTATGTCAGTTCCCCATATTTCGAATGGCCAGCTAGCCACCGTCGGATGTAGTGGATTCGGATGCTGGTGGATGAAATCCTCATGGATTTGGCATGAGTGGCATTGCTTCGCATACTCGAGGCAGTCCTGGATCATCGTGGGCCAGCAGTAACCCATCCGTTTAATTTTTAACTTCATCTTCGGGCCTGCTTGATGAGAACAACAGATTCCGTCATGAACTTCCTGAACGACTCTTTTTGCTTCGTCAGGTCCCAGGCATCTCAACCACAGAGAGTCGAATGACCTCTTGTACAGAGTATCATTGACGACAGCGAAAGATAGAGCTCGTTTCATGAGCTGATGTCTTGAGGACGCTTCTTCGGGCATTCGGTGGGACTGAAAGTAGTCTATGAAGACTTCCCTCCAGTCCTCAGCCTTCTCACGGTCTTTTATTTGTAGGGTCGTCTGCTCAGTCGCTCCCTTCTCTTCGGATGATTCCGAAGATATTTCTGCTGAGGCGAGCACTCGACGGCTTTGTACCACGATTTTAATGTCATCGAGGTTCTCGTCAGCCAGTTTTTTAGCGAGCTTAGCTAACGCATCCGCTTTGCTATTTTCCGCGCGTGGTATGCTTTCCAAAGTATAGGAAGGAATTTAGGTCAACAGTTGTTGCACCTTTTCACCGTACTTCACCAACTCCGGTTTGCACGTTTGGTAGTCGCCGTTTACTTGACTAACGACCAGTTGAGAATCCCCGTATATGAGCAGGTTTTCAATTCCCATGTCAATGGAGATCTCGAGGCCTGCTATCAAAGCTTCATATTCGTCTTCATTGTTCGTCCTCGGTTCTGTTAAGGAGAAAGCAAAGCGCATTATCCCTCCTTGTGGAGTTACGAAGATGAGGCCTACCCCCGATTTGATCATTGGGGTACTGTGTTTGCGCTTCTTTACGGAGGACGCTCCATCGAAATAAAGTTCCCATCGGGTATCACCACCGTCGATCGCGTCAAATGCATGTCCGTCCGGCAAATCACAATTTAGAGGAGAACCGGCAGGTACTGGATACTCAGCAAGGAAGTCGGCGATGGCTTGGCCTTTCACTGCCTTAAGAGGCTGATAGGTTATTGAAAACCCCATCAGGAGCAAGGCCCATTTAGCGAGTCTCCCAGTCAATATGGCCTTTGACATTAGATATTTTAGGGGGTCCACCTTTGATATAAGACGGACTTCATGTGCCAATGCATAGTGCCGGAGTTTTGTTATCGCAAAGATTAACGCCAGGCAATGTTTTTCGATAGGGGAGTAGTTGCTTTCTGCCCCCAGAAGAACTCGGCTTAAATAGTAGAGCGCTCTCTCCTTCCCTTGGTCGTTTTCTTACGCCCATAATGCGCCTAAAGAACCTTCTAGGGCGGTTGTATAAAGAATGAGAGGCTTTCCCTTAACCGGAGCAGCCAACACTGGAGGGTTCTGTAGGTACTGCTTGATCTCGTCCAGTGCGCCTTGGCATTTGTGATCCCAAACGAATGGAGTTCCCTTCTTCATCAAGTGACTGTAAGGACGGCACTTGCCTGACAGGTTGGCGATAAACCGCCGGATGTACGCGAGCTTCCCCTGGAGAGACCGCAGCTTTTTGAGAGTCCTTGGCGGTGACATTTCCATGATCGCCTTGATCTTAGATGGATCTATTTCGATACCTCGGTGTCGGATGATGAATCCCAGGAATTTGCCCGAGGAGACTCCGAACGCGCATTTGAAGGGGTTCATCTTCAAATTATATTGCCGAAGGCGTTGAAATACGGTCTTCAGATGCTCTAAATGCACTTCGTATGACATGCTCTTCACTACAAGGTCGTCAATATAGCACTCGACGATTTCATGTATGAGATCATCGAAGATCTTTGTCATGGCCCTTTGATAGGTGGCGCCGGCATTCTTTAAACCGAAAGGCATAACTTTATAGCAGAATATACCCAAAGGAGTCCGAAAAGCGGTGTGCTTCTGGTCTTCGGGATGCATCTTTATCTGATTGTACCCTGATGAACCATCCATAAAGGAGAAAACCTCATGAGTGGACGTGTTGTCTATCATCAGCTCGGTGACCGGTACCGGGAAATCGTCCTTCGGACAGGCTTTATTGAGATCCCGGAAGTCCACACATATGCGCACTGTCCCATTCATCTTCATTACCGGGACGATGTTGGCGACCCAATCAGGATACTGTACCTCCTGGATAAACCCGGAATCGATTAGTTTCTTGACTTCGGCGTTAATGCTCATTTCAAGCTCGAGCCGCATCCGTCTCGGAGCCTGTTTGACTGGCTTGATATCCGGGGATATTGCTAATTTATGCACCGCAATCTCTGGATCTAATCCTGGCATCTCGGAATAGTTCCACGTGAAGCAATCTCTATGCTGTAGAAGCACGTCTTTTAGCGCCGCCATCCTTTCCTCAGATAGCAGCTCGCTAACGAATGTCGGTCGCGGATCGTCTACCGATACCAACTCAATCTTCTTGAGGTTATCTGCAGTAGTATGTATGCCATCTTCCAGTTCTTTCGGAGCTGGTGGAGATTCTGAGATCACCTCATCATTGCTGTTTTCGAAGCACCAGGGAAGGTCATCCATGTTCTCGGGCTCTTCTTTTAATATTGTAATCATGTGACAAGTGCGAATCCGCTTCCAAGACCGATGAGGATCTGGCTCTGCTCTTGCGGCTTTTGGTTCGTGCTTTTGTGGCGGCGTTACCCTCCAGCTGCTGAATAAAGCAAATCTGCCTTGCTGGTACTGGTCTTCAACCCAGTTCTTGAAGGTGAAGCAGTCTTCGATAGGGTGTCCTATGGCTCGGTGATAAGAGCAATAGCCCGGATGAGAAACTTTGTTAGCTTGCTTAGGGTGCTTAGACTCCGGAAGTGCGATCATTTGATGTTTTATAGCGAGCTCGAGTAACTTCTTCGTCTTGTCTCGAGGGAAGGAATACGCTCGACTCATTTTCTTCATGAGGGACAAATCCGGACCGCGCAATGCTCGATCACATAACTCTCTAATCCTGCGTCGTTGTTGTCGACTCCTTTTTTCGCTTCTTGACTTACTTCTGCCTCTGCGTCGGGCCATTTGCACAATGGGTTGACAGGGAGGAGCACTTTTGTCTTTTGCAGCCTGTTGAAACAGACGTTGCGTCCTGGCCTTCTCGTAGATGGCCATCTCGCAGTTGTGATCTTCCCGAGCCATTTGACCCTCTTTCCCGATAAGCTTGCCCGTTCGTTCTTCAAATTACGGACTCGGCATTTCGCTTGCGGGATCCAGTTTTGCTTAGGGGTTAGCATCTCCCGACAGGGCATCCTCTTCCTCATCGAAGTTATATATGGCGTAGCTACCGTGGACTTGTCCCTACTTCCCGGATCTCGCATATCCAAGCCCGAGCGTTTCCATTCTCCCGTTGGGCAATTTGCGCTGAGTTCCAGGGACATCCCAAATCCTATTGTAGAATCGAGCTTGTCGAACAGTCTGTTTTAAGGGAACCCTTTGGCGCTTCAATAGCCTCTTTAGTCCGTTTGTGTAATATCTGGGTAAACGGATGGGTTGGAATCTGTCAATTGTAGAATCCGCGCCATGCCAGATCTCTTTCTCTACTCTCATTTCCGAGGATCGATAGAATAGGATCACCTTCTCACCCTTTCGCCTGGGAGGGACGTAAAACGTCTGCAGGTCCTGCACATTGTAAGCTTGAAGTGTTTCGAGATCCTTGTAGTGTTCCTGCGGCACCATGGTGATTTGCAAACTCTGATCATCGCCAGGGGATGCTTGTATTGACGGCCGACTGGAGAACACGGCATTAACCTCATCTTCCGAGTCACTTCCGAAGATCAACATAGGGGCGGACGGTCCCGAGTTGTTGCGTCGAGACGGACCAGAGTAAACTATCTCTTCTTCTTCTTCGGTATCGCTCCCGAAAACAGGGATGGTGGCGGCGGTTTTGTTCTCCGGCTTGCGACACCTTTCTGTATCCTCGAAATCTGGCAAAAAGTACTTCGCATCTTCGTACTTGCGGACTTCGTTCACGGAAAACGGGTTCAGCTCACCTGTTACGGTATACTCGAAACCATCCTTAAATTACTTCATACACTGATGCTGTGTAGAAGGGATGATGTTGTACTCATGTAACCAAGGGCGACAAAGCAAGGCGTTGTAGCAGGTCTTGGCGTTAATGACGTGAAACTTGATGTCCGTGACGAGCAGTCCAAAGCGTAATGTTAGTATTACAGATCTGAGAGTCCGTGACGACTGGGAGTCGAAACCGGAGATGGTAATTTTGTCACGAGCGAGGTGCTGCACGCTCATGCAGATTTCCTTTTAACACCCGAACGTTAAGGAGATTGACGGAGGATCCATTATCCATCAGGATCTTGCCTATCTTGATATCATGGCAGTATCCGGAGACATATAGGGGACAGTTGTGGTCGCACGTCCCGAGGAGAAGGTCTTCGTCACCGAAAGGGATGTCGGCCATGTGCACTTCTTCCAGTACATCCTTCATCCTTTCCGCAGCGAGGAAGGCTTGGAATTGCTCTGGTTCTTGTAACGCCTTGATTAATGAATCTCGCGCTTCTTTTGATAATAGGAGGGCATCGAGAATGCTGAGCTGAGAAGGTAGCTTCCTTAGGTGTGCTAGGATGTTGTAGTCCACCTTACCCTTCCTGGGAGGGTCTTTGACAGTCAGCTCTTTCATGACTTGGTCATCTAAGGCGATATCCTCAGTGACCTTTTCCTTTCCCTTATCTTTTCTATTTGCGGGCCCGAGATTCTTTTCCGGGAGCGTGCGATTGCGCAGCTGAATATTTTCGCAGGCTTCCGATTCTTCTTCTTTCCCTAAAACGGATTCTTTAAAGAGAGGGACCAAAGCCATTTCCTCATCAGAGTCGCTCCCAAAGGTGAGAACTTGTGATCCTCCGGCATCGACCATGTAACAGCTGCCGGTAGTTCTTTTGTGTCTGTCGGTTGTACTTCCCTGCTCCCGATGAGTTCTGCGTTTCATGCGCTTAAAATGTTGCCGGTGAGCAACATATCCTTGCCACCATACCCTAAAAGCGTCACACTCATCCGTAGGGTGTGAAATCTTCTGATGATATGAGCAATAATTAGGATGCCTCTCCGCCCCATCGAGCGTGTTCTCTTCCGAGGGTGGTAGCTTCATCCCCATCGGCATGGCTTTGGCGAACCTTTTCCTTGTCCTGAATACGTTTTTATTCGCATTGGATATCTTTTGATCTGGCGAGAGTGCTTCAACTCTTTCGTTTAGTCGCCTGCGCTAGGCTCCTTCCGATTGTCACGACACAAAATTGGCCCGTGACGGCCCTAATACCACGCAACGCCTAAAGACGCAACGTACTAAAAGAAAGCCCAACCCAGAAATCTAAACCATGAAAAATACGGAAAAGATAATATAAGTTTTGAAACAATTGAAATCGCAACCCAAATTCTTTAAAAGTCTTACTTTCTTTCTTTAAAGTTTTAGCAACACCCCCTTTTTGTAAAGACAAGTCAAGATGAATGCAACACAAAAATAATGACAGTAGAGAAAAAGCTGTATATAAAAGACATCAATCCACAATAATATACATAACGTCCTCACCAAGTCTCTATGTCCATAATACACTAGTAGATGGAGAGTACAAATACAACGAATATACAATATGAAATACAGATAACCATCTAACCCACCTAAACAAAATGGTACTGTGAGCTGATGCGGTATCTGTAGCAAAAGGTGGTAGCTGGATAGCTGAATAGGGGAATAGCCTGCCTCGACTACTCTGGGGAAAAACCTGAAACACCTGTGGCACAACGGGGGTGAGTTGCCAACTCGTGAATAGTATAAAACATATGCAGGTAATCGCAGGAATGTACGTACAGCATGAATCTAAGATATGCGATTACAATAATGATGTGTCATGCAATGCTGAAATAAGGAGAGTACACTAGCAGGTACAATCAATATGCGAAGCAATAGTAACATGACAATAGTATGCACTAACTATGCAATAGAGATATGAGAAAGCAAATATGCAACTATCATAAGGGTACACTACAAGTACTACCACTACATGAATCTGTGCATAAGGTAGGTAAGGGTGAGGTATAGGGTGGAATATGTCATTTTCCACGGAAACCTGACGTCGTGGCCGGATCACAATCCATCAAGATGCTCCAATCCCAAATCCTCCAATCAGCCCCCACATAGGGCACTCACATCATATCAGTCTCACATCTCCTCAATGTACAATATCGAGTAATCTCCTATATCCCGAATGTACAATCACCAATCACATAGGTATATCCAATGTCCAATCCCAATGAATCACCTAGTATCCTAAGTCCAATCTCAAGTAAGTTTCTAGCATCCTAAAGATATATATATATGTACAGAAATAAATATGATGGGGGCAATACACATATATTAGCGTCCCATTCCACTAATATTGGTGTAAGGGTATATATAACAACGGCTAAATCCCCTGTTATATATACAAAAAGGGGTTAAAGAAATATCATGAAACCGTGTGCCAAGCATCGACACAGAAATCCTCGTAAGTCGGGCTCCGTCAGTCCGGATCAGCCCACGGGGTCCGTCTGCGGTATCGGCCCTCGGCCCCGCCAGTACAGATCCTCCCGCATCCATCTCTCGACTCTGGCCAGTAGCCTCCGGACAACTGCCAGGTCCAAACAATCACCGGTAGGTACTCACCCGCCTCCAGGCTCAATCGGCAAACCCATCGATCTTCTTGCCGAGGGGAACCATACCGGGCCCCACCATGTACTCTCATACGGCAACCACACCTCGTATGGAGTATATAATCAGCACCGATAAAACTCATGGGGGACACTCAAATATCATATCAAGGAAACCGGGTTGTTCATGTATGCATAATTTCATGAACCCCCGCGGTTCCCAAATCCCGAAAACATCATGTAAAATCCAGATAAACAATGCGCAATCCAGAAATAAATGTATGCGATATATCTGAATGCGAGCAGGTGAACACAAGTATATAGCTGAACCATATGTATGCGAAAACAAGATAAGGTACAGCTAAGTAACATCAGTAAATGTAAATATGCGACAACAACTGAATATGTGTCTAACATACAGGTGTAGCAATGTATAGGTATCTACCTATAGGAACTGATGTCGTATACCCCCCCTGGGTATAAGTAAAATATGTAGGAAATCCCTCCCGGTATAGGTAAAATATGTCGGAGGTATACCTGTAGCTGTATCGCAAAGTGAAAATATACCTATCACTAAAGGTATGATACACTATAGGTATACCGATAAGCTAGATGTCATGTATGGCAGGCAATAGTAGCTATAAGGGGTAGTGTGTGACATGGCAATTATTGACGGTGTGTGTGTAGCATGCAATCCGTGCTCGTGCAACATGAACCGTCAATAATGTGTGCAGTGTCCTACGGCTGCTAGTCACAGTATATAACTATATCAAAGAAATGCAGTAAGGCGCAATTCTACAATGACGTAGAATGTGCGACAGGTAATTGAATCCTAGCCCAGACGCATAACGCCATGCGGGCGATTCCCCTGTAGATGTTATATCTACTCACCTACACTCCACGCTAGGTGAATCCTATCATCTGCTCCCCCTGTAGCCGTGTCCGTAGCCCCTGTCTGCAAACCTGCAAATACGACATGGAAATCACATATAAGTCAAATATCCCGCGAAACGCGATATCGAATCGAAACGAGAAACTCGCGTCGCGAACTAAACGCGCGTGTGCACGATACGCTGAATCGTGTGTGTACGCGTCTAAAACCCATCGCGACACGCCGCGATACGCTGGATCACAGAACCCACTCACGTATCGCGCGTATCGCGCAAACACAACGGACACAAAAACGACATATAGTCCCAGATTTTCCTACAGGCCAAATCTTACAAAACTATACATACCAAAGACCTAGAAAACACTGCAGAGAACCATACTCGAAACCCCAACACCCCAGCCCACCTTTGGGCCGCAATTGGCGGCCAAAACAAGGAAATTGGCGGCCAGGTTAGGGAGTTTGGGGGTCGTGCTCTGGTGGTGGTGTCTAGATCTAGGTATCATGTCCCAGTATTCTCAATTTTACACTGCAAGGTCAGGGTCTATAGCAGATCACAAATGTCACAAATATCGCTTAAAAACGACAATTTTGCACAAAATAGAAACCTTATGGTATTTTAGTGAAATCAGGGGATTTCTCAGTGTGAGTGACCCTACTAACACTAAATTAACCTAAGGTAGCTAACCAAATTAACAATTTGCCATCACAACTCACAATCACCAAAATCTAGCACTAATTTAGCTAATTTAACACTAATCGAAGCAGTTAGCACACAAGCTACACAAACAAGCAATAGGGTTTAGAAAATATACCCTATGGGATCCTAGAAGCTGGTGACAAGGTGTATGGAGGGGGTGAGAGCTTCTGCAAGTGCTGGGCTCCTCCTGCTGCTGCTGTTTTGCTGCTGCTTCTGCTGCTGCCTCTAGTGCTGATGATGTTGCTGTTGTTATTGTTGTTGTTGTTGTAGTGTTGTTGTGAATGAAGATGATAATGATGCTGATGATGTTGAAGCTGCTGCTGATGGTGAGGGTGATGCAAGCTGCTGCTGCTGTTGTTGTCTTGGTTGTTGTTGTCTTGGTTGTTGTTGTTGATAAGATGATGATGATGAAGCTGATGATGGTGAGGATGCTGCTAGGGCAGCTGCTGCTGCTGCAGCAAATGTGTGTGTGTGTTTGAGAGAGTGAAAGAAAAGAGAGGAAATGAGTGAGAAATGAGAGAAAAACCAAACCCCCTCCCATTCTCTTTCTCTTCCCTCATAATGAGGCATGGCTCATGCCATGATGTCCCATGCTCTCTCTCTCTCTCTCTCAAAGTCAACAATTCAAAAATAAAAAGCCCTTTTTAAATTCATTTTCTTTTAAAAACCATCATGCTCTTAAACAACCCAAAACACCTAAACCAAACTTAACACTAGATTAAGAAATGGTTAGACCACAATTTACATCCTAGTTTATCATGCACAAGTGTGTGTGTGCCTATCAAAATTCTAATAAAATACTCATTAAATAGGATAAAATATTTAAAACTTAATTTGGTAAACTTTTTATTAAAAACCATACCTTAAAATATAATTAGCTACAAAACACATTCTAAGGTGTTACAATCTCCCCCCCCCCTTAAAAGAAATTCGTCCCCGAATTTTAAAAATATTCCGATACGCATACCTTCAAAGAGAAGATTGAAATCCTCAAATCTCGCTCGCAGCCTCCCAAGCGACTACCTCACTATACGGCTACGTCCAAGAAAACCCTTCACAGATGGCAAGACCTTTGACCGACGTTTCTCCACCTGTTAATTCATTAACACACATGGCTGCGGTGAACGAAAGATCGCGTCCAGCTAAATGGTCTGGTGCCAAATCATGTGAGAAAGGTCAAGAAGGTAGTTGTAAAATATCATCACAAGGAATACGGGGTGAAAATCCAATAACCTGGGCGGAAGTGCCAAATTGAAGGCAACGAAACTAACTCGCTTATAGGATCTCAGAAGGACCTAAATCCTGGGATAAGCTTCCCAACATCCAGCACGTCGTTCATCGGAAAGTCCATAGGAATACATGATCTGTCCCTGCGAACTCGAGTCTATGACTATCACAGTCGTCATAAGACCTTAGTTCGAAATGGACAATCTCCATCCTGACCCAACACAACTGGACCGTCTCCGAAGTCTCTAGACTAGCTGGGGTCCGAAGTCCTACTTATGCAGAGTTAGAAAACAACAGGCTGGCGATCGACACGACCTAACCCCTAAGCCTAAGGGTGGCCAATTGGAGTGTCTCCTGATAATAGCTATCGAAGGAGAACCCTAACGATGGCAAGTGACGATCCCAAGCTGCTGACGACCAAACAAAACAAATACACAATTTTAACAAAACAACTGAGCAAACTGAGTATAACCGGACGACAAGAATCCGAATGGAGTCACACCCTAACCAAACTTGGGTAGAAACCATAACGAAATTTTGGAGGTCTGCTCCCATTCCTACTTCGGAACGGTAAACGATTGCAACTCTCCAGCCGGCCTCAGATGCTCGACCTAAGCACACAACAAGACTGACACCTTGAAACGAAACCTGAAACTTCTCCTTACATTCCTGTCCACTTGTAACTATCTCACAAGTCACGCCAAGGCTGGTGGAACTTGAATGCATAGAGGGAGTTGACAGATGTGCATGTTCTAGGATTAAACGTCTCTACCCGTTAAAACCAGGTACACAAACGCGTCCTTAACTTAGCACATCATTGTCACAAATCAAGGTCTCCGAATCATTACCCAGCCGAGCATGCTCAAGCATCACTGACGACGAGCATCGGCGGGCGGTGTCTCGCGAAAACGATTTAAGGAAAGTGGTCGGGCGCGGACATGAGCAAGCTGTCCTCTCCATAGAGACGAACTACGCTATACTCAACGATCACACAAGAACTGTAAATCTGCAGAAGACTAACACAACAATCCAAATCTGCTGCAGGAAGATGTACATTAAGCCCTAGTGGTCCGTGGAAAATCTGACACGACTCTCAAACAAGAAGTGTCTCCAAATTTCCAACGCAAAACCACCGCGGCCATCTCCAGATCATGAGTGGAATATCCTTCTCGTACTTCCTCCAAATGTAGGGAAGCAAAAGCGATAACTCTTTAGTGTCACATCAGTACACCCTCGAGCCCACTCAAGAAACACTACAGTTAAACAACAAGGTCGCCCGAACCAAAAGCAAAGAAAGACTGATGCAGTTGTTAACTGAATCTTCAACTGCTGAAAACTCCGTACACACGCCTCAGTCCACAGAAAAGAAACCTCCTTACTGGTCAATTCAGTCGACGGTGCAGCACTACTCTAGCAATCCTGCATGAAACGGCGGCAAAACCCTGCTATGCCCAACAATCTGCGGATCTCCGTCCTGCACACAAGTCTGGGCCTAAGCTGTACGGCCACGATCTCCCTCGGAACCATACAAAACCGTCTCCCGTGACTACAAGACCTAGGAGTCAACACAAACAAGCCTGAAGAAACACTCTGAGAATTTAGCAACTGCTGGTACTCTCCCAGTATCTGCATACAAATCCTCGGTGCTACTCCTGTCCCTCAAGACGCATTAAGTAGACCAGGGTGTCGTAAGTAACACAACAGAAACTGGTCGAGGAACGGCCTGCAAAAATCTGGTTCATCACATCTACGAATGCTGCTAGGGCGACAGTGAATCCAACGACTCACCAAAAACACACAAAGCCCGTAGCACGCACAAGGCAGTCTTCGGAATGCCATCACTCCGAATCCGCAATAATGATGACCTGATCCCAAACACACTTAGAAAAATGTCTCGCACTCTGGAGCTGATCGAAGAAGTCGCCACGGCGAGGTGAAGGATACCCATCCGCACCGTAAGCCGGTTCAATTGACGATCCGTCGATACGAAATCCTAAACTGCCGTCTTCCTCCTGGATGAACAGAAATAGGAGTTTCCAAAAGCGAAACACTCAGACGCACAAAACTCCCCAAACCAAAACTCTGCAGCTGATCCTTAAGCTCCCTCAGCTTCGCCGGCTCATCCGGAACAACGTCGGAAAAACTCTCGCACGAAAAGAACCCGGTCCAACAATCCCACTGTGGCGCCGGTATCACGAATGAACGCCAAGAATCCACGACATCTCCTCAGT
The DNA here is from genome assembly GCA_030015575.1 of Agapanthus africanus. Lineage (NCBI taxonomy): Eukaryota > Viridiplantae > Streptophyta > Magnoliopsida > Asparagales > Amaryllidaceae > Agapanthus > Agapanthus africanus. Next base: position 815,416,225 of record JASDDO010000019.1, on the reverse strand, counting down.
AGCCGACTAGCGAAAAAGGCTGAATTCAAGCTGTGAGAGGCGGCACAACTATCCACCTGCACAACAAGAACTGACTTGCTGGGGAAAACAAAACCTAACTCGTTTCCTCACGGTAGTCCACAGACGCCTAACACGTAGTTAACCAGTCCGTGCCCAGGAGAACGTCAAATCCAACATCTCTAGAAGGACCAAAACGACGGACGAATCTCTATCTCCTATCCGATTGGCACACAACTGAAATACGTGTCGCGCAGCAAAAGAATCGCTGACAGAAGTTAAAACAACTACTACTAATCTACCCAACCACGGTACAGGCAAGAAACAAACAATACACCAAGAGAAAATATAACTCGAGGGTACCTGAAAACTCCACATTGGACGTCTGCGCGTCTCGATGAGTAGAAGCAAACTCCTGTGTCTGCCCTCTACTCGCAGCTGGATGAACTCCTCTGGTAGACTGAGCCCTCTGAGCGAATCTTCCACGTCCACGGCCTCTCTGAAAACGATCATGACGAGGTGCTAAGGAACAATCCCTGACGAAGTGCTGAAGGCTCCCGCATCGAAAACATCCACGTGCTGACTGCTGACCATCCTGGGGGTAAGAGCTGAACGACTGTCCTCGTCCTAAGCCTCTGCTACTCCCGCGACGGCCACGAAATCTGTCTCGACGACCAAACCTCTGCCTCTGGGCTGGTACGCTGGTACGAGTCCTCCACTGTCCTGGAATATGTGTCTCGTCAACTGGAGCTGCAACCACTGGTGCTATGTAGGTGACGGACTGCTGCATGCTGACTGTAAGGGACAGCTGAGTAACAGGGGTGACAACCTCCTGTCGTAGCTCCCGAACGACGTCAACTAAAGAACTCATCGTCTGGCGGAACTCCTGCATCTCTACCAAAAGTCTATCCATGGTATAGGTCGTAGGCTGATCCGTCTGCACCTGTGCAACTAGAGTGCCATCCTGGTCAGTACTCGACTCACCCGAGCCAACTCTGACCTCGGCCCTCGCTGCATCGCTCTGAGTCCCCATAGTCATCGGCGGCAAGGCTATAAATAGATATAAGATGAGATTCGATAAGAATGAGGAAATCGAATCTCAAAGATATGAATCATAAAGGAAGGAATGTCAAGCAAATTGTACTTAGGTCACTTAATGCAAGGTACCGCGCTGTGGGTATGCTGCAGACATACACACACTACGTTACTCTGCTTAAGCTACCTACTCCATCATACTAAGGTCATCCTACACTCCGAAAGGTAAAACCTCGCTCTGATACCAACTTTGTCACGATCCAAAATTGGCCCGTGACGGCCCTAATACCACGCAACGCCTAAAGACACAACGTAGTAAAAGAAAGCCCAACCCAGAAATCTAAACCATGAAAAATACGGAAAAGATAATATAAGTTTTGAAACAATTGAAATCGCAACCCAAATTCTTTAAAAGTCTTACTTTCTTTCTTTAAAGTTTTAGCAACACCCCCTTTTTGTAAAGACAAGTCAAGATGAATGCAACACAAAAATAATGACAGTAGAGAAAATGCTGTATATAAAAGACATCAATCCACAATAATATACATAACGTCCTCACCAAGTCTCTATGTCCACAATACACTAGTAGATGGAGAGTACAAATACAACGAATATACAATATGAAATACAGATAACCATCTAACCCACCTAAACAAAATGGTACTGTGAGCTGATGCGGTATCTGTAGCAAAAGGTGGTAGCTGGATAGCTGAATAGGGGAATAGCCTGCCTCGACTACTCTGGGGAAAAACCTGAAACACCTGTGGCACAACGGGGGTGAGTTGCCAACTCGTGAATAGTATAAAACATATGCAGGTAATCGCAGGAATGTACGTACAGCATGAATCTAAGATATACGATTACAATAATGATGTGTCATGCAATGCTGAAATAAGGAGAGTACACTAGCAGGTACAATCAATATGCGAAGCAATAGTAACATGACAATAGTATGCACTAACTATGCAATAGAGATATGAGAAAGCAAATATGCAACTATCATAAGGGTACACTACAAGTACTACCACTACATGAATCTGTGCATAAGGTAGGTAAGGGTGAGGTATAGGGTGGAATATGTCATTTTCCACGGAAACCTGACGTCGTGGCAGGATCACAATCCATCAAGATGCTCCAATCCCAAATCCTCCAATCAGCCCCCACATAGGGCACTCACATCATATCAGTCTCACATCTTCTCAATGTACAATATCGAGTAATCTCCTATATCCCGAATGTACAATCACCAATCACATAGGTATATCCAATGTCCAATCCCAATGAATCACCTAGTATCCCAAGTCCAATCTCAAGTAAGTTTCTAGCATCCTAAAGATATATATATGTACAGAAATAAATATGATGGGGGCAATACACATATATTAGCGTCCCATTCCACTAATATTGGTGTAAGGGTATATATAACAACGGCTAAATCCCCTGTTATATATACAAAAAGGGGTTAAAGAAATATCATGAAACCGTGTGCCAAGCATCGACACAGAAATCCTCGTATGTCGAGCTCCGTCAGTCCGGATCAGCCCACGGGGTCCGTCTGCGGTATCGGCCCTCGGCCCCGCCAGTACAGATCCTCCCGCATCCATCTCTCGACTCTGGCCAGTAGCATCCGGATAACTGCCAGGTCCAAACAATCACCGGTAGGTACTCACCCGCCTCCAGGCTCAATCGGCAAACCCATCGATCTTCTTGCCGAGGGGAACCATACCGGGCCCCACCATGTACTCTCATACGGCAACCACACCTCGTATGGAGTATATAATCAGCACCGATAAAACTCATGGGGGACACTCAAATATCATATCAAGGAAACCGGGTTGTTCATGTATGCATAATTTCATGAACCCCCGCGGTTCCCAAATCCCGAAAACATCATGTAAAATCCAGATAAACAATGCGCAATCCAGAAATAAATGTATGCGATATATCTGAATGCGAGCAGGTGAACACAAGTATATAGCTGAACCAGATGTATGCGAAAACAAGATAAGGTACAGCTAAGTAACATCAGTAAATGTAAATATGCGACAACAACTGAATATGTGTCTAACATACAGGTGTAGCAATGTATAGGTATCTACCTATAGAAACTGATGTCGTATACCCCCCATGGGTATAAGTAAAATATGTAGGAAATCCCTCCCGGTATAGGTAAAATATGTCGGAGGTATACCTGTAGCTGTATCGCAAAGTGAAAATATACCTATCACTAAAGATATGATACACTATAGGTATACCGATAAGCTAGATGTCATGTATGGCAGGCAATAGTAGCTATAAGGGGTAGTGTGTGACATGGCAATTATTGACGGTGTGTGTGTAGCATGCAATCCGTGCTCGTGCAACATGAACCGTCAATAATGTGTGCAGTGTCCTACGGCTGCTAGTCACAGTATATAACTATATCAAAGAAATGCAGTAAGGCGCAATTCTACAATGACGTAGAATGTGCGACAGGTAATTGAATCCTAGCCCAGACGCATAACGCCATGCGGGCGATTCCCCTGTAGATGTTATATCTACTCACCTACACTCCACGCTAGGTGAATCCTATCATCTGCTCCCCCTGTAGCCGTGTCCGTAGCCCCTGTCTGCAAACCTGCAAATACGACATGGAAATCACATATAAGTCAAATATCCCGCGAAACGCGATATCGAATCGAAACGAGAAACTCGCGTCGCGAACTAAACGCGCGTGTGCACGATACGCTGAATCGTGTGTGTACGCGTCTAAAACCCATCGCGACACGCCGCGATACGCTGGATCACAGAACCCACTCACGTATCGCGCGTATCGCGCAAACACAACGGACACAAAAACGACATATAGTCCCAGATTTTCCTACAGGCCAAATCTTACAAAACTATACATACCAAAGACCTAGAAAACACTGCAGAGAACCATACTCGAAACCCCAACACCCCAGCCCACCTTTGGGCCGCAATTGGCGGCCAAAACAAGGAAATTGGCGGCCAGGTTAGGGAGTTTGGGGGTCGTGCTCTGGTGGTGGTGTCTAGATCTAAGTATCATGTCCCAGTATTCTCAATTTTACACTGCAAGGTCAGGGTCTATAGCAGATCACAAATGTCACAAATATCGCTTAAAAACGACAATTTTGCACAAAATAGAAACCTTATGGTATTTTAGTGAAATCAGGGGATTTCTCAGTGTGAGTGACCCTACTAACACTAAATTAACCTAAGGTAGCTAACCAAATTAACAATTTGCCATCACAACTCACAATCACCAAAATCTAGCACTAATTTAGCTAATTTAACACTAATCGAAGCAGTTAGCACACAAGCTACACAAACAAGCAATAGGGTTTAGAAAATATACCCTATGGGATCCTAGAAGCTGGTGACAAGGTGTATGGAGGGGGTGAGAGCTTCTGCAAGTGCTGGGCTCCTCCTGCTGCTGCTGTTTTGCTGCTGCTTCTGCTGCTGCCTCTAGTGCTGATGATGTTGCTGTTGTTATTGTTATTGTTGTTGTAGTGTTGTTGTGAATGAAGATGATAATGATGCTGATGATGTTGAAGCTGCTGCTGATGGTGAGGGTGATGCAGTCTGCTGCTGCTGTTGTTGTCTTGGTTGTTGTTGTCTTGGTTGTTGTTGTTGATAAGATGATGATGATGAAGCTGATGATGGTGAGGATGCTGCTGGGGCAGCTGCTGCTGCTGCAGCAAATGTGTGTGTGTGTTTGAGAGAGTGAAAGAAAAGAGAGGAAATGAGTGAGAAATGAGAGAAAAACCAAACCCCCTCCCATTCTCTTTCTCTTCCCTCATAATGAGGCATGGCTCATGCCATGATGTCCCATGCTCTCTCCCTCTCTCTCTCTCTCAAAGTCAACAATTCAAAAATAAAAAGCCCTTTTTAAATTCATTTTCTTTTAAAAACCATCATGCTCTTAAACAACCCAAAACACCTAAACCAAACTTAACACTAGATTAAGAAATGGTTAGACCACAATTTACATCCTAGTTTATCATGCACAAGTGTGTGTGTGCCTATCAAAATTCTAATAAAATACTCATTAAATAGGATAAAATATTTAAAAATTAATTTGGTAAACTTTTTATTAAAAACCATACCTTAAAATATAATTAGCTACAAAACACATTCTAAGGTGTTACACCGATGTAGCCATCTTACGCTCCTGATCGGCTTTACTCTTCAAACGAATCTCGTCTAGAAAGTCGTCGATCATTTCATCTGTTGGCCATACAAGTTCTGGCTCAGGCTGTGCCCCTAGTTTCTCAGTGCCAGGAGTTTTCTCATCTTCCGAGTGGGAAATCATATGACAACTTGCCACATATCCCTCGGATTCATCTGACGAGCTCTCTCCATCATCTTCCCCCTGAAAGACGTGGTTGAGGAACTCTTGCAGTGTGACGGGAGTCCGCGCCTTTTGATTGTACTCCTCCAGCGCGTCAATCTGTTACTGCAAATCCGTGCGCTTGTCTCCAGGCTTCACGGGCTTCCTGGGTTTCTTTTTCTTTTTCTTCGAAGATTTTGACGGTAGGGTGTGAGTAATTGGGCCATCACCACCGATTCTTGTAGTTGGACGCGGCTTCAGCATCCCTTCAATAATTTGAGGTTCAAGCGGGTTCTTCCACCCGACCGCCGGGCACGCATGAAGATCGCTCAGCATCCTTTTGGTTTTAGCTGATAGCACGACCTCCCATGGAGCTTCTTCAATAAAGGAACAGGTTGCCCCCGGTGTATCTGCTTTCTTAGGAGTATGCGGCTGTGGCGGGTTCACCTTCCACTTTTCGGACAGTGCAAACTTTCCCTGGAGGTATTGATCTTCAATCCATCCTTTGAAGACGAAGCAGTCCTCAATCGGATGGCTTACCGTTTGATGGTAAGGGCAATAGTTGGGGTTATTCACCTCAGTGGGTTGTGGCGGTCGCCTCGGATTTAGCAAGTTCATAAGCCTATTGCGTACTGCCAGCTCGAATAACCGTTTCGTCTTGTCCCGTGGGAACGAGTAGGGACGCTTCATCTTCTCATTATAATACCGCCGTCTTTCTTCCAACTGATCCGCCAGCTTTGAGGCACTGGTTTGCTGCTGAGCATTTGCGGCGAAGGTTGCCTTCCCTTTACCTTTGTCATTCCGGGGTTCTGGCTTCGGGGGCGACGGTCTGTGACCCATCTGGTCCATCTGGGCCAACTTGTCGATCAAAGCCTGAAACGTAGTCGGCTTAAAGAACATCATGAACTGGGAGATAGTTGCATGAGGGTATAGGGTTCCCACGAACATGCCTACCGCGGGCGCTTCCTCAATGCGTTGCTCGCATTTCGACCACAAATTTCACCAGCGTATAGCATACTGGACCCACGTTTCGCCTGGTTTCACCCTTGCATTAATCAATGCCATTATTGGAGTGCGTTCGCTGGCGCTTGCGAATCGCTGAGTGAATAGCAACTCCATTTCAGCGAACGTCTTGATGGAATCGTTCAGGAGTTCCGAATACCATTCGAACGCTGTTTCTGATAAGCTGCCCACGAACTGACGAAGCAACAGTTTATCGTCACCGCCGGTGTTACCGCAAAGGGCCCTGAACTGGGCAACATGTTGGTGGGGATTGCCGGTCCCCTTATACACGTGGAATTTCGGTATTGTATAACCTGGCGGATATTTGATTTGGTCGTACCAGCTCGGATACGGTCTCCCCGTTTTTACGACTTGACCAGCTGCCTCAGTCGCATGATGAACCCAGATCTGCTGGGCTATATAGTCGTTCAAGTCGGCCTTAGGGATCGTCTCCTCCTTGGCCGTTGAGAGAGCCAGTGGAGGATTCGACGTTTCTCCCCTATCGTCTTCAAGTATGGTCGGGGGATCTTCAGCGGGAGGATCTTGTTGGATCATCATCCCAACCATGTCTTGAAATAAGTGGGCTATTTGCTTTATATTGGCCGCTTGTTCCGCAGCCTCTTTATCTTTCTTTTCCAATATCCTCCGGAGGAACTCGGCGTCAGTTTCCTGTTCTTGCTGCTGATCCGAGGATGCCTCGGGGCTTTCTTTCGGCCCAGTAAGCGCGGCCATTGCGATCATCATTTCCTGGAGCTTTTGCTGTTGCTCCTGAGCTTTGGTCACCGACGGTGTAAGCGGCCTATGACCTGTAGAAGCACGGCTGTCTTCTTTCCCCGACGCCATGTATACAGTATGGACCATCATGCCCCCAGCCTTAGGGCGTCTGGGCTCAGCGCTTTTAGCTTTCGTTGCAGGCCCGGGGATCTTCTCTGGCCTCCTCTTTTTATAAGCAGTGGAAGCTGAGGGGGCCGTTGAGGTGGGCACCCAGACAACTTTTCATGGCTTAGCCTGGTGACTGACTTCCTGTTGGATTTTCAGCTTCTTGTGCTGGCGGAAGAAATTTGGATCGATCACCGAGTCTCGGGTCTGCCGCCAAACTTTATATATTTGGGAGGACAGCCGTTGAGGAGATTAGGGCGGCGCCCCGGTCGTCAATCCGACGGCCAAATGCGGAAACGGTGATAAACTTTAATTTTGCGAACTTAGCAAACCGGCACCACCGCGCACTAAACCCCGGATCGGGCCATTAAACTAGATCTAGCTAACAACAAGACGGATCAGAGATATACCGAGTGGTCCGAGTCCTCCGGTCTTCTCGTCATCGTCCCGATCTCCCGCGGAAACTCCGGTCGTCGCTTCCTCGCCGGAAGGGCACCACATCGTCTGTATCTTTTACGGGCTCCCACCTCAATACCGAGGCAACTCGGGCACGAAGCTGGCAAGTCGACGTGCCCAAGATTTGCTGTAGAATGTATAGTGGCTAATGTCTCTTTGGGGTATTGGAGTTGCCTTTGATGTGGAGGGAAGAATGAACCTTTTTAAGGAAATGATGCTATCAATTTTGCAAGGAAATGAGATGAACAAATGATACACCAAAAATGAACCTCTCATTTTTCCTCCTCTCTCAAAATGGCCGGCCATCATAATGTGTGAGAATGGTGGAGTGATAATCTAAATCAAGAGGGAGGTGATGGTAGGATAAAGTAAGGAGGTGTCCATATACAAACATCATGATAACAAAACCCATACCCAAATCAAATCCATTCACTTCACAATAAATGCAAGAAATGGTGCAAAAGAAAAGATGCTCTCATAATAAATCCTTTTGCAATAAACCCCTCCACAAAATGTTATTTGCAAACTGCAAATAACCCCCTCCATCGTAAAAGTCCGGCCGGGAAAGAACAAAGGAAAACCGGCCGGAACGGAATGCAAACTGGCAACTCCAGAAAACTGGTCCCGTAATAAATTACAGGAAAACCCCGATACTGTGCATACACACCCGCATCTGTATTCCGTCCGGATACAAATGCAATGAGACAAAATATACACTGTACTAAACTAGGATCCAGCTTAAACCAAAGCCGGCTAGTAATATCCGTTCGATCCTGATCCGTGCAATACCGCACTTATCTGACCGAACCCTGCCATATATCTATACGGCCTCTAGTACAAACCGTCCGATCCTGATCCGTGCAATACTGCACGTATCTGATCGGACCCTGCCATATCTCCATACGGCCTCTACAGCGTTTCGCCCGAAAACTTGAGTAACTGAAAGTGTGGTGGACTCTAAAGACTCGTCAATACTATGGCTGTCGATTTAACCACTAGCACGTCAGAGGTATAAGCCAATACGTGACGGGCCACCGGCTATTGACCAAAAGGGACGTCGATGAGCGAACTCATCCTGACACCCTACTGAGCCTGTCAGTGACAATATCCGTACAGTCCGGTCCGTTCTTCTATAAGCATCGCATGTCGGACCTAGGGGGTTGGTAAAAGACAGACCCCCAAAAGCGGTACAAGTCGTGTCGGAGTGTAGCCCAGAACACCCTGAGATACTACTGGAATACCTACCAGTAAATCTCCTGCCTTGGCCAAGGACTTCGTGTAATGGCTCTCCTAGACACAGCGCGACCTCACCCCCAATACCGGGAGAGACGAACCCCCGAAGATCCGCTCACTGCCTCCATGTGGCTCGGGACTGTACCCAACTAAAACCTGTTTGCACGACTCCTTTGAGCCGTGGTAGGGTAGTAATCAAAGTACAGTGGGAACTCACACGAGACAAATGACGATCCCCAGGTCGATGAACTATCCTGTACACATGTCACCTGGGAACTGCTATCTGACGTCAGGTATAAGACCAACTAGCATGCTCCCGGCGAGTCCTGTCCGGTGTACTCATAACCCAATGAGCACCTGTATACATCTTAGGTGAACCAACTGACACCAGTGGCCTGTGAGACCGGCCACCGCCCCTCGTCGGGGTCTCGACTGTATACACTAGTCTACTCTGGAGAATCGATGCCCTGTCTCGAAACTCCCACGACTAGGGACCTTTTAAGGATGTGCTTATAGACTCCAGCTCTCACTTATATGATCGCCTTCATACTGCTGGCAGCCAAGCAAGAATCCTAGGGGCTCTATCAACGTGCAATAGTGACCTGTCAGGTCACCTAAAGCAGTACACGATGATAAAGGTAAACCAGATAGCATACTATCATCTCGAGTAAGACTGTTCTACCGGGATAGGTCCTCCCTCAATCATTGCAATCACGTGCCTGTGATCCAATAATTGACTCTGAGGGCACTATCTCCAACAATCTCCCACTTGCACTCAAGGCTAATTATTGCGATGTCGCATACTCACAGCCCGGGTGATACCGAACACCCAACTCCTCTACTAGTCAGTCGCACAAAGCCTGTTTGCGAAACTATTGCGTTCGAGGAATAGCCTCAGTGAGTGGATCCGCCTAGATGTTTCTTTCTATGTCTCTCTATATCTCAAGTTCGCGGAGAAAACCATCTCCCGAAATGAGCAATACCTGTCTTGGAATGTCTGGATGTCTGATGGGACCTAGCTCATAAATGAACTCCAAATCCAAGCTTCTTTAGACTGTATCTTCAACTGAACTTAATCAGTATCCTGCGCCATGCCTCCCTCAGTATTGCCTTGGATCACCTGTCCAAAATACTGCCCCTCGTTAGAGGGAAAACTATAACTCTGACAACCTCCTTGTCGTCCATGTCACCTTGGAAGCCTGAAATGATAACTGTCTCCCAAATGAGGTTGTCGTTATCATATCCCTAGAACATCCACTTATGTTCTAAAACTGCTTCCGACTGTTTCTCCAGGATTGGATCAATGTCAACTTATTGCATCTAGTGCAAGAACAACATCTGGTGTGGTACTTGACATCTCATGATTGACTCAATTGCCTAAGCAAGTGATCTGCCAATCATGCACATCCCTCTCTACTTTAGTCTATAAGACACCTTTAGAGAGGGTGACTCCATCACCTGTAGGTACACTACTGTGTCAGGAGTCGTCCATTCTAAATACTCTTAGAATGCTGTCAAAGTACCCTGATTGGGAAACCACCCAAATCTAGATCTAAAACCATAGATCTAGTAACCAGTATGTCAGATATAATGTCCAAGTCCCTTGTGGAGAAAACACTGTGTGACGACCAAAGTATAACCGATCGTAGTATAGGAATGTCACTTCCTACTTTGTGTATATCATCCAAAACCCGGATATTACACCCTACTACCTTCTCAACAGATCCATCCCCTATTCTTATGACGTCAAACCTATGACTGTCACATCAGAAATAGATGATCTATCTCCGCTATATCTGCTTTAGTCTATAAATAGACATAAGCCTGATGTCCACCAATGCTTCCGCTGCTCCCACTGACTACGACAACCCTCTGGCAGAGTCATATAGACGTGCACTTCTAAAGCTAGTTTAGAACGACGCTATACTCATCCTCCTGCCGGGTCTCGCAGCCTGGAACAACAACAATGGCAAGTGTGGGTAAACAAGAACTTTCCTGTCACCGTCCTTGAGGCTACCGGAGTACCTCTCGGGTGCCTGAAGTTACCCACCTTATCTGCGGAGTGGCCAATGGAATGTCAAATCAGATTGAATCTTTAGGTTCCTTATCAAATCTTCGGTAATCGTTTGCGGTTCTGGAATCACTTCCAGTTCTACCATACTCCCACTACTGTTTTTGAAAAAATCCATTTTTAATAAAACTGTGGCGAGTCAAGAGCAATATCACTATTGCTCTTCCAGATGGTAGAAAATCAACCCTCGTCATAGCCTGGGTCAACCCACAAACAGCCATTACAGAAACGTGCCTTGAGTTATCCAGAGTCTGGTTTTAATCATAAGCCGGACAACTCCCCGTACCTTAACAATGTTAAGATATGAACTGTACTATATCCAATATAGAACCAGAGGCACTGATTTAATTGAACCAGATTCAAATCATGCAGCTGTCTCCAGTGCATGTCAACTAAATGGAGAGAGGCCGATCAGCGTTACTCAACTTAGGAACGCTTCCAATTATGAGTAACCTGAAAGAGAAGCAATTTCTCTTTATCATTACTATCAACTGAATACCATACACAAGTATCTATATCTTCGATACTTGCTACACCTGGTTCTCTACTCTATTCAAATACCTATAACTCCTCAAAACCTAGACCCTGTGTTTCTACGAAACACATGTCTAAGAACTAGAGAAGTTAAAAGTAAACAGAATATAGTATGAGGACCAACCCCTTTGTCCTAATGGACACTGGACGACATACAATACTCTGTATGAGTCCGCTGAGTCTAACAACTCTTTCACTGTGTGTCGTAGGTTGAAAACTGTACTTATGGTTAAGAAGAATTACACCGCTGTTTAATGCTCCTTACCTAACCATCCACTGATATAGGTAAATGTCATCGACATAATATCAAAAGGTATATCTCACTCTATGAAAATAGACGTACAGATATATCAATTTGAAATTGGTGCACAACAGCGGATATTCAAAACCAAATATTTGCCGACTGGCAAACAGCCCAGGTGATCTCCTCAAATATCACCGATTACAACGAATCCCGATATAATGAGGATGATCACCCAATTCCCAACAACTTACTCCCACTCATCATCTGTAAAACCATAAAGATGTGAGAATCATACCTGGTAAATACATACCCTGGAGTAAGTATCTAATCGGGAAATCAGTTTTCCTTTAACAGTACACAGTGAAATTGAAACATTGAAATGTTTCGATGGGGTATCCTGGTATTCCTAGTAATGCCTCTTCCATTATCCAGATTCACAACTGTAACCGTATAATTCTTTGCCACCTCTCCAAATCCCTTTATATGTCTTTAGTCATTACCTTCTGCACACCCCTTTAGGCCAATTGGTTTTCTTCCTTCCCTACCGTTCGGCACCAGCCTATGGTTTGGAAGAAGACTATCCAATAAGCATAATGGGTGTACTGTCCTAATCCTAGGAGCACTCGCAATGCGAGAGAAGGTGAGGATAAAAGACAACCGAATAAACCTTATTCCTATTTCTCCTGGACCAGAATCCATCCCCGAACTGGAACAAGTTCCTTTCGAGTTCGTATATAACCATACGATGGAGTATCCAATAAACTGTGGATCTTCGTAGTGATACGGAGTGTCCTGGAGAAATACAAAGGTGATTTAGGATTGGCGAAGAAATACTTGGTTTGGTCGTGAATATCAGTCGCAATTTACTTTGCCCTCTTACTAATCCCTTGCTTTGTCTTAATCTTAATACCTTCTGCACACCGTTTAGGCTAATTGGTTTTCTTCATTCCCTACCGGTCGGCACCAGCCTAAGGTTTGGAAGAAGACTATCCAATTTGCGTAATAGGTGTACTATCTCCTAAACCAAGGAGTACTCACAACTTGAGAAAAGGTAAAAGGGAAAAGACAACTGAATAATCCTATCCGTTTTCTCCAGAACCGGAAACCATCCTCGAATTCCTTCGAGTTCGTATCTAACCATACGATGGTTTTGTCCAATGGAAGTGGACGTTCGCAGTAATATGGGGTGTCCTGGAGAAAAGGGTAAAAGTAGGAGTGGCAATGAGGTCTGCAACTCTGACAATCCAAAAGCCAGTGTTAAGAAGGTTCGGTCAACTTGGTCACTGAGTCATAGTCTTAGGGTCGGGTCAATGGTCGCTGCCAAAGAGAGAGAGAAAAGAAACACTCAGCGTGCACTCTACCCTAGATCAGAATGGTTACCAATTTATCTAATCTGGAAACCTCTCACTGTACCTCAAATTCTCCTCCAAACCTGAAAGAAGAATTAGTCGGGGTCACCCGAGGAGTAAACCAACTCATCAGTGGGAATCGGGATCCAACTATCATCGCATTATAACGTGACGGAATCCGCTCACGGTATCACACTCCAGAAGGTATGCGCATATCTGGCAAGTTTCAGTTCTTTTGAAACTCCCGATGTGGATTTTTACCCCATGCTCTTATGACCTTGACTATGGCCAACAAATCATAAGTCACATGTCAAGTTCTACCCGTCATTATCCAGGTTGATTTGAACCCACCCGTACAAGCCCTTGACTAGGGCCAACAAGGCTATACGACTGTCCCAAACCAACGCATCTATCTATGCTGCATGTGAATAACCAACAGCTACCAAACACTGTGCCTTGACTATGGCCAACAAACACAGCTTGAATACTATTGACTATCCATATGAAACGACGGAGGGCTACGAATGGTTTCTGGCGAAAACCTTTAACGTAATGAACTTGATATCGTTGAAGGAACGGATGGCTTTTTAGAAAATATAGTGACGAAAACCTTTACTAAAGAGGTCACTCCCGGTGAAGGGATCTCGGCTCTTTCCCCGTAGAATGGGGTGCAGGATATTCCAAATGAATACCACGATGCAAAGCAAAAGTAATCGGCTATAGTGAAGTTAATGCCCTGACGCAAACTTCTGTCCAAGGGGTCACTCCCGGTGAAGGGATCTCGGCCCTTGCCTCGTCGACTGAGGAGCAGGATATTCCAAATGAATACCACGATGCAAAACAAAAGTGAACGTCCTTGCAATAACAGCTTTTTGAAAAAGTGTTCCAACAACATCAGAATAGGTTTGTTTAACTTGCATTGATCCGAATCAATGCAGTCCCATCAATTGATCACACCACAAAGAACGAAAATATACTGACGTACGTATATGCCATCCGCATTCGCCACTGGGTCCCGTCATCACCCGTTAGGTTAGCTAACTAACGGCAGAGCGGGGACTGGACTAGCGCGGATGAAAAACATATACAACATCTACTAATATATATACCAATATATTATATTTCGCTCAAGGCGTGAATAAAATGCAACATCACAGAAATGTACAGCATCACAGGACAATACAGATATCTGGGATCCCCGGGTTTCACAGAGCCACTACTGAAACCCGACGTTCCCCTGGTCGTGTGGATAGCCTGTGCAATGAAATCCTAGACCCCTACGGGCGCGGCAAGTCACCCGCCAAAACCTGAAGCGAGGCAGCCCCTTTCAGCACCGTGAATGGACCACCCAGCACTTCACGGAATCCGGCAACTTGGGCACCCCTCCTGGGTCAACCTGTACCCCCTACGAGTGCGGCGAATAGCCCGCCAATTCCAGACTGAAGCCCCTCCGTCTCAATGCCCTGAGATGCGGGCTTGTTGCCCTCCAGAACCCGGCTATCCGTGCACCCCACCGCGGGGTAAACCTAGTACAGAAAGTAAAATATACATACAACGGGTACATCGACCGCAACCAGGTCGTGCCCCAAAAGAATAATACAATCAGGCAGTGACGGCAGTCCACATGTCGGACGCTCGCCCCGCAATATCAAATGTACATAATACTACAATACAGTACTAGCATTGCATCCAGGCTATCCCCCACGACCGATCCGCAACATCACAGCAAAAACATAGAACATGAACGTGAAAGTCACGTTCGCAAATCCGTCCAACCGAGCTATAGCAGTTAGACCGGATTTACCGATCGAGTGACATTCACGGTCGCAGATATAATGTAAATACTGTGAAATAATGTGTTTAAAATATCCGATCGATTAAAAATTAACAAGTGGGCCCCCAAGCAATACTGTAGCACTCACAGAAATTCTGGGCCCAATTTTAATATTCCAAAACCCCTATTTTTAGCCCACAAGCCCACTGGAAAAATATGATACATTGAAGACTCCAATGTGCGGCGGAACCGCGGCCCAAGGGGGGGTTTGGCCGCGGTTCCGCGCTAAAATTGTCGACTGACTGTATCGAATTTTTCCAGTGAGCTTAGAATTTCCAGTAAATCAATATTTTACAACCTGAAAAATTTTTCGAGACCAAAAAATTTCAACAGAAAACTGATGTGAACTAAATTGTAGGTTTTGGAATTTTAGTCGATCGGAAATGCAAAACACATCAAACGAAGCTAGACGAAATTAATGGCGAGGCTCTGATACCACTGTAAGTGCACGGCGGCACCCCGGTCGTCAATCCGACGGCCAAATGCGGAAACGGTGATAAACTTTAATTTTGCGAACTTAGCAAACCGGCGCCACTGCGCACTAAACCCCGGATCGGGCCATTAAACTAGATCTAGCTAACAACAAGAAGGATCAGAGATATACCGAGTGGTCCGAGTCCTCCGGTCTTCTCGTCATCGTCCCGATCTCCCGCGGAAACTCCGGTCGTCGCTTCCTCGCCGGAAGGGCACCACATCGTCTGTATCTTTTACGGGCTCCCACCTCAATACCGAGGCAACTCGGGCACGAAGCTGGCAAGTCGACGTGCCTAAGATTTGCTGTAGAATGTATAGTGGCTAATGTCTCTTTGGGGTATTGGAGTTGCCTTTGATGTGGAGGGAAGAATGAACCTTTTTAAGGAAATGATGCTATCAATTTTGCAAGGAAATGAGATGAACAAATGATACACCAAAAATGAACCTCTCATTTTTCCTCCTCTCTCAAAATGGCCGGCCATCATAATGTGTGAGAATGGTGGAGTGATAATCTAAATCAAGAGGGAGGTGATGGTAGGATAAAGTAAGGAGGTGTCCATATACAAACATCATGATAACAAAACCCATACCCAAATCAAATCCATTCACTTCACAATAAATGCAAGAAATGGTGCAAAAGAAAAGATGCTCTCATAATAAATCCTTTTGCAATAAACCCCTCCACAAAATGTTATTTGCAAACTGCAAATAACCCCCTCCATCGTAAAAGTCCGGCCGGGAAAGAACAAAGGAAAACCGGCCGGAACGGAATGCAAACTGGCAACTCCAGAAAACTGGTCCCGTAATAAATTACAGGAAAACCCCGATACTATGCATACACACCCGCATCTGTATTCCGTCCGAATACAAATGCAATGAGACAAAATCTACACTGTACTAAACTAGGATCCGGCTTAAACCAAAGCCGGCTAGTAATATCCGTTCGATCCTGATCCGTGCAATACCGCACGTATCTGACCGAACCCTGCCATATATCTATACGGCCTCTAGTACAAACCGTCCGATCCTGATCCGTGCAATACTGCACGTATCTGATCGGACCCTGCCATATCTCCATACGGCCTCTACAGCGTTTCGCCCGAAAACTTGAGTAACTGAAAGTGTGGTGGACTCTAAAGACTCGTCAATACTATGGCTGTCGATTTAACCACTAGCACGTCAGAGGTATAAGCCAATACGTGACGGGCCACCGGCTATTGACCAAAAGGGACGTCGATGAGCGAACTCATCCTGACACCCTACTGAGCCTGTCAGTGACAATATCCGTACAGTTCGGTCCGTTCTTCTATGAGCATCGCATGTCGGGCCTATGGGGTTGGTAAAAGACAGACCCCCAAAAGCGGTACAAGTCGTGTCGGAGTGTAGCCCAGAACACCCTGAGATACTACTGGAATACCTACCAGTAAATCTCCTGCCTTGGCCAAGGACTTCGTGTAATGGCTCTCCTAGACACAGCGCGACCTCACCCCCAATACCGGGAGAGACGAACCCCCGAAGATCCGCTCACTGCCTCCATGTGGCTCGGGACTGTACCCAACTAAAACCTGTTTGCACGACTCCTTTGAGCCGTGGTAGGGTAGTAATCAAAGTACAGTGGGAACTCACACGAGACAAATGACGATCCCCAGGTCGATGAACTATCCTGTACACATGTCACCTGGGAACTGCTATCTGACGTCAGGTATAAGACCAACTAGCATGTTCCCGGCGAGTCCTGTCCGGTGTACTCATAACCCAATGAGCACCTGTATACATCTTAGGTGAACCAACTGACACCAGTGGCCTGTGAGACCGGCCACCGCCCCTCGTCGGGGTCTCGACTGTATACACTAGTCTACTCTGGAGAATCGATGCCCTGTCTCGAAACTCCCACGACTAGGGACCTTTTAAGGATGTGCTTATAGACTCCAGCTCTCACTTATATGATCGCCCTCATACTGCTGGCAGCCAAGCAAGAATCCTAGGGGCTCTATCAACGTGCAATAGTGACCTGTCAGGTCACCTAAAGCAGTACACGATGATAAAGGTAAACCAGATAACATACTATCATCTCGAGTAAGACTGTTCTACCGGGATAGGTCCTCCCTCAATCATTGCAATCACGTGCCTGTGATCCAATAATTGACTCTGAGGGCACTATCTCCAACATGAGATTCGGGGCAGATGCTAATTGGTGCTATCCGTCTACCTCTCCGAAGATGCCAAGTTGATTTATGGCACCGTGTATCGAAGGTTTAAACGGATGCGTCCGATATAGCAGACTTCGTCAGATTCCCTCTCGCTTGAGGGGTTTTTGATTGTGGGGACGCGCTTCCCTGCAGGCGCAAGCCCCTGCAGTTAATTACGCTACCGCACTGCGGTAACCACTTTCTCCTTCTCCAGATGGTCACTTCATGTCGTGTGTGTTTATTTTGTGTTTGGTTGCCCATGGATTGTATACGGAGACTGAGTTATGTCGTCGCCCGTAGGGCGTGGACTAGTCCAAATCCGTATCTTTCTTAGATTTGGGTTTTGGGGCGGGGGTTTGTTTTTAAGGATACGTTAGTCTCATTTGAGACTAAGATCAACTTAAACGTTTGTTAAGGATACGTTAGCCTAATTTCAGACTAAGAACGATTTAACGGGATCGTTTAGATCCAATTAGAGAGTAATTAAGAGAGCCATGTTGTTTAGTTTAGTGACATTGCGGTCAATATGTAGTTTAAGGACATTGCGGTCCAATGTTAGTTTTAAGACGTTGCGGTCAAGGTTAAGGACATCATAGTCCGTGGATTTAAGGACTCCACAGTCCGGCATTAGTTTTAATACATCACGGTAAAGGTTAAGGACGTCATAGTCCGTTGTTAGTTTTAAGACATCTCGGTCAAGGTTAAGGACTTCATAGTCCATGGATTTAAGGACTCCACAGTCCGATGTTAGTTTTAAGACATCTCGGTCAAGGTTAAGGATGTCATAGTCCGTGGATTTAAGGACTCCACAGTCCGATGTTAGTTTTAAGACATCACGGTCAAGGTTAAGGACGTCATAGTCCGTGGATTTAAGGACTCCACAGTCCGATATTAGTTTTAAGACATCTCGGTCAAGGTTAAGGACGTCATAGTCCATGAGTTTAAGGACTCCACAGTCCGATATTAGTTTTAAGACATCTCGGTCAAAGTTAAGGACCTCATAGTCTATGGATTTAAGGACTCCACAGTCCGATATTAGTTTTAAGACATCTCGGTCAAGGTTAAGGACATCATAGTCCATGAGTTTAAGGACTCCACAGTCCGATATTAGTTTTAAGACATCTCGGTAAAGGTTAAGGACCTCATAGTCCATTGGTTTAAGGACTCCACAGTCCGATATTAGTTTTAAGACATCTCGGTCAAGGTTAAGGACGTCATAATCCAAGAGTTTAAGGACCCCACAGTCCGTATCAATGTATGGTCATCGGGACCCGCCACCTCTTTGAAGACGTTGAGGAATTACAACGCCAAGTATCAAAGGAGTGACGAGATGTACCCTTGAACCAAGGTAGATTAAACAGTCTTTGACCCAGTTTGGGACAAAGACCAATTAATTATGTTATGAGCCCACTAGCCCAGTTGAATTTGAATTGAGGACTTATGGCCATCTTGGGCTAAGTCCAATCGTGTTTAGCATATTGACTTTCTGTTGGTCCATTAGAGGAGAGGCTTTACCTCTAGACACTTAGCCAATTGGGCTAAAGTTAGTGTTAAACACTAAAGACCTATCAGTGTTGAATGCTGAGAATGAGATTGACAAGTTAGTGTTTAACACTAAAACATAGTTAGTGTTAAACACCAGCAACAGGGCTTTCAAATTAATGTTGAACACTAAGGCAAATCAGTGTTAAACACTGGAGATAGAGATCTCAAATTAGTGTTACACACTTAGATAATCAGTGTTAAACACTGGTGACAGAGATTTTAATTTAGTGTTGAACACTAGGAAAATCAGTGTTAACACTGCTAACAGAGATTTAATTTAGTATTAAACACTAAGAAAGTCAGCGCTTAAACACTGAAAATAGAGTTTTTCAATTAGTGTTGAACACTAAGGCAAATCAGTGTTGAACACTGAATTCAGAGGTTCCAATTTAGTTTTAAACACTAAGGCAAGAGGGGTCACGTGGTAGCACGTGAGGGCGCCCTCCTTTATTTGTTCTGCCGAGAGTATTGAATATTTTGGAGCATCACGTGCTGTCACGTGATGGGCACTTAAGTGTTCGTCTGTTAGAGCTTCTGTCAAGGGGTCACGTGGGGCACGTGAGGCATTGCCTCGAAGCCCTTCTCTGTGGATCTTTTCAGGGGTCACGTGATAGCACGTGACCTTGTTTCTTTGCATGTCTTTAAAGATCTGTTAATCTCTTAAGAATTGAATTCTTCGTAGGGTTAAACCCTAATAATTAACTTTAGAGGAATTAAATTCCCACTTTTTTATAAAGAATTACTCTTAGATAGGGTTAAACCCTAATTTGTATTCTGTAAGAATTGAATTCCCATATATGTGAGGAATTAAGTTCTGTCATAGGGTGAAACCCTAATTTCTTCTCTAGGGGAATTAAATTCCTGTGAGTCTGAGAAGGTTAAGTTTCTCAATTAGGGTTAAACCCTAGCACTGTTCATTTTGAAAGAATTAAATTCTTATGATGTAGGGTTAAACCCTAACTTTATCCCAAAGGAATTAAATTCTCATAATTCTGTGAGAATTAAATTCTCAAAACTCAATTCCTCCTCTATATTTTAGATCTGCATGGCAGGATCTCAACCCAATGAGAATTAAATTCTCAATTCATGGGGAGATGTGCACTTTGCAGATCCTCCACTAGAGAAAGAACTAAGTTCTTTTCTTTCATATAAGAGTTAAACTCTTTTAAGAATTAAATTCTCTTTTTAAGCCTCTCCTTTCTTACCTAGGGTTTTTTCTTTGTAGAGAATTGAATTCTTCCTTCTGAATTTTCAAGATCCCAAGGCTTTGTTTCTTTCTCTCTCTATGTCTCTGTGTCTCTCCTTTTCTTGTATGTCCCTTGGCTCTTATTTATAGGAGAAGAAGCCGAATCAATTAGTTTTGGTGAATCTTCCATTGAGAGATTTGATTTGTATTCGTCATTCATTTGGACCTTTGGATTATTAGGTGAATTTTATTCACCATTAGATTTTAAATCCAAAGATTTTCCTTTATTATTTCGGTTAGATTTTAAAGGAAAATCTTTCCAAGTTCAAGATTTTTCCATAAATAGGTGATATTTAATCACCTTTAAATCTTTAATCCAACGGTTCCAAATAATCATTCTCTATTTGGAAAGATTTGAATGATCTCTTCTCTGGATTTAATCCGGTTAAATAATAAATCTTTTAACGCCGTTCACGTGTGGCCATGTGACCCCTGGTCACGTGTAGGCACGTGACTCTTGGTCACGTGTAGACACGTGACCCCTGGAACGGGCCTTTCTTCTTCTTTTGCGCTCTGTCTTCTGGTCACTGCTCAACCGTCACGTGCCAACACGTGACCCCTGGTCACGTATGAGCACGTGTCCTTTTCTGAAGCCTTTTCTTTGATTTAATCAGGGAGTGAATCTGCTTTTGCCGCTGCTTTTAAATGTCACGTGTCAACACGTGACTGCTGGTCACGTGCTAGCACGTGATGCCTCCTCCGTACTGTTTCCTGATTTTAAATCAGGAAACAGTGCTGACTGAAGAATTACTGCCAGCCGTTGCCACGACTGTCACAGTTCCACCACTCTCTTTTGTGTCCCCCCCGAGTTCTCTCGGCTTTAATGACGGAAGGTAAAGATTTCTCATTTCTTTGTTTCAGTGTAGATATTATTTTCTTGGATTAATTTCTTTACCATATATTGTCGCAATCCTGCAGGAGTACTTTTTGACCACATACACCAGATGTTAAGCTCGCACTTCGCCTTCCAATCGGAATTCATTCCCCCTTCAGGCATTGGTTAGTATATTCTTCACCTTTTATTTCATCTTTCAATGAGTAAACTTTCTATTTCTAAGATTTTCTCGTATTGACCGCAGTATTACAGCTCGAGAGAAAGAACGAAGGAATAACCAAGCCACCTGTACTCCCTAGCTTTTCACTTTTGATCACTGGTATGGTAGATCTCGTTGTTCATCATTCTTCTTTATTTTTCAGGTTGAAATCTAACCCTTCTTTGTGTGTGCTTTATTTTGCAGCAGCTGCACAGGGTTTGGCTCCTCATGAGTCTCGCATTTCCATGTCCGCAGGGCCCTTTGATAAGCATCAATCTTCCAGGGGTGCGGCGAATAGCAGGCGGATGCTAAGTAAGTTCATCGAAGATCTTAACGTTGAAGCCTTCACTTTTGCTACGGATTTTTCTGACGAGGTTAACCCTATATTGGCGACGCTTGTGACTTTCCACAATGAAGATTTCGTCGGCATTTTGGTTGACTATTGTAAGCGGATTGAGGCATGTCTTCATAAGATTGAGCACAAGTGTCTTGTGCCTGAAGCGTTAACTTCAAAGGCACAACTGATCGTATGGATCGAACAAAGTGCCACTTCCATTCAATACTTTGAGCAAAAGTTGGCCCTGAAGCGAAAGGAGCATGAGACAGCTTCTGGCGATTCCAACCAATTGCGCGTCCAGGTTGAAGTGAATGCCACGCGGCTGCAAGTTATTTTCTAAAGTCTTCAGTAAGGCTTGTCTAAAGGAATGGCGCTGAGGCAAAACCTCGATTTTACCGAGTGGGGCATGCGAGATTGCGAGGTTAAATTGCTGAGAAGCTTTCATCGTGCTTGCAACAATGGGCTCAAGTTGAAGCGATACTGGCTGCAATAGTGGCATGCGACGAGGAGCTGCGGGAAAAGAGTGAGCGGGTTGCCAGTTTACTGATAGCCCCGCCTTCTTAACAGCTAGAATTGTATTTCCCACTTTTCTTTGCATAAATGTAAACTGTATCTTTTAAACATTTCGATTTATGAATAAAGAATTCACATTTTTTTGCATGCGCTCCTCTGTGTCTTATGTCTTAATTTAGTGCCCATTAGTTTATTTACTCGTTTCGGAGTTTGTAGTTTATTCACTCGTTTCGGAGATTCTAGTTTATGTACTCATTTCGGAGTTTGTAGTTTATTCACTCGTTTCGGAGTTTCTAGTTTATGTACTCGTTTCAGAGTTTGTAGTTTATTCACTCGTTTCGGAGTCTCTAGTTTATATACACATTTCGGAGTTTGTAGTTTATTCACTCATTTCGGAGTCTTTAGTTTATGTACTCATTTCAGAGTGTTTTTAGTTTACCTCCCTTGGGTTTACAGGCAAACTTGTCCTAACGTTGTATGTAGATAACCCCATTCTTTATGACAGAGGTCTGTTATGTTTGTAGTACTGGAGTTTTAGTCCGTGGTACCGTCGTGTTGGCTGATGTATTCCTCGATATGTGGTCTTCAAGCTGTTGTTCGAGTAGCTATATTGGGAATTCACCCGCGCGCGGAAACGCGTATGTTTTGGAAACGGATATGATTTTAAGGAAATGGAATGCGCACGCGAGATCGTTCTCATTTTAAAATTTATAAACCACAAGTGCACGGCGCGTTGTAGCAAGTACGGGTCGATCCGCAGGGAATTATGTTTTAGGTCTTGTGATTTAAGGTTCAACAAATAACGAATGGTTGGTTTGTCACAAAGAATAGAAAGAATACGAAAACAAAGAAAAGCAAGCAAAGAAGGAAGTGGTTGTGGTTTTGGCTCGGAAGGTCGAATCGCGACGATTCCTTCGACGCTCCCTTGATCATGAGTTGTCCGTCCTTACGTCAATCACGGCATGAAGCATTTCTTGTCAACGCGGTTGTGACGCATAAATCATCAAATTCCGATGTTCGATGCAAATACGAAACAATTCCTTCACGTTCTTACTTACCATCTTTATGTCCAGACATGATGTATCAATACTAAGCACACGGGTTAGCAAGCATACAACATCAATACACATCAATTTGCAAATAAGAAGTAAAAGTAGGTATTACACTTGCCAAGTAGGTTGGTGAGAGTATATGGTATATGCTTGAATGAAAAGTGTCAAGAAACATAAGCAACATATCATATCTCAACTACCTAGTAAGTTTAACACACAATTGATTCTAAGCTTAACCTTGCAAATGGAGATATGAAGGAATAGGATATGAGATAAAGGTTACAAATAACCATCAAAATCATCATATCATATCGAACACTTCCATTTAGCAATCTTAAGCTTACAATCCAAATTAAGCACTTTAAACAATCATAAGAGGAGGAGGAGGCAAAGCCTTTCATCTCAATTTCTCACCATTACCACAACCAAAGAAGATTAGTTACACATAATAATGAAAAGAAAAGCAAAGCAAGTAAAGAAAGAAAGAAAATAACAAAGTAATATATTAACACTTGAAGTTGAGTTACAAGATATTAGTAACTTGTTCAACCTCCATAATGAAGCTCTCAAGAGAAAGCTTCAAGAGGGAAGAAGAAGAGACCAAGTTAAAGCCCATTAACTCTCAAACCTAAACCAAAAACACAAGAAAATGGAAAAATGCAGTATACTATATGGTACATGGTCACTCTTCCTTTGCTCACTGATCTGGCTTTTATAGAAGCCAAAAAAGATTAAACAAGTAATAAAAATAAGGTGATGTAACTGTAAGGGAGGGACAGAGAAAAGATGGGGACAAACAGGGCAAGGGGGCCAACGAGCTCGGATCTTTAAGGGGTGTGGCCGGCCTTGGTCCGAGCAAAGGAGCTCGTCTTGATGTGGTGGTCTTGTGTCTACTCCAACATCATCTTGGTGCTGTTTGATTTGTCTAAAATAACCTGATTTGCATTAAGAGATTTGGAGGGAACTTGAAGCAATATATCACATCAAAACTTTTAGCATTTATTACCCATGTCCCCCCATTTGCACAACCCATCATTTGTGTGTGCCATGGGCATCCCCACCATGGTCCATGCTATCAAAGAGTCATGTGCACACTTGTATGTATTGGACCAAAATTGTGTGCACACATTTATTTTGCAAAAGCTCTTTGAACATCAGTCGGTTTCTTGTTCTGTTTGCAGTGTTGGCTCCCAAACGCTATATCCGTGATATTGAGTTTGTTTCCAATATTTTAATCACGAATACCTGTAATATGTAATTACTGAGCAGACACTGGTTAATAGCACCGATATATCACAAAATAGATAATGAATGAGCAGTATTAAAATGCAGTTTTATGATATGAACAAATACCCCCAAACTTATCTATTACTCGTCCCGAGCAATACAAAAAATCCTAGCCTCACTTTCACAGGTAACGCGATTGCACTGAGCATGTGCAACAAGCCGTTAAACCTCTAGGTATCCCCAGTATAAGGAGTGTTGTCTCCTGAGGGTTTTCAGCAGATTACACCCACAAAATCTAGTCAAGTTAGCGTCGTGGAGAAACTGTTGATTCTAATCTTAAGATTAGAGATCAAAGCTAGAAGTTCTATCACCCTAATTTACAAACCCGATTTTTCACTCCTCACAATTTGTTTAATATAAGCTCATACGCGTCTTTACATGATTGTGCGGATAGTGTCCATAAGGTTTTAAGAACTTTTGATTAGGGTCATCATGTCATAATTACATACTAGGATAAATTTCTAAAGGATCACACGAGTTTGAAAGGATTTAAGATTTTCTTAAGTTTTTGTTCTCAGGTTAGGTTTCAAGTCAGAATTTCAATCGTTTTTAATAGAGAACCTAAGTCCTATTCTTCACTCCTACCCTTTACCTATTTTTGTTCATACACACCCTTCGTTATCGTGCAAAACGTCTTTAACTATAAACTTTCATATCTCCGTAAAAAACTGTCTTATAAGAAAACTTGTCTCCGCCAAGATTATTCTCCCACAAAGAACCATGAGGACTTTTAACTCGGAGAAAACACTTGCTTAGCTTGTTTTATTTGGCAATTGGAAACTTAGCGAGCTTTGGGTCAATGACTCCCAAACCAGATGTTTTTAGGGCATTAGGTATGGAGACACCCCAAGGACTTAATTACCCAAGTTACCAAGGCCACAGAACAAAAGACTCATTTTAAAAATATTCTAAACTCGGTGAAAACGAAGATATAGCCAGCCTTTTCTTTTAAATCCGAAGATATTACATATGGATAAGGTGTGTAATTACTCCAACAAGGTTCCAGATGGGTTATTTTTCAGACATATAGCTTCTATTAAAACATCAATAAAATTCTTCATAGCTACTTCATTGTATGAACTACTCTTGATATTTTCTTAACTCAGAACGGACTTGCTTGATCCTAACGATATTTATCAATTTTTAAAAGTTTTTCAGATATATCAGACATTTATCAAATTCTCAAAACGCATATGACACGTGTAAAGTGTTAGAAAAGACTTATATCAGTTATGGTTAAACACAAAGGAGGGTTATTTTTCGGGTTGTCAGTCTCACAACAAGGATTTAGTTATTTCTAACTTATCAACTGAACCGTCAGACTTCAAATCAAAGTTCCCCCGCTAGCTAACATGACAAAGTTTTTATATTTTTGAAGAAATTTTTCAATTTTTATAAGTTTTTTCAATACAATGCAATACAAAAGCAAATATGAAATGTGACTACATGCAAAAGAAAAGAAAAATACATAATGTAAGTGCTGAAATGCAAGAAATATACACATGCAAACTATATGCAGATACAAAATACAACCAAAACAGCTCCACCCCCAAACAGAATATGACGATGTCATCATCGTCGCTTGGCTTTGCCCTTGGCTCTGCTGCTCCCACATGCTTCTTCTTAGTTTGCTAAGATCTGGTTGAGTTGGTCCTTTATTTTCTTGTTTTGCCTGAACAAAGTCTTGATACTACGGACCTCCATCCTTTGTAATTCATAGGGATCTGTCGGAACGTCCTCTCCCAAAAACTTGTTGGGAATTCACCCGCGCGCGCAAACGCGTATGTTTTGGAAACAGATATGATTTTAAGGAAATGGAATGCGCACGCGAGATCGTTCTCATTTTAAAATTTATAAACCACAAGTACACGGCGCGTTGTAGCAAGCCGGCAAGTACGGGTCGATCCGCAGGGAATTGTGTATTAGGTCTTGTGATTTAAGGTTCAACAAATAACGAATGGTTGGTTTGTCACAAAGAATAGAAAGAATACGAAAACAAAAAAAAGCAAGCAAAGAAGGAAGTGGTTGTGGCTTTGGCTCGGAAGGTCGAATCGCGATGATTCCTTCGACGCTCCCTTGATCATGAGTTGTCCGTCCTTACGTTGATCACGGCATGAAGCATGTCTTGTTAATGCGGTTGTGACGCATAAATCATCAAATTCCGATGTTCAATGCAAATACGAAACGATTCCATTACATTCTTACTTACCATCTTTATGTCCAGACATGATGTATCAATACTAAGCACACGGGTTAGCAAGCATACAACATCAATACACATCAATTTGCAAATAAGAAGTAAATGTAGGTATTACACTTGCTAAGTAGGTTGGTGAGAGTATATGGTATATGCTTGAATGAAAGGTGTCAAGAAACATAAGCAACATATCATATCTCAACTACCTAGTAAGTTTAACACACAATTGATTCTAAGCTTAACCTTGCAAATGAGGATGTGAAGGAATAGGATATGAGATAAAGGTTACAAATAACCATCAAAATCATCATATCATATCGAACACTTCCATTTAGTAATCTTAAGCTTACAATCCAAATTAAACACTTTAAACAATCATAAGAGGAGGAGGCAAAGCCTTTCATCTCATTTCCTCACCATTACCATAACCAAAGAAGATTAGTTACACATAATAATGAAAAGAAAAGCAAAGCAAGTAAAGAAAGAAAGAAAATAACAAAGTAATATATTAACACTTGAAGTTGAGTTACAAGATATTGGTAACTTGTTCAACCTCCATAATGAAGCTCTCAAGAGAAAACTTCAATAGGGAAGAAGAAGAAGAGACCAAGTTAAAGCTCATTCACTCTCAAGCCTAAACCAAAAACACAAGAAAATGGAAAATGGAGTATACTATATGGTACATGGTCACTCTTCCTTTGCTCACTGATCTGGCTTTTATAGATGCCAAAAAAGATTAAACAGGTAATAAAAATAAGGTGATGTAACTGCAAGGGCGGGACAGAGAATAGATGGGGACAAACAGGGCAAGGGGGCCGGCGAGCTCGGATCTTTAGGGGGTGTGGCCGGCCTTGGTCCGAGCAAAAGAGCTCGTCTTGATGTGGTAGTCTTGTGTCTACTCCAACTTCATCCTGGTGATGTTTGATTTGTCTAAAATAACCTGATTTGTATTCAAAGATTTGGAGGGAACTTGAAGCAATGTAACACATCAAAACTTTTATCATTTATTACCCATGTCCCTCCATTTACACAAGCCATCATTTGTGTGTGCCATGGGCAGCCCCACTATGGTCCATGCCATCAAAGAGTCATGTGCACACTTTTATGTATTGGACCAAAATTGTGTGCACACATTTATTTTGCAAAAGCTCTTTGAACATCGGTCGGTTTCCTGTTCTGTTTGCAGTGTCGGCTCCCAAACGTTATATCCGTGATATTGAGTTTGTTTCCAATATTTTAATCATGAATACATGTAATATATAATTACTGAGCAAACACTGGTTAATAGCACCAATCTATCACAAAATAGATAATGAATTAGCGGTATTAAAATGCAGTTTTCTGATATGAACAAGCCCCGCGAATGTCGTGTCTCTCATCCCTTCGGAGGCTGGACAAGACATCTTTAAGTAATCTCCTTAGGTCATATTACCATCGGAAGGAAAAGCATTAGGAATTTGCCATGAAGATTTTTACTTGAGGTTAGGCTCAATTTGGAGCCCCGATGAGTCATAACCACTCCGCTCTGGAGTGGGATGATCTCCAATGGTCTTTCAAGCTTTATTTGAGTTGCCGTTAAGGACTGAAGCTGGAAATATGTCGTCACTTCATTTTTTCTATGACGATGTCGCGCTGATTCTTTACTGAAGTAAGGTAGACATCTGTAGGACCCCTATACTGTATGTATTGCACTTGAAGTCTGGAGCTAGGAATTTACCATTGCTCCAATTTTATTTGATAATCGCGTCCGCATCCTGCTGAAATGATGGGGAACGTCGAGAAAGTCTCTAGGTTGTATTTGAACCGTTAAGACTTGGAGCTAGGATTTTTCCGTTACTTCTTTTTGTTTGACCCTTAGGTCTTTGATGACTTTGCATCTAGATTCTGCTGGCATGAGAAGCACGTTGAGCTGGAGTTAGGATTTTGACAACATTCTTTTTTTTATTCGACCCTTGGGTCTTTGTTGACGTCGCGTCTACACCCTACTGGCATGAAAAGCACGTCGAGTTAATCTCTAGGCTGTAGATATTGCCAATAAGATCTGGCTCTCCCTTTGACGGAGCCTGGTGAGAAAATATGATACCCTTTCTTTCATTTGTGCCTATGGATTGTATACAGGGGTCTGTGTGGACCTACCTGCATGGCAGAAAAGTTTCATTTTCATTTTTTTATTTCTTTTCGCGATGCTCTATCTTTTCAGCTTTTTATTTCACGAAAGTCACGATTACCCAATCATTTCGGCTATTTTATTCGTGGTGCCCAATCAATTCGGCTTTTTTCATACATTCTATTTTTTTATTGCGAGTTGCCCAAACATTTCGGCTGTTTCATATGCATTTTTTTACTCGCTGGGTTTTATTACGAGTCAGGAACTTGAGATCTAATACCAATCTTGGCATCAGCATCGCTGCAACTGGAATATTGCCAGGAGCGAATCATCATTTGCCGTGAGAGAACTTGGAGTTTGACACCTGTTTAGGCATTAGCATCGCTACAACTGGGATATTGACACGAGCGAATCATCATTTGCCCTTTGTCGATTTGAACAAAGGTGGCTTAACAAATAAGGTTAAGATCCTGTTGACTAAGGCTTTCTGATTTTATGAGCCGTAAGGGTCTTGTAACAATCACAAACTTTCTGTACAAAATTTTTGTAAAGTACAGAAAATAGTACCTTAGCCTGAGCACAACTTAAAAGTATTTCTTGTTTATGAACAGCAAGAAAGCACTTGTAGCTCATTGGTAAAGTCTTGCACCGCTGTGACATAGCCCCTGTGTTCGAATCCCATCAGCCACATAATATTTTTGCTGATTTTTTCTTTTAAACTTTTAGAAGCTCAAAAGTTTACAACTGCAATACACGTAAAATGAAAATTCACTGAAAAATCAAACATGTGCAAAATACTATTAACTATGACTAGGACACTTGGCAAGAATCCACACCCCACCCCTACGCACATGGTCGGCGAGATCTTGCCTAGGGCCGGCGCCATCGGTTTGAACCGTCCTAAATGCTCCAATTCTTTTGCCCTAACACCCCTTGGCCTCCCCTACTACTCCTCTTCTGTTTGATTTTCCTGCACATTTCCAGAGAATTAAAATGAAGCATTAATCCAAAATGTTAATGCATTTTAATTCCATTATTCAATACCTTAAACCCTAATTTCTCCTATAAATATCATCCTACACCATAGCCCTCCTCATTCAGAAATATTTTGCCAAAACTCTCTAAGGTTTCCAAGTCCAAGAAGTTGTATAAGTGGAGTTAGCTCAAGGTCAAGTTTCGACGACGTTTCGAGAGGAATCCGGCAGCACCACGACTCCATGACGCTTGCAAACCCATCCTCTACCTCCCCTTTCTCTTCTCAATCCGTAAGTCCCCTCTCCCCTCCTCTCTTTCTATTAAAAAGACTTCTCTTTTCAAAACTCGTCGGAAGCGGAGTTAATCCAACTTCCGATTCTAATTTCTTAAAAAACGTAATTTTTCTTAACCACAAATTAACCATCTCTTCATATCTTGTTTAGCAATCATAAACAAACACTTTAGAATAAGTTTCATCTCAAAATAACATGTTATGCAATTTTTATCACATTGTTGCGGTTAAATACCACAAACTTTACATTCGACATATTTCATCATGTTCCTTTGTATTACCTTTAGATAATTCACTAGGTAATGACCTACCTCATCACAACACTCATCATGACATAGCATGATGGTTTGGAAACAATAAGTTTTGGGACAAATGCAAATTTTACATTAAAATACCTTAAACTATCAAAACCCGTATTCTTTAAATTGTTTTAATTAATTCCTTGCAAATAAGCCTCTACAACCCATTTTGGTGAACCCGAACGGGATGGTGCGGGTTATTCTCACGTCCTCGGGACTAGTAGAGCGAGATGCAGACCTCCTTACGGTGTATACGATCTCGATAGAATTTTTATTACAATTTCTAAGAAAACGTGATTTCTATTTATAAATAAATTCTATTTTTAATAATTATATATATAAATATTATCAAAATATCTATTTTAAATATATAATATATTCCATGTTTTCTAATCAAAAGAAAAGAATCACAAAAGTTCATGAAAACACCATCAAGAATCAATACAGGTTGAATTACATGAAAATACCATATACTATTCAATTTAGATTTATATCCACTAGAATATTTCATCTTTTAAAATTACGTCTATAAAAACCCTAAAGACGATAATTAAATACTTGAGGTTTATTTTGAAAATATATCAAAACTACTTTTCATAAAACCCCCTCAAGTTATATCAATTTACAATAAGGACCCAAATAAATATAGGTTTAAGGGGGACCGGTTCTCTTGAGCCTTAAGGAGTCGGAGAATTTGGGTGCTTTCCTATTTAAGGTAGACAACTAAAATGGGGTTATCAATACGGTAATTGGTTTGGAAAAAGTCACAAATCATGTTGTCCATGTGCAGCAGTTACCAATAACTCCAAAACTAATTCAGGACTTCAATTCTGTTTAAGTGTCTGACTCAGTCAGAATATCAGTTTAATATGAAATCAATTCATCCTTGAATCCAATTCAAGTATAACTCCAAATATACATGAATCCATTTATACCAGAATACAATCTATATCAACATGAATTGATTTGACCGAACCATGGATATACATTTGACATTGTTTACATGACTATCCGTTTATATCCTTTCCGTTTACATGAACTACTGATATCATGGTTTCGGCAAGCCTTACATTGATTAAACAAAATAATACACATCAATACAAAATACATTACGGGGTTTTAAAGGGGTAGACTGGTACGGAATGTGTTAAAAGTGGCACGAGATGGTCATTAAAAGACGTAACTAAACATCCATTGTCGTTGTTCTATGGGATTTGACGGAGCTTTGTACTACGGGTTACCTTAGTCCACGGGATAGTTGGACTCCTCTCGTAAACACTAATATCTTCTGTACCAAGCTACAAACAACTGCATTAACATAACAATCAACTTTATACCAATTATAATCTATTACCTGTCTATTCTCATTCTACATCTCTTTGGGACTTACCGAGCGATTGTTCGCTGACGACATTCATTTTCTCTTCTTTCTTTAGAATGTTGTTAGGGGGATCTAATTCTCTGGAGATCGAGCCCAGCACAGACGACTTAGAGAAGTTCTCAGAAGACCCAGAGCTCTAGTCACTTGTATATACTTTACTTTCAGTTATGCCATTGTTTAGGCATTACATTTCAGTCTTGTATTTACATTTCCAATTGTATTGCAAAGGATGTTTAATAAATAAAAGTTGATGTTCATTTACATCTCATGTCTTACTTGTGTACTTTACTATATTGCTTATTTACGCTTAGCGTGTTTACTTCTGAGTAAATACGTCGCATGTCCAGTCACTTCTCCTTACCGTACTCTGGGAAGCGGGGCGTGACAGGTCTCTTAAAGGTATTTCTCCCTACGAGTCGTGAGGATCTCGTAGGTGTGTTTTCTCCTTAGGGATCGTGGGGATTCCTAATTGATACTTTCTCTTGTAAGTCGTAAGGATCTTCTAAGAGTGTTTTCTCATTGTAAGTTGAGAGAACTTACAAGTGTCGTTCACCATATTGGGACATTTCTCGTCATTGGTAGAATATGGTAAGGGAATATTTATTCATGCCCGTGAATTGTATACAAGGGTCAATATTGGACCGCCTGTAGGGCAACTTGGGGGATATGACGGCTTAAGAACGGGTTGAGATCCCTGTAGTTTAAGGCTTTTGAATCCTGCGAGCCATGAGGGTCTCATAGGGAGATTATCCTTACGAGTCGTGAGGATCTCACAAGTGTAATTTCTCCATAAGAATCGTGGGGATTCCTAAGGATCTCACGCAGGTATTTTCTCCTTACAAGATCGAAAGGACCCTGCGAGTGTATTTTTTTAACGAGATTGTGCCCTTCCGGGTTTTCACAAGCTCATAGGTAATCCTACTGTTTCTACTCACAGCGCCCTTTCGGGTTTTCATCCGTGCCCATTTCGCTTGTGTACATACCGTTTTTTAATAACGATACTCTCGAAAGTAGGTTCGTCGTAGGTGACCCATCTGTTTGTCGGTGGGATTTAGGGATGGCTTCATCGCTGGAGTGGCTGTGTAGCCAGTGGAACTTGAGTTGCAACCTTCACCATTAGGACTTTGATTGCAATATAAATCTCAAGGGAGCATATCGCCGTATTTGTGGGAATGCGCCCTGTTTGAGGCGACGCACTGGATTAGGGACGTTTCGGTCCATTATTCCCGCGTTTTGTGGAACGCTTTAGTTTAAGGACGTTTCGGTCCATTACACCGTGTTTGAGGCACAATTTTAGTTTAAATACATCTCGGTCCATTATCACCATTTTTTAGATGAGTATTAGTTTAAGGACGTTTCGGTCCATTGTTAGTTTAGGGACATCTCGGTCCGTCGTTCCCGTTTTTGGGTCGAATATTAGTTTAAGAATGTTTCGGTCCATAGTTAGTTTAGGGACATCTCAGTCCGTCGTTCCCATTCTTGGGACGAATATTAGTTTAAGGGCGTTTCAGTCCATTGTCGCCATGTTTGAGGCGACGGAGCTTTTGGATACTACTTTCAGGGTTCTGACTCAGGAAGATAGCAAGCAGACACAAGCGTCGTCATCTATCATTAACCTAAGTCGTGACCCATCAGGCGTAGTATTTTTTGAGGAATCGGCCGTTTATTGGCCGGAAGGGTCTTTCGCCATGCATATCCATGAGCAGGTAGGCTCCACCTTGGTGGACTTTGTTTATGATGTACGGGCCTTCATAGTTCGTCTCGAACTTCCTCTGTTTTGCACGATTAGGGATCATTGGTCTTTTGACGATTAGCACGAGTTTGCCTTGGCGGAATATTCTCGGCCTGGTCAGTTTTTCGTATGACCGTGTTATCCTTGACTAATAAGCCTCCAGAATTTGCTGTGCTATAAGGAGATTTTCGTCGAGAGCGTTGAGCTCCTCAAGCCTAAGATGAGCGTTTTCTTCATCTGTCGGCTCGTATCGAACCGCTACTCGTAGCGAGGGGAGCTCTATTTCCAGTAGGAGTACCGCTTCCGTGCCAAACACCAGTGCATACGGTGTCGTATTCGTAGCCGTCTTGAACGTTGTTCTGTACGTCCAAAGAGCTTCATGCAACCTTTCATGCCAGTCCTTTTTGTTTCTAGACTCTGTTTTCTTTATAATCTTTATCAAGGTCTTATTGAAAGCTTCAGCTAGACCGTTGGTCCGAGAATTATAGACTGAAGAGTATCTCCAATTTATTTTATGTTGTTGTGTGAAGCAGCTAATTTTATGACTTCTATAGGTTGGCCCGTTATCCGAGATGATTCGTCGCGGAGTGCCGAACCGATAGATGGCATGTGTTCTGAAGAAATGGTGGATATTCTCTGTCTTCACTTCTCTTAGTGGTAATGCTTTTGACCACTTAGAAAAGTAGTCGGCCGTTGCCAGTATGAACCGATGTCCTCTGGACAATGCCCGTTCAATAGGGCCAATTATATCGGTTCCCCACATTTTGAACGGCCAGTTAGCCACTGTTGTGTGTAGCGGATTCGGATGTTGGTGGATGAAGACCCATGAATTTGGCACGAGTGACACTGCTTCGCATATTCGAGGCAGTCCTGAATCATTGTGGGTCAATAGTAACCCATTCTTCTTATCTTCAGCTTCATCTTTGGCCCGGCCTGATAAGAACCGCAGAGTCCATCGTAAGTTTCTTGAAGAACTTTCTTTGCTTTCTCTGGTCCCAGGCATCTTAGCCATAGGCATTCGAATGATCTCTTATATAGAGTATCATTGACGAAGACGAAAAACAAAGCTAGTTTCATGAGCTGATGTCTAGACGACGCATTTTTGGGCGTTCGTCGGGATTTGAAGTAGTCTATGAAGACTTCCCTCCAGTCGATAACCTTTTCTTCATCCCCTATTTGAAGGGCTACTTGTTCGGTCATCACTTTTCCTTCAGATGACTCTATTAGGTCTTCCGAAGATATATCTGTAGGCGCGAGAACCTGGTAGCTTTGCACAATGATCCTTACGTCATCGAGGTCTTCATCGGCCACTTCCTTAGACAATTTGGCCAACGCATCCGCCTTGCTGTTTTCTGCACGCGGTATACTCTCCAGGGTGTAGAAATGGATTTGTGTCAGCAGTTGCTGCACTCTTTCGTCATATTTTATCAATTCTGGCTTGCATGTGTGATAGTCACCATTTACTTGGCTAACGATCAGCTGAGAGTCTCCATATATGAGGAGGTCATTGATTCCCATGTCGATAGCGATCTCGAGACCTGCTATCAAAACTTCATATTCAGTTTCGTTGTTAGCCCTCGGCTCCATTAAGGAAAGGGCATAACGCAATATCCCCCTTTGCGGGGTCATGAAGATAAGGCCCACCCCGACTTTGATTATGGGGTGTTTTGTTTTCGCCGTTTCATGAAAGATGCTCCATCGAAGTAGAGTTTCCATTGGGAATCTTTTTCTTCTTCGATTGTATCGAATGCATGTTCGTCCGGCAACTCGCAATTTAAGAGGAAGTTAGCCGGTATTGGATGCTCCGTGAGAAAATCGGTAATGGCCTGCCTTTTCATTGCTTTGAGGGGACGATATGTTATCGAGAACTCCATCAGGAGGAGAGTCCATTAGGCAAGACTTCCTGTTAGTATGGCCCTTGACA
This sequence comes from Agapanthus africanus, assembly GCA_030015575.1. Taxonomy (NCBI): domain Eukaryota; kingdom Viridiplantae; phylum Streptophyta; class Magnoliopsida; order Asparagales; family Amaryllidaceae; genus Agapanthus; species Agapanthus africanus. The sequence continues at coordinate 815,380,674 of JASDDO010000019.1, read as the reverse complement.
TTAGATATTTGAGAGGATCCACCTTTGATATGAGATGGACCTCATATGCCAAGGTGTAATGTCTAAGCTTCGTTATTGCGAAAATCGATGACATGCAATGCTTTTCGATGGGGGAATAGTTGTTTTCTGCTCCCAGGAGAACTCGACTCAGATAGTATAAAGCTCTCTCCTTTCCCTGATTGTTTTCTTGTGCCCACAATACGCCTAGAGAACTTTCAAGGGCTATTGTATATAGGATAAGAGATTTACCCTTAACCAGAGCGGTTAATAGCCGCGGATTTTGCAAGTATTGCTTGATTTCATATGGTGCATTTTAGCACTTTTGATCCCAAACGAGAGGGGTCCCTTTCTTCATCAAATGGCTGTAGGGACGGTATTTTCCGGAAAGGTTAGCTATGAACCGCCGGATATATGCGAGCTTTCCTTGGAGAGACCGCAGTTGTTTGAGGATTCTTGGCATGGGTATTTCCATAATCTCCTTGATCTTTGAAGGATCGATTTCGATACCCCGGTGATGTATGATAAATCCGAGGAATTTTCCTGAAGAGACTCTAAACACGCATTTTAGAGGATTCATCTTCAGATTATACTTTTGAAGGCGTTGGAACACTATGTTTAGATGTTCCCAATATTCCTCGTGAGATTTGCTCTTCACCACAAGGTCGTCGATATAGCATTCGACAATCTCGTGTATGAGATCATCGAAGATCTTTGTCATGGCCCTCTGGTAGGTGGCGCCAGCGTTCTTTAGACCAAACGGTATCACCCTATAGCAGAATATGCCCAGTGGGGTCCGGAAGGCGGTATGCTTTTGGTCTTCAGGATGCATTTTGATTTGATTGTATCCTAAAGATCCATCCATGAAGGAGAAGACTTCATGGGTAGACGTGTTATCGATCATCAGCTCGGTAACAGGTACCGGGAAGTCATCATTCGGGTAAGTTTTGTTTAGATCCTGAAATTCCACGCAGATGCGAACCGTCTCATTTTTCTTCATCACTGGAACGATATTAGCGATCCAATCAGGATATTGGACTTCTTGGATGAAGCCGGAGTCAATTAGTTTCTGGACTTCAGTATTCATGCTCATCTCGAGTTCAAGCTGCATCCTTCTTAGCGCCTGTTTGACCGGCTTTATGTACGGCAATATAGCCAACTTATGCACTGCCACCTTTGGATCTAGACCCGGCATTTCAGAATAGTTCCAGGCGAAGCAGTCCTCGTATTTCATGAGCACGTCTTTTAACGTGGCTACCTGTTTTTTAGATAATAGCTTGCTAACGAACGTTTGCCTAGGATCATTTTCCGTCCCTAAGTCAATTTTTCTTAGGTTGTCTGCCGTTGTGTGTATCCCATCTTCCAACTCCTTTGGTGCTGGTGGAAAAACGGAGATCACCTGGTCCTTATCCTCATTTGCGAAGCACATGTGGAGGCCATCCATAGTCTCGTGCCCTCCATCTTTTGAGAGTGTTATCATATGGAAGGTACGAGTTCGCTTCCATTCTTGATGTTGAGCTGGTCCTATCCTGACGATATAAGTCCGTTTTGGCTCGTGCTTTTTGTGGCGGTGTTACTCTCTAGCTGTCAGATAAAGCGAATATACCTTATCGATATTGGTTTTCTACCCAGTCTTTGAAGGTGAAGCAGTCTTCAAGGGGATGACCTATTACTCAGTGATAAGAGCAATAATCCAGATGATGCACCTCGTTTATTTGTTCGGGGTGCCGAGACTCTAGAAGTGTCATCATTTGGTGCTTCACGACAAGGCCGAATATTTTCCATGTCTTGTCTTAGGGAAAAGAGTATTTCCGACCCATCTTTTTTTATAAAAGAAGGGCTCCAATCGAGTTTTTCTCGATTGCACAGTGTCTTAGATCCGCTTTGTTGTCTTTGAACATCGTTTACATTCTTTGCCCTGTTTTTGCCTCTATTTCGTGGTTTTCCCGTTTTGAGAGAACATATAGCGGGCCGGGGATGAAGGGCATTACATTCTAATCCGGCCACAGATTGCTGGATGAGTCATTGCATCTTGGCCATTTCGTGGATAGCCATTTCGCGATTGTGCTCATCTCGACTCTTTTAACAGGCTTGTTTTATTAGCCTGTCGATTTGTTCTTCGAGGGACGGGCTTAACGTTCTTAGAGCGGGATCTCGCTCCAATTTGACATTATGGCTATTTGGAAGAGCATTTTCCCCTTCACTAGAGCTGTTTATGATGAGGCAACTATGTAACCGCTCTTGTTTCTTGGACCAAACGTATCCAAGCCCGGTTGTCTCCATCTTCCTATTGGGCATCTTTCGCCGAGTCTCGTAAATGTCCCAAATCTTTTTGTAGAATTAGGCTTGTCGAACAGTTTGTTCGAGGGGTATACCTTGGCATCTTAAAAGCCTTTTCAATCCCTCTGCATAGTATCTTGGCAGACGGATTAGTTGAAGCCTGTCGAGTGCAAAATCAGCACCATGCCATACTTTTTTTTCTACTTTGGTCTCTGTAGATTGGTAGAAGAGGATCGCTTTCTCACCTCTTTGCCTGGGAGGTACGTAGAAAGTTTGCAGTTCTTGTACGCTGTATGTATGGAGCGCATCAAGTTCCTTATAATGCCGAGACGGAGCCATTGTAATTTGTAGACTCTGATCTGTTCTGGAAAAAGTTTGCATTGACGGGGGGATGGAGAACACTGTGTTGGCCTCGTCCTATGAGTCGCCGCCAAAGACTAAAACAGGAGTAGATGGTCCGGACCTATTATTTTCTTTATGGGGTTTCCTCGAGTAGTCTATTTCTTCGTCTTCCTCGGTATCGCTCCCAAAGATTGAGACAGTGGAGACGGACTTCTGTTTATCCTCCGGCTTATGACACCTTTCCTTATCTTCGAAGTCTGGTAGGAAGTACTTTGCGTCTTCATGTTTCCAGATCTCATTTACGGAGAACAGATTTAGCTCCTCTGTGATAGTGTATTCCAAGTCGTCCTTGAAATACTTTATACACTGATGTTGTGTAGAAGGAATGACGTTGTACTCACATAACCAGGGCCTGCCGAGCAAAACGTTATAGCAAGTCTTGGTGTCAATGATATGAAATTTGATATCAGTGATGACCAACCCGAAGCGTAGCGTCAGTATTACGGACCAGAACATTCGTGACGACTGTGAGTCGAACCCGGAGATGGTAATTTTGTCTCGGACCAAGTGCTGGACGTTCATGCAAATCTCCTTCAGCACTCTCACGTTGAGAAGGTTGATGGAGGATCCGTTGTCGACAAGGATTTTCTCTATATTGATGTTGTGGCAGTACCCAGTGACGTATAACGGGCGATTATGTTCGCACGTACTGAGGAGGAGGTTTTCATCGCTGAATGTAATGTCAGCCGTATGGACCTCTGCTAGCTCATTCTTCATCTTCTCTTCTACGAGGAAAGCTTGGAACTGATCGGGCTCCTGTAATGCCTTGATCAGAGACTCCCATGCCTCTTTGGAAAGGAGGAGAGCATCCAATATGATCGGTCATGAGGGTATTTTTCTCAGATGTGGTAGGACGTTGTAATCCACCTTGTTCTTCTTAGGCGAGTCCCTTGCTGCGAGTTCTTTGACAACTCCATCGTCAAGGGAATCACCACAGGGATTTTCCCTTTCCCCTTATCCTATTTGTTCGAACCTTTGTTTGTAGGTCTGAGATTCTTCTCGGGCAGCGTTCGGTTACGCAGCTGAATGTTTTCGCATTTCATCTCCTCCTCTTCTTTTCTGGAGAGGAAGTCTTCGCAATGAGAGCTGAGGGGTATTTCGTCCTCAGAACGCTCCCAAAGGTAAGAACTTGGTGTTAGTTATATGTATGCCCTAGAGGCCATTACTATACATAGGATATATATTGTAGTGGATGCTTGGACATATATAGGGAGGACTTTCTTGCTCGGCATGATAGTATGCTATCTGGTTGCTCTTTACCTTAACGTGTACACTGATTGTCTCTCTGTTACATGTTGGTAAAGCCCTTAGGATGTGTACTTGACTACCTGGACTATGATGCGGATCATACTAGTGGGGACATGGTAGTCCATAAGTACATTCTTCAAAGTCCCTAGTCGTGGTGTATCGAGATGGGGCATCGATATACCAGAGTAGACTAGCGTATACCTTCTCGACCCATACAGATGGGCGATGGATGATCCCATATCCATTGGTGTTTAACATCAGAGATGATATACGGGTGCTCAGTAGAGACTGGGTACACTGGACGGACTCGTCGAGAACTCCCAGATGGTATTATACCTTACGTCAGATGGCAGTTCTCTGGTGACACTGGTACAGAGTAGTCTGTTGACCCGAGATCGTCATAGAGTCTTGTGTGATTCCCACTGTGCTTTGATTTCCACCTTACCATATCCAAGAGGGCGTGCAAAACGGTGGTTTTTGGGTACAGTCCCGAATCACATGGAGGCAATGAGCGATAGGAGGGGATTCGTCTCTCCCGGTATAGGGAGTTGATATTGCGCTATGTTCGATTGGCTATAACCGAAAATCCCTGGCCAGGGTTGCTGAGATTTACTGGTAAGTGTTACCAGTAGTTTCTCGAACTGTTATAGACCTCATATCGACACGACTTATCGAGCTACTGGGGTCTGACGTTTACCAACCCTAGGCGAGATATGCGACATATCAGACGAACAGACCGGACTGTATGATAAGTGTTACTGGTTGGATTCACAGGAGTGTGAGCGGGCTTGCTCGTCGATCTTCTGATCGCTCAATACCCGGGTGGCCGTTACGTTTAGCAGACCGCTTGCGGCTTGTGGGTGTTTGATATAATCATCATCTGCTGCCGGCGTATTAACGAGTCTTTAAAGTTCTACACAGAGGTTTCCTGGCTCAAGCGAAACGAAATAGGAGCGCATATGAGATATGTGTGGGACCGAGAATAATGCGTGTATGTGATACCGTATTCTATTCTCGCGATGAATGTATCGAATTGTTGTATGTGATATAACCTAGTTATCGAATCAAGGATTGATTCGATAAGACGATACATTGGATATTAGTCGGTTATATGCGATATGACCGGATCGTTAAATCAAGTGTTGATTTAATGATTTAATGTATAATTATATATTTGATATATTACTTTGCATTAACTAGTATTGGTTCACTTAAAAAGGATTTTCTCACTTGATGTGCACATTGTATATGTGATATACTTTTGTGCATTTGATTGTATCATGTTTGATGATACATGAAAGTTTGTGTGTTTGGTTTAAACCATGGTTGGTCAATGTTAGGGTTTCATTTGCTTCATTTACTTATTCATTTATTTATTTATTCATTTTAGAAAGAAATAAAATGGTGGCTAACTTTGGATTATCTTTGAAGCTTCATGAAGTTTTGAAATGGTTGACCATTTTGTTTCTTTCCCTAACCCTAACCATTCACCTAACCTTGGTTCATTCTCTACACCTAACTATGGTTGCAAATATGATAAGTATCATATTATTTCCTATTTTTAAAAGACTCATGATATTCTTTTTCTTCTTCTTCTTCTTCTTCAAGAAGAAGAGAGCTTGCAACCTTCAATGGTGATTTCATGAAAAGAGTGAGAAATCCAATTCTAAAGTGAACCCACTTCCTATTTCTTCATCCTCTACCACTTGCCAAGTAGTATAGGGTGTTTTTCTTCACAAGTTTCATGGCTTGGTGAAGTTGGAGCTTGATCTTGTGTTGCCTCGACGTAGATCATCTTCGGCATCAAAGTCGACGACCTAGCCCGATCATTTCTTCGACGAAACCATTACTAGAGTCCGGGATCCGATGATCGCAGCGGAGGGACGTCAACGCGGAACTATGGAGGTGGAGGACCGAATCTACAAAGGTTGTATTTCCGTTCACTTTAGAGTAAAGTTGTTTGCTCGCATTTGTTATCGCCTAATCTCTAGTTAACGATCTAGTTAGGGTTTCTTGGCACCGGAAAAATTTGAAATTAGTATGGTTGATGCCTTGTGAGACCTCATTAGTGTGCGTAGGAACCCTACAGTGGTATCAGAGCCTAGCTAGAGCCTTAGGCGATGTGTAGACGAAGTTAGATACCCGAACGAAACACGAAACCCTAATTCATACCCCTCTCTGTCCAATTTTTGAAAATGTGGATTTTTCTAAATTAAAAATATGCAGAAAAATCAGCAGGGTTTTATAAGAGTTACTGTGCAAAATGACCGTCTGATTGCACTAAACCGCCACGGAACCGCGGCAAGAGCCTGGCTTAGGCGGCGGTTCCGCGGCCATATAGTGCCATTATTTAATAATTTTTGCACAGTAATGTCTATCTGAAAGTGCTGAATTTTCTGGGATATTTTAACTTTTACTCAAGAGTTGAGTTTTCTGGGGTTGTTTTGGAAACTCGTGGATTCGATCGGATTGTCTAATCTTGTCTATGTGTTTTCCGGATAATTATTGAATATGTTAAAAAGTTTGACCGGATATAAATACCCACATTTTCCGCTGTCGGGAAATTTCCAAGTGTTGGATCTTTCCGTGGTTTAATAACGTTCTAAGTAGTGCAAGTAACGCGATGGACCCTCTAGAAGACAACAAACCTTAACTCGATTATGTGACCGTCTTGAACTACCCTTTGAACCTTAGGGTTTAGGGCAGTACGGCGTGCCACATGTAAGGCGTTGGCTTGACCCTTCTACGGCTGGACCGTTGGTACTGAGGCATGAACTGGATGTTTTTAAACTTGTTTCATGTGTTGATCTGTTTCGGGAAAACTTGGGTGTTTGATTGTTCGATCGGAAAGTTTAACATTTTCTATTTATCTGGAATGGGATACAATACTTGAAATCCACAAACAGTTATGAGATAACTGATTTGAATGTTATAAACATAGCACTTTAGTCTCACTTGATCGGTTGCCACGGAATTTTGATGCGATCAAAAGTCCGTCGCAATCACGTAGCGTACGCGGATACTCGACGGTAAACTTAATAGACAGCCACGCCCCATAGCCCCGACCAAGTGACTGTAGGAGAACCCCGTCGCCGAAAGCATCCGTTCGGGTGCTCGCGGCAGCGGTGTTCCTCCTTAATGCACTTCGTCGACGGCATCAGGGGTGCGGCCGTCTACAGAAGTTTGCGACGAGCATTCGATCAGGATGTCGGGAATCTTGTTGAATTGCCCGACTTGATATTGAAAAGTGTTTTCGATAATGAGACTAAAATGCAGGGTTTATAATTGTTAGGCATGCGATGTCTAAGGAATTCATTTAATTAGGCATGCGATGTCTATGCAGGTTGCGGATTCCAACTGTTGTAGTTTTACACTTTCTTTTCTGCGACCGTAAGTGTAATATGTGATATCGCCGGTTTCGTTGCTATATGTCAAGGACAATTGGGATACGCATGTTTACTTACGTTGATGACATGTGATGTTATGTGTTGCTGGATATGTTATATTGGATCGTCGTGTTTGAATAGCCAGGTGTTTTATGTGAGATGAGTGTTTTTCATTTTCATTCATGTAAAAACTTGTATGTAATATTCTTTTATTGGGGCACTTCCAGGTTGCGGAAGATGTCACCTTTTGTATATTATTTACTTTTCCGCACTAAGATAGACCCAAGGAGGGGAGCACAAGTGACCGGGTTCTAGGGTCCAGTGGGAGACCAACTCGAGGAGTCGAGTCTGGGTCTCCTAACCCTAGAATTGGTAGGGTTGCTTGCCGCTCTCGTAGGGGTCTAGGGGTGTGGGTTTGGCTATTCATCGCGACCGTGGAATCTGTGTTTTATAATGGCTCGTATTGAAAACACAGACGTCCTAGTATATCCAATGTTTCATATGATTCTTCTGCTGCGATATCTGTGATGTGATCATGTGATGTTCTGTGATAAATAATGTATATGGTATATATGATATATTATATAGACGTTACTTATGTTTTACACCCGCGCTAGCCCTGTCCCGCTCTGCCGTTAGTTACCTAACCTAACGGTGCACGAGGGGACATCGAGGCAAATGCAGATAGCATAAGTGTACGTCGTATTTATCTGTGATGTTTAGGTACTTAAATGATGGGACTTCATTAATATGATTAATGAAAGAAAAAGAAACCTAAGATGTTGTGGAATCGAATTTCAAAAATAAAACAGGTAGCTACAGTTCTTGCTTTGCACAGCGGTATATATGATATATCCTGCACCTTATTCGATAAGGAAAGGACCGAGATCCCTTCACCGGGAGTGACTCCTTTAGCAATAACTGGCAGATGCTACACCCCTCGGTTTGTCTTTTGATCGCTTCTATAGTTTTTTGCTTTGCACAGCGGTATATTTGATATATCCTGCATCTTATTCGATGAGAAAAGGGCCGACGATCCCTTCACCGGGAGTGACCCCTTTAGCAAAACTACAAAAGCTTCAGAAACACTCCATTTTAAAATCATTTGATTCTACAACGACATCAAGTTCATTACGCAATAGGTTTTCTGAAAAACCTGTCGTAGCCCTCCGTCATTTCAGATAAGTAGTAGTTAGTATTCGTGCTGCGTTTGTTGGCCTTTGTCAAGGCGTAGTGTGCGGTAGCTGACTGGTGCTTATCTGCTTATGCATATGATGCAGATTGGGTTAGGGTAGTCGTGCGACCTTATTGGCCTTTGTCAAGGGTCGTGCGGGTGGGTTTAATTCAATCAGGAAATGACGGGTTGAGCTTGACTAGCTTCCTATGGTTTGTTGTCCTTTGTCAAGGTCATAGGAGGTTAGGGGAAAAATATTATCGGGAATTTCAAGTGTTGAAATTTGCAATGAGATTGCATACCTTCTATGAGATAGTTGGATCCCGATACCCGCTGCGAGTAAGAGTTACTCCTGGGAGAGTTTTACACATTACAATTAGCCGATCAAGTAGGTGTCTAGAAAGGTGTTAGTGAGGTTACGCCTCTGGGAAAACGAGGTTTACATTAATTAGGTTCGTGCGAAAGCACGGGGGACCTCCCTCAAAGTACCGACACTGGCCTGGCTGAAAGATTGGCGAACTTGTAGTGTGTAATTAATCCCGGCTAGTCTTTCCTTTTAGGGTTTGAAGGAAGATTTGATAAAAACAGTGGGAGCCATCCTGATTAGATAAAATAATAACCAATCTGATCTTGCAAGAGCTCACGCTGAGTGTTTTCTTCTCTCTCTCTCCAGATAGCGACCATATCACGCCTTAATCAAGATAATAATACGGAATATTGACCGAACCCGCTTGTTATACTGAGCTGGGGAACGTTGGTCCCACTCCAACTTATAATTGTTATAAGACAGAGCAGGAAATTGGGGATTACCAGAATTCCCGTGCCGCCCAAACGAAGAAAGTGCATATAATGCATCATCTTCGGGTGTGTTCATTACAAAGAACTGTTTCTCAGTATCCTCTATGTCCTGGGTATTAGATACCGGATCAGGATCCCGCAAATGTAATCCGTTACATGGGCTATAGAAAGATAGAAAACTGAGAACGGGTGATAAGTTTCATGAGACAGAAAACGGGGCAAGTGTTGCAGCCAAATCTGTTGGTCACTATCACCCTGTATTACCAAAATACATTGATTCTGAACGAATGTTATTAGATACCGAACCTGATATACAAAATCATATCACTCTCCTTATTAGTAAAGAAATGATAAAATTTTGTATTGTTGGATAATGTTTTGAACATTTCCTATATCAAAAGTTGATCGGTTCAGGCACGTTATCTAAAAGCATTGATGTTCTAAATCAAACTACAGTTTTCAGTATATAGAACACACACAAGAGGAAGAGTTCAGAAATGAACGAATCCTTCTTGAGGCATTATAGACTAGGTCATATCAGTGCGACCCGACTAGCTAAAGTTACATGTAGATGCATATTCAAATCAGTTTGAATTTACATCTTGTGAAACTTGCCAGTCATGTCACAAAGATAAGATGACCATAGCTCCGTTTACTGGAAACAGAGAAAGAGTTAGTGAACTCTTGGGATGATACATGTTGATGTATAAAGGTCCCCAGTCTACACAAGCCAAGACCGGTTCTTTGTACTTCATTACATTCTCTGATGATCTCTCAAGATTCAGACATATGTTCATGTTGAAACACAGGTCCGAACCTTTTGAGATATTCACGGAATATAAGTTAGAAGTAGAGAACCAAAATGAGGGTATAAGTATTATGTCATTTGATGCGATCAGGGAGGAGAATACTTGTGCATGGAATTCCTGAACTATTCTAAAGGAGAATGAGATTCTCTCTCAGCATTACTCCTCCAAATACACCACAGCACAACGTTGTATCGGGGCGGAGCAATCGCACCCCATTCGATATGTTGCGCTCTATGATGAGTAATACTGAGTTACCTGTTTCCTTTTGGGAGGTATGCGCTTGAGAAGCTGCATACCTATTGAATAGGGTTTGAATCAGATCACAGCCTACCACTCCATATGAGATATGGTATGGGAAGAGCCCATATCTTAAGCTAGTTTAGATTTGGGGCTGTCCGGCCTATGTCTAAAAGCAAAATCCGGACAAGCTCGAGGCAAGGTTAGTTATGTAGAACTGGAAAGGTTCCAGCTATGCAAACTACAGCAGATGATTTGGTACAACCAAAGGATTCAGTAGATACCAACGAACCTCAGCCTCTCCGCCGATCTAGTAGGGTTTCTCACCCACCTGAGAGATACTTCAGTTTCTCTATGACAGTGGGAGCGAGGATTGCATCATGAGATGATGACCCAACTAGTTTCGAGCTGGCCATCAGGAGTGAGACTCTGTAAGAATGGCTGGATGCATAGTGATCTGAGATGGAATCCTTATACACCAACAAAGTATGGACTTTGGTTGCTATATCTGAAGGGTTAAATCCCCATCAGGAGCAAGTATATCTTGAGAAGATTACTTGGTGTAGATGGAAAAGTTTAGACTTTCAAAGCTAGACTTGTTAAAGGTTTTCGTCATCGACCAGGCGTGGATAATGATGAAACCTTTTCCAGTGGCTATAGTTAAGTCCATCCGGATCCTACTTGCCACGTCTACATACCATGACTACGATATCTGGTGGTTGGGTGTCATTACTGCTTTTCTAAATGATGTTTTAGAAGAGAACGTCTGTAAGTACACAGCCAGAGGGCTTCGTAAACAGTGGGAGCAGCGGAAACGTGTGCAAGATGTTTTATAGGATAAAGCAGGTATCGCGGAGTTGGAACATCTGTTTTGATGTAGTAGTCAAATAGTTTGACTTCATCAAAATGGTAGATGAACCTTGTATATACAAAAAGGTAGTAGGGAGTATGGTGGTGATCCTCGTAGAGTACGTGGATGACATACTCTTAATAGGGAAGGAGTTTCCTATGCTACGCTCAGTCAATCTCCGCTTATCACAATGATTCTCCATATAGGATCAAAGTGATACCTCCTAAATCCTGGGTTTTGGATCTATGAGATAAATCTAATTGGTGTAAGTCGATGTACAACACCCCACGACTTGCGGCGAGGCGGAAATATGAAAAACGATCTTGTTCTTTGCTTAAACATCGACTAACCGCAAGAATCGAAGCTAAACGATAACTAACAACAAACATAGAAGTTAACAACTACTATGTAAAGGGATTATACCTAAAGAACCGTGTCCTTCGTCTTTACGAACTCCTCCTCCTCCTCGGCCTTCTCGAAGTAGTAGATGATCCATCCGAGAGCTTTACTCCAAGCTTAGCCTCTAAACTTGAGGCAACTAACCTTCTTTAAGTGCTAATCAAAGAAGCTAGGTGATATAGAGTGGGGGTTATGGTTTAATGAGTCTAACTAATCCTTGTACTCAACACATGAGAGGGGAGGATTAGGGTTTGAAGAGGGAGAGCTTGAGGAGAGAGAATGTGAAGATAATAATGAAGTGAGAATAATGAGTTATCATAATATATATCAAGCATTTCTTTTTATCAAGAAAAGAAAAGAAATGAATTTAACAACCATGCTTGATAATATCTAGTGATGATTCACATCCATGAGTCATTAAGCATTTATGATGCATTAATGACATGGATGAATCATCCATATGACTCACTAATCACATTCATTGTATATGCCACATAAACCTCCTTAGTCACCATCTTCTAGAAGGTTCTCGCGCAATTACGAGAACGCCCCTCCTTTCCGCAAAAATACGGAAAAACTTTAGACTGTATAAATCCAATAACCGGATACCAGTAACTGGCTTAAACCAAAGCCGACTGGTAAAAACTGCCCGAAAGTCGTACGTGTGTAAACACACGTATGCGTCCGAACCCTTGTCGTAAAACCATACGACCTCTATATCGTTTCGCCTGGAGTAGGGAAACTCTCTGTGTGGGACTCTAGAGACTCGACTACTACGCTGGCAGTGGGTTTAACCACAGACCGCAAGCGGCACTAGCTGTACGTAACGGTCCCCAGGTAGATGTCGATAAGAAGGCCGATGAGGAAACCCATCCGAACTCCTACTGAGTCTGATGTGACAATCTCCGTACAGTCCGGTCCGTTCGTCAAAGACTATCGCATATCGGGCCTAGGGGGCGGCAAGCATCAGTCCCCTAATAGCGGTATAAGTCGTGTCGGAGCGAAGCCCATTACACCCTGAGAAACTACTGGAACCTACCAGCAAATCTCGCTTGCCCTGGCCAGGGACTTTGCGTAATGGCTCTCTGACACAGCGCGATATCAACCCCCAATACCGGGAGAGACGAATCCTGTCTAACCGCCACTGCCTCCAACTGCTCGGGACTGCACCCAACTGCTACCTGTTTGCACGACTCCTTTGAGACGTGGTAGGATAGCAATCTAAGAACAGTGGGACACACTCGAGGCGAAGTAGCAGTGTCAAGTCTGCGGACTATGTTGTACTCATGTCACCTGGGAACTGTTCACTGACGACTGGTATAAAACCAACCAACAGTTCCCTGTGAGTCCTGTCCGGTGTACCCGTAACCTAACGAGCACCTGCATACTATCTCCAGTACGACGTACTGACGGCTGTGGGACAGACCATCTCCCCAACTGGGATGAGAAGCGTACACACTAGTCTACTCCGGAGTATCGATGCTCTGTCTCGATAATCCAACGACCAGGGACCTGAATAAGGATGTGCTTGTAGACTACCCAGCCCCCACTAGTGTGACTGCCATCACAACGCTGGTAGTCAAGCAAGATCCTAAGAGCTCTATCAATACGTATACTCACATATTAAGATAGAAAAACCAAGTAGCATACTACCATGTTTAGCAAGACTGTTATATACATGTGAATATCCCAAGCTTCCATTAAGTAATATACAAACTAGTATGATACAGTAATGGCCTTCTAGGGCATAAACACTAACAATCTCCCACTTGCACTAGGGCCATGTACTGGCGTATTGAAGACCGATGATCTCGTGTAGCCTCTCGAACTGAATCTGAGGTAGGGCCTTCGTGAATGGATCAGCAATGTTCTCTTCAGAAGCAACTCTCCGAACCTCGATCTCCTGACGATCAATGATCTCCCTGATCAGGTGATACCGCCTTAAGATGTGTCTGGACTTCTGATGGGACCTTGGTTCCTTCGCTAAAGCTATAGCTCCGTTGTTGTCGCATTACAGAGGTATTGGATCAACTATGGTAGGAACCACCTGAAGTTCTGTTAGGAACTTCTTCATCCAGACTGCTTCTTTTACGGCATCGCAAGCAGCTATATACTCCGCTTCCATCGTTGAGTCAGCAACGGTGTCCTGCTTGGAGCTCTTCCAGCACACCGCCCCTCCATTGAGGGTAAAGACATAACCCGACATGGACTTGGAATCGTCCTTATCACTCTCGAAGCCGGAATCAGCAAAGGCCTCCAACCAGAGGTCTTTTCCGCCGTAAACCAAGAACATCTCCTTAGTCCTTCTCAGGTACTTGAGAATGTTCTTTACTGCTATCCAGTGCTTCTCCCCTGGGTCTGACTGATACCGACTTACCACGCTCAGTGCGTAAGCTACATCTGGTCTGGTGCACAACATCGCATACATTATAGAGCCTACCGCAGAAGCGTAGGGTATAATAGACATGCGTTCCCTTTCCAAATCAGTCTTGGGAGACATCTCTTTGGAGAGGGTGATTCCGTGACAAGCCGGTAGATTACCGCGCTTAGAATCTTCCATACTGAATCTTTTCAGTACAGGGTCGATATACCTGGACTGCGAAAGTCCCAACATCCTCTTGGATCTATCACGATAGATCCGGATCCCCAGAATGTAAGAGGCATCACCCAGGTCTTTCATGGAGAACCTGTGTGACAAGAATCCTTTGACAGATTGTAGTATAGGAATGTCATTTCCTATCAATAGAATGTCATCCACGTACAAGACGAGGAATACGACACTTCTGGCTACAACTTTACTATATATGCACGGTTCATCTGGATTTTTGATAAAGTCATATTCTTTGACTGTCTCATCAAAACAGATGTTCCAACTCCGCGATGCCTGCTTTAGTCCATAAATGGACTTATGCAGCTTGCATACTTTCCCGCTGCTCCCACTCTGATTGAAACCCTCTGGCTGATCCATATAGACGCACTCTTCTAAATTTCCATTCAGAAAAGCCGTCTTTACGTCCATCTGCCAGATTTCATAATCATGGAAGGCAGCAATAGCAAGAAGGACACGAATGGATTTGAGCATAGCTACTGGAGAAAAAGTTTCGTCATAGTCCAAACCAGGTCTTTGATGAAAACCCTTTGCAACAAGTCTAGCCTTATAGGTTTCCACCTGTCCATCTACACCAATCTTTTTCTTGAAGATCCATTTGCATCCTATGGGTTTTACCCCATCTGGAGCAAAGTCCAAAGTCCATACTTTGTTGGTGTACATAGACTCCATTTCGGTCCGCATTGCATCTAGCCATCGTACCGAGTCGCCGCTCTGGATGGCCTGCTGGAAGTCAGTAGGTTCATCATCATCTATGATGCAATCCTCTCTATCCCCATCTATGAGAAAACCGTAGTATCTCTCAGGCGGATGAGACGGCCTACTACTCCTGCGGAGGGGTGCGGGAATGTCCTGTTCTTCTTGAACTTCCGGTTCTGCCAAACTTTCAGTAGCAGCTTGTGGTTCTGGAATTTCTTCCAGTTCTATTTCGCTCCAACTTATTTCCTTTTCTAAAAACTGATGTTCTAGAAAATGGGCATTACGAGAAACAAAAACCTTTTGTTCCTCTGCGTAATAGAAATAATATCCCTTGGAGTTCTTTGGATATCCCACAAACATACATTTTACTGATCGTGCCTCGAGCTTGTCCACATGCTGCTTTTTAACAAAAGCTGGACATCCCCAAATCTTCATATGCTGAAGATGGGGTTTCTTCCCAGTCCACATCTGATATGGAGTGGTAGGCACAGTCTTGGTAGGAGCCCTGTTCAAAAGATATGCCGCTGATTCTAGCGCATAACCCCAGAAAGATCGCGGTAACTCAGCATTACTCATCATGGATCGTACCATATCCAATAGGGTTCGATTCCGTCTCTCCGATACACCGTTATGCTGTGGAGTGTATGGAGGAGTAAGCTGAGAGAGAATCCCTTTCTCTTTTAGGTAACCTAGGAACTCGGCACTCAAGTATTCACCACCTCGATCAGATCTAAGTGTCTTGATACTTTTGCCGGTTTGGTTTTCTACTTCATTCTTATACTCTTGGAATTTCTCAAAAGCCTCGGATTTATGTTTCATCAGATAAATGAATCCGTATCTTGAGTAATCATCCGTGAAAGTAATGAAATAGGAAAAACCACCTCTTACATGTGTAGACATTGGACCGCATACATCGCTGTGTATGAGTCCTAAGAGCTCGCTCGCTCTTACTCCATGTCCAGTAAATGGAGTCTTTGTCATCTTTCCTTTGAGACAAGATTGACAAGTGTCATAAGTTTGATATTCGAACGAGTCCAAATATCCTTCTCTATGCAACTTAGTCAACCTTCTCTCATTGATGTGACCCGGTCTATAATGCCATAAGAAAGCTTTATTTAAATCTGGAGACTTTCTTTTTAGTGTGTTCTGGACATTGAAAATTTGGAGTTGGTTTAAAACATATATACCGTTATTTAGTGTACCGGACCCAATCAAACCATGATTAAGGTGGATGTTAACAACATCTCTTACAAACGTGAAATCATAACCTTTATTTGATAACAAGGGAACTAATATGATATTACACGTTAAGCTTGGTACAAAAAAACAGTTATGTAAAACCAAAATGTGTCCACTCGTCAATCCTAGGTGATAATCCCTGACGGACGCAGCTCCCACGCTAGCTCCGTTAGCAACCTTTAGGGTCATATCACCTTCCTTCAGCACTCTACGGTTTCTCAGTGCCTGCAATGAATTGCAAATATGAGATCCTGATCCGGTATCCAATACCCAGGAAGTAGAGTTGATCGACAGACAATTCTCAATTACAAACACACCTGAAGTCGAAGCCACAGCTTGCTTCGGTTCCTGGTTCTTGGCGTTCCACGCCTTGTAATCCTTCTTCCAGTGCCCTTTCCTGTGACAATGGAAGCACTCATCCTGGCCAACTACCGGTACCGCAAACTTTTTCTTTCCCTTCCCTCCCACCTTACTAACACCTCCTCTAGGTTTGGTGGCGGCCTTCTTCTTCCTTCCTTTGGCCCTAGCCTTGGACCCGGAAGAAGATGCACCGCTAACAAACATAGCGGGTGTTTCCCTTGCTTTCTGTAAGGTGCCCTCTGCACTCCTTAACATGTTCAGGAGTTCCGGAAGTTCAACTTCTTTTCTTTGAAGGTTGAAGTTCAGGATAAACTGGGCGTAGGTGGGAGGAAGGGACTGGAGAATAAGGTCTGTATAGAGCTCATTATCCAAAGTCGTCCCAAGGTCTGCGAGCTCTTCAATATAGCCGATCATCTTTAGGACATGTTCTCCTACCGATGACCCGACAGCCAACCTCGCTCGAAACAAGTTCTTAGAGGTCTCGTATCTTGCTATACGAGATTGCTCTCCATAAAGTTCCTTTGTATGGAGAAATATGCCATCTAGGTTCATATCCTCGTGCCTGCTCTGATGTTCATTGTTCATTGAGGCAAGCACGATGCACTTGGCTTTTGCGCAATCTAAATCCCAGGTTTTGCGGATTTCCTTATCCGTATTGCTGGATTTGGGACCAGGGACAACAGGTGCCGTAGCGGTGAGGACGTACCCCAATTTGTCATAGGTCAAAGCCATTTTGACATTCCGCAGCCAATCTTTATAGTTTGGCCCTGTCAGTATATTTTTCTCTAAAAGTAACTTAAGTCCAGTCATTTTCAGGGTCGTTGCAATTAGGAGAGAGAGAAGAAAACTCTTTAGCATGATACTCTTGCAAGTTTAGAGTGGTTTTTAGTTTATCTAAACTGGATGGCTCCCACTGTTTCTCGAATCCTTCCTCAAACCATAAAAGAAGAATTAGCCAGGACTATTCTCACTGTACAATACTTGCTTAACCGTTCAGCCAGGCTAGTGTCGATACTTCGAGGGAGGTTTTCCAACGCTTTCGCGAAGTTCCTTAATTAAATAACCTCTTTTCTCTGGGGGCGTAACCCCGCTGACACCTTTCTTGACACCTACTTGGTTTATAGCATTGATCGTTAAGTGACGAATCTCCTGATAAGTAGCATATACTCACAGTAGGATCGGAATCTAAATATCATCGTATGATAATGTTGAAGGAATGCTACCAACATTCATCAAACTCCAAATGGTATGCATCTCTTTGCAAATTTCAGTTTCTTTAGAAATTCCCGATATAAGTTTTTGCCCCATGCTCTTATGACCTTGGCTTTGGTCAAAATGTCATAAGCCACATGTCAAGTTCTACCCGTCATTATCTTGTCTAATTTGAACCCATCCGTATATACCCCTGACTTTGGTCAAATGATAATACGACTGTCCCAAACCAACTCATCTATCTTATGCAACAAATGAAAACCCAGCAGCTACCAAACACTATGCCTTGACTTTGGCCAAAATGCATAGCTTGAATACTACTGAATACTCAAATGAAATGACGGAGGGCTACGAATGGTTTTGGCAAAACCGTGAACGTAGTGAACTTGATATAACCGAAGGAACCTGATAGCTTTTAAAAGGAGTGGTTAAAACTCCGCATTTAAAAATATCTGTTTTTAAAATTAACCGAGTGGTTTCTTTTAAATTGTTCCAAGGATTAAACTTTTGGTTTATTTTCTTTGCATTATAAATAATGCGTCCCATCATTAACCTATCATTGCAGAAAACAACGAAAATACAACGTCCTCTTATGCCATCCGCATTCGCCACGGGGTCCCGTCATCACCCGTTAGGTTACTTAACTAACGACAGAGCGGGGGCTGGGCTAGCGCGGGTGTAAAACATAAGTGACGTCTAAATAGCTATCATATATAGATATTGTACATTCGTCAGACGCAATAATAGGCATTCCAGATCACAGATGAACTTTATTGGATTTCTAAGTAATCCGTGTTTGTTTTGAGCCTGCAACAAAAGACGGATTACACAGTTGTGATGAATAGCCATTACCCCACCCAAGACCCCAACGGGTACGGCAAACTACCCGCCCGGCAGTTTGTGCACCCCACCTTGGGTCTGTCCTAGGAGCAAAAACAGTAAAATGAAATAATACAACGGTGGCTACAACCGCAACCTGGATGTGCCCCGCAAAATAATATTACAACAAATTACATTTACATCAAATGAATTAAATAATAACCCATCACATAACCCCGGCTATACATCACAACAGTCCAACACAGTTCATATCCACAAACAGTAAAAATCCATTACAGAAATGTGCAACCCCCTGCCAACCGACATACTAGCAGTTAGGGGAGGTTTACGAACACATTATACAAACACAGATATAATCCAACAAGCAAATACTGTATAATTTCGATCGATTAAACACTTTTAATTTTGCTCCAATACTTCTCTGTAAATCTGAAATCTGAGCAAAAATAAAAACTTCCAGAAAATTCCAAATATCACAGAGAAGCAACACAAGAAATTTGGGTTCCTGAATCGCCAACTCGGCGGCGGAAGCGCGGCGGATCGTTGCGATCCGCCGCGGTTCCACGGTGCTTTAGGCGATTCAGGGGCCCAAATTTCTTAGGTGTTCTTCTACTGTCTTTTTAAGCTTTCTGAACCTCCCTGAAAAATTTTTGGACTTCATTTAAAAATCGACAGAAACTTGTGATTTCGGGTTTTTCCGGTTTCGTTTTTTCCGTTCGAAATTCATACAAATTTGCAAGTAAGTTATTTATTGTTTAGCGAGGCTCTGATACCACTGTAAGTCGATGTACAACACCCCACGACTTGCGGGGAGGCGAAATATGAAAAAACGATCTTGTTCTTTGCTTAAACATCGACTAACCGCAAGAATCGAAGCTAAACGATAACTAACAACAAACATAGAAGTTAACAACTACTATGTAAAGGGATTATACCTAAAGAACCGTGTCCTTCGTCTTTACGAACTCCTCCTCCTCCTCGGCCTTCTCGAAGTAGTAGATGATCCATCCGAGAGCTTTACTCCAAGCTTAGCCTCTAAACTTGAGGCAACTAACCTTCTTTAAGTGCTAATCAAAGAAGCTAGGTGATATAGAGTGGGGGTTATGGTTTAATGAGTCTAACTAATCCTTGTACTCAACACATGAGAGGGGAGGATTAGGGTTTGAAGAGGGAGAGCTTGAGGAGAGAGAAGGTGAAGATAATAATGAAGTGAGAATAATGAGTTATCATAATATATATCAAGCATTTCTTTTTATCAAGAAAAGAAAAGAAATGAATTTAACAACCATGCTTGATAATATCTAGTGATGATTCACATCCATGAGTCATTAAGCATTTATGATGCATTAATGACATGGATGAATCATCCATATGACTCACTAATCACATTCATTGTATATGCCACCTAAACCTCCTTAGTCACCATCTTTTATAAGGTTCTCGCGCAATTACGAGAACGCCCCTCCTTTCCGCAAAAATACGAAAAAACTTTAGACTGTATAAATCCAATAACCGGATACCAGTAACTGGCTTAAACCAAAGCCGACTGGTAAAAACTGTCCGAAAGTCGTACGTGTGTAAACACACGTATGCGTCCGAACCCTTGTCGTAAAACCATACGACCTCTATATCGTTTCTCCTGGAGTAGGGAAACTCTCTGTGTGGGACTCTAGAGACTCGACTACTACGCTGGCAGTGGGTTTAACCACAGACCGCAAGCGGCACTAGCTGTACGTAACGGTCTCCAGGTAGATGTCGATAAGAAGGCCGATGAGGAAACCCATCCGAACTCCTACTGAGTCTGATGTGACAATCTCCGTACAGTCCGGTCCGTTCGTCTAAGACTATCGTATATCGGGCCTAGGGAGCGGCAAGCATCAGTCCCCTAATAGCGGTATAAGTCGTGTCGGAGCGAAGCCCATTACACCCTGAGAAACTACTGGAACCTACCAGAAAATCTCGCTTGCCCTGGCCAGGGACTTTGCGTAATGGCTCTCTGACACAGCGCGATATCAACCCCCAATACCGGGAGAGACGAATCCTGTCTAACCGCCACTGCCTCCAACTGCTCGGGACTGCACCCAACTGCTACCTGTTTGCACGACTCCTTTGAGTCGTGGTAGGATAGCAATCTAAGAACAGTGGGACACACTCGAGGCGAAGTAGCAGTGTCAAGTCTGCGGACTATGCTGTACTCATGTCACCTGGGAACTGTTCACTGACGACTGGTATAAAACCAACCAACAGTTCCCTGTGAGTCCTGTCCGGTGTACCCGTAACCTAACGAGCACCTGCATACTATCTCCAGTACGACGTACTGACGGCTGTGGGACAGACCATCTCCCCAACTGGGATGAGAAGCGTACACACTAGTCTACTCCGGAGTATCGATGCTCTGTCTCGATAATCCAACGACCAGGGACCTGAATAAGGATGTGCTTGTAGACTACCCAGCCCCCACTAGTGTGACTGCCATCACAACGCTGGTAGTCAAGCAAGATCCTAAGAGCTCTATCAATACGTATACTCACATATTAAGATAGAAAAACCAAGTAGCATACTACCATGTTTAGCAAGACTGTTATATACATGTGAATATCCCAAGCTTCCATTAAGTAATATACAAACTAGTATGATACAGTAATGGCCTTCTAGGGCATAAACACTAACAATTGGATGTTAGGATTCTCACTAGTTGTAGTGAGATGGTATTAATCGATCCTGAGGAGAATCACTGGAAAGGTTCCAGGGTGATAAGGACGACTGAATGTCATTCGCAGGCATTGTCTTTACCCTCAGTAAAGGGACGGTATGTTGGAAGAGTTCCAAGCTAGATACCGTGGCATACTAGACGATAAAGGCTGGATACATCGCTACTTAAGATGCTACCAAAGAGGCAGTCTGGATGTATATTTGTTCATGAGATGAACATAGTTCCTCCCATTGTGTGACAATGGAGTTGTCGCTTAGGCCTAGGAACGCCCGTCCCATCAGTGATCCAAACATATTCTGAGGCAGTGTCACCTGATCATGGAGATAGTTGATCTCCAGGGTGATCGAGGTCAGGAGAGTAGACTCAGAGGACAACATGGCGGATCCACTCACAAAGGCCTTTTCCCAGAGAGAGACTTTTATGGGATGGTTGAGTATGAGATACTACAACCACTGCTATCAGATGGCCCTAGTGCAAGTGGGAGATTGTTAGTTATATGTAGGCCCTAGAGGCCATTACTATACATAGGATGTATATTGTAGTGGATGCTTGGACATATATAGGGAGGACTTTCTTGCTCGGCATGATAGTATGCTATCTGGTTGCTCTTTACCTTAACGTGTATACTGATTGTCTCTCTGTTACATGTTGGTAAAGCCCTTAGGATGTGTACTTGACTACCTGGACTATGATGCGGATCATACTAGTGGGGACATGGTAGTCCATAAGTACATCCTTCAAAGTCCCTAGTCATGGGTGTATCGAGACGGGGCATCGATATACCAGAGTAGACTAGCGTATACCTTCTCGACCCATACAGATGGGCGATGGATGATCCCATATCCATTGGTGTTTGACATCAGAGATGATATACGGGTGCTCAGTAGAGACTGGGTACACTGGACGGACTCGCCGAGAACTCCCAGATGGTATTATACCTTACGTCAGATGGCAGTTCTCTGGTGACACTGGTACAGAGTAGTCTGTTGACTCGAGATCGTAATAGAGTCGTGTGTGATTCCCACTGTGCTTTGATTTCCACCTTACCACGTCCAAGAGGGCGTGCAAAATGGTGGTTTTTGGGTACAGTCCCGAATCACATGGAGGCAATGAGCGATAGGAGGGGATTCGTCTCTCCCGGTATAGGGAGTTGATGTTGCGCTGTGTTCGATTGGCTATAACCGGAAATCCCTGGCCAGGGTTGCTGAGATTTACTGGTAAGTGTTACCAGTAGTTTCTCGAACTGTTATAGATCTCATATCGACACGACTTATCGAGCTACTAGGGTCTGACGTTTACCACCCCTAGGCGAGATATGCGACATATCAGACGAACAGACCGGACTGTACGGTAAGTGTTACTGGTTGGATTCACAGGAGTGTGAGCGGGCTTGCTCGTCGATCTTCTGATCGTTCAATACCCGGGTGGCCGTTACATTTAGCAGACCGCTTGCGGCTTGTGGGTGTTTGATATGATCATCATCTGCTGCCGGCGTATTGACGAGTCTTTAGAGTCCTACACAGAGGTTTCCTGGCTCAAGCGAAACGAAATAGGAGCGCATATGAGATATGTGCGGTACCGAGAATAATGCGTGTATGTGATACCGTATTCTATTCTCGCGATGAATGTATCGAATGGTTGTATGTGATATAACCTAGTTATCGAATCAAGGATTGATTCGATAAGCCGATACATTGGATATTAGTCGGTTATATGCGATATGACCGGATCGTTAAATCAAGTGTCGATTTAATGATTTAATGTATAATTATATATTTGATATATTACTTTGCATTAACTAGTATTGGTTCACTTAAAAAGGATTTTCTCACTTGATGTGCACATTGTATATGTGATATACTTTTGTGCATTTGATTGTATCATGTTTGATGATACATAAAAGTTTGTGTGTTTGGTTTAAACCATGGTTGGTCAATGGTTAGGGTTTCATTTGCTTCATTTACTTATTCATTTATTTATTTATTCATTTTAGAAAGAAATAAAATGGTGGCTAACTTTGGATTATCTTTGAAGCTTCATGAAGCTTTGAAATGGTTGACCATTTTGTTTCTTTCCCTAACCCTAACCATTCACCTAACCTTGGTTCATTCTCTACACCTAACTATAGTTGCACATATGATAAGTATCATATTATTTCCTATTTTTAAAAGACTCATGATATTCTTTTTCTTCTTCTTCTTCTTCTTCAAGAAGAAGAGAGCTTGCAACCTTCAATGGTGATTTCATGAAAAGAGTGAGAAATTCAATTCTAAAGTGAACCCACTTCCTATTTCTTCATCCTCTACCACTTGCCAAGTAGTATAGGGTGTTTTTCTTCACAAGTTTCATGGCTTGGTGAAGTTGGAGCTTGATCTTGTGTTGTCTCGACGTAGATCATCTTCAGCATCAAAGTCGACGACCTAGCCCGATCATTTCTTCGACGAAACCATTAATAGAGTCCGGGATCCGATGATCGCAGCGGAGGGACGTCAACGCGGAGCTATGGAGGTGGAGGACCGGATCTACAAAGGTTGTATTTCCGTTCACTTTAGAGTAAAGTTGTTTGCTCGCATTTGTTATCGCCTAATCTCTAGTTAACGATCTAGTTAGGGTTTCTCGGCACCGGAAAAATTTGAAATTGGCATGGTTGATGCCTTGTGAGACCTCATTAGTGTGCCTAGGAACCCTACACTTGGGGGCTTTCCCTTTCTGAACTGATACCAACCATATGAAAGTTGTCTGTCGTTTCACGCACATTCGTTTCGATATTTTAACGTCGACGAGCATGAGCTTCGTGCTTCATCCTCTTGAAGTGTTTTTGATGGGCAATGTATCCTTACCACCACTTCTTGAAGGAACTACATTCCTTGGTAGGGTGGGTGACCCTCTGATGATATAGGCAGTAGTCTGGATGTGATTCCTCTCCATCGAGGCATATGATCCCGGGAGTGTTCTTTATGAGAGGTGGAAGCTTCATCCCCATTGACAGGGCTTTGGAGAACCGCTTCTCTATTTTGATCCTACTCTTATTTATAGCAGGTGTGTTTTGGTTTGTTCGGAGTACTTTACGACTCGTCCTCGCCGCTGCTTCTTTATCCTGACACTGACGATTAGCCTTTTCATATACGGCTGTCTCGCATTCTCGGTCAACTTTGCTTTTTTGAAAGGCTTCGTTTAACAGCATATCGATCGGATCTTCTAGCAGTTCCGAGGATTTTAGCACCGACTCTGCCCCCAATTCCTTCGCGTTGTTTTCTGATGCTGAAAGAGTCTCTTCATCATATGACGACGAATGGGGAACCATGTGGCAACTTGCTACACGGCCCTCGGTATCTTCTGATGAGTCATTTTTCTCATCGTTGTCACTATCTTCGTTCTAAGGAATATGCTTGAGGAACTCTTCGAGTGTGACCGATGTCCGCGCCTTTTGGTTGTACTCCTCCAGTGCGTCAATGTATTTTTGCAGATCTGTGCGCTTGTCGTCATACTCGGCAGGCTGCACGGGCTTCTTGGTCTTCTTCTTTTTCTTTGAATACTTCGAAGGCTTGACTTGGGAATTTCGCTCTTTGTCGATAATTTTCGGTACGGGACGCGGTTTCAGCATCCCTTCGATGATTTCGGGTTCAAGTGGGCTTTTCCACCTGACTGCCGGACATGCCTGTAAATCCTTCAGCATTCTTTTGGTTTTTGCTGAAAGAATGACTTCCAATGTATTTTCTTCCACGAGTGAGCATGATACCCTCGGCGCATCCACCTTTTTTGGAGTGTGATTCTGTGGTGGGTTTACCCTCCAGTTATCAAACACGAGAACTTCCCCTGTTGATACTGGTTCTCGACCCAGTTCTTGAAGGTGTAGCAATTCTCAATTAGGTGGCTCACTATTCTGTAATAGGAGCAGTAGTTAGGGTTGTTGAGATCGCCGGGTTACGGTGGATGCCATGGGTCTGGTAATGTGATGAATTTATTACGTATTGCCAATTCGAACAGTCTCCTTGTCTTGTCACGCGGAAACGGATAAACGCGTCCTACTCTTTCCTCCAAGGATGGGCACGGACATGCGTTGTTTTGGCGAGCAGCCAGTTTTGGGGCACTCGGTTGTTGTTGCGTGTTATCAACGAAGGCTGCTTTCCCTTTGCCCTTGCTATTTCGAGGGTCCTTATTTGAGGAGGAAGACCCATGGCCCATCTGGTCCATTTGGGCCAGTTTATCGATCAGAGCCTGGAAGGTGATTGGTTTGAAGAATGTCATGAACTGGGACACAGTCGTTTGAAGGTCAAGAGTCTCGATGAACATGCCCATGGCGGGGGATTTTTCAATACGTTGTTCGCACTTAGACCATAAGTCCCGCCATCGAATCGCTATTGGACCCAAGTTTCTCCGGGCCTTACCCTGGCGTTGATTAACGTCGTGATTGGAGTGGGCTCGCTTGCACTGGCGAACCGCTGTGTGAATAGCAGTTCCATTTCTGTGAATGTTTTCACGGAGTCATTTAGGAGGTCCGAGTACCATTCAAAGGCCGTTTCTGACAGGCTACCAACGAATTGGTGAAGCAACAGTTTGTCGTCGCCTCCAGTGTGGCCGCACAGAGCTCTGAACTGCAAGACGTGCTGGTGGGGGTTGTATGTCCCTTTATACATATGGAACTTGGGGATCGTATATCTCGGCGGATATTTGATTTGGTCATACCATCCTGGATACGGCCATCCAGTTCTGACGATTTGGCCAGCCGCTTCATTAGCTTGATGAGCTCTTATTTGTTTAGCTATATAATCATCAAGAGCAGCCTTGGAGATTGTTTCCTCCTTGGCTGTTGATAAAGCCGGATGAGGGTTTGATGTTTCCCCTCTGTCATCCTCGATGATTATCGGCGGATCCTCGGCTGGGGGTTCTGGCTGGATCATCATTCCAACCATATCCTGAAACAAGAGCGCCATCTGCTTTATATCAGCAGCTTGTTCAGCGGCCTCTTTATCTTTTCTTTCAAGCACCCTTCGCAGGAACTCTGTATCGGTCTCCTGCTCTTGGCGCTATTCGGCTGCTGTGTCCGAGCTTTCTTTCTTCCCGGTAAGTGCTGCCATTTTGGTCAGCATTTCCTGGAGCTTTTGTTGTTACTCCTGAGCTTTTGTCAGCGACCGAGTTTGCGGTCGATGATCTATGGAAGCACGACTTTCTTCTTTCCCGGAAGCTATGTGGATCGTATGTACGATCATGTCCCCAGACTCAGGGCATTTGGGTCCATCGCCTTTGGAATTTTCCGCCGGCGGTGAGGTTTTCTCCAGCCTCGTCCTTTTGTGGGAGGTTGAAGTTAAAGGAGCTATTATAACAGGCACCTATGTAGCAGAAGTCTTTCGCTGTATGACGGAGGGGTGATTTTTTTCTTGTCGAGCCTTTAATTTCTTCGGCCGATGAGGGTAGTCTTTGTCGATCACAGAGTCTTAGATTTTTCTCCAGACCCTGTGAATTTGCATGGAGAGCCGCTGATTGGGCTGCTCCATCTTTGTCTGCACTGTGGCTTCTGCAGGCGAGGGCGATTTCTTTAGCACCGCCGTTGGAGAGTTCTTGCGTAACCTCCTGAGCAGATCAAAGTTGTTCCCGATTAGAATAGCAGCGTCGACTGCTACCATTGGAGCTGGTGGGGTGAGCCCAGAGGGGGAGTTGCCCCAGATTTCCTCACTCGGCGCCAATGACGACATCAAGCATGTCTTGCAAAAGGGACCACCTCAGTTTTGGAAGCGGCTTCGTCGTGCCCCCAGCTTTGGTGAGGGGCTGCTGTTGGTGGCAGCCTATTGAAGACCAACGTCCTGATTGGAGTTTGGGGAGGGCTGGCCAATCTTTCGAAGACCGACCTTCTGATGGGGGAAACTCTTTTGACGGCTTCAGCTGCAGGATTTGGGAGGGCTATCCATTTTGGGGCAACCCCTTCAGGCACCATGAGCCTCTTTGCGGGCCCATTTGAGCTTCGGCTCAGCCTGTTGAAAACTGAGACGCCAGATTTGGACGGCCCATTGAGAAGGGCATTGTGTTCACATGGCGATCAAAGACCGACCTCTTGGGAGCTTCTTCTTGCGGTGCTGAGGCACCGAAACTCACTGGTGGGACCATGGTCCCAAAGAACAATCCAGTAGTAGCTTGTCTTACTTGCCCCACCGGCATTGAAAAAATAGAGGCCACGTTGGGCCCGTAGGTCACTCCTTTAGCTAGGGTGGATCGAGAGTTACTGTTGCAAGAGGTATAGCTAGAAGCCATCGATTTTTTCTGCACAAGAACAAGACACCAAATTTTAGTATCTCGAATCTAAGGGCGATCATAGCTAACCGCGATTTCGTTCGCGAAATACAACACACGAAATATGGAGTGGAAAGAGGAAAAGTTTCCACCAGGTGTGCCGGATTATATTTACCGCCGAAAACAGAGACGGACTGGGATAAATCGCCTTACCTGAATTTGGAGGCAGATGCTATTTGGATTTATCCATCCACCTCTCTGAAGGTACCAAGTTGATTTATGGCACCATATATTGGAAGTTTGGACAGATAGAGCCGTTGTAGCAAACTTCATCAGATTCCCCCTCATTTTACGAAAGGTTTTTCATTATGGGGACGCTCTTCCGTGCAGGCGCAAGCCCATACAGTTAATTACGCTATCGTGTTGCGATAACTACTTTCTCCTTCTCCAGCAGTTCACTTCGTGTCGTATTGCGTTTGTTTTATTTTGGGTTGCCCGTGGATTGATACGGAGACTAATTTATGCCGTCGCCCATAGGGCGCGGATTAGTCCAAATCCGTATATTTTAGATTTGTGTTTGGGTCAAGAATTTTCTTGAAGGGTGTTTACCCCAATCAGAGCAAACCTCTGTTCAAATTCCAAGGCGGGGAACGAAGCAACGCTTCTGTTTCCCCCAATCAGAGCAAAGCTCTGTTTTGAAAATTAAAATTAAAATAAAAGAAGCAACGCTTCAGCTGACTTGCGCTCTGCGCTGCGCGCCACGTGGCAGCGCAGTTGCGCTGCGCTGTGCGCTGCTCGCCACGCGCTAGCGCAGTTGCGCTGCGCTCTGTGCTGCTCGCCACGTGGCAGCGCAGTTGCGCTGCACGACACGTGACAGCGCAGTTGCGCTAACGCAGCTGCGTTATACGCTGCGCGACACGTGTCAGCGCAGTTGCGCAAGCGCAACTACGCTGCGCTGTGCGCTGCGTGGCACGTGTCACGCGCTGGGGCATTTACGCCAAACAGAATTAAAATTTCAAAGAAATCTTTCTGTTCTTGTTAAAACAAGAAGATTTTCTTCTGTAAAACAGAAGCCCTTGGATCAAAAATCAAACGGTGGGGAAAATTCCCCAAATCACTCAGAGAAAGATCTCTTTAACAAATTTAACTAATTTATGGGCACTATATAAAGGACCCTAGACCTCAATTCAAAAGGATCAACATCATCATTGAGAACTCTGAAGAATTGGAAAGAATTCCTCAAGAACAAAAAGGGTAAAAATCTTTAGAAAAAGAGAAAATTCTCTTAAAAACAGATCATTGATCTGAGAACAAGATCAATGATCTTCAATAAAAAGAAAAAATAAATAATAACAGTGCCTTGCACTTTTTTATGAACCACTGGTTCTTTGAAAACAAGAAAAACTTGTTTTCTTTGATCTAAAATAATATAAAACAGTGCCCTGCACTTGCAAAACTGTATTGTTGCGCTCCTGGGTTGGCGCAAGCCACCAGAGAGCGCCACGTGTCAGCTCCAGAATGATCTGCGCTATGCGCTGTTAAAATAGAGCACTGCTCTCATGAATTAGCGCAACCCACCAGAGCGCGCCACATGTCAGAAGCGCAACAGCGCAGCACACTGGCGCAGCGCACTGCGCTTGCGCTCACCAGAGCGTGACACGTGTCACCTCCCCATGGACTTGCGCCTTGCGCTCCTCAATTAGCGCAAAGCGCCTGACAAGCCACATGGGGCAATGTCAGAACATTAAATGCACCGCATTAATAAAAGGGCAGAGCCCAATAAAGGAAGGTCTATCAGACCAAACAAAGTGCTATGCACTATTAAAAGGGATAGAGCCCAAATCAAAAAGGCCTAGCAGGCCAGAATAAAATGCAGTGCATTATCAAACAGGGACAAAGCCCTAGCACAGGCCTAATAGGCCAAAGATAAAAACGTTGAATATTTTCAACTGGACTTAGCCCAATCATGGCCGTAAGTCCTCAAATTAAATTGACTGAGCACGGCTGCTCTCTTAAATCAATTTACATCCGGTTCAAGGGTACATCTCTGAACTCCTCTGACAGCTATCGTTGTAATCCTTCAACGACGTCAGAGAGGTGATGGGTCTCGATAACCACACATCGATATGGACTGCGGGGTCCTTAAACTCGTGAACCGCCACGTCCCTAAACTGGAACATAGACCACCACGTCCCTAAACTGGCAATGGGCCGCAATGTCCCTAAACTGGCAATGGACCGCAATGTCCTTAAACTACCAATGGACCACCACGTCCCTAAACTGGAACATGGACCACCACGTCCCTAAACTGGAACAATAGAGCCCAAATGCTCTTTTGTTGGATCTAAACGATCCTGTTTAAGTTGATCTTAGCCTCAAATATGGCTAACGTATCCATAAACCTTCAAACAGATTTTAGTCCCAAATTGGACTACAGATCCCCCAACCAACTTTGGTTCAAGGGTACATCTCTGAACTTCTCTGACATCTGTCGTTGTAATCCTTCAACGTCATCAGAGAGGTGATGGGTCCCGACGGCCATACATTTGATGGACCACTACGTCCCTAAACTAGAACAGTAGAGCCTCTAAACGCTCTTTTGTCGGATCTAAACGATCCCGTTTATGTTGATCTTAGCCTCAACACGGCTACGTATCCTTAAACAAAAATACAAACCCAAATCTAAGTAAATACGGATTTGGACTAATCCACGACCTACGGGCGACGGCATTACTTAGTCTCCGTATACAATCCACGGGCAATCACAAACAAAACAAACACACACGACACGAAGTGAAATTCTGGAGAAGGAGAAAGTTGTTACCGCGAATCAGTAGCGTAATTAACTGCAGGGGATTGCGCCTGCAGGGAAGAGCGTCCTCACAATCAAAAACCCCTCAAGCGAGGAGGAATCTGACGAAGTCTGCTACATCGGCCGTATTCGTTTAAACCTTCGATACACGGTGCCATAAATCAACTTGGCATCTTCGGAGAGGTGGACGGATAAAACCAAATATCATCTGCCCCGAATCTCAGGCGAGACGTTCCGTCTTGCGCGTCTTTCGGAGGGGAACAGATTCTGGCACGCCCGGTGGGACCTTTTCCTCTTTCCACTCCACATTTCGTGTGTCGTGTTCGTGAACAAATCGCGGTTTGCTGTGGTTGCTTGTGAATTCAAGGTACTTAGATTTGATGTCTTGCTCCGTGCAGAAAACAGAAGATCAATGGCTTCAAACTGCACTGCCTGCGACTGCAACTCTCACTCCGTCCTTGCTGGAGGAGTGACTTATGGGCCTCAAGCGGCCTCCCTTTTCAAAATGCCAGTGGAGCAGGTAACTCAAGCCACCGCTGGACTATTCTTCGGGACCCTGCTCCCACCGATGAGCTTCAATGCCCCAATGACATCGCAAGAAGCTCCAAAGAAGTTGGTCTTTGATCGACTTGCTACTGCCGCGACCCCTCTCAACGGGTCGCCCAGCTTCAATACCTCAGTTTCCAACAGACTGGGTCAGAACGTCTACGAGCCCGTGATACCCGAAGCTGCCATCCCAAAGCGGATAGCCATCCCGGCTCAAGCGGACGAAATCATTGGAAAGGCTCCTCCTTCCAAGAAGTCAGTTTTTACAAGGCTGGCCATTCCGGTTGCTACTCCAGGTGAGGTCCTCAAAGTTGTTTCCCCTGCACAGAGGGGGCATGACGAAGTCACCCTTATAGCTGAAACAACTCCATCCGCAAGACACGCTCGACGTTGTCACTGGCGCCGAGTAAGGAAGGCTGGAGGCAATTCCCCCTATGGGATAACTCCGCCAACTCCAACGGGGGGATCGATGCTGCTGTTCCAACCGGGAACAGCTTTGAATTGCTGAACAAGGTGCGCAGAAACTCTCCTACGGCAGTGTTGAAACGAACTCCTTCACCTGTGGAGAATACTCCAGAGAAGAAGCTAGAGCAGCCCCCTCAACGGCTGTCCTCTAAAATTTACAAAGTCTGGCGACAAATTCAAGAGTCGGTGATTGATGAAAATTATCTCCGCCGATAGAAAAAGATGAAGGTTCGGCAGGAGAAGGATTACTCAGTCAAGCCACAAAAAGCAACAGCTACTTGGGTACCCACTGCAATGGCCCCCTCAACTCCAATCACTCAAAAGAAAAGGAGGCCGCAGAAAGCCCCTGTGAACATGGCGAACCGTAAAAGCGCTGAACACAGACGCCCCAAGTCTGGGGGCATGGTAGTGCACACTGTTTATATGGCTTCCGGAAAGGAGGAAAGCCGTGCTTCGATGGGTCACCGGCCGCTCACTCGATCCTTGGCAAAAGCCTAGGAGCAACAACAGAAGCTTCAGGAGATAATGACTGCGATGGCCGCACTTACCGGGCCAAAAGAAAGCTCGGAGGCATCATCAGAGCAGCGTCACGAACAAAAAACTGACGCTAACTTCTTACGCAGAGTCCTCGAAAAGAAGGACAAAAAATCCGCGGAGCAAGCGGCTAACATAAAACAAATGGCGCTCCTCTTCCAAGATATGGTAGAAATGATGTTACAGCCGGATCCTCCAGCTGATGACTCTCCGATCATTGTTGAGGACGATGGAGGGGAGACCTAATCCTCCTCCGGCCCTTTCAGCAGCCAAAGAGGAAATCATTTCCAAGGCCACACTGGATGACTATATAGCTCAGCAAATACGAGCTCATCAGGCGAGTGAAGCGGCCGGGCAAATTGTCAAGACTGGACGGCCCTATCCGAGCTGGTGTGACCAAATCAGCTACCCGCCAGGATATACGATCCCTAAGTTCCACGTGTATAAGAGGACAGGGAACCCACATTAGCATGTCACTCAATTCAGGGCCTTATGCGGCAACACTGGAGGCGATGACAAACTGTTGCTTCGCCAATTCGTCGGCAGCTTAGCAGAAACAGCTTTTGAATGGTATTCAGAGCTACCTAACGACTCTGTTAAAACATTTGCGGAAATGGAGCTACTGTTTACACAAAGATTTGCGAGTGCTAGTGGACGCACCCCGATAACAGCACTGATCAACGCCAGGATAAGGCCAGGCGAAACGTGGGTTCAATTCGCAACACGATGGCGGAACCTATGGTCGAGATGCGAACAACGCATAGAAGAAGCTCTTGCCGTGGGCATGTTCGTGGGCACTCTTGATCCGCAAGCGACCATCTCGCAATTTATGATGTTCATCAGGCCGACCACCTTCCAGGCATTGATTGACAAATTAGCCCAAATGGACCAGATGGGCCACGGACCGTCTCCTCCAAAATCAGACTCTCGAAATGAGAAAGGAAAAGGGAAAGCGACTGTCGTTGCCAATGCTCAACAACAGCCGAGCAACTCAAAGCCAGTCGTTCGCCAAAATAAAGCGCATCCACGCCCGTCCCTCGAGGAGAGACTAGGACGTCCTTACTCGTTTCTTCAGAATAAAACGAGAAGACTGTTTGAACTGGCAGTACGCAACAGACTCATCAATCTGCCGAATCCAAAATGTCCGTTGCAGCCAGGCGATCTCAATAATCCCGATTACTGCCCTTACCACCAAACGGTAAGTCACCCGATCGAGAATTGTTTCGTCTTTAAGGGATGGATCGAGGATCAGTACCTATGAGGCAAGTTTGCGCTGTCTGAAAACTGGAAGGTAAACCCACCACAGCCGCACACTCCAAAGAAGACGGACACGATAGAGGCAGCTTGTTCTTTTGTCAAGGACGAAAACGATGGAGAAGACTCATCAAATGAATCCGAAGACTACGTAGCGAGTTGTCATGTGATCTCTCACTCATTGGTAGATGATAAAGAGGCCCCTTGCGCCGAGAAACCGAGGGCGGACCCTGAACCAGAAATTCCGCAACCGTCAGACGATTTGATCGATGCCTTCCTGAATGAGATTCGTCTGAAAGTTAAAGCCAATCAAGAGCGTGAGATGGCCATACCGGAAGGAGCCAAGCACCGACTACTAGACCAAAGAGTTGAGGCACTTCCGTCAAATCAAAAGTCATTCGCTGCGGATAAAAACAAATTCAAGACGAGGAAAAGGTTCGCCAAAGCCCTATCAGTAGGAATGAAGCTACCGCCCTCTGAAGAAAATACTCTCGGTGGAGTAGAGATGCATCCTAACTTCTGCTTATATCATCAGAAGATCATACATCCTACCGAAGACTGCGACTCCTTTAAGTGTTGGTGGAAAGGATATGTCGCTCAAAAGCAACACTTCAACAGGACAAAGTGTGAAACTCGTAGACATCGGAAAAATGCGATAGATGAGCGCAAAAGAGCCGTCGACGACTGTCATATAGCTGATTCCAAGGGATCGCAAATTATCACCTTTGGAAGCGACTCTGACGAAGAAGCTGCCCTCAACCCTCTCCTTAAGGAATCTATTTCAAAAATGAAGGAATTGAGTAGTTACGAGAACGTTCAGCCGTGCAATCGCACGCTACCCGAAAAAAATCTCGGCCCCGTAAACAAAGGATCGAGCAAAAAGGATAAAGGAAAAGGGAAAATGACCTTCGTCGCCACCACTCAACAACAGTCGAGTGGCCCTAGACCGGTTGTTCGTCAAAACAATATGCGTCTACGCATATCCCTCGAGGAGAGGCTAAGACGTCCTTACTCATTTCCCCAGGATGAAACAAGGAGGCTGTTCGAAGTGGCAGTGCATAACAAGCTTATGACTCTACCGGAGCCGAAACACCGACTACAACTGGATGATGTCAACAGTTTTAATTATTGCCCTTACCACCGAGTATTGGGCCATCTGATCGAAAACTGTTACGTCTTCAAAAACTGGGTTGAAGACCAATACCAACAGGGCAAGTTCGTCATCTCCGAAAACTGGAGGGTGAACCCGCCACAACCGCACGCTCTGAAAAAGATGGATACGCTGGGGGCATCATGCTCATTCATAAGGAAAACCCCATAGACCGAAATGTCATTAAACTAGAGATTCACCTCAAATACGGCGACGATAGACCGAAATGTCATTAAACTAGAGATTCGCCTCAAATACGGCGACGATGGACCGAAACGTCCTTAAACTAATGACGGACAACTACGTCCTAAAACTAGCTAATGACCGAAACGTCTTTAAACTACTACCGCAGTATCCTCGGGCTGACAAAAAAAATATATATATAAAAAATATATAAACAAAAAAAAACGGTATGTCCATAAGCAAAATGGGCACGGATGAAAACCCGAAAAGGCTACGTGAGTAAAAACAGCAGGGCTATCGGCGAGTGTTCATGAAAACCCGAAAGGGCGCGACCTCGTTAGAAGAAAAAAAAGAAGAAGAAGAAAAAAAGAAGAAAAAAAAACAAAAAAAACGGTATGTCCATAAGCAAAATGGGCACGGATGAAAACCCGAAAGGGCTCCGTGAGTAAAAACAGCAAGGCTACCGGCAAGTGTTTGTGAAAACCCGAAAGGGCGCAACCTCGTTAAAAGACACTTGCGGGGTCCTCTCGACCTTGTAAGGAGAAACCACCCACGTGAGATCCTTACGACTCACAGGGAAGCAACACACTTAGGGATCCCCACGATTCCTAAGAAGAAATTACACTTGCAAGATCCTCACGACTCGTAAGGAGAACTCTTTTATGAGACCCTCACGGCTCATAAGACTTGAAAGTCTTAAGTTACAGAAACCTTAACCTGTTCTTAAGCAAACCCCCCACAACCTTCGATACTGCCCTACAAGTGGTCCAATACTGGCTCTTGTATACAATCCAAGGGCGCGAATAAACATTTCCCTAACTAAGTCCCATCCGAAACTGGGGATATGTTCGCATGGTGAACAACCCTTGTAAATCCTCTCGATTTACAAGGAAAAAACCCTCCTGTAGGATCCTTACGACTTACAGAGGAACAAACACTTAGGAATCCTCACGATTCCTAAGGAGAAAATACACCTACAAGATCCTCACGACTTGTAGGGAGAAATACCTTTGTGAGACCCTTACGGCTCATGAAGTCAAAAGCCTTAGTCGACGGGATCCTAACCCTGTTCGCTAAGCCACCTTTGTTCGACATCGACGGAGGCAAATGATGATTCGCTCCTGGCATTATTCCAGTTGTAGCGATGCTGATGCCTAAAACGGTATCAAATTGCGAGTCCTTCCAAGGCAAATGATGATTCGCTCCTGGCAACATTCCATTTGTAGCGATGCTGATGCCTAAAACGGTATCAAATTGCAAGTCCTTTCATGGCAAATGATGATTCGCTCCTGGCAATATTCCAGTTGTAGCGATGCTGATGCTGAGATCGGCACCAGATTCCAAGTTCCACACTCGTGATAAAAAAAAATCAGCAAGCTAAAAATGCATATGAAATAGCCGAAATGATGGGGCAACTTGCAACAAAATCAGCAAGTAAAAATGTATGCATGCAAAATAGCCGAAATGATTGGGCAACTCGCAATAAAAAACAGCGAGTAAAAACAAAATAAATAGCCGAAATGATTGGGCACCGTGAAAAATAGCCGAAATGATTGGGCAATCGCGATCTTCGCGATATAAAAAGCTAAAATGATAGAGCGTCGCGGAAAGAATAAAAAAAATGAATAATGAAAGAATGAAACTTTTTGCCGTACAGGTGAGATCACATTGATCCCTGTATACAATCCAGGGGCACAAACAAAGAGGGAACCATATCTTCCCAACAGGCTCCACCAGAAAGCGAAGCCAAATCTCGATGACATCAACAACCGACCTCAGAGTCACAATGAAATGGAGCCACGGCATAGTCCCTAGTTCCAAATCTTAACGGCAATATCTACAGCCTATGAATCAACAAAGGCGTTCCTTCGCAGTCCATCAAGATGCAGATACAACGCCAACAAAAGACCTCACGGTCAAAACAAAACGAAGCGACGGCAAAATCCCAGCTTCATCTCAACAATCGTCTCGATACAGCAGACGAGATGTTAACAAAGGCGTTCCTTCGCAGTCCATCAAGATGCAGATACAACGCGAACAAAAGACCTCGCGGTCAAAACAAAACGAAGCGACGGCAAAATCCCAGCTTCATCTCAACAATCGTCTCGATACAGCAGACGAGATGTTAACAAAGGCGTTCCTTCACAGTCCATCAAGATGCAGATAAAACGCCAACAAAAGACCTCGCGGTCAAAATAAAACGAAGCGACGGCAAAATCCCAGCTTCATCTCAACAATCGTCTCGATACAGCAGACGAGATGTCAACAAAGGCATTCCTTCACAGTCCATCAAGATGCAGATACAACGCCAAAAAAAGACCTCGCGGTCAAAACAAAATGAAGCAACGGCAAAATCTCAGCTCCACCTCAGCATTCATCTCGTTACAGCAGACACAATGTTCACAACAGTGTCCTTCCTCCAACAGGATTCGGACATGACAAAACAAACGAAGCAAAGGCCAAATTCCTAGCTTCAGGGTCTTGACGGTAACTCATATAAAACCTAAAAGACTACCAGAGATCATCCCACATGGAGCGATCACAACCGCGACGTTCGTCTCGATACAGCAGACGAGTTGCCACCACAGCGTTCTTCCTCCAGCAGGGTTCAGACGCAACAATCAAACAAACGGAGCCACGGCAAAATCCCTAGTTCCAAATCTCGACGGTTCATCAGCAACCTAGAGACAACCACGACGTTCGTCTTGATACAGCAGATGGGTTGCCACCCCAGCGTTTTTCCTCTAGCAGGGTTCAGACGCAACCATCAAACAAAATGAGCCACGGCAAAATCCCTAGTTCCAAATCTCGACGGTTCATCAGCAACCTAGAGAAAACCGCGACGTTCGTCTCGATACAGCAGACGAGTTGCCACCCCAGCGTTCTTCCTCCAGCAGGGTTCAGACGCAACCATCAAACAAAAGGAGCCACGGCAAAATCCCTAGTTCCAAATCTCGACGGTTCATCAGCAACCTAGAGAAAATCGCGACGTTCGTTTCGATACAGCAGACGAGTTGCCACCCCAGCGTTCTTCCTCCAGCAGGGTTCAGACGCGACAATCAAACTAACGGAGCCACGACAAAATCCCTAGTTCCAAACCTCGACGGTTCACCAGCAACCTAGAGACAACCGCGACATTCGTCTCGATACAGCAGACGCGATGCCAGCAAACGAAGCAATGGCCAAATTCCTAGCTTCAGGGTCTTGACGGCAACTCACATAAAACCTGAAAGACTATCGGAGATCATCCCACACCAGCGCGGAGTGGATATGACTCATCGGGGCTCTCCAAAAGGAGCCTAACCTCAAGTAAAAAGCGGCATGGCAAAATACCTAACGCTTACTCTTCCGACGGTCAAACTGCCAAGGAGGATTGCTTGAAGACGCCTTGTCCAGCCCCTGAAGGGATCAGAAACACGGCAGTCGCAGGGCTACTCGAATAGCACGATTGCCTATCGAGGAATATATCAGCTTATGCGACGGTACGACGGCCAAAACCCTAAGTACCACAGACCCTAATGGACTTCTGTCGTAAATCCCCACTGATGTCCTCCACCCTCCGATAGGTAGCAAGAATGGCGGACTATTGAAAGGCTTCGTGCAAGAGATCGATGAGATTGTCTTGCCGTCTCTTCGAGATTAAGTCCATTAGGTACACTGAGTGCACCTTATCCTCGGCGGCGTCCAATGCTCTAAGAGGCACGCCAGTAAAGAATAGGGGAAGCGCTCCCCAGATGGCTCCCACAATAAGCTTCAGCAGAGGGGAGCGCCGAGGAAGCATTTGACCGTTGTACGCGTCGAAGCGACTCATGATCTCGGCACACTCAGCGTTAGTAAATTCTCGCTTTTGAGAACGGCCAAGTCGGCGGACGTCCCCGTAAGAGATAATCTCGTCGAGATCGTACATGTGGGCGTCCATCACTTCTATGAAAGAAAATCGACAAAAATTAGCAACTCTTAAGAGTTCTGCTATATGATTTGGAAGGAGCAAAGCTCCATTAATGAAATGAGGAATATACGAGAAAAAATCTTTCAGTGACCAGAGCTCTATTAATGGAACCCTAATAGGGTTCTCCTTAGTTCTCTTTAGACCCCTTTAGAGCAAAGCTTTGCTAAGTGAAACCCTAAATGGGTTTTCTTTAGATCGGGGATCTATTGAGAGCAAGGCTCTGCCAATGAAAATTAATTTGATTTAATTTAACTTAAAAATTTTACCTAAAAGTTTTAAGAGTTTAACTCTCGGAGTTCTTGAAAATGAAGAGCAGGGCTCTGAGATTCTGAAAGTAAAAATTCTGAAGATGAAAATCATCTAAGAGACCAAAGGTCCTATTTATAGGCATTGAAGAGCCCTTTCAACTACCAAAAGTTATCGCGACGGTTGGAATTCTGCCACCGCTGCGCTCACATTTGGGGGGCCACGTAAGCACAACGGTGGGGGCATTTGTTTACCCCAATCAGAGCAAAGCTCTGTTCAAATTCCAAGACGGGAAACGAAGCAACGCTTCTGTTTCCCCCAATCAGAGCAAAGCTCTGTTTTGAAAATTAAAATTAAAATAAAAGAAGCAACGCTTCAGCTGACTTGCACTCTGCGCTGCACGCCACGTGGCAGCGCAGTTGCGCTGCGCTCTGCGCTGCTCGCCACGTGGCAGCGCAGTTGGCTGCGCTCTGCGCTGCTCGCCACGTGGCAGCGCAGTTACGCTAGCGCAGCTGTGCTGCGCGACACGTGGTAGCGCAGCTGCGCTGTGCGCTGTGCGATACGTGTCAGCGCACTTGCGCAAGCGCAGCTGCGCTGCGCTGCGCTGTGCGCTGCGTGACACGTGTCACGCGCTGGGGCATTTGCGCCAAACAGAATTAAAATTTCAAAGAAATCTTTCTGTTCTTGTTAAAACAAGAAGATTTTCTTCTGTAAAACAGAAGCCCTTGGATCAAAAGATCCAACGGTGGGGAAAATTCTCCAAATCACTCAGAGAAAGATCTCTTTAACAAATTTAACTAATTTATGGGCACTATATTGTTAGTGTATATGCCCTAGGGGCCATTATTGTATCATACTAGATTGTATATTACTTAATGGAAGCTTGGGATATTCACAGTTATATATACAGTCTTGCTAAAAATGGTAGTATGCTACTTGGTTTGTGTCTACTTTAATATGTGTATATGTCTCTTGTAACGTATCACTTATACATATTAGTAGAGCCCATAGGATCTTTGCTTGATTACCAGCGTCGTGATGGCTATCATACTAGTGGGGGCTGGTAGTCTGTAAGCAACATCCTATACAGGTCCCTAGTCGATGGATTATCGAGATAGGGCATCGATATTCCGGAGTAGACTAAGTGTATACGCTTCTCATCCCAGTTGGGGAAATGGTCTGTCCCACAGCCATCAGTACGCCGTACTGGAGATAGTATACAGGTGCTCGTTAGGTTACGGGTACACCGGACAGGACTCGCCGAGGAACTGATTGGTTGGTATTATACCCATCGTCAGTTGTCAGTTCCCAGGTGACATGAGTACAGCATAGTCCGCAGACTTGACACTGCTGCTTCGCCTCGAGTGTGTCCCACTGTTCTTAGATTGCTACCCTACCACGGCTCAAAGGAGTCGTGCAAACAGGTAGCAGTTGGGTGCAGTCCCGAGCACTTGGAGGCAGTGGTGGTTAGATAGGATTCGTCTCTCCCGGTATTGGGAGATGATATCGCGATGTGTCAGAGAGCCATTACACAAAGTCCCTGGCCAGGGCAAACGAGATATACTGGTAGGTTCCAGTAGCTTCTCAGGGTGTAATGGGCTTCGCTCCAACACGACTTATACAGCTATTAGGGGACTGACGCTTGCCGCCCCCTAGGCTTGATATGCGATAGTCTTAGACGAACAGACCGGACTGTACGAAGATTGTCACATCAGGCTCAGTGGGAGTTCGGATGATTTTCCTCATCGGCCTTCTTATCGACATCTACCTGGGGACCATTATGTACAGCTAGTGCCGCTTGCGGTCTGTGGTTAAACCCACTGCCAGCGTAGTGTCGGGTCTTTAGAGTCCCACACAGAGAGTTTCCCTGCTCCAGGCGAAACGATATAGACGTCGTATGGTTTTACGACAAAGGTTCGGATGCATACGTGTGTTTACGCACGTACGACTTTTCGGACAGTTTTTACTAGCTGGCTTTGGTTTAAGCCAGATTCTAGTATCAGGTTATTGGATTTATACAGTCTAAAGTTTTTCCGTGTTTTCACGGATTGGAGGGGCGTTCTCGTAATTTGTCGAGAAGGTTCTAGAAGAGTGGTGACATGAGGGGTTGAAGTGGCTTTTTCATGATTACTTTGTGTGACTCATTTATATGATTCATCATATCATTAATGCTTCATTAATGATCTAATGACTCACATGATGAATCACTCTCCTTGATTAAATGAAACATGGTGAATAATCAATTAATTGATATTATTTGATAATTCATTATGTATCATATATTCAAGTGAGAAGGATTTTGGTTCTCACTCTCATCTTCTCCTTCTCTCTCCTCAAGCTCACTCTCTCTTGAAACCCTAACCCTAACCTCTCGTGTGTTGAGATCAAGGGTTAGATAGACTAAAACATTCATAACCTCACTCTATATTCTCTAGGTAGCTTAGATTGGCACTTTAAGCAACCTAGTTATCTCAAGTTTGAGATTAAGCTTGGCGTAGAAGCTTTCGGGTGGATCGTCTTTGATTCGAGGAGGCCGTGAAGTTTCCGATGTTCCAAGGAGCCTACGAGGAGTGGAGGACAGCGATGAAGACCCGAAGGACATGTAACGTGAGGTATAACTCCGGTACCGAGTAGTTAAACCTCTAGTATATCGTTAGCAATGGTTTAGATTACGATTCATACGCTCAAGTCCGTGTTACGAAGCTTTGATAATCGTTTTTCATATATTCCGCCTCCCCGCGAGTTGGTGGGGTGCATGACATGGACTTACAGTGGTATCAGAGCCAACTAAACCATTACTAGCTTGTTAGCAACTGATTAGAAGTTCGATCGACGGAAAAACACGGAAAACAAAACCCTAATCCTTGACAGTTTCTGTAAATTTTAAAAGTGTCGCAAAAATTTTTTGACATACCTTAAAATTCACAGCAGGGAATTGTAAGAAATCTGGGAAAATTCGAGGATGCAACTCGGCAATACGACCGCGGTTCCGCGGCAATAGAGAGCTTTTGCCGCGGAACCGCCGCCGAGTCAACGCCGAGTTGACTCGGAGTTTCACAGTAATTCATAATTTTGGGTTTTTTGTTTTCCTGTATATACTGTTTCTGCCCAGGTTGCCTCTGTGATGATTTGCTTTTGGGGTAGACACGGATATAGGTAATCGATCGATGTTCTAATCAATTTGCTAATTGGATCTTTATCTGTAATGTTTTATGCGTTCGTAAACCTCCCCTAACTGCTAGTATGTCGGTTGGTAGGGGGTTGCACATATCTGTGATGTTATATATAACTGTTTGTGTATATGAACTGTGTTGGAATGTTGTGATGATTAGCCGGGGTTTGGGATGTATTTAATATTCATTCATTCAATGTAAATGTAATTTGATGTAATATTATTTTGCGGGGCACATCCAGGTTGCGGTTGTAGCCACCGTTGTATTATTATTTCTTTTTACTGTTTTTGCTCCTAGGATAGACCCAAGGTGGGGTGCACAAACTACCGGGTATTTTGAAGTGTTGAGGCAGACCGCTTCACTTCTGGTACTTGGCGGGTAGTTTGCCGTACCCGTAGGGGTCTGGGGTGGGGTAATGGCTATTCATCACAACTGTGTAATCCGTCTTTCATTGCAGGCTCAAAAGAAACGCGGATTACTTGCATATCCAATAAAGTTTATCTGTGATCTGGAATGCTTATTATTGCGTCTGACGAATGTACAATATCTATATATAAATAGCTATTAGACGTCACTTATGTTTTACACCCGCGCTAGCCCAGCCCCCGCTCTGTCGTTAGTTAAGTTGTAGGGTTCCTAGGCACACTAGTGAGGTCTCACAAGGCATCGAACATGCCAATTTCAAAAAATCTAGGTGCCGAGAGACCCGACTACGGATCGTTGGCTAGAAAACTAGGCGAAAAATAAACAAGTTAACAATTAACTAATGGGAAACGGAAATACAACCTTTGTAGATCCGGTCCTCCACCTCCACGGCTCCGAGATGAGGTCCTCTCCGCTGTCCAAATCAAATCCGGGCTCTAGCATCGGC
The DNA here is from genome assembly GCA_030015575.1 of Agapanthus africanus. NCBI lineage: Eukaryota > Viridiplantae > Streptophyta > Magnoliopsida > Asparagales > Amaryllidaceae > Agapanthus > Agapanthus africanus. The sequence goes on along the minus strand of JASDDO010000019.1, from coordinate 815,338,015 downwards.
TTCGTCGGAGAATGGGCAAGCTAGGTCGTCGATGTCCATGCCGAAGATGATCTACGTCGAAGCATCGCAAGATCAAGCTCTCACTTCACCAAGTCAAGAAACTTGTGAAGGAAACACACTCTACTACTTGGCAAGAGGTAGAGGATGAAGAAATAGGAAGTGGGTAGACTTTAGATTTGGATTTCTCACTCATATCATCAATCCACCATTGATGTAGTGAAGGTTTTCTTCATGAAGTGAAGAAGAAGAAGAAAGCAAGAAGATGATGGGTTATCATAAAAAGAATAATAATTTTATTCTTATCATAATATTAACCCAAGTTAAGTGTAGAGAATTGACCAAGGTTAAAGAATGGTTAGGGTTAAGGAGATGAGACAAAAATGGTGACATAATGAAAGCTTCATGAAGCTTCAAGTTGAAAACAAAAATAGCCACCATTTTTGACTTCTTTTCCTTTTCTCATTTATCTTTTAAATGCAAATGAAAAGATAAATGAATAAATAAAAGAAAACCCTAATCATTCACTTAACCTAGGTTTAATTCATTACACTGAACAAAAAGGATATGTATCATCAAACATGATACAATCAAGTGCACAAAATCATATCGCATATGCAATGCGCACACCCGAGTGAGAAAATCCATTTAAAGTGAACCGATACTAGTTAATGCAAAGTAATATATCAAATATACAATTATGCATCAAATCATTAAATCAACGCTTGATTTAACGATCCGGTCATGACGCACATAACCGACTGGTATCATTAGTAACATCTTATCGAATCAACACTTGATCCGATAACCCGGCTATAATGCATATAACCGATCAATGCTACAAATCGCGAGAATCGAATACAGTATCATATACTGGTATTATTATCGGTCCCGCACATATCTCATATGCGCTCCTATTTCGTTTTGCTTGAGCCAGGAAACCTCTGTGTAGGACTCTAAAGACTCGTCAATACGCCGGTAGCAGATGATGATCATATCAAGCATCCACAAGCCGCAAGCGGTCTGCTAAACGTAACGGCCACCCGGGTATTGAGCAATCTGAAGATCGACGAGCAAGCCCGCTCACACTCCAGTGAATCCGACCAGTAACACTACCGTACAGTCCGGTCTGATCGTCTGATATGTCGCATATCCCGCCTAGGGGTGGTAAACGTCAGACCCCAATAGCTCGATAAGTCGTGTCGATATGAGGTCTATAACTGTTCGAGAAACTACTGGTAACACTTACCAGTAAATCTCAGCAACCCTGGCCAGGGATTTCCTGTTATAGACAATCGAACACAGCGCAACATCAACTCCCTATACCGGGAGAGACGAATCCCCTCCTATCGCTCATTGCCTCCATGTGATTCGGGACTGTACCCAAAAACCACCGTTTTGCACGCCCTCTTGGACATGGTAAGATGGAAATCAAAGCACAGTGGGAACCACACAAGACTCTATGACGATCTCGGGTCAACAGACTACTCTGTACCAGTGTCACCAGAGAACTGCCATCTGACGTAAGGTATAATACCATCTGGGAGTTCTCGGCGAGTCCGTCCAGTGTACCCAGTCTCCACTGAGCACCCGTATATCATCTCTGATGTCAAACACCAATGGATATGGGATCATCCATCGCCCATCTGTATGGGTCGAGAAGGTATGCGCTAGTCTACACTGGTATATCGATGCCCCGTCTCGATACACCCACGACTAGGGACTTTGAAGGATGTACTTATGGACTACTATGTCCCCACTAATATGATCCGCATCATAGTCCAGGTAGTCAAGTACAGATCCTAAGGGCTTTACCAACATGTAACAGAGAGACAATCAGCATACACGTTAAGGTAAAGATCAACCAGATAGCATACTATCATGTCGAGCAAGAAAGTCCTCCCTATATATGTCCCAGCATCCACTACAATATACATCCTATGTACAGTAATGGCCTCTAGGGCATACATATAACTAACAATCTCCCACTTGCACTAGGGCCATCTGTAGCAGTGGTTGAAGTATCTCATACTCAACCATCCCATAAAAGTCTCTCTCTGGGAACAGGCCTTTGTGAGTGGATCCGCTGTGTTGTCCTCTGAGTCTACTCTCCTGACCTCGATCCCCTGGAGATCAACTATCTCCATGATCAGGCGATACTGCCTTAGAATAAGTCTGGATCACTGATGGGACCGGCGTTCCTTGGCATAAGCCACAACTCCATTGTCACACAATGGGAGGAACAAAGTTCATCTTATGAACTAATATACACCCAGACTGCCTCTTTGGTAGTATCTTAAGTAGCGATGTTATCCTGCCTTTATCGTCTAGTATGTCATGGTATCTGTCTTGGAACTCTTCCAACATACCGTCCCTCCACTGAGGGTATAGACAATGCCTGTGACTGACATTCAGTCGCCTTTATCACCCTGGAACCTTTCCAGTGATTCTCCCCAGGATCGATTGATACCATCTCACTACAGCTAGTGAGTATCCTAACATCCAATTAGATCTATCTCATAGATCCAAAACCCAGGATTTAGGAGGTATCACTTTGATCCTATATGGAGAATCATTGTGATAAGCGGAGATTGATCGAGCGTAGCATAAGAAACTCCTTTCTTATCAAGAGTATGTCATCCACGTACTCTACGAGGATCACCACCATACTCCCTACTACATTTTTGTTTATACAAGGTTCATCTACCATTTTGATGATGTCAAACTCTTTGACTACTTCATCAAAACAGATGTTCCAACTCCGCGATGCCTGCTTTATTACATAAAACATCTTGTTCACGTTTCCGCTGCTCCCACTGTTTACGAAGCCCTCTGGCTGTGTACTTATAGACACTCTCTTCTAAATCATCATTTAGAAAAGCAGTCAAGACACCCAACCACCAGATATCGTAGTCATGGTATGTAGCCATGGCAAGTAGGATCTGGATGGACTTAAGCATAGATCCTTAGAAAAGGTTTCATCATGATCCGTACCTGGTCAATGATGCAAACCTTTAACAAGTCTAGCTTTGAAAGTCTCAACTTTTCCATGTACACCAAGTAATCTTCTCAAGATATACTTGCTCCTGATGGGGATTTAACCCTTCAGATATCGCAACTAAAGTCCATACTTTGTTGGTGTATAAGGATTCCATCTCAGATCACTAAGCATCCAGCCATTCTTACAGAGTCTTACTCTTGATGGCCAGCTCGAAACTAGTTGGGTCATCATCTCATGATGCAATCCTCGCTCCCACTGTCATAGAGAAACCGAAGTATCTCTCAGGTGGGTGAGGAACCCTACTAGATCGGTGGAGAGGCTGAGGTTCGTTGGTATCTATTGAATCCTTTGGTTCTTTCAAATCATCAGCTGCAGTTTGTATAGCTGGAACCTTTCCAGTTCTACATAACAGATCTTGCCTCGAGCTTGTCCGGATTTTGCTTTTAGACATAGATCGGACAACCCCAAATCTTAACTAACTTAAGATATGGGCTCTTCCCCTTCCATATCACATATGAAGTGGTAGGCAATTGATTTGATTGGAACCCTATTCAAAAGGTATGCAGCTTCTTAAGTGCACAACTCCCAAAAGGAAATAGGTAACTCAGTAGTACTCATAATAGAGCACACCATATCAAATAGGGTGTGATTGCTCCGCCCCGATATACCATCGTGCTATGGTGTATACGGAGGAGTAATGCTGAGAGAGAATCTCATTCTCCTTTAGAATAGTCCAGGATTTCCGTGCTCAAGTATTCTCCTCCTTGATCACATCAAAGGACATAATACTTATACCCGTATTGGTTCTCTACTTCTATCTTATATTCTGTGAATATCTCAAAAGGTTCGAACTTGTGTTTCAACAGGAACATAGGTCTGAATCTCGAAAGATCATCAGAGAATGTAATGAAGTATTAAGAACCGGTCTTGGCATGTGTAGACCGGGGACCTACATACATCAACATGTATCATCCCAAGGGTTCACTAACTCTTTCTTTGTTTCCAATAAACAGGGCTATGGTCATCTAATCTTTGTGACATGACTGGCAAGTTTCACAAGATGTAAATTCAAACTGATTTAAATATGCATCTAAAATGTAACTTCAGCCAGTCGGGTCGCATTGATGTGACCTAGTCTACAATGCCTCAAGAAGGAATCGTTCAATTCTGAACTCTTCCTCTTGTGTGTGTTCCGTATAGTAAGAACTGTAGTTTGATTTAGAACATCAATGCTTTTAGATAACGTGCCTGAACCGATCAACTTTTGATATAGGAAATGTTCAAAACATTATCCAACAATACAAAATTATATCCTTTCTTTTCTAACAAAGAGAGTGATATGATTTGGTATATCAGGTTCGGTATCTAATAACATTCGTTCAGAATAAATGTATTGGTAATACAGGGTGACAGTGACCAACAGACTTGGCTGCAACACTTGCCCCGTTTTCTGTCTCATGAAACTTATCATCCGTTCTCAGTTCTCTACCTTTCTGTAGCCCTATGTAACAGATTACATATCTGGGATCCTGATCTGGTATCACATACCCAGGACGTAGAGGATACAGAGAAATAGTTCTATATAAATAACACACCCGAAGATGATGCATCAGCATGCACTCTCTTCGTTTGGGCGGCACGGGAAATCTGGTATTCCCCAATTTCCTGCTCTGTCTTATAACAATTATAAGTTGGAGCGGGACCAACGTTCCCCAGCTCAGTATAACAAGCGGGTTCGGTCAATATTCCGTATTATTATCTTGATTAAGGCATGATATGGTCGCTACCTGGAGAGAGAGAGAAGAAAACACTCAGCGTGCGCTCTGTCAAGAATAGATTGGTTATTATTTTATCTAATCAGGATGGCTCCCACTGCTTTTTATCAAATCTTCCTTCAAACCCTAAAAGGAAAGACTAGCCGGGATTAATTACACACTACAAGTTCGCCAATCTTTCAGCCAGGCCAGTGTCGGTACTTTGAGGGAGGTCCCCCGTGCTTTCGCACGAACCTAATTAATGTAAATCTCGTTTTCCCAGAGGCGTAACCTCGTTAACACCTTTCTAGACACCTACTTGATCGGCTAATTGTAATGTATAAAACTCTCCCAGGAGTAACTCTTACTCTCAGCGGGTATCGGGATCCAACTATCTCATAGAAGGTATGCAATCTCATTGCAAATTTCAACACTTGAAATTCCCGATAATATTTTGCCCCTAACGTGCTATGACCTTGACGAAAGCCAACAAACCATAGCCCGCTAGTCAAGTTCAACCCGTACATTTCTTGATTGAATTAAACCCACCCGCACGACCCTTGACGAAAGCCAACAAAGCCGCACGACTACCCTAATCCAATCGCATCGTATGCTAGCAGATAAGCAGCATATAGCTACCGCACACTGCACCTTGACGAAAGCCAACAAATGCAGCACGAATACTATATACTACTTATCTGAAATGACGGAGGGCTACGACAGGTTTTTCTGAAACCTATTGCGTAATGAACTTGATATCGTTGTAGGATCGAATGAATTTTGAAATGGAGTGCTTTTGAGGCTTTTCTTGTTTTGCTAAAGGAGTCACTCCCGGTGAAGGGATCGTCGGTCCTTTCCTCGTCGAATGAGGTGCGGGATATATCATATATATCACTGTGCAAAGCAAAAACTCTTAAAAGCAATCAAAAGACAAACCGAGTGTGTAGCATCTGCCAGTTATTGCTAAAGGAGTCACTCCCGGTGAAGGGATCTCGGTCCTTTCCTCATCGAATAAGGTGCAGGATATATCTCATATACCGCTGTGCAAAGCAAGAACTGTAGCTACCTGTTTTATTTTGAAATTCGATTCTACAACATCTTAGGTTTCTTTTATTTCATTAATCTCATTAATGAAATCCCATCATTTAAGTACCTAAACATCACAGATAAATACGACGTACACTTATGCCATCCGCATTCGCCTCGATGTCCCCTCGTGCACCGTTAGGTTAGGTAACTAACGGCAGAGCGGGGCAGGGCTAGCGCGGGTGTAAAACATAAGTAACGCCTATATAATATATCATATATACTATATACTGTATCTATCACAGAACATCACATGATCACATCACAGATATCACAGCAGAAGAAACATATGAAATATTGGATATACTAGGACGTCCGTGTTTTCAATACGAGCCAGTATAAAACACGGATTCCACGGTCGTGATGAATAGCCAATCCCACACCCCAAGACCCCTACGAGAGCGGCAAGTAACCCTACCAATTCTAGGGTTAGGAGACCCGGACTCGACTCCTCGAGTTGGTCTCCTACTGGACCCCAGAACCCGGTTACTTGTGCTCCCCTCCTTAGGTCTATCCTAGTGCAGAAAAGTAAATAATATACAAGAGGTGACAACTTCCGCAACCTGGAAGCGCCCCAATAAAAGAATATTACATACAAGATTTTACATGAATGAAAATGAAAAACACTCATCTCACATAAAAAACCCCGGCTATTCAAACACGACGATCCAATATAACATATCCAGCAACACATAACATCACATGTCATCAACGTAAGTAAATATGCGCATCCCAATTGTCGTTGACATATAGCAACGAAACCGGCGATATCACATATTATACTTACGGTCACAGAAAAGAAAGTGTAAAACTACAACAGTTGGAATCCGCAACCATCTCAGACATCGCATGCCTGACCAAATGAATTCCTTAGACATCGCATGCCTAACAATTATAAACCCCGCATTTTAGTCTCATTATCGAAAACACTTTTCAATATTAAGTCGGGCAATTCAACAGGATTCCCGACATCCTGATCGAATGCTCGTCGCAAACTTCAGTAGGCCGCCGCACCCCCGATACCGTCGACGAAGTGCACCAAGGCGGAACACCGCTACCGCGAGCACCCGAACGGATGCTTTCGGCGACGGGGTTCTCCTACAGTCACTTGGTCGGGGCTATGGAGTGAGGCTGTCTATTAAGTTTACCCGGCGAGTATCCGCGTACGCTACGTGATTGCGACGGACTTTTGATCACATCAAAACTCCGTGGCAACCGATCAAGTGAGACTAAATTGCTAGATTTACAACATTCATTCAGTTATCTCATAACTTCTTGTGAATTCCAATTGTTGTATCCCATTCCAGATAAACAGAAAATGTTAAACTTTCCGATCGAACAATCAAACACCCAAGTTTTCCCAAAACAGATCAACACATGAAATAAGTCTAACAACATTCAGTTCGTGCCTCAGTACCAACGGTCCAGCCGTAGAAGGGTCAAGCCAACGCCTCACATGTGGCACGCCGTACTGCCCCAAACCCGAAGGTTCAAAGGGCAGTTCAAGACGGTCACATAATCGAGTTAAGCTTTGTTGTCTTCTAGAGGGACCATCGCGTTACTTGCACTACTTAGAACGTCGTTAAACTACGGAAAAATCCAACAATTGGAAATTTCCCGGCAGGGGAAAAAGTGGGTATTTATATCCGGTCGAACTTTTTAACATATTCTAAAAATATCCGGAAAGCCACACAGACAAAATTTGATAATCCGATCGAACATTCGAATCCCCAAAACAACCCCATAATTATTCAACACTTGAATAAATATTAAAAATACCCAGGAAAAACAGCACTGTTAAATAGGAGTTACTGTGCAAACATCACCACACAAAACGACAAACAGGCCGCGGTTCCGCCGCACGAGCCATGCTCGTGCCGCGGAAACGCGGCGCTTTAATGGAATTAGGGTTACGAATTGCACAGTTACTCTTATATTTTCCTGCTGATTTTTCTGCATATTTTTAATTTCGAAAAAACCACAATTTACAGAAATGTCCAGAGAGCAATATTCGGGTCGGGGTTTTGGGTCGATCGGACTTCTAACTCCGTCGGTACTTCGCCTAAGGCTCTAGCTAGGCTCTGATACCACTGTAGGGTTCCTAGGCACACTAGTGAGGTCTCACAAGGCATCGAACATGCCAATTTCAAAAAATCTAGGTGCCGAGAGACCCGACTACGGATCGTTGGCTAGAAAACTAGGCGAAAAGTAAACAAGTTAACAATTAACTAATGGGAAATGGAAATACAACCTTTGTAGATCCGGTCCTCCACCTCCACGGCTCCGAGATGAGGTCCTCTCCGCTGTCCAAATCAAATCCGGGCTCTAGCGTCGGCTTCGTCGGAGAATGGGCAAGCTAGGTCGTCGATGTCCATGCCGAAGATGATCTACGTCGAAGCATCGCAAGATCAAGCTCTCACTTCACCAAGTCAAGAAACTTGTGAAGGAAACACACTCTACTACTTGGCAAGAGGTAGAGGATGAAGAAATAGGAAGTGGGTAGACTTTAGATTTGGATTTCTCACTCATATCATCAATCCACCATTGATGTAGTGAAGGTTTTCTTCATGAAGTGAAGAAGAAGAAGAAAGCAAGAAGATGATGAGTTATCATAAAAAGAATAATAATTTTATTCTTATCATAATATTAACCCAAGTTAAGTGTAGAGAATTGACCAAGGTTAAAGAATGGTTAGGGTTAAGGAGATGAGACAAAAATGGTGACATAATGAAAGCTTCATGAAGCTTCAAGTTGAAAACAAAAATAGCCACCATTTTTGACTTCTTTTCCTTTTCTCATTTATCTTTTAAATGCAAATGAAAAGATAAATGAATAAATAAAAGAAAACCCTAATCATTCACTTAACCTAGGTTTAATTCATTACACTTAACAAAAAGGATATGTATCATCAAACATGATACAATCAAGTGCACAAAATCATATCGCATATGCAATGCGAACACCCGAGTGAGAAAATCCATTTAAAGTGAACCGATACTAGTTAATGCAAAGTAATATATCAAATATACAATTATGCATCAAATCATTAAATCAACGCTTGATTTAACGATCCGGTCATGACACACATAACCGACTGGTATCATTAGTAACATCTTATCGAATCAACACTTGATCCGATAACCCGGCTATAATGCATATAACCGATCAATGCTACAAATCGCGAGAATCGAATACAGTATCATATACTGGTATTATTCTCGGTCCCGCACATATCTCATATGCGCTCCTATTTCGTTTTGCTTGAGCCAGGAAACCTCTGTGTAGGACTCTAAAGACTCGTCAATACGCCGGTAGCAGATGATGATCATATCAAGCATCCACAAGCCGCAAGCGGTCTGCTAAACGTAACGGCCACCCGGGTATTGAGCGATCTGAAGATCGACGAGTAAGCCCGCTCACACTCCAGTGAATCCGACCAGTAACACTACCGTACAGTCCGGTCTGATCGTCTGATATGTCGCATATCCCGCCTAGGGGTGGTAAACGTCAGACCCCAATAGCTCGATAAGTCATGTCGATATGAGGTCTATAACTGTTCGAGAAACTACTGGTAACACTTACCAGTAAATCTCAGCAACCCTGGCCAGGGATTTCCTGTTATAGCCAATCGAACACAGCGCAACATCAACTCCCTATACCGGGAGAGACGAATCCCCTCCTATCGCTCATTGTCTCCATGTGATTCGGGACTGTACCCAAAAACCACCGTTTTGCACGCCCTCTTGGACGTGGTAAGATGGAAATCAAAGCACAGTGGGAACCACACAAGACTCTATGACGATCTCGGGTCAACAGACTACTCTGTACCAGTGTCACCAGAGAACTGCCATCTGACGTGAGGTATAATACCATCTGGGAGTTCTCGGCGAGTCCGTCCAGTGTACCCAGTCTCCACTGAGCACCCGTATATCATCTCTGATGTCAAACACCAATGGATATGGGATCATCCATCGTCCATCTGTATGGGTCGAGAAGGTATGCGCTAGTCTACACTGGTATATCGATGCCCCGTCTCGATACACCCACGACTAGGGACTTTGAAGGATGTACTTATGGACTACCATATCCCCACTAGTATGATCCGCATCATAGTCCAGGTAGTCAAGTACAGATCCTTAGGGCTTTACCAACATGTAACAGAGAGACAATCAGCATACACGTTAAGGTAAAGATCAACCAGATAGTATACTATCATGTCGAGCAAGAAAGTCCTCCCTATATATGTCCCAGCATCCACTACAATATACATCCTATGTACAGTAATGGCCTCTAGGGCATACATATAACTAACATAAGTAACCTAACGGGTGATGACGGGACCCCGTGGCGAATGCGGATGGCATAAGAGGACGTTGTATTTTCGTTGTTTTCTGCAATGATAGGTTAAATGATGGGACGCATTATTATAATGCAAAGAAAATAAACCATAGTTTAATCGTTGGAACAAATTTAAAAGAAACCACTCCGTTATTTTAAAAGATCGGATTTTTTAAAAATTGCGGAGCTTTAACCACTCCTTTTAAAAAGTATCAGGTTCCTTCGATTATATCAAGTTCACTACGTTCACGGTTTTGCCAAAACCATTCGTAGCCCTCTGTCATTTCATTTGGGTATTCAGTAGTATTCAAGCTATGTATATTTGGCCCTTAGTCAAAACATAGTGCTTGGTAACTGCTAGGGTATTCATTTGTTGCATAGATAGATGCGTTGTTTTGGAACAGTCGTATTGCTTTTCTTGACCCTTAGTCAAGAGTATGTACGGGTGGGTTCAAATTAACCTGGATAATGATGGGTAGAACTTGACATGTGACTTATGACATATTTGGCCCTTAGTCAAAGTCATAAGAGCATGGGGCAAAAATCCACATCGGGAATTTTTAAAGAAACTGAAATTTGCAGAGAGGAGCATACCATTTTGGAGTTTGATGAATGTTGGTAGGATTCCTTCAACATTATCATACGATGATATCTTGGATCCCGATCCTACTGTGAGTATATACTACTTATCAGGAGATTCGTCACTTAACGATCAATGCTATAAACCAAGTAGGTGCCAAGAAAGGTGTCAGCGGGGTTACGCCCCCAGAGAAAAGAGGTTATTTAATTAAGGAACTTCGCGAAAGCGTTGGAAAACCTCCCTCGAAGTATCGACACTGGCCTGGCTGAATGGTTAAGCAAGTATTATACGGTGAGAATTGTCCTGGCTAATTCTTCTTTTATGGTTTGAGGAGGGATTCGAGAAACAGTGGGAGCCATCCTGTTTAGATAAATTAAACCACTCTAAACTTACAAGAGCATCATGCTAATAGTATCTTCTTCTCTCTCTCAAATTGCAGCGACCCTGTGACCACACATAGGTTACATCTAGATAATAATTTGACTGAATCTGACTTATATGACTGGCAAAAGTCTGTCCAGATATCCATTGCCTATGACAAGCTGGACCACCCTATTGAGGGACATTCCTATTGCTATGGGATTGGGCATTGGCAGAGTGATTGCAGGGCTTTAGAAGCCAGTAGCCAGGATACGAAGCATGTTGTGGCTTCAGCCTCAAGTGTATTTGTAATTGAAGACTGTATGTCAATAAACTCTACTTCCTGGGTACTAGATACCGGAGCAGGATCTCATATCTGTAATTCATTACATGCTTTGAGAAACAGTAGAGTTATAAAGGTAGGTGATTGGTCTCTCAGAGTTGCAAACGGAATAACAGTTAACGCTGAATCCGTGGGAGAATATCGCCTAGGTTTGACAAGTGGGCATATATTGATTTTACATAACTGTTTATATGTACCTAGTATGACTTGTAATATCATATCAGTGTCCTCACTTTCGAGAGAGGGATATGATTTTACATTCATAAGTGATGTAGTTAACATCCACCTAAATCAAGTTCTGATTGGGTCCGGTACATTAGATAACGGTATATACGTATTAAGTCAAGCTCAGGTTTTCAATGTCCAGAACACTCTTAAAAGAAAGTCTCCAGAAATAAATCAGGCTTTCTTATGGCATTGTAGACTAGGTCACATCAATGAGAGAAGGTTGACTAAGTTACATAAAGAAGGATATTTGAATCCGTTCGAATATCAATCTTATGCTACTTGTGAATCTTGTCTCAAAGGAAAGATGACAAAAACTCCGTTCACTGGACACGGAGTAAGAGCAAGCGAGCTCTTAGGACTCGTACACAGTGACGTGTGCGGTCCAATGTCTACACATGCGCTAGGTGGTTATTCCTACTTCATTACTTTTACGGATGATTTCTCTAGGTATGGATATGTCTTCTTAATGAAGCATAAATCCGAGGCCTTTGAGAAATTCCAAGAATACAAGAATGAAGTGGAAAAACAAACAGGCAAAAGTATAAAGACACTGAGATCTGATCGAGGTGGTGAATACTTAAGTGCCGAGTTCCTGGGTTACTTAAAAGAGAATGGAATTCTCTCTCAGCTTACTCCTCCATACACACCACAACATAACGGTGTATCAGAAAGGAGGAATCGAACCCTATTGGATATGGTTCGTTCCATGATGAGTAACGCTGAGTTACCGCGATCATTCTGGGGATATGCACTAGAATCAGCTGCATATCTTTTGAACCAGGTTCCCACCAAGACTGTGCCTACCACACCATATCAGATGTGGAGTGGGAAGAAACCCTATCTTCAGTATCTAAAGATTTGGGGATGTCCGGCTTATGTTAAAAAGCAGCATGCGGACAAACTCGAGGCACGATCAGTACTATGTAAGTTTGTGGGATATCCAAAGAACTCCAGGGGATATCTATTCTATTACGCAGAGGAACAAAAGGTTTTTGTTTCTCGTAATACCCATTTTCTAGAATATCAGTTTTTAGAAAAAGAAACTAGCGGGAGCGAAATAGAACTGGAAGAAATTCCAGAAACACAAACTACTACTGAAAGTTTGGTAGAACCAGAAGTTCAAGAAGAACAGGACATCCCAATGCCACTCCGCAGGAGTAGTAGGCAATCTCATCCGCCCGAGAGATACTACGGTTTTCTCATAGACGGGGATAGAGAGGATTGCACTATTGATTACGATGAGCCTACTAGCTTCCAGCAAGCCATTCAGAGCGGTGACTCAGTAAAATGGCTGGATGCAATGCGGACCGAAATGGAGTCCATGTACACCAACAAAGTATGGACTTTGGACATTGCTCCAGATGGGGTAAACCCCGTAGGATGCAAATGGATCTTCAAAAAGAAGATTGGTGTAGATAGACAGGTTGAAACCTATAAGGCTAGACTTGTTGCAAAGGGTTTCCGTCAAAGACCTGGTTTGGACTACGACGAAACCTTTTCTCCAGTGGCTATGCTTAAATCTATTCGGGTCCTTCTTGCTATTGCTGCCTTCCACGATTATGAAATCTGGCAGATGGACGTAAAGACGGCCTTTCTAAATGGTAATTTGGAAGAAAGCGTCTATATGGATCAGCCAGAAGGATTCATTCAAAGTGAGAGCAGCGGTAAAGTATGCAAGCTGCTTAAGTCCATTTATGGACTAAATCAGGCATCGCGGAGTTGGAACATCTGTTTTGATGATGCTGTCAAAGAATTTGACTTTATCAAAAATCCAGATGAACCATGCATATACAGAAAGATTGTAGGGAGAGCTGTAGTATTCCTCGTCTTGTACGTGGATGACATTCTCCTAATAGGAAATGATATTCCTATATTACAGTCAGTCAAAAGATTCTTGTCACATAAATTCTCCATGAAAGACTTGGGTGATGCCACCTACATTCTGGGGATCCGGATCTATCGTGATAGATCAAAGAGGATATTGGGACTTTCACAGTCCAGGTACATAGACACCATAGTGAAGAGATTCAGTATGGAAGATTCTAAGCGCGGTAACCTACCGGCTTGTCACGGAATCACCCTCTCAAAAGATGTCTCCCAAGACTGATTTGGAAAGGGATCGCATGTCGATTATACCCTACGCTTCTGCGGTAGGCTCTATAATGTATGCAATGTTATGTACCAGACCAGATGTAGCATACGCATTGAGCGTAGTAAGCCGGTATCAAGCAAACCCAGGGGAGAATCACTGGATAGCAATAAAGAACATTCTCAAGTACCTGAGGAGGACTAAGGAGATGTTCTTGGTATATGGCGGAAAAGACCTTCAGATGGAAGCCTTTGCCGACTCCGGCTTCCAGAGTGACAAAGATGACTCCAAGTCCATGTCGGGTTATGTCTTTACCCTCAATGGAGGGGCGGTCTGTTGGAAGAGTTCCAAGCAGGAGACCGTTGCAGACTCAACGATGGAAGAAGAGTACATAGCTGCTTGCGATGCCGCAAAAGAAGCAGTCTGGATGAAGAAGTTCCTCACAGAACTTCAGGTGGTTCCTACCAGTGTTGATCCAATACCTCTGTATTGTGACAACAACGGTGCTATAGCTTTAGCGAAGGAACCCAGGTCCCATCAGAAGTCCAGACACATCTTAAGGCGGTATCACCTGATCAGGGAGATCATAGATCGCCGGGAGATCGAGGTGAAGAGAGTAAAGACGGAGGATAACATTGTTGATCCATTCACAAAGGCCATTCCTCAGACGCAGTTCGAGAGGCTATTCGAGATGATTGGTCTACGATATGCCAGCTCATGGCCCTAGTGCAAGTGGGAGATTGTTAGTGTATATGCTCTAGGGGCCATTATTGTATCATACTAGATTGTATATTACTTAATGGAAGCTTGGGATATTCACAGTTATATATACAGTCTTGCTAAAAATGGTAGTATGCTACTTGGTTTGTGTCTACTTTAATATGTGTATATGTCTCTTGTAACGTATCACTTATACATATTAGTAGAGCCCATAGGATCTTTGCTTGATTACCAGCGTCGTGATGGCTATCACACTAGTGGGGGCTGGGTAGTCTGTAAGCAACATCCTATACAGGTCCCTGGTCGATGGATTATCGAGATAGGGCATCGATATTCCGGAGTAGACTAAGTGTATACGCTTCTCATCCCAGTTGGGGAAATGGTCTGTCCCACAGCCATCAGTACGCCGTACTGGAGATAGTATACAGGTGCTCGTTAGGTTACGGGTACACCGGACAGGACTCGCCGAGGAACTGATTGGTTGGTATTATACCCATCGTCAGTTGTCAGTTCCCAGGTGACATGAGTACAGCATAGTCCGCAGACTTGACACTGCTGCTTCGCCTCGAGTGTGTCCCACTGTTCTTAGATTTCTACCCTACCACGGCTCAAAGGAGTCGTGCAAACAGGTAGCAGTTGGGTGCAGTCCCGAGCACTTGGAGGCAGTGGCGGTTAGATAGGATTCGTCTCTCCCGGTATTGGGAGATGATATCGCGATGTGTCAGAGAGCCATTACACAAAGTCCCTGGCCAGGGCAAACGAGATATACTGGTAGGTTCCAGTAGCTTCTCAGGGTGTAATGGGCTTCGCTCCAACACGACTTATACAGCTATTAGGGGACTGACGCTTGCCGCCCTCTAGGCTTGATATGCGATAGTCTTAGACGAACAGACCGGACTGTACGAAGATTGTCACATCAGGCTCAGTGGGAGTTCGGATGATTTTCCTCATCGGCCTTCTTATCGACATCTACCTGGGGACCGTTACGTACGGCAAGTGCCGCTTGCGGTCTGTGGTTAAACCCACTGCCAGCGTAGTGTCGGGTCTTTAGAGTCCCACACAGAGAGTTTCCCTGCTCCAGGCGAAACGATATAGACGTCGTATGGTTTTACGACAAAGGTTCGGATGCATACGTGTGTTTACGCACGTACGACTTTTCGGACAGTTTTTACTAGCTGGCTTTGGTTTAAGCCAGATTCTAGTATCAGGTTATTAGATTTATACAGTCTAAAGTTTTTCCGTGTTTTCACGGATTGGAGAGGCGTTCTCGTAATTTGTCGAGAAGGTTCTAGAAGAGTGGTGACATGAGGGGTTGAGGTGGCTTTTTCATGATTACTTTGTGTGACTCATTTATATGATTCATCATATCATTAATGCTTCATTAATGATCTAATGACTCACATGATGAATCACTCTCCTTGATTAAATGAAACATGGTGAATAATCAATTAATTAATATTATTTGATAATTCATTATGTATCATATATTCAAGTGAGAAGGATTTTAGTTCTCACTCTCATCTTCTCCTTCTCTCTCCTCAAGCTCACTCTCTCTTGAAACCCTAACCCTAACCTCTCATGTGTTGAGATCAAGGGTTAGATAGACTAAAACATTCATAACCTCACTCTATATTCTCTAGGTAGCTTAGATTGGCACTTTAAGCAACCTAGTTATCTCAAGTTTGAGATTAAGCTTGGCGTAGAAGCTTTCGGGTGGATCGTCTTTGATTCGAGGAGGCCGTGAAGTTGCCGATGTTCCAAGGAGCCTACGAGGAGTGGAGGACAGCGATGAAGACCCGAAGGACATGTAACGTGAGGTATAACTCCGGTACCGAGTAGTTAAACCTCTAGTATATCGTTAGCAATGGTTTAGATTACGATTCATGCGCTCAAGTCCGTGTTACGAAGCTTTGATAATCGTTTTTCATATATTCCGCCTCCCCGCGAGTTGGTGGGGTGCGTGACATGGACTTACATATATAAAGGACCCTAGACCTCAATTCAAAAGGATCAATATCATCATTGAGAACTCTGAAGAATTGGAAAGAATTCCTCAAGAACAAAAAGGGTAAAAACCTTTAGAAAAAGAGAAAATTCTCTTAAAAACAGATCATTGATCTGAGAACAAGATCAATGATCTTCAATAAAAAGAAAAAATAAATAATAACAGTGCCTTGCACTTTTTTATGAACCACTGGTTTTTTGAAAACAAGAAAAACTTGTTTTCTTTGATCTAAAATTGATCAAAATATAAAATAGTGCCCTGCACTTGCAAAACTGCATTGTTGCGCTCCTGGGTTGGCGCAAGCCACCAGAGAGCGCCACGTGTCAGCTCCAGAATGATCTGCGCTATGCGCTGTTAAAATAGAGCACTGCTCTCATGAATTGGCGCAACCCACCAGAGCGCGCCACGTGTCAGAAGCGCAACAGCGCAGCACACTTGCGTAGCGCACTGCGCTTGCGCTCACCAGAGCATGACACGTGTCACCTCCCCATGGACTCGCGCCTTGCGCTCCTCAATTAGCGCAAAGCGCCTGACAAGCCACGTGGGGCAATGTCAGAACATTAAATGCACCGCATTAATAAAAGGGCAGAGCCCAATAAAGGAAGGTCTATCAGACCAAACAAAGTGCTATGCACTATTAAAAGGGACAGAGCCCAAATCAAAAAGGCCTAGCAGGCCAGAATAAAATGCAGTGCATTATCAAACAGGGGCAAAGCCCTAGCACAGGCCTAATAGGCCAAAGATAAAAACGTTGAATATTTTCAACTGGACTTAGCCCAATCATGGCCGTAAGTCCTCAAATTAAATTGACTGAGCACGGCTGCTCTCTTAAATCAATTTACATCCAGTTCAAGGGTACATCTCTGAACTCCTCTGACACCTATCGTTGTAATCCTTCAACGACGTCAGAGAGGTGATGGGTCCCAATAACCACACATCGATATGGACTGCGGGATCCTTAAACTCATGGACCGAAACGTCCTTAAACTAATGATGGACAACTATGTCTCTAAACTGGCGATGGACCACCACGTCCCTAAACTGGAACATAGACCACCACGTCCCTAAACTGGCAATGGACCGTAATGTCCCTAAACTGGCAATG
This sequence comes from Agapanthus africanus, assembly GCA_030015575.1. Classification (NCBI taxonomy): domain Eukaryota; kingdom Viridiplantae; phylum Streptophyta; class Magnoliopsida; order Asparagales; family Amaryllidaceae; genus Agapanthus; species Agapanthus africanus. The sequence goes on along the minus strand of JASDDO010000019.1, from coordinate 815,320,409 downwards.
GACCGCAATGTTCTTAAACTACCAATGGACCACCACATCCCTAAACTGGAACATGGACCACCACGTCCCTAAACTGGAACATGGACCACCATGTCCCTAAACTGGAACAATAGAGCCCAAATGCTCTTTTGTTGGATCTAAACGATCCTGTTTAAGTTGATCTTAGCCTCAAATATGGCTAATGTTCCTTAAACCTTCAGACAGATTTTAGTCCCAAATTGGACTACAGATCCCCCAACCAACTTTGGTTCAAGGGTACATCTCTGAACTCCTCTGACATCTGTCGTTGTAATCCTTCAACGTCGTCAGAGAGGTGATGGGTCCCGACGGCCATACATTTGATGGACCACTACGTCCCTAAACTAGAACAGTAGAGCCTCTAAACGCTCTTTTGTCGGATCTAAACGATCCCGTTTAAGTTGATCTTAGCCTCAACACGGCTAACGTATCCTTAAACAAAAATACAAACCCAAATCTAAGTAAATACGGATTTGGACTAATCCACGTCCTACGGGAGACGGCATTACTTAGTCTCCGTATACAATCCACGGGCAATCATAAACAAAACAAACACACACGACACGAAGTGAAATTCTGGAGAAGGAGAAAGTTGTTACCGCGACGTGATAGCGTAATTAACTGCAGGGGCTTGCGCCTGCAGGGAAGAGCGTCCCCACAATCAAAAAACCCTCAAGCGAGGGGGAATCTTACGAAGTCTGCTACATCGGCCGCATTGGTTTAAACCTTCGATACACCGTGCCATAAATCAACTTGGCATCTTCGGAGAGGTGGACGGATAAAACCAAATAGCATCTGCCCCAAATCTCAGGCGAGACGTTCCGTCTTACGCGTCTTTCGGAGGGGAACAATGGGGTTTTAAACTTAAGTCGTATTTTTCCTTTAGTTCAAAAATATTTTGTTTTATTTAAGGACCGTTAATTTAGTTTGAGATTAAGATCGACTTAAATATACGAGCGTTTGGGCTCAATTTGTTAATCTTATTTTAGGATCAATTTTACTCAAGATCCAGCAACAGAGCATTTGGACTCAGCTGCAAAAAGCTTTAGAGACTTAGCCAATTTGGACATTAGTCTGCTTAGTCTTTTTTTTCTCAAAAGTGCTAAGCACTTATTTGGGCTCTGTTTGTTCAGCCCCCCTTTATTTTTAAGCAAAAGTGCTAAGCACTTATTTGACACTCTGACAATGACATGGGTGTCATGTGAAGAATTCAATTATGGGCGCTGCCTAATCAGTGCTAAGCACTCAGCCGTTTTGGCTGTTTATAGAGTGCTAAGCAATTTTCTCTCTTTTTTTGTGGCGCCCACCTGAGAAGCACGTGAGGCGTTGGGCGCTGCCCAATCAGTGCTAAGCACTCAGCCGTTTTGGATATTTATGGAGTGCTGAGCACTCTTATTATTTTTGTGGCGCCCACGTGAGACGCTGGGCGCTGCCCAATCAGTGCTAAGCACTCAGCCGTTTTGGCCATTTATGGAGTGCAAAGCACTCTTATTATTTTTGTGGCGCCCACGTTAGGAGCACGCGAGGCGCTGGGCTTCTGCTTTGGGCGCCCACGTGTTTTTCAAGTGAGACGCTGGGCGCTTTTGGGATCTAGTTCTTTTCTGAATTTTTGACTCTCAAGAACAAAATCTCCCCGATGAGAATTAAATCCAACGGCTCTGTTTAACAGAGAGTATCCCAATTCTTATGTGGAATTTAATTCTATTGATTTTGACTTGAGCGCTGGCGCTCACGTGTTGTGCATGTGGACGCCGCTTAAGAATTTAATTCTTATGATAGGTACTTATGTGATTTGCACATTGGCGTATGCGTGAGGAGCACGTGCGGCGCCATCTAAGAGTCTAACTCTTATGTAATAAATTCTTTTGTGCTTTGCACATTGGCACCCACGTAAGGAGCACATGAAGCGCCACCATAGGATTTAATCCTATAAAATTGGCGTTAGAGCTGGCGCTGGCGCCTTCGTGGAGAGCACGTAAGGCGCTGCCTCATTAAATTCCAACAGGGTTTTGCTCTTTTATTAGGTTAAATATTGGGGGAACAGCCACAGATTTAATGTATATGGCCGCAATTTGCGGCCCAATGTGGGAATTGGGTTGTGAGTCTTGGTCGAGTGCTCTCTGGAACTCCATATAGGCCTTTGGCATGTGCAACTTTCTCTAATTGTTTGTATATGAAAATCATGGACCGTTTTACCACATTTTAGGCGTTTCGTTAACGTGCGATACGGATTTTTCCGACTCTCGTTTAGGTGTCTTGTGTGGTTAGCAGCCCTTAGGGGTAGTTTTGGATGTTGTTGCACACGTTTAGCACGCTAAGCTCACACATGCTAGCATATGGGAGTTGATTCGTTCGTTTTGCGTATGTGTCCGTGCTTTATCGAAGATTTTATTAGCCTCACGTGTTATGGTTTTGTGCGATGCTAGGATCGTTTGCAAGGACTTCGGACGCAGCTAGAAAAGAGAAGGAGGTGGTCAGATTCTAATAGCTCAAGACCGTTCCGGTGAGTAGATTTAACATCTACGGAGGAATCGCCTGAATGGCGTTAAGCGCCGATGGCGAGATTCTAGTTACAAAACTCTATACTATATGGTTATACATTTGTGATTGTGCAAGAGTATCATAATGTGCATCCCATTACCTGTTACGCATTGACATATCCTCAATATGACACTGCACCATTACCAACGGTTCATGTCGCGCGAGCACTGATTCATATGCCTACACACACCGTTGGTAATTGGCATGATACGCACACTATAAAATTTGTCATGAATAACTATATTGTATTACATTCTTAATTGATAGTTATAACTCTCGTTATTGTACTAGTACACATTATTTCAGCATCATACATACATTGCTATTAGTACCATGTTCTCATATGATGTTTTCATGAGATTTGCGGTTTTCCCTTGATATGATATTTGATGTCCACCATGGGTTTTCTCGGTTCTGAGTGATGAGTATACCTGATTCGAGAAGTGAGGAGGCACCGCCTGCGGGTACATAGTGGACCTATTAGTTATATGTATTCCCTAGAGGCCAATATTGTACATGAGATGTATATTGTAGTGGATGCTGGGACATATATAGGGAGGACTTTCTTGCTCGACATGATAGTACGCTATCTGGTTGCTCTTTATCTTAACATGTACACTTATTGTCTCTCTGTTACATGTTGATAAAGCCCTTAGGATGTGTACTCGACTTCCAGGATTATGATGCAGATCATACTAGTGGGGTCTGGGTAGTCCATGAGTACATCCTTCAATGTTCCTAGTCGTAGGAATATCGAGACGGGGCATCGATATTCCAGGGTAGACTAGCGTATATCTTCTCGACCCATGTGATGGGCGATGGATGATCCCATATCCATTGGTGTTTGACATCAGAGATGGTATGCGGGTGCTCAGTGGAGACTGGGTACACTGAACGGACTCGCCGAGAACTCCCAGATGGTATTATACTTCACGTCATATGGCAGTTCTCTGGTAACACTGGTACAGCTTAGTCTGTTGACCCGAGATCGTCATAGAGCCTTGTGTGTCTCCCACTGTGCTTTGATTTCCACCCTACCACGGCTCTACTGAGTCGTGCAAACAGGTGGTTTTTGGGTACAGTCCCGATTCACATGGAGGCAATGAGCGATATGAGGGGATTCTTCTCTCCCGGTATTGGGGGTTGATGTTGTGCTATGTTCGATTGGCCATAACTGGAAATCCCTGGTCAGGGTTGATGTGATTTACTGGTAAGTGTTATCAGTAGTTTCATGAACGTTATGGACCTTACAACGGAATGACCTATCAAGCTACTGGGGTCTGACGTTTACCATCCCTAGGCGAGATATGCGACATATCAGACGGACGGACCGGACTGTGCGGTAAGTGTTACTGATTGGATTCGCAGGAGTGTGAGCAGGCTTGCTCGTTGATCTTCTGATCGCTCAATACCCGGGTGGCTGTTACGTTTAGCAGACCGCTTGCGGCTTGTGGGTGACTGATATGATCACCACCTACTGCCGGCGTATTGACAAGTCTTTAGAGTCCTACACAGAGATTTCCTAGCTCAAGCAAAACGAAATAGGAGCGCATATGAGATATGTGCGGGACCAAGAATAATACCAGTATGTGATACTGTATTCTATTCTCGTGATTTGTATCATCGGTCGGTTATATGCGATATAGCCGGGTTACCGAATCAAGTGTTGATTCGATATATTGATACACTAGATATTAGTCGATTATATATGATATGACCGGATCATTAAATCAAGTGTTAATTTAATGATTTAATGTATAATTATATATTTGATATATTACTTTACATTAACTAGTATTTGTTCACTTAAGATTGATTTTCTCACTTTATGTGCACAAGTTGTATATGTGATATATGTTTGTGCACTTGATTGTATCATGCTTGATGATACATGCAAATTTGGGTGTGTGTATGACTTACACCATATTTAGGTTAATGGTAAAGGTTTGTATTTATTTTTTAATTCAAAATGGTGTCTTTCTTTGTCTTTGCTTGAAGCTTCATGAAGCTTTAAGCATATTTGACAAAGTCCACTCACTTTGTTTTGCATAAGATATTTATTAACCAAACCATTAACTTAAACTATGGTTTAGTCTCTACAAAGGTTAACTCACCCATGGTTGCATCATGATAAAACTTCACTTGTTTATTCTTTTCAATTATTATTCATTCTTTCTTCTTCTTCTTCTTCTTCTTCTTCTTCAGCAAGAAGAAAAAGCTTGCTAGATTTTTCAAAAGTAAAGAAATAAAGTGAGAAATCAAAATCCAAAATGAACCCACTTCCTATTTCATCATCCTCTACTACTTGCCATTTAGTTTAGGGTGTTTTCTTCACAAAGTTCTTGACCTAGTGAAGATGGAGTTTGAGTTTGAGTCTTCTCGACGTAGATCATCTTCGTCTCGAAGTCAACGGGCTAGCTCGATTATTTCTCCGAGGAAATCCTTTCTAGAGTTCAGGATCTCGATGATCGCAGCGAAGGGACGTCAACACGGAGGTTTAGAAGTGAAGGACCGGATCTACAAAGGTTGTATTTTCATTCACTTCTCTTTTGTAATGTTAGATTACTATTTATGTTACCCTAGTTTTCTAGTTCGATCTTGAGTTAGATTGCTTAGCACACCTTAAATTTTTGTTGTGGCTTGCAAACCCTAGGCTAGATGCTAAGGAATCCCAACATGGTATCAGAGACTAACTAGAAACTTAGACGATGTTAAGACAATGTGAAACCGAAAAACTCCGCAAAAATACGATTTTGGAAACCCCATGAATTTGCTCTCTGGAAATTTTTTAAAAAGTGGCCTGAAAATTATTTGAACAACTGCAGAGTGAAGTACTGCAGATTGTAAGAACACAGGTAGAATACGGGGGGGTGAGCTCGGTTCCTGGCCGGCGACAGAAGCCAAAATTCCGGCGTCGCCGACCCCATTGGCTCCCCTCCCCCTCGTATTGCACCTGTGATCTTTTACTCCTAATTTGGGGTTTTTGGTATTGTTTGTTTAGTCCAGATTTTCATGAGATGATAATTGCGTTATGGACCCTTTGCGGAGTATTTCATATTCGTATTTTTAGCATTGTATTGGTAACCTAGACCATGTTTAACACTTCGAAAGAATTTTAAACAGAGCCCCATGACCCCCTCTGAAATTTCGGAGTGTTGGAACTTTTCTAAGTTAATTATATTCGATGTTCGTGCAAGTAACTCTATGGACACTCTAGAAGAATATATAAACCTTAACTCGATTCTATGCCCTCAAAACCGCGGTTTGAACCTTAGGGTTTGCCATGGTTCCGCGGTGTCATAGGTGAGGCGTTGGTTTACCCCTTCTACGGCTGGATCGTGGGTACTGTGGCACGTTTTGGGTACTTTAACTTTGCTCAAGTGTTGAGCTCATTGCTTGTTGTGGGGATTGGTTGATTCGATTGAAATGTTTAAACATAGTCTAGTATATTGTGATACAATACTTGGAATCAACAACATTTGAATTTTATAAGTCTTGCAATTTAGTCTCATTTGATCGGTTGCCACGGGATTTTGATGCGATCAAAAGTCCATCGCAATCATTTTGTGTATTCGGATACTCGCCGGGTAACATTACTAGATAGCCACGCCCCATAACCCCGAAAAAGTGACTGTAGGAGAACTCCGTAGCCAAAAAGCATCCGTCCGGGTGCTTGCGGCCGCGGTGTTCCGCCTAAGTGTACTTCGTCGTCGGTATCAGGGGTGCGGCCGTCTACTAAAGTTTCTGACGAGCATTCGATCGGAATGTCGGGAATCTTATTGAATTGCCCGACTGATTATTGGAAAGTGTTTTCAATATCGAGACTGAAATGCGAGGTTTATAATTGTTAGGCTTTCGATGTCTAAGGAATTCATTTGTTAGGCATGAAATCCGCAATATGAGATATTACGGGTTTATGATGTCTAAGGTTGTTGCGGATTCCAACTGTTGTAGTTTTCATTTTCTTTTCTGCGACCGTAAGTGTAATATGTGGAGTATCGCCGGTTTCGTTGCTATACGTCAACGACAATTGGGATACGCATATTTACTTACGTTGACGACATGTGATGTTATGTGTTGCTGGATATGTTATATTGGATCGTCGTGTTTGAATAGCCGGGGGTTTTTATATGAGATGGGAGTTTTTTCATTTTCATTCATATAAAAACTCGTATGTAATATTCTTTTATTTGGGGCACTTCCGGGTTGAGGAAAATGTCACCGTTGATGTATATTATTTACTTTTCCGCATTAGGATAGACCCAAGGAGGGGAGCACAAGTAACCGGGTTCTAGGGTTTAGTGGGAGACCATCTCGAGGAGTCGAGTCTGGGTCTCCTAACTCTAGAATTGGTAGGGTTGCCTGTCGCTCTCGCAGGGGTCTAGAGATGTGGGTTTGGCTATTCATCACGACCGTGGAATCTGTGTTTTATACAGGCTCAAAATAAAACACGGACATCCTAGTATATCCAATATTTCATATGTTGTTTTCTGTTATGTTATCTGTGATGTGATCATGTGATATGTTCAGATAGATACTGTATATAGTATATATGATATATTATATAGACGTTGCTTATGTTTTACACCCGCGCTAGCCCTGCCCCGCTATGCCGTTAGTTACTTAACCTAACGGTGCACAACGGGACATCGAGGCGAATGCGGATGGCATAAGCGTACGTTGTATTTATCTGTGATGTTTAGGTGACTTAAATGATGGGACATTCATTAATGAGATTAATGAAAGAAAATAAACCTAAAAGATGTTGTGGAATCAAATTTCAAAAATTAGGTAGCTCTAGTTGTTGCTTTGCATAGCGGTGTTCCTTGTAGAACATCCAGCACCTCATTCGATGAGGAAAGAGCCGAGATCCCTTCACCGGGAGTGACCTCTTTAGCAATAATTAGCAGATGCTACAACTTTCGGTTTGTCTTTTGACTGCTTTTCTAGTTCTTGCTTTGCATAGTGGTATTGTGAATATCCTGCACCTCATTCGACGAGGAAAGAGCCAAGATCCCTTCACCGGGAGTGACCTCTTTAGCGAAACTAGTAAAAGCCTCAAAAACACTCCATTTAAAACCATTTGATTCTGCAACGAGATCAAGTTCAAAGCGTTAAAGGTTTTCTTAAAAACCATCTGCAACCCTCCGTCATTTTAGGAAGTAGAGTACTTAGTATTCGTGCTACGTTTGTCGACCATAGCCGAGGCGTAGTGTGCGGTAGCTAAGTGATGTCTTCCTACACAGCATATGAAGCGATTAGTTAGGACAGTCACGTGACTTTGTTGACCTTAGCCAAGGGTCATGTTGGTGGGTCTAATTAATCACGAAATGACAGGTAGAACTTGACTAGTGCTTATGATTTGTTGACCATAGCCAAGGTCATAAGTGCTAGGGGTATAAACCATTATCGGAAGTTTCAAGTGTTGAAATATGCAATGAGATTGCATATCTTCTATGAGATAGTTGGATCCTGATACCCACTGCGAGTAATTGTTACTCCTGGGAGAGTTTTGCACTTTACAATTAGCCGATCAAGTAGGTGTCTAGAAAGGTGTCAACGGGGTTATGCCCCTGGGAAAACGAGGTTTATTTTAATTAGGTCCGTACGAAAGTACGGAGAACCTCCCTCAAAGTACCGGCACTGGCCTGGCTGAAAGATTGGCGAACTTGTAGAGCGTAATTAATCCCGGCTAGTCTTTCCTTTTAAGGTTTGAAGGAAGATTTGATAAAAACAGTGGAAGCCATCCTGATTAGATAAAATATATAACCAATCTAATCTTGCAAGAGCGCACGCAGAGTGTTTTTTTCTCTCTCTCTCCAGGTAGCGACCATGTCACGTCTTAATCAAGATAATAATATGGATGTATTGACCGAACCCGCTTGTTATACTGAGCTGGGAAACGTTGGTCCCGCTCCAAATTATAATTGTTATAAGACCGAGCAGGAAATAGGGGAATATCAGGATTCACATGCCGCCCAAACGAAGAAAGTGCATAATGATGCATCTTCTTCGGGTGTGTTCATTACATAGAACTATTTCTCAGTATCCTCTACGTCCTGGGTATTAGATACCGGATCAGGATCCTAAATATGTAATCTCTTACATGGGCTACAGAAGGGTAGAGAACTGAGAACGGGTGATAAGTTTCAAGAATTGAAAACGGTGCAAATGTTGCAGCTAAGGTGTTGGCAGTTATCACCTATATTACCAAATACATTGATTCTGAACGAATGTTATTAGATACCGAACCTGATATACAACATCATATCAGTCTCTTTATTTATTAAAGAAGGATATAATTTTGTATTGTTGGATAATGTTTTGAACATTTCCTATATCAAGAGTTGATCGGTTCAGGCACGTTATCTAAAAGCATATACATTCTAAATCAAACCACAGTTCCTAACGTACAGAACACACACAAGAGGAAGAGTTCAGAAATGAACGAATCCTTCTTGAGGCATTGTATACTAGGTCATATCAATGCGACCCGACTAGCTAAGTTACATTTAGATGCATATTTAAATCAGTTTGAATTTACATCTTGTGAAACTTGCCGGTCATGTCACAAAGATAAGATGACCATAGCTCCGTTTACTGGAAACAGAGAAAGAGTTAGTGAACTCTTAGGACTGATACATGGTGATGTATGAAGGTCCCCAGTCTAGATATGCCAGGATCGGTTCTTTATACTTCCTTACATTCACTGATGATCTCTTAAGATTCGGACACATGTTTCTGTTAAAACACATATCTGAAGCTTTTGAGAAATTCAAAGAATATAAGTCAGAAGTAGAGAACACATACATGGATAAGTATTATGTCCTTTGATGTGATCATGGAGGAGAATACTGAGGCATGGAGATCCTGGACTATTCTAAAGGAGAATGAGATTCTCTCTCAGCATTACTCCCCGTATACACCACAGCACAACGGTGTATCGGGGCGGAGCAATCGCACCCTATGAGATATGGTGCGCTCTATGATGAGTGCTACTGAGTTACATGTTTCCTTTTGGGGTTATGCACTTATGAAGCTGCATACTTATTGAATTGGGTTCAAATCAAATCAGTGCCTACCACTCCATATGAGATATGGTATGGGAAGAGCCCATCTCTTAAGCGAGTTGAGATTTGGGGTTGACCGGTCTATGTCTAAAAGCAAAACCCGGACAAGATCGAGGCAAGGTCAGTTCTGTAGAACTGGAAGGAGTTCCAGCTATACTAACTGCAGCTGATGATTTGGTAGAACCAAAGGATTCAATAGTCCCCGACGAACCTCAGCCTCTCCGCCGATCTAGCAGGGTTCCTCCTCCACCTGATAGATACTTCGGTTTCTCGATGACAGTGGGAGCGAGGATTGCATCATGAGATGATGACCCAACTAGTTTCGAGCAGGCCATCAAGAGTGGGGACTCTGTAAGATGTAAGTCTACGGTAGCGCCCCGGCCGTCTAACAGACGCCAAATGCGGAACAAAAACTTTTAACTGGCGCTATCGTATACTATAACCCGGATCTGCCATTATTGCTAAACTAACAAACTACGAATAGGGTAGAAAGGTTATACCGAACGATCCGAGTCCTTCGTTCTTTAACCATCATCCCACGCTCCGTTGCGGCTGCTCCGATCTCATCGATCTCCGATCTCCTCGTCCAGGTGGCACCACGTCGACGATTCTTTAAACGGTCCCGCCTCTGACTCGAGGCAACTCGATCGTCAAGTTTACTAAAAGAGACGACTAAGATTGATGTAGAGAATGAGTAGATTACTTTGTCTCACTTCGTCCAAAGCCGTGGACGATCGGTTAATGAAGTTGCCACTCGAATCGGGTGATGGAATGAAATGAGCTATGAAATTTCCATACACCCCAAAAACTATCATAATCTATTTTAACCAAAATGAATCATCAAGTGTGTAAGAGAGAGAGGGGAGGAGCCGGCCATATATAGGAGGGGGGTGAGTGTAGGAGAGGGGGAGGTGACCACAAGAAAATATCTAGTGTGAACACAATAAATGCACCATTAATGAACAAATGAGTCACAGCCTAATCACCATCCTAGTCACCTCTTCTAGAAACTTCTAGAACCTTCCACACTCATCTCAAGAAAAGATAAATCCGCATTTAACCAAATGTCAAATACGGCTGATAGAAAACTGGAAACTGGCAACTTCCAAAAGCAATCCCGAAACGAATTTCAGGATAACCCCGTAACAGTATAAACATACCCGCATTTGTATTACGACCGAATACAAATGTAACTGAGACAAAAATATTATATCTACTCAATATAATACTCGGATCCGGCTTAAACCAAAGCCGACCAGTATCATCTGCCCGAAAACCAACACGTGCGTAAACGCACGTGCATTCTCCGAACCCTGCCATAAAACCATACGGCCTCTACAACGTTTCGCCCGAACTTGGGAAACTGTCTGTGGGGGACTCTAATGACTCCTCAGTACCCCGGCAGTGGGTTTAACCACAAGCCGTCAGTGGCACTAGCTGTGCGTAACGGCTGCCCATGGACTGACCTCAAGGGATGCCGATGAGCGAACTCATCCGGAAACCCTACTGAGCCTAACAGTGACAATGTATATACAGTCCGGTCCGTTTATCTATGAGTATCGCATATCTGCCTACGGGGCTAGTAACGTCAGACCCCCAATAGCAGTATAAGTCGTGTCGGAGTATAGCCTAAATACACCCTGAGATACTACTGGAGTACCTACCAGTAAATCTCCTGCCACGGCCGTGGGCTTTGTGTAATGGCTCTTCTAGACACAGCACGATCTCACCCCCAATACCCAAAAACTACCTGTTTGCACGACTCCTTTGAGCCGTGGTAGGGTAGAAATCAAAGCACAGTGGGAACTCACACGAGACAAATGACGACCTCAGGTCGATGAACTAACCTGTACACATGTCACCAGGGAACTGCTATCTGACGATATGTATAATACCAACTAGCAGGTTCCCGGCGAGTCCTATCCGGTGTACTCATAACCCAATGAGCACCTGTATATATCTTAGGTGATCCAACTGACACCAGTGGCTTGTGAGACCGGCCACCGCCCCTCGTCGGGGTCTCGACTGTATACACTAGTCTACTCCGGAGTATCGATGCCCTGTCTCGAAACTCCCACGACTAGGGACCACAATTCAGGATATGCATATAAACCACCCAACTCTCACGTATATGATCGCCATGATATACTGTTGGTAGTAAAGCAAGATCCTAAGGGCTTTATTAAAGTGTAACAGTGATCAGTCACCTGGACCGGTACACGACTGATAAAGGTAAACCAGATAGCATACTATCATCTCGAGTAAGACTGTCCTACCGGTATAGGTTCTCCGCAATCATTGCAATCACGTACCTGCGATCCAATAATTGACTCTGAAGGCACTATATCCAACATAAGAATGGCTGGATGCTTAGCGATCTGAGATGGAATCCATGTACACCAACAAAGTATGGGCTTTGGTTGCTATATCTGAAGGGTTAAATCCTCATCAGGAGCAAGTATATCTTGAGAAGATTATTTGGTGTAAATTGAAAAGTTGAGACTTTCAAAGCTAGACTTGTTAAAGGTTCTCGTCATCGACCAGGCGTGGATAATGATGAAACCTTTTCCAGTGGCTGTGCTTAAGTCCATCCGGATCCTACTTGCCATTGCTGCGTACCATGACTACGATATCTGGTGGTTGGGTGTCATGACTGCTTTTCTAAATTATGATTTAGAAGAGAGCGTCTATAAGTACACAGCCAAAGGGCTTCGTAAACAGTGGGAGCAACGGAAACATGTGCAAGTTGCTTTGCAGGTTAAAACAGGTATCGCGGAGTTGGAACGTCTGTTTTGATGTGGTAGTCAAAATATTTGACTTCTTCAAAATGGTAGATGAACCCTGTATATACAAAAAGGTAGTAGAGAATATGGTGGTATTCCTCGTACTATACGTGGATGGCATACTCTTGATAGGAAAAGAGTTTCCTATGCTACACTCGGTCAATCTCCTCTTATCACAAAGATTCTCCATATAGGATCAAACTGATACCTCCTAAATCCTGGATTTTGGTCTATGTGATGGATCTAAGTGGATGTTAAGATTCTCACTAGGTGTAGTGAGATAGTATCAATCGATCCCGGGGAGAATCACTGGATAACTTCCAGGGTGGTAAGGACGACTGAATGTCAGTCACCGGCATTGTCTTTACCCTCAGTGGAGGGACGGTATATTGGAAGAGTTCCAAGCTAGATACCGTGGCAGACTAGACGATAAAGGCTGGTGACATCGCTATCGAAGATACTACCAAAGAGGCAGTTTGGGTGTATATTAGTTCATGAGATGAACTAAGTTCCTACCATTGTATGACAATGGAGGTGAGGCATTGGCCCAGGAACCCCGGTCCCATCAGTGACCCAGATGTATTCTGAGGCAGCATCACCTGATCATGGAGATAGCTGATCTCCAAGGAGATCGAGGTTAGGAGAGTAGACTCAGAGGACAACACGGCGGATCCACTTACAAAGGCCTTTTCCCAGAGAGAGACTTTTATGGGATGGTTGAGTATGAGATACTACAACCACTGCTACAGATGGCCCTGGTGCAAGTGGGAGATTGTTAGTTATATGTATGCACTAGAGGCCAATATTGTACATGAGATGTATATTGTAGTGGATGCTGGGACATATATAGGGAGGACTTTCTTGCTCGACATGATAGTACGCTATCTGGTTGCTCTTTATCTTAACATGTACACTTATTGTCTCTCTGTTACATGCTGATAAAGCCCTTAGGATGTGTACTCGACTTCCAGGATTATGATGCAGATCATACTAGTGGGGTCTGGGTAGTCCATGAGTACATCCTTCAATGTTCCTAGTCGTGGGAATATCGAGACGGGGCATCGATATTCCAGGGTAGACTAGCGTATATCTTCTCGACCCATGTGATGGGCGATGGATGATCCCATATCCATTGGTGTTTGACATCAGAGATGGTATGCGGGTGCTCAGTGGAGACTGGGTACACTGAACGGACTCGCCGAGAACTCCCAGATGGTATTATACCTCACGTCATATGGCAGTTCTCTGGTGACACTGATATAGCTTAGTCTGTTGACCCGAGATCGTCATAGAGCCCTGTGTGTCTCCCACTGTGCTTTGATTTCCACCCTACCACGGCTCTACTGAGTCGTGCAAACAGGTGGTTTTTGGGTACAGTCCCGATTCACATGGAGGCAATGAGCGATAGGAGGGGATTCGTCTCTCCCGGTATTGGGGGTTGATGTTGCGCTATGTTCGATTGGCCATAACTGGAAATCCCTGGTCAGGGTTGATGTGATTTACTGGTAAGTGTTATCAGTAGTTTCACGAACGTTATGGACCTTATATCGGCATGACTTATCAAGCTACTGGGGTCTAACGTTTACCACCCCTAGGTGAGATATGCGACATATCAGACGGACGGACCGGACTGTGCGGTAAGTGTTACTGATTGGATTCGCAGGAGTGTGAGCAGGCTTGCTCGTTGATCTTCTGATCGCTCAATACCCGGGTGGCCGTTACGTTTAGAAGACTGCTTGCGGCTTGTGGGTGACTGATATGATCACCACTACTGCCGGCGTATTGACGAGTCTTTAGAGTCCTACACAGAGGTTTTCTGGCTCAAGCGAAACGAAATAGGAGCGCATATGAGATATGTGCGGGACCGAGAATAATACCAGTATGTGATACTGTATTCTATTCTCGCGATTTGTATCATCGATCGGTTATATGCGATATAGCCGGGTTACCGAATCAAGTGTTGATTCGATATATTGATACACTAGATATTGGTCGGTTATATATGATATGACCGGATCATTAAATCAAGTGTTGATTTAATGATTTAATGTATAATTATATATTTGATATATTACTTTACATTAACTAGTATTTGTTCACTTAAGATTGATTTTCTCACTTTATGTGCACAAGTTGTATATGTGATATATGTTTGTGCACTTGATTGTATCATGCTTGATGATACATGCAAACTGTAAGTGCACGGCGACGCCCCGGCCGTCAATCCGACGCCGGAATGCGGAAGCGATGCTTTTCTTTAACTTTTTGAACAGGCACCACCACGCACTAAAATCCCGGATCAGGCCATTAATCTAGTCCTAGCTAACTAAAGATGGGAAGAGAGATATACCAAGCGATCCGTGTCCTTCGGTCTTCTCGTCGCCGTCCCGATCTCCCTGCGGAATCTCCGGTCTCCACCAAGTCGCCGGAAGGGCACCACGTCGCCGGCTTCTTTTACGGGCTCCCGCCTCTAGTCCGAGGCAACTCGGGCACGAAGCTGGCGAGTCGACGTGCCCAAGATTTGCTGTAGAATATAGTGCTATATGTATCTCTAAGGGTTGAGGGAGTTGCCATATAGTGGAGGAAATGATATAAGCTTTTGGAGGAGGAGCTAAATGGATTTTGTGAAGCCAAAAGAACAATATTTTCCTCACAAAAATATGGGACAGCCCCCCTCTTTCTTTTGCCGGCCATATGAGGTGAAAGAGAGTGGGAAAAAATCCAAGTGGGGGTGTATCAATAATACAAGGAAAAAGAATGATGATGAGAAAATCAAATAATCACAACAAAGCCCAACACTCCAACAGCAACCATCTCATCACAAAGTCAAGCAATCATGAACCAAAGGAGTCAACCTCAATCATGAAGCAACAATATGCAAAGACAACCCTCCAAAATGCTTAATTGCACAATTGCAAATAAGCCCTCCTCCACCAATCTTCGGCCAATGAACGATACAAAGAAAATTGGCCGAAACGGAAAACAAACTGGCAACTCCAAAAACTGATCCCGTAATAAATCACAGGAAAACCCCGCTACTGTGCATACACACCCGCATCTGTATTCCGACCGAATACAAATGCAATGAGACAAAATCTATATTGTACTATACTAGGATCCGGCTTAACCAAAGCCCGCTAGTATAAACCCGTCCGATCATGATCCGTGCAATACCGCACGTATCTGATCGAACCCTACCATATCTTCATACGGACTCTACAGCGTTTCGCCCGAAAACTTGAGCAACTGAATGTGGGGGACTCTAAAGACTCGTCAATACTATGGCTGTGGATTTAACCACTAGCACGTCAGAGGTATTAGCCATACGTGACGGGCTACCAGCTATTGACCAAAAGGGACGTCGATGAGCGAACTCATCCTGACACCCTACTGAGCCTGTCAGTGACAATATCCGTACAGTCCGGTCCGTTCGTCTATGAGCATCGCATGGCGGGCCTAGGGGGTTGGTAAAAGTCAGACCCCCAAAAGCGGTACAAGTCGTGTCAGAGTATAGCCCAGAACACCCTGAGATACTACTGGAATACCTACCAGTAAATCTCCTGCCTCGGCCGAGGGCTTCGTGTAATGGCTCTCCTAGACACAGCGCGACCTCACCCCCAATACCGGGAGAGACGAACCCCTGAAGATCCGCTCACTGCCTCCATGTGGCTCGGGACTGTACCCAACTAAAACCTGTTTGCACGTCTCCTTTGAGCGTGGTAGGGTAGTAATCAAAGTACAGTGGGAACTCACACGAGACAAATGACGATCCTCAGGTCGATGAACTAACCTGTACACATGTCACCAGGGAACTGCTATCTGACGTCAGGTATAAGACCAACTAGCATGTTCCCGGCGAGTCCTGTCCGGTGTACTCATAACCCAATGAGCACCTGTATACATCTTAGGTGAACCAACTGACACCAGTGGCTTATGAGACCGACCACCGCCCCTCGTCGGGGTCTCGACTGTATACACTAGTCTACTCTAGAGTATCGATGCCCTGTCTCGAAACTCCCACGACTAGGGACCTTTTGAGGATGTACTTATAGACTACCAGCTCCCACGTATATGATCGCCCTCATACTGCTGGCAGTCAAGCAAGAATCCTAGGGGCTCTATCAACGTGTAATAGCGACATGTCAGGTCACCTAAAGCAGTACAAGATGATAAAGGTAAACCAGATAGCATACTATCATCTCGAGTAAGACTATCCTACCGGGATAGGTCCTCCCTCAATCATTGCAATCACGTGCCTGTGATCCAATAATTGTCTCTGAGGGCACTATATCCAATAATCTCCCACTTGCACTCAAAGCTAATTATTGCGATGTCGCATACTCACAGCCCGTGTGATACCGAACACCCAACTCCTCTACTTGTCAGTCTCACAAAGCTTGTTTGCGAAACTATTGCGTTCGAGGAATAGCCTCAGTGAGTGGATCCGCTCTGATGTTCCTTTCTATGTCTCTCTAAATCTCAAGTTCGCGGAGAAACCCATCTCCCGAAATGAGCAATGCCTGTCTTAGAATGTGTCTGGATGTCCGATAGGACCTAGTCCATAAATGAACTCCAAATCCAAACTTCTTAGACTGTATCGTCAACTGAACTTAATCAGTATCCTGCGCCATGCCTCCCTCAGTATCTGCTTGGATCACCTGCCCAAAATACTGCCCCTCGTCAGAGAGAAAACTATAACTCTGACGACCATCATGTCGTCCATGTCACCTTGGAAGCCTGGAATGATAACTGTCTCCTGAACGAGGCTGTCGTTATCATATCCCTAGAACATCCACTTATGTTCTAAAACTGCTTCCGACTGTTTCTCCAGGATTGGATCAATGTCAACTTACTGCATCTAGTGCAAAAACAACATCTAGTGTGGTACTTGACATCTCATGATTGACTCAATTGCCTAAGCAAGTGATCTGCCAATCATGCACATCCCTCTCTACTTTAGTCTATAAGACACTTTTAGAGAGAGTGACTCCATTACCTGCAGGTACACTACCGTGCCAGGAGTCGTCCATTCTAAATACTCTTAGAATGCTGTCTAAGTACTCTTAATTGGGAAACCACCCAAATCTAGATCTAAAACCATAGATCTAATAACCAGTATGTCTGATATAATGTCCAAGTCCCATGTGGAGAAACCACTGTGTGACGACCAAAGTATAACCGATAGTAGTATAGGAATATCACTTCCTACTCTGTGTATGTCATCAAAATACCAGGACATCACACCCTACTACCTTCTTAACAGATCCATCCGCTATTCTGATGAAGTCAAACCTATGACTGTCATATCAGAAATAGATGATCTATCTCCGCTATATCTGCTTTAGTCTATAAATAGACATAAGTCTCCTGTCCACCAATGCTTCCGCTGCTTCCGCTGACTACGACAATCCTCTGGCAGAGTCATATACACGTACACTTCTAAAGCTAGTTTAGAACGGCGCTATACTCATCCTCCTGCCGGGTCTCACAGTCTGGAACAACAGCAATGGAAAGTCTGGGTAAACAAGAACCTCCCTGTCACCGTCCTTGAGGCTACCGGAGTACCTCTCGGGTGCCTGAGATTACCCACCATATCTGCGGAGTGGCCAATGGAATGTCAGGCCAGATTGAATCTTTAGGTTCCTATCAAACTTTCAGTAATCGTTTGCGGTTCTGGAATCACTTCCAGTTCTACCATACTCCCACTACTGTTTTCTGAAAAAATCCATTTTTATTAAAACTGTGGCGAGTCAAGAACAATATCACTATTGATCTTCCAGATGGTAGAAAGTCAACCCTCGTCATAGCCTGGGTCAACCCACAAACAGCCATTACAGAAACGTGCCTTGAGTTATCCAGAGTCTGGTTTTAAGCATATGCCAGACAACTCCCCGTACCTTAACAATGTTAAGATATGAACTGTTCTATATCCAATACAGAAACAGAGGCACTTATTTAATTGAACCAGATTCAAATCATGCAGCTGTCTCTAGTGCATGTCAACTAAATGGAAGGAGGCCGATTAGCGTTACTCAACTTAGGAATGCTTCCAATTATGAGTAACCTGAAAGAGAAGCAAGTTCTCTTAATATCCATCACTATCAACTGAATACCACACACAAGTATCTACATCATCGATCACCTTGAAGAATCCCGATACTTGCAACACCTGGTTCTCTACTTTATTCATATACCTATAATTTCTCAAGACTCAGACCCTGTGTTTCTACGAAACACCTGTCTAAGAACTAGAGAAGTCATAAGTAAATCGAATATAGTACGAGGACCAACCCCTCTGTCCTAATGGACACTGGACAGCATACAATCCTCTGTATAAGTCCCTTGAGTCTAATAACTCACTCCCTGTGTGTCATAAGTTGAAAACTGTACTTATGGTTAAGAAGAATTACACCGCTGTTTAATGCTCCTTACCTAACCATCAACTAATATAGGTAAATGTCATCGACATAATTTCAAAAAGGTACATCTCACTCTATAAAAATAGACGTACAGATGTATCAATTTGAAATAGGTGTATTACAACGGATATTCAAAACCAAATATTTGTCGTCCGGCAAACAACCCAGGTGACTTTCTCAAATATCACCAATTACAACGAATTCCGATATAATGAGGATGATCACCTAATTCCCAATAACTTACTCCCACTCATCATCTGTAAAACCATACAGATGTGAGAATCATACCTGGTAAATACATACCCTGGAGCAAGTGTCTAATTGGGAAATCAGTTTTCTTTTAACAGTACACAGTGAAACTGAAACATTGAAATGTTTCGATGGGGTATCCTGGTATTCTTAGTAATGCCTCTTCCATTATCCAGATTCACAACTATAACCGTATATTTCTTTGCCACCTCTCCAAATCCCTTTATATGTCTTTAGTCATTACCTTCTGCACACCCCTTTAGGCCAAATGGTTTTCTTTCTTCCCTACCATTCGGCACCAGCCTATGGTTTGGAAGAAGACTATTTTGTAATGTTAGATTACTAGTTATATTACCCTAGTTTTCTAGTTCGATCTTGAGTTAGATTGCTTAGCACACCCTAAATTTTTGTTATGGCATGTGTGATGCTTGCAAACCCTAGGCTAGGTGGTAAGGAATCCCAACAGGACCCGGTACGGTACCCCGGGAAAAAAAGATCGTATAGAAAGACGATGAGCCCGGCAGGGGAGCACTACCTACCGGTGATTGTATGGAAACCCGGCGGATATTCGGAGGATACCGACCGGAGTTATATGATGAGATGGATATGAGGGCCGATCAGAGTGATGGCGCCTGAGATATTGGATTTGAGTGTCGTTGATTGACACCGGTTTTATGATGATTTATCAATAGTTCTGTTGTTTATTCCACATTCAGGACTTCTTATGACATGCTCTGTTCTTATAGTTGTTGCATCCTGATGTCGTACCTTGCTCATGATCATGTTGCATTCACACTGTTATATATATGCCACCATAACCTCACATTAGGAATTTTCGCTATTTCGTGCATGCTTGTGATTACCACATATGATATTATTTACTACTCATGAGCTAGCAATTCACCCCGTTGTGCCACAGTGTCTTGCAAGGCATATCCTCAGTGTAGTCGCGGTGGGGCACTCTACTTCTTCTATTTCTGCGGCTACCGTTACTTTTTGGGCGTGATATATTTTGTAGGTGGATTGCGAGTATTCATGTGCTTTCTACTTGTACTCTTATCCTTGTATCTAGTATACTCCATCTACCACGTATGTATTGACTTAGAGACGAGACTGGGAGATTTGATATTTGTATTATATGTGACTCTGGGTATCGTAATCGTGTGAGCCGACTTTTGTGCTATGTTGTGATGTTGTTTTCTTTTTTATTCGTTTATTTTTTCGTCTTTGGCATCGTATATCTGTTATGTGATTGTGTTCCGCCTTAGGCATGAGTTTGCTCCTAAATAGGGGATGATTTTATATATCATGTTTTGTATCCATTTTTTGACTAGTTTTTGCAAAGAAATGCTACCGAAATTTTTAGTAACAACTTGAGATTTAAAAGGTTGATATTTTAAAACAAATGTTTTACCACTCTACTTTATTTTACGGTTTAGATTCTAGGTTTCAGTTTACTTGAAATACGTTACGTCTTTAGACATTGCGTGATTTAAGTGCCGGTTGCATTCCTAATTTGGGTCGTGACAGTTTGCGTGTGACTCCAGCTGCCCCAGCTCACAGGAGGCACCTGAGTATTATGTAAGTATGCTTCTACATGAATTTTTTATGCCACTTTTACTGTCATTGTGGTCTTTGTAGCCCTTTGTTGTTAGAAAATCGCAAAAAAATTGAAACCAAAACCTATATGAATACTTATCTAAGATCATTATGGTTGGATTTTTTATATGTTTTGCATTATTAAAAAAAGTGAAACCAATACCACTTTTCAATATGTTTTGCATTATGGTTGGATTTTTAAATACTAAGATCATTATTTTGTAATATAGAACCATAAATTTACCTAATTAATATATAAGAAACCGAAACCGAAACGAATTTTTGAACCTTGGTTCATATTGTAATTTCCTGCAACAATGGATGAGTAGCGAGATTGAGCAGCGGAGAGTTGCATTTGTTGCGGCGCACGGTCGAGAGCTTAAAGACGTGGAGCTTCATATGATCAATGAGGGCGTATTTCAGTTGCACAACCCAAACCGGCACAGGAGAGTTTATATGGGCGGCCAAGGCATGACGCCTACGGTATATCACGTCCATCATGGTCCGAGTTTGCATCCTCCTCGCGTGCGTCAGAGGATATTCATTCAGGAGCCTGCGGCCCCCGTGGCATACACGCCTGCTGCAACCCCAGATCCCTCTCCGTCTACTCTGATATATCATCCAGACGGCTCTCTTCATACTCCCGTGGGTGATCGAGCACGCGTCTTCACATCTCCTTCTTCATCTGAATCCGCGTCGGTTTCGGGTTCATCCAGGAGTTTGAGCAAAGCAGAAGCCCTAGCCAATATTGAGACGAGGAAAATCAAGATCCGGAAGCTTGTACTTCAAGGGAAGGAAGTACCGAATGTAAGTTTAATTGATAATCTTTCTTTTCAATACAACTTTCATATAGTTACCATGTAAGTTTAATTGATAATCTTTCTTTTCAATACAACTTCCATATAGTTATCGTGTATATCATTTACTAATACTTGTCTAGTCATAATGTTGTAGAAGCTGCTCGATTTCAGCGACTATCTTGATGCCCCCAAGGGCGGCAGTGCCTCCCGGTGAGGACTTGATTTGTATATATTTTGAATTGTACTCGAATGAATTTGAGTATTACGTTGATTACATATTTTGCCGTGGATTGAAATGAATTTGTGGTGATTTGAAATTGGAATTTGGTGAATATATATCGTCGTGGATTGAAATGAGTATGATGTTTGTGTGTATCGATTTTTTTCGATGACAAAATTGCAGCAGATTTTTTATCTCTGTTTCTCACTTATTTCGTCGGGCTTTTCCCGACGGAAAAACATAAAAAACCGACGAAATAAGTTTTACAACCAACGAAATATGTGTGAATTCTGGGAGAAATAGACTATTTAGTCCAGGTTTTCACACTTTTTTCGTCGGTTTCAAACCGACGGAAAAAAATAAACGACGAAATAAGTTGGGAAACCGACACAATAACATTTATTACGTCGCAATTTATTTCGTCTCATATTGTTCGACGGAATAACTTTATTCCGTCGGATATATATATTTTACTTCTGGACATGCCCAGAATAAGTCTATTTTTCATGCAGTGGCTGTAGCACCATGCTGGCAAAAAAGAACGGTGTGAAAAAAGTGCGAGATTCTCTGCAATATTGCATGCAGAAGAAATTGATATCTTGATGTTGCCTTTGTTCTAAATTTCTTTCCCCACTTGAGAAATGATATTACATTTGTTTTTAAAAAAAACAACTATAGAAAGAGATAGGGATGGACAGTGGCAAATGTTGGAGATGGAGAAGTCGATACACGGAATAATACTCGCGACAAGCAACCAAATTAAGCAATCAACACCACACAATTAACAGCAAAAAACAAATTAGTAACGATGCGAGAATAAATAAATAAGAATCACAATTTTTTAACGGGGTTCATCTACCGTATGGCTAGTCCCCAGCAGAAAGAAATCTGTAAACGTCTACTAGAAACCTTAAATCAATTACACGGAGCAACCCAAGAAGTTTTCTCTAAAAACTCTCTAGATATAAGCTGTCACCCTTTTATACAATGATCTTTCTTCTATTTAGTTGTACATAAAAATATAAGAGGTCCATATTTATACACAAACCAATTCCTTAATTAAAAAACTAGCATAATTAAAGAAAACTGCAATATGGCACCCCTTAATTAAGAAACTGTCATAAGACATTTCTTAATTAAGAAACTGCCATAATTATGAAACTGCCATAAGACGCTCCTTAATTAAGAAACTGTGCTTTTGGTAAAATATGATATGGCTTAAGTGCACGTCTAGACCTCTGCCTAAAGTTTCTTCATAATTTCAGCAATCTCCCACTTGGAAATAATTCAGCCTTAATTCCCAACACTAATAAACTTCATACGACTCCGCTCTACTCTCTGCTCATTAGATTTTCATGGAGAGGTTAACCAACTTGCAACAGTGATCCAGTTTATCTCTGTCTACAACCTTACTGAACATATCAGATTCTTTTCTCCCGCGATCTTCTGCAGTGTCAACTCGCTCTCTTCTACCGTTATGCGTATGAAGTGGTACCGCACCTTAATATGCTTCATCCGAGAGTGATTTCGCATTCTTCGCCAAATGTATCGCACTCTAACTATCGCTCCATAAGATATTGAAGTCTTATTTTTTTCCCAATTTTTCAAGTAGCCCTTACAACCATATCATCTCCTTACTGGATTTCATGATCGCCACGTATTCAGCCTCCGTAGTAGACAATAACACCACCTTTTACAATTGAGAGACCCAACTCACCGTTATTCCCCCAACCGTGAATACGTATCCCGTCGTGCTCTTCCCACTATCTCAATCTCTCGAATAGCCCGCATAAACGTAACCTTGTATCTTTATAGAGACATCCCCGAAACATAAACAGTGACTTGACGTACCCCTTAGATACCTCAACATCCACTTCACTGCATTCCAATACTTCTTCCCTGGGTTTTGCATATATCTGCTCGCAACTTCCACTGCATGTGCAATATCTGGTCTCGTACTCACCATCGCATACATCAAACTTTCCACCGCATATGCATAGCACGTTTGTCATCTTATCTTTCTGCTCTTGAGTTGTCGGGCACAATTCTTTACTGAGTTTGAAGTGTTTCGCTAAAAGCGTACTCTCCGGCTATGACTTGTCCATGTTAAACCGCTTCAAAACCTTCTCGAACCACAGCTTTCACTGCTTCCTATCTCTACCGATCTTTATGCCCAGGGTTTGCTTGGCCGCTCCTAAATCATTCATAGAGAATTTCTCAGCCATCATCCTTTTCAAAGTTTGAATTTTCTAGAAATTCGGCCGCTACCAACATGCCATCCGCGTACAGCAACATTATAATGTAGTCTTCATCCTTGAAAGCCTGATCATTCACACAATAATCTGATTCACAGTGCACAAATCATGTCTCTAACATAAATTGATCGAATTTGAAATACCACTGCTTAGGAGCTTGCTTGAGGCCATACAAGCTCTTTCGTAGCTAACACACCATATTTTCTTTCCCTTCACCTCGTATCCCAGTGGCTATATCATATAGATCTCCTCCTTCAAATCTCCACGAATGAACGCAGTCTTGACATCTAACTGCTTTAAGTGCAAATCCTCCACCGCTACGATACTAAGAATTACCCAAATAGATGTCATCTTCACGACTGGGGAAAAAATCTCTTAATAGTCAACTCCTTACTTTTGCGCATATCCTTTAACCACCAAGCGAGCCTTATACCGCTCAACACCATTGGCCTCATCTTTAATTCTGTACACCCACCTATTCAGCAACGCTATCCGATCCTTGGGTAGCTTCACTAGATCCCACGTACGGTTCTTCTTTAAAGAATCTATCTTCTCGTTCATAACTTGCTCCCACTGTTTGCTAACACTTTCGCTTGTTGTTTCTTCAAGGATTCGAGCTCTCCCGAATCTGTGTACAAAACGAAGTCGGTCACAAGTCTTTCAAGCAGTCGCCTATCTCGCGTAGATTTCCTTATAACCGGTACATTTGGTTGCTGAACATGGTCACCATCCTGTTCTTGTACCTGATCTAGCACTGCAGTTTCCTCCACGTTCTGATCTTCACTTATAGGTACCTGAATACACTCTTGAGTTCCGTCTAACTCAACGAACTCTAATATCGCACCATCTTTTGCTTGCTTCTCTTCTTTGTATAAGTGTTGCTCATCAAAGACAACGTTCCTGGTTCTTATTACCTTCTTGCATGTGTAGTCCTATAGCCGATATCCGAACCTGTATCCACCATACCTGATGAAAGCACACTTCCTAAATTTGGAGTCAAGCTTACTCTTTCTACCTTATCAACCAAAGAATATGCAATACAACCAAAGAATTTTAAGTGCGCATTATTAACCGGTTTATCTGACCAAATCTCTTCCGGAATGCTTCCATCAAGCGCACTTGCCGGGATTCCGTTGATCATATACTCAGCAGTATCAACAGCTGCTGTCTATAGGAACTTTGGCACATCTGCATCCAAGGTCATACTCCGCACTCGCTCTAGGATCGTCATGTTCATCCTTTCAACGATGTCATTCTGCTGCGGCGTCTCCGGTACCGTCTTCAACCAACAAATACCATTCTGCGAGCAAAACCCATGAACTCTTATATGCAGTATTGCCCTCCATTATCGAACTTAAGGCATTTCACCTTAGCCTCCGTTTGGTTCTCAACATGCGCAGTCTAGTGTTTGAAGATATCAAACAAATCGGACTTCTTCTTCATCACATAGATCCAAGTCTTCCGTCTTGTATCGTCGATGAACGTCACGAAGTACCTATTCCCTACATAAGACTCCACCGAGGCTGGACCACATACGTCCGTATGCACCATCTCCGACTTCTTGTTTTTTTAGCTACATCTCCAATTTGAAATCTGAGTGTGTTTTGCTTCCCACAAACGCAACTCTCACAAAGCCCCAACTTCACCTTCTTCGGTGCCGAAAGAAGTCCCCCTACCTGAAGAATTCTTATGTTCTTCTCGATGAGGTGCCCCAATCGTTTGTGCCATAATGAAATCTCCGAATCTATCTCTGATCCCGTCGCTAATGCAACTGAATCTACGTTGCTCCAACTAAAGAAATACAACGAACCGTTCAACTTGCTCTTTACGATCACCAACGATCCTTTGGAAATCTTCCATTGAGAATTCCCAAACACCGTCATATATCCTTTGTTGCCCAGCTGACTTGTAGAAATTAAGATTTTCTTCAGATCTGAAATGTGCCTCGCGTTCTTCATCTTTATTTGACCTCCTCCTGACGGTTGCAAAATGATTGTCCCTTTGCCAACGATCTTACACGGCCGACCGTTTCTCACCGTCACATGTCCGAGATCGCCTTGAACATACTCGCTGAAGTGATACCGGCCCGAAGTGCCATGAAAAAATGCGCCCACATTCATTTTCTTTTTCATCCGCTTTCTCATCTGAGCCTTTCTTTGGAGATTTGTAGTCCACTTTTACCGTGACCTTTCTTCCTACAATTCCAACACGCTCCTTGGATTTTTCCTTGAGATTTTTCTCGGCTTTTAGACTTGCACTTCTTGACCTTTCCCTTTTCATCGTTATACCGCGATTCTCCACAGAAAGTGCTGAAGTTCCCAAACTCATTCACGGCTTTTATCCGTATCTCATCGTTTAATATGCAACCGATCGCAACATTAAACGTGAGAGTCTCTGAGATAAAGTTACTAACCGCCATAACTAAATTCTCTCAACTCTCCGGTAACGAACAGAGAAATAATATGGCCCGAATCTTGTCTTCAAACACGATCGAGACGGATTCTAACTGACTCGTCACGCTGTTGAACTCGTTCAGGTGCTCCGTCACCGAACCGCTCTCAGTCGTCTTCATATTGAAAAACTTCTTCATCAAAAATATCGTGTTTGATGTCGAAAGCTTTTCATACAACTTCACTAAGTTCGTCATTAGCGTCATGGATGTCTTCTCCTTTGAGATGTTAAAGACCGCCTGCGGAGTCAACGACAATCTGATTTTCGCCAGGGCTTTCCTATCCATAAAATTCCATATCTCATCGATCATCTTCTTAGGAATTTCTCCTGATGGAAGATACAGGTCATTTTGGTACAGGTAGTCCTCCATCTACATGCGCCACAAACCATAGTTATGATAATTAAATTTTTCGATCCTTATTTTATTCTCCGACATATTTCGACTAAGTCGCGGCAAACTCAACTTCTTACTTGATCTAAACCAACGCTTTCAAAACAACGATCTAAAATGTAAGGAAGAGTGCGTAGGTGTCATTACCAATCATTGACCTAGATCGTAGAATTGAAGAAGCCTAGGTTCCCTTAAACCACGCTCTGATACCAGTTATTAGGGATGGATTAGTCGATGCACGAAACAATGCTCGTGACAAGCAACCAAATCACACAATCATCATGCAATTAACAAAAATAACAAATTAACAACAATGTGAGAATAAGTAAATAAGAATCACAAACCAAAGAGAAAGATTTGTTAATGGGGTTCACCTACCGTATGGCTAGTTCCCGGCAGAGCGGAATCTACAAATATCTACTAAAATCCTTGAATCGATTACACGGAGCAACCCTAGAAGTTTTCTCTCAAAACTCTCTAAATCTAAGTCGCCATCCTCTCATGCAATTATCTCTTTTCTATTTGGCTGTACATAAAACATAGAAGAGATTCCTATTTATACACAAACCAATTCTTTAATTAAAAAACTACCATAGTTCCGAAACAGGCATAAGACAGTCCTTAATTAAGAAACCGTCTTAATTAAGAAAATGCCGTAAAACACTTCTTAATTAAAAACTATCACAAGACACTCCTTAATTAAAAAAAGGTCATAATTACAAAACTGTCAATAAGATACTACTTAAATTTAGAAACTGTGATTTTGGTAAAATCTGATATGGCTTGTATACACGTCCAACATCTGAAGTTTCTCCAAAATTTCAACTATCTCCGTAATTGGTAAAAAAACCAACTATTGATAGAGATAATGAGCAAAATCAGGCCATGATGATAACAGCATCCCAAAAGTCTTAATTTCGACCAAAAATCATTTAAGATTCATACATCATTCTCACTCAAAAACTGTGGAGAAAGCCCAACAAGTAATCATTTCTCTTAGCAAAATTAGCAGCAGCAGCAACACAACAGCAACTTTTTTCTACTTCATTTTTTTGTCCAAATCCATGGAAATGAGCAGCAAGCCAACAGAATTTACAACACAAGATTGAAACAACGAGCTGAGTACTAGAGAGCAGAAGCATAGTTGGGATCTGAAGGCCAGCAATCTTCCATGTCTTCATCAAACACCATCTCCTGGTATCGACACTCACGGCTGCAAAAGGCTTTCTCCCCTCTGCAAATTTTTTTTAAAAAAATAAGAGAAATATAAAATTAAGAGGCAACGTTAAGTGTTGTCGAATGGGAAATTCACGACATCTTTAATAAATTGGTTCTAAATTGGTTCCCGACATGGTACCAGATCAACAGGTCTCCTAGTTCAAACCTTCATTATATTCACAATTTCATGAACAATTAATCTCTTCATGGCAGGGACGGGTTTGGCCTCATCAAGTAAGTTCCAAAAAGAATAAAAGAGAATGAATTTTAGTAGCAGAAAAGGTAAAGAAGAAAATATATATAGGTACAGAAGAAAATTTATATATAATAAAAGGGTAGTGGAGACTGGAGAGGAATTTTGCAGTCAACTAGGGGAAGAAAAAATATTCATCAATGCGGAAAAAATAAAGTGAGTCGACAATTTTAGATAAGAAATTCACTATATTATGAAGGTAATCACCTGTATTTAGTGGATTGCATATACATTAGCATGCACACACTAAATATCTTAACTATGATACTCACAAAAGGAGGTAAAAAAGTTATCAATTTCTGTGAAGTCCTATAACAATCTAGTAAAATAAATAAAAAGACAAGTGCTAGACGCAAAATTTCTTTCATTTGTATGAGTTATCCTGCTTAATTGACGGATTACTGAATTGTATGCAACCTATCAACTGTCTAAGAGTATAAAAGGAGCTCGTGAGGGCAGAAAATTTTGTTTTCCAATAGAAATGCAAATTAGGGGGGTCTTGTTAATTGGAAATATATCGTGCTCAAATAACTGCAATTGTGTAAATTTCTCACAATAATTGCTAAGGATGTATATGAATCCTAAAAGCATGCCAAACCACAAACACGAATTAATTTTAATAATACACCAACAAAATAAGCAAAACGAAGCTTGTCTAGCAAATTTCATCTTACAAAGAAGAAGTAATGATGATAATCTAATGGAGGACAAAGGCCGCGGATGGAATTCATCATGTGGCGATGATCAAAAAGTCAACTTTGCACCATGTTTTCGAACGATCGGAACTGTTTGGAATGGACTTAAGTTTCCTAAACTGCAGTTTCATAAAGTTAGCAAAACTCAACTCCAGAATGCTAACTTTGCCATGTCTGTCGACCATTTTGGAGCTGAGATGATTGCAGTTATCTCGGCCCAAAACTTGAGCCCAAAACTTGAGACAACTGCAATTATCTCAACTCCAATCTAACAAAAGTTTTGTAGACTCCATTTTTGGAGTTTGGGGCTTGCAAACCTCAGAGTACACCCTCTCTACCTCCACTAACAAATAAACCACGTTATCCTAACTCCATATCCAAACAGGGCCCGAATCTCATTCATCATCGTCTAGAGTATCGGTTTTCGATGCGCCAAATGTCATGTGCATTTACTACATTTTATCCATCGATCCCACGGGTGCAAGATAAACGGATAAAAGGTACTAAAATCAAACGAAATCAAGACTGAAGATATACCTATACATGAAGATGTCCTCCCCTTGCAAAAGCTCCTTCTTGCACGCATCGCAAGAGGCAAGAAAACCATCACCCATCCTGCTCTCGCTCCTCTTCGGGGTCAACGAAACAAACCCATGGCCACAGCTCTCCACAATGCAATTGTCATAGATATGCGTAGTCGTCGGGTTCGGCCCATGAGCAATCACACAAGTGTAGTCCTCAGACATCTCCATCTCGCTCGCGGAGATGCAACCCGGTTTAACCGGAGACGGAGAGGTCCTCATCACAGCCGGCGAGAGCAGAGCGAGTTGTGACTCCCTGTTCTTGACCCCAAACTCGATAGGAGAATGCAGAGATGGTATCTGGATCTTGAGCTGCGACCCGAAAAGGATCATCTTACTCTCCTGCTTCGACGACGGCATCTCCAGCGCATCGGCGAGGCCTAGGTTGTGTTTGGGCTCGTGGGTCGATTCGCCGAAGGGCTTTCTGGGGGACTTTTTGGAGAAAAATGGCTTCTTTGAAGTTGGGGTGAAGGGTTTGGTCTCAAGAATGGAGGTTGGGCTCATTGAAGCGTCAATGTCTAGAGCTTTTGGGGAGAACCCCATGAAAATTTTTGGAGACAAAGGGAAGAGAGGTGAAGAGATCGAGGGGGTTTTGTTGTTAGGGGAAGGGAGAGAGAAAGGATCAGAGATTGAGCAGCTCTGCTTGTTGCTCACCGCAGGCCTAGAGCTTTTCTTCAGCATATTGCTTTGATTAAATGCCACTGTTTGAAAATGCATCAAAAGTTAAAGCAGCAAAACACAGGGGATTATTCCTCCTTTTATCTTTTTTTTTTCCCTCTTTCAACTTTTTTTTATATATTTTGGATAAAGATTTGATATGAACATTGATTAATATAATTAGAAGAGAATATTACTAGCATGCAATAAATTATAAAAATTAAATGATAAGGACCTCACCTGGTCTGAATTTGGGATACAATGCTTTCCCTTTATAGAGTATCCTCCTCTTCTTTCTACCAACAACACAAAACTCTAAAAAAAAAAATCCTTTCACAAAACCAAGTTAAAAAAAAATCTCATTTCCTTGATGGGCGCAAAAAACTCAGATGAAATCAAGCCTCAAAGAGAAAGGAAAGAGGGAAAAGGGCCATTTGATCATCAAAATCAAAACTTTCTTCTATCTTCATTCAAGTTGATCAAAACCAACAAAACCCATCTCATGGAAGAAATCAACAAAGATGAGATTAAAAAAGAGTGCTAAAAATCAGTCCTTTCGTCTCTTCCCCCTTCCTCTTGTTAGATGCTGTAGGATGCATGAGAGAGAAAGAGAGAGAGAGAGAGAGAGTCGAGATGGAGAGAAATGGAGAAAGGGGGCTTATTTAAAGAGAGAGTCAGTGTATAGTTTTTAGAGAGAGAGGGCTTTGGTTCGCTTTGGTTTGATTTGGTTCGGTTTGGTTCAATTTGTTGGTTAGCTCCAAAACCGCTAAGTCTTTGCATAGGATACGCCCGAGTTTTGTAAAAGGAAGAAAAGCGGTTTTTTTTTTTTACTTTTGACTAGTGTTTTTCAAACGTGTACATAAAAAAAGATTAGATGCCGATGTCTTCCAGCTCTCAATTAAGAGACTGAAAATCTATTCAAATATTTTGGTTATAATACGGATGTCTCGGCATGTGCATTGCAAGTGCAACAAATTGATGATGTAATAGTAGACATACAGAAAAAAGAAAAGACAAATGGAGAAACTTATTAAGATTTAAATGTTAAAATGTAATTTGCATTTTTACAAATCAACTGCAAAAGATATATGTTAGGTTTTTCCTCTGGGGTGGCCACAGGGTGAGATGGGATTCTTAAAGTGGGATGGACAAAACCGACCATCATCCATCGATTAAAACGACGATCGGTTCCATAAATCTTGTGCTACATATGTTGTAAAAAAATTTAGACGATTTAGAAGCTTCTAGGTTATGGATATCACGGCCGCAAAATGGATGGTTGTTAAAGTATCAAAAAAGTAACATACCCTTGATGCATGACTTACAAGCCTCCATACCGTCTGATTTTTTATACACATACACAATTTGATGTGTGGAACATGATGCAAAAATCCGATCGTTGATCCAACGGTCAGATTTTCCCATCTCACTTTAAGAATCCATCTCACCGTCTCACCTGCCCGTGCCTCTGGTATCTCAAATTTAGCTTTGAACATAATTCTCTATGACATGATCTTGTATGCCAACATTTTTATTAAAGAAAAAAAATTGATCGACTATATAGCATGTGACATTCATTTTTCTTTCTTCTTACCATAGTATTTTTGTATGATTATCTGTCGTTAATTGAAAAAGAATTTTATACTGAGTGGGTGCACAAAAAAAATAAATTGATTTTATATATGCAATTAACCTATTTTTGAAAACCAACTTTAATACAAATTCAGACATTTCAGTATTTATTGCATGTAGCTGAAAGAGTGGTGATATGGTGAGATGGTGGGTTAAAGTGAGATAGCCAAATCCGACCGTTCAATCGACGGTCGAATTTTTACATCATGTTATACACGTCAAAATATGGTTTATTGTTTCGAGTGTATTTATTTGCAAATTTCTAATTCACGAAATCAGTCTTTAGTTGTCATTTTCTTACTTAATTAATTTGCAAGTTCTTAGTTTTTTTTCTTTTAGAAAAAATAGCATTTCGACACCAAGAGGGAAATGGATATTTAAAAGTAATTTCTAGATAGAAAAAGACAGAAAAGGGTCTCACTCAGTGGCAGTAAATTTGGCTTGTTTGGTAAATCTCCAGTAATATTTTATCTCCCCTTTCTATCTATTTGTCTCCCCTGTCCCATCACGTATCGGTACGATTACCGCTCAATTTCTTGAGGTGTTTTTTATTTTTAATTTGACCTCGATTTAAAGTGAAGCGGTAGCAAATGGTAGAGGAGTTAATGAAGAACTTTTGCGCTAATCTCACCTGTGGTTACCGTAATCGAGCATTGCCGTTCTGAAAGTGATGGTTGGAAGAGCCAAATAAGGTGACGACACCATGTCTTAACATGCGATTAATTAATTCCTAATTTTTCTAAATCTTAGTGGATGAGTGGGGCCATTCGATTGAGATTTGCTATATCATTTTTCATAGAAATTGTTATTGTTATTGTTTATAAAGAGAACAGATTACCGTCGGTCGAAAAAACTGTCAGATTTTTACTCGACCTATATTATATAGACGGCGGTAAAGAATAATGGCGAACATGTTACAAGCAATCACTGTATCAAATTTATCGACATGTGCTTTCCTTTTTTATTTATCATAAAAACTTCCTCTCAACGTCCACCCTTTTCTATTCGTATCAAATCAGTCATCGGAATTTTTTTGCTTTTAACCAATTTTTTCTTACTCGAAACCTGTAAACACGAGAGCACTTTTCAAAAAATAATGAAAACTTAATTTATTTATGTAACGAATGGGTACAAGAAAAATTATATACAGAGAAAGAGCTTTATTTTTATTCCATAAGTAATCTATTGTAAACTATTTTCTATAACAACTTCTCTTAAGACATTTATATTGTTAAAGACTGCATGAGCTTGTGGTATACCGCAAGCTTGTTTTATATTGTAAAGCAGAGATAGACCCGTTCGAAAGAGCCCCACCTAATTTAAAACAAGGATACATAGGGTCTCCTGTTTTACTCTAGTTTGTCTCTGTCCGTGTATCATAGGGACTATGCATGCGCTATATCGCAGGCCCCTATCCCTTTTTTCTTAATTATTATGTAATAAATAAAATCCATATTTCTTATGGATAAGATAAAACTCATGAGCCATAATCAAACCCATTTGATGAAATTCGGATCCATTTATGCAATCTCTACTATTATGAGCATAACGCATTTGAGCGTGGGGGTTGGAGTGTTTGTGATTTTCATAGGAAAAAAGCCTAAAGAAAAAAGCAAAAAATATCTTAATTACAGAGATGTCATGTCAACCAACTTCCCTCTTACCACTTTCGCCAGTTTATTACTCAACAAAAAGTTAAAAAAGAAAATAAAAGGGCAAAGGCATGCATTTTTTTCTGCACTGGCAACCTAAGCACACACCGTCTAGAGCACATTCATACACACCATACACAAGCACGCAACACACACGCATTCAGAGAACCTATGAATTTGCCCCGAAAACGTTAGTTTGTAACCAATTCTTATCTTGGATTCCAACCCCGCTGTCTCCGGTAAGAGGTAGAAAGGCATGTATATTGACGTGGAAGTTATACATAAACCCCCTTAAATCTCTCTTTTTGTGCATCCTTATAAATTGTGTGCGCGTGCGTGGTATTTAAAGGGGGGAGGTTCAAAATAAAATTTTCAATTTAATTCTTTTTGCATGACACAAAGCAAGATATTCTCAAAGCTTCCAGCGAATGTTATATTCAAAATTTTCATTGAAAATTGTTCAAACAATCTCATATTTTTAAGAATAACAACAAAAAAAACTTCAAAATTATACAAGAATTTTAAATTCTAGTTCATTGTTTTATTCTCTCAATCCCTATTTTCCTCTCTTGATATTCTTACCTGATGCAACTCAACTCCATTTATTACTGCATGGCTTTGGTATAACGAGAGATTATTCGATGTGCCGGCCATATATACTCAATCATGAGAGATAAAATAAGTACACGGACCCCACAAAGCTGTATATAATGCGCCCGAAATTTTCAATCTCTTCATCTCTTCCGCCCGGAAATATTACATCCGGCACACTAAATAATTTCTTTTTATTATAACTAGAACAGGAGGCTATGACATTTTGTCACTTCAAAAAATTCTAGAACCCATTAAGATTTGTACAGTTTCTTCAAAAGTTATGTAGTTATCCGCATGACGCTTCTCTTTTACCTCCCCTAAGAGAGGCCACCATACATCTTGGAATTTGAAACAGAAAATATACATGGCTCGTATAATTTATATAAAATTTTAATACTCGGCTGCTTTCTTTTTTTCTTATCTTTTTTTAACCGTAGTATTATTATTAAAACCCAAGAGGAGACCGTGGCATGTTGTTTGTTTTCCAAAGAAAATTTCAAAATTCAATAAAAATTCCTTTGATTTATTCAAATCATAGATTTGTACGCATCATCCCCTCTCTTCTTCTCTATAAAATAAGGGATGTATGCTTCAGGAATTGAAACGGGAAAATTGTTTTTTTTTGGGGGCCCATAAGCCTACTTGCTTATCCTATCCTGAGTCTAGAGTCGGATAGGATGACAAGTTAAAATAGCATTCTTGTGCAACTTGAAACCCAAGACAAGATTATTAAAAAGAAAAAAAATAGTAAAGATAAAATTTAAAGCTAAGTAACCTCGAGCTTATTGATCCTATTTCATAATACTTAGCAACCCTTGTTTTGAATGTCTGCTTATTGATCCTAGATATTTTGAAACAATCACTTTGTAGATAATCTTTGGAATTATATACTTTAATACTAGATTTTTGGCAATGCAAGATATTTGTGAATAAAATCTAACACCCCAACCATTAATAGATTTATTTATTAGAAGAAAATCTAATCAAACATGTAATCAAATTGGATTATATATAAATTAACTCCATAAAGATCCATGTACAAAAAGAAATTTATAAATTTACAAAAGGATTTATGAAGATTAAAATAAATTTAGGCTATGTATCGATGCTTCGTAAGTAGGCTCGTAAACAATCATGTTAAAATGAATTTATAAAGAACTTTATTAAAAGGATAGAACAATTGTAAAGTATTAATTTTGTACAAATAAAAAATCTGATCATGAATTCTAATCTAAATATATATTTTTTAGAAAAGCTTTTCCTTTCATAGGCTCTGTCTAAAAGGACTTATTAAATTCTAATAAAAAGAAAATAATGAAAATGGATAAATTTCAATCATGTGGACATGCATGCACTTTTTGTTTTGAAAAATAAAGGTTCTATTAGTATTCGAACCAATAATCACAACCACAAAATTTCTAAGCTATCACCAAGAGGCTATAAATACAATTTGATACGTTGGGCAAACTAATAAAATTTAACCGCGTCAAAGTTTACAAATCATATTTTCTGTACTCGCTTCTACAAGGATCCGCCCCTGTATAAGCCTCACCCAGTCATCCTAGCACCCATCACACCTATACACATAACATACATAAGTACACAACACGCGCGCATCCAAAAGGCGCACGAATTTCATCCGAAAGCGAAAATTTTATAACACTTTTTTCTGGGGTTCGAACCCCGCACTCGGAAATGGAAAAGTGCCGTACCAAATAAGCTATTGCTCGTTGGTATATGAAACTGAAATCGGTATATAATTTATTAATTTCTATATATTTCATGTAACAATCGCATTCTCTAACCTTTACGTGCATCGCACGTGCTTACAAATCTAGAGCCAATAAGTTATTAAGCGTAGAAATATCACAGTATCCGGTCCATGCCTCGGCCTATGCCGCGTGGCCTACCGAAAAGAATACCATCTGTACACGTGTCCTCCTCTTTCAGCGCATACGCCGAGCGCGCCGACGGCTGCGCACGGAGATCATCTCCAGTGATTTTGTACACGTCCCTGTTTCACTCCAACGCTCACACACCAAACTCCACTACAAAAACGCCACGTGTTGTAACGCCTTGGAATATGCCACGTGTCTCCATATCACTGAAAGAGAGCGGTGTTTCGTGGGATGAGGTGAGGGAAACAACAGAAGAGTAATGTCTGCATTCAAATGACACGAAGATAATGTGTCTCCTTCCTTGAGACACCCAATAAAGGAGCCCTTTATTTATCCTTCATTTTTCCCAACATAAAATGACTTTGTTAATATCACATGATACACCTTCAATAAATTACATTAGATAATTTTTTTTCAAAAGCTGTTTATATTTATATATGAGTTTATGTGAAGTGTTGATGGGGCTCCTTTTCAGGCCTCCGTCAGATGTTGTCTTCCGTTGATCTCGCGGTGGACTTAGTTGATTACCCTCCGTTACGTGTGGGTCTCAATGGGTTTTTGGAGGAAGAGGTGAAGTGAGGGGGTTGGTGCTGAGTACCTGCAAAGAAGTCCCAGGGTGGTTTGGTACCACCAAGGACCCTCCGACGCTTGTTCATATCATAATATTGCAATTCATACGCCCCACTTTTATGCATTTTATAAGTAAACAGGTACTTTTGACGCTCGTTTGTTGCATGATACAGGATACAGGCTCTTGAGACAAAGACAGTGAAAAAAAAGACAGAAGATGATACAAAAGAGAGACTTTTGACCAACAAGAAGATGGATCCGAGTCATGAAGAACAGGTTACAATTGTATTAAGCAGTGCGGTCCGAAATGTCAAAGTGAACGGTCAAAAGCTCCTTACAAGTTTTCACTGAAGATTTAGAAAAGACCAGGAAGCCAAACAAAGAAAATTAATGAAGAATAAACAAGCCCAAACACCCAGAAGGAAGACCAGAAAATTTGGTAAGCTAAGGCCACCAAAGGGCCGCGGAACCGCGGCCCAAACGCCTTATTGCCGCGGTTCCGCGGCCGTTTGTTGCACGTGTCGGCACCGACTTCTTGTGTCGGTGCAACGGTGTGGGTGTTGGGATTTTTCGAGGGCATATCTGTAATTGCACATGCGCGAGACTCTGAAACCCTAATCTTACCTGTTTACTTATAAATTGTAATCTCAAATCTGTAAAAACTCTATGCCTCTTTTCAATCAATAAAAATTCAGACTTTCTGGGAGTTTATTCAGATCTGTTCTTCTTGTTTGGAGGGAGCCATCGAATTAGTAAGTAATTTTATTTCTGTTCTTTTAATTAAAATGTTTTCTCATCCCCTAATGAGCGAGTAATCTCCTCGCTTGTTAGGGTTAGCCTTAGGGAAAGGGTTGAGAGATCAATGCCACTTTTACCTAATGAACTAGAACTCCACGCATACGAGCACAACCACTCCCTGCGGCATCCTACCCTTCGAGGTAACGATGAACCGTAGTATAAAGGGTGGGTTGCGCGCGTTTTTCGTGGGGGTTAGGGTAATTATCAACAAAAGAAGGATACAAATCTAGAGAAAGAAACATCTTCCCAAAAGATTCGTATCCACTTTATTGATAATTACATTAACATCTAATAGATCTAAAAAAGAAGGCATTGAAAGCGGTGAGGAAAAACGTTAATCTCCAAAACTTCCCCTAAGCCTAACCCTAGCAAGACTCTTAATTAGATTAATTAGATCCAGTTTTTATAGATTTGTATAAACCAATCAAAACGACATTTTGAATCAACTCGTTAAAACACATAAAAGAAATTTACCCGTCTCTGTGGAGCGACCCGTACTCACCGGCTAGCTGCGAAGCGACGCCGTTTCTGATTGCGGTAAACTTATATTTTTGACACTAATCAAATGGCGCCGTTGCCGGGGACGGCGTAATATTTCTTTTTGTGAATTTTCGGGTTGATATAGATTTTAAAAATTATAAAAATCTGAAAATATAAAAAAAAAATAATACAAAAATTATCAATTTTGATCTGTTTGAAGGATGTACCTTTTGAATCTTGTAGGAATAGCGAGGAAGCTCGGATCTGGAATTTTACAGAGGGCAAATCAAAAATTGGAACATCAGAACAAAGGAGGACTGGAACAAGGGTGCAGTAGAAATTTTTGCAGAGCGTGATCCCTTCAGAAGGCCGCGTTTTTGCCGCGAAAGAGGGTCCCAGACCGCGGTTCCGCCGCATTCTTGCCACGTCAGCGCATCATTTTTGCACGGTTTGCTTTCTTTTCCTCCCCTCTGCAACCTCCATATCTCTGTCTGTGAAAATTTTCTGCAGGAATTCTTTGCGTAAAGAGTCTTTCTCCCCCTTCTAAATAACAGATTTTCTGCAGGTTTCTTTGCGCCGCGCTAAAAATTGATTGCAAGTGAAATTTTATTGTTTTGCATAATTTAACCGGATTCTAAGGGGCTAATTGACCAAACTCAGATTGGGTGGGGATTTCATCACTCTTCCCAGGACCCCAGAAAACACCTAAAGTATTTTGCATCGACCACAATTAATTAAAAAAAAAGACTAGACTCAGACCTAAGGATATCGAGCTCAATAGGAAAAGGACTAGAATAGGCATCGACCGTTTATCCTAACCGACATTGCGGTGTCTAGGCTAGTGGTTATTAATTAGGCCCACTGTAGTGGTGGTTCCTTCCCACTTACCTGACCGCACTTGTCCGTGAAGAGGCGGTTTGAGGTCCTATTTCTAGCCCTAGTTAGGAGCTGTCTAGCAGACCTAGGCGACCCTAGATCTAGGCCTGATTGTGCATGTGTGGTTGATACATTTTGTGTCACGAGTCCCTTTTCAAAAACCTTTTTGCAAAACTCTCACATAAATTGAAAAAAAAAATAATAATAATAAAGAAAAATCTTTTCAAAACATGCTACTTGCCGCTAAGAAAACTTGCAACTCACTTCCACCATTTCTCCTTCATTGACGTTATCTTACCCCCACATTCTGTTTTTCTATTTTTTTCTGACTACACTACTCCTTTAGTGTATGTCACTTTGGATTAGGGATACTAACGCCCGATTAGTCCGTGTTTCGTTGGTACCGACCGACGAACCCTTCGACGAACCCTTCGTCGACATTCCGTCCATTTCCTTATCTCCATCTTCAAATTCTTCTTTCGAAGGTATGTCGGGATTCAACCCCAACGATACCTTACCGACGGGAATGATTCCACCTCCGTTAGGTGCGAATAACCCGAATCTCCCGCCTGTTGTAGCGCCCGCACGAGTCGCGCTCCAGGATCTCTTTTACCCCGTCCGCACTTCTTTACCTACATGTCTTTCACCCCCACCGGCGAATGGGGACAACTTTGAAATAAAACCACACTTCATCAATATGCTGCCTAAGTTTCATGGTTTGGAATCCGAAGATGCGTATATTTTTATTAGTAAATTCCAAAATGTGTGCGCTATGATGAAAACGACCCAATTAAGTGATGACGCTATAAAGCTAAGGGTCATTCCTTTTACCTTATGTGACCTAGCCGAGAAGTGGCTATACAGCACCGCATCACATTCCATTAGAAATTGGGACAAGTTTGTGAGTGCTTTTCTGAAAAATTTCTATCCTCATCACAAAACTGCTAGAATCCGAAACGAGATTATACAATTTTCACAGCTTCCTTCCGAACCATTTTGGAAGTGCTTCGAGAGATTTAAAGACCTACTTGTTCAATGCCCTCATCATGGGATCGAAAGTTGGCAACTTTGCCAAACATTATACGAAGGATTGAACGCAGCAACGAAACAGTTGCTAGAAACTATATGTCAAGGTCATTTTCTCTCCAACTCTAGCGACGAAGCTTGGCAGTTTCTTGAGGACCTTAGTGAGCAAACAATTCAGTGGGAGAGTACCAAAACCATATCATCTTCTTCAGTTGGTCAATCTAGGGCAGGCATACATCAAATAGATATGTCGATTGCTATGAAAGCCGAGATGGCCTCACTTATGAAAATGCTAGAAGCCATTGAGACCAAAATCTCATCGTCTTCTCCTGCCCCTACTCTACCCACACGAATTGTTTGTGCTTGTTGTTCTAATCCATCACATCTAACCGAAGAGTGTCCTTATAATGCACCTATTTAAGGACAAGATCAAGTCAATGCTGCATTTCAGCAACGACAAAGAAACAATCCGTACTCTTCGACATACAATCCGGGGTGGAGGAGTCACCCGAATTTCACTTGGAACCAAAATCAACAAGTCCAAGGAAATAATAATTTTCAAAGACCTCCTCCTCCACAACAACAAAAAGCACCTTTACAAACTCAAAACCAGCAACCTTTCCAACAACAACCTTATACAAATCAAACGAACAATTGGTTCAACCAAATGATGATAAGGTTATCTCGCTCAAAAAAAGTCTAGATGCATTTATCAAGCAATCTACAGAATCCGCAGCAAGATTTGAAAGTTATGTTCAATCTTTAATGAATAACAATGCCTCACACGATCAAAGTATCAAATCTATTGAGGCACAAATTGCACAATTAACTGCTGCGTTGAGCGAGAGAGAAAAAGGAAAGCTTCCATCTCAACCATTGCCCAATCCCGGTCACACACAAAACGCATATCACAATCACAATGTAAATGCGGTGACCACGTTGAGATCCGGAAGAGAGTTGCAAAATAATGTGGGAACTAGTGATGACATCCCCGCCGGTGGTTCTTCTTCCCCTTCTTCATTTTCTTCACTTCCTTCTTCACCTTTTTCTTTAGAGCCTATTCTCCACCCTTCACACGGCTCTACTTCTTCTGACTCGAACGGACCCATTTCTTACAACACGAACACATCCACACTGGGATCCGTTCCTACTCCACATTCTACTCCACAGACTTTTGACTCAACAAATTTTCAGAATGCTCCATTCCCAAACAGGTTGAGTCCTAATAAACCAAATGCACAAGTGGAGAAGATTGTGGAGATATTTAAGCATGTTAGCATAAATATACCTCTCTTGGATGCTATTCAACAAGTCCCTTCATACGCGAAAATCTTAAAGGGCTTATGCACCTCGAAGAGAAAGGCATCTCAAGTACCCAAGAAAGTGCTAGTGGCTAGTGCAGTGAGCAATGCTATTAACCACCATCAAACCTTACCCCAAAAACGAAAGGACCCCGGCTGTCCTACTATTTCAATCACAATTGGGGATAAGAAAATTAATCGAGCACTTTTAGATCTTGAGTCTAGTGTTAACCTGATTCCCTACTCCGTGTACGAACAATTAGGGGTTGGAGAGTTGAAACCCACTCGTTGCACTCTCCAAATGGCTGATCGATCAATCACCCATCCAAGGGGTCAACTAGAGAATGTGTTGATCAAAGACGGGGAGTTCATATTCCCCGTTGATTTTATCGTTATGGATACACAACCTGTTGCTAACCCAAGAAACCAAATTCCGGTGATTCTTGGTCGACCATTTTTTGCCACTTCCAATACTGTAATAAACTGTCGCAATGGCTCCATGACTCTATCCTTCGGAAAGATGTCTAGTGAGTTCAATATTTATAAGATGGGAAGTCTGCCCCCTGTACCAAAAACTAGTACACGAGAAGTTTGCTCTATTCACGAAATCACGCAGGAGGACTGCGAGCTTGAAAGATTCTTGTTTAATGAAAACAGTTTTGACGCCACTAGTGCGTCCCTCCTTGAGCCTACCACCGTTGACACAATCGATATTGATTATGAATGTTTCACTTTCTTGGATGATGACGACTCACAGCCCGAATATGAGTCGTTTGAATTTTTGGATGAGTCAGTCGAGCCATCCGAATCGGTTGTTTGCAGTGATTTCGGACCTGTGTTGGAGTCCTTTGAGTTCGAGGTAGATTCCGCAATGATTCTTTCACCTCCGAAACTCGAACTCATGTTCTTACCGCCTCACCTTAAATATGCTTACATAGGTGAGAATGAGACCTTTCCCATTATCATATCGGTCTCTCTAGCCCTCGAGCAAGAGAACGCCCTCTTAATGGTCTTACAAGATAGGCGGCAAGTTTTTGGTTGGACTTTGGCGGACATCGAGGAGATAAGTTCCCTCATAATTGAATATCATACATAATTGATGGATGATGCCGAGTCACTAGAGGACCCACAGGAACATCTTGGGGGTATTGTGGTGAGTCAACCTCCTCCTTTAGAAGTTGAAATACCCCCATTTCTTTTAATAAGCTACGAGAATGCCAACACTCCACTGATTGCTGATCATTTACATTCTCGTTTCGATGCTTCACCATCACCTGTATATTTACCTCCACACCTCCCATACCACTACTTCTATCTCCCCCAATTCTTTGTGGATCGTTACAACGTATTCTTCTACCAACCCATACTCTTTATTGATAAATTTTTCAACTGGTTGGTGTTGGTCTATGCAAAGTTTGGCGGTAATGTCTAACATAGTTTAAATGAAGTTTGGGGGAGGGCCTTTTTGTATATATTTTTGTTTTTCTTAACAATAAAAAATTATAAATAAATAAACAGGGAAGTGCCGGTATTTTGACCCTCTTGGTTTAGCATGACAGTGAGGACACTGTCAAGTTCAAGTTTGGGGGTATGCTCGGTACGTCTTCTTCCTTCGCATTCATTTGTATATATTTTTGCATTTGCATACTTATTTTAAAACCCATAAAAATTGAAAATTTTCAAAAATTATAAAAATTATTGTATTCAATTTTGGCTAATTGACTTTAGTTTGACAAATAGGTCAACTAGCTAGGAACAACTAGATATTAGACTTAGTAAGTTAAAAACCCTAAAGATAACCTTCCTTAAAGTTTAACGGTAGAAAGTATATGCCTTGTAGTTTATTTAGAAATAGGCA
The DNA here is from genome assembly GCA_030015575.1 of Agapanthus africanus. Lineage (NCBI taxonomy): Eukaryota > Viridiplantae > Streptophyta > Magnoliopsida > Asparagales > Amaryllidaceae > Agapanthus > Agapanthus africanus. The sequence continues at coordinate 815,277,524 of JASDDO010000019.1, read as the reverse complement.
AATTTTGGGTTCACTTTTTAGGCTAAGTCGAAACAAGGGAAGAGTATTGATGTTCTTATTAGAGTATAAGTTTGAAAAATAGTTCCTAGCTTAAGTCTAGATTCTGAAAACGTATACCCTACAATTTGCACAATCACGCACCTTGAAACTTGGAATAGTAGAAGAGACCTTGAAACGCTCTTGTCTAAAGTCCTTAGTACAATGAAAATAAATAAATAAAAAAAAAGTGAATAAAAGAAAAAAAAAATGGACACTGGTTTTTGTGATTACTTAAAGCTGTAAAAATAGAAAAATCTTTAGCGAGGGTGCTTCATCGCCTAGTGCCTTAGACCAACTGGTTTGGGAGTCACTGCTAAAGCCTTGGGTGTTGCAAAACTAGGAAGTACGCTTTAAAGTGCTAACGCATCTTGTAATCGGTTGTTGGTACTTCAAGAAGTATTAACGGTCGCATGAAGGATGTGTAAGCAAATTTCATTTAAAAATTCACTAATTAATAAGTGCTTTGGACAATGGACGAGAGTATGATTGCTTGATTTGAATTTCCAAGTGTAGGGGTGATCTATACACACACGTAGGGATATGTGATTGGAATTTAGATAAGAGAGAGCAATGAAAAATAGAACTTATATCTTTAATAGAGTTGATAGAAATTCCTAAGTGGAGATGAAACCCTAGAAGTAAGACTTAAGAGATGCCGAAAGCTAAATAGGTCTACATAACATATATAATCTTAAGTTAAATGATGAGAAAATGTGAAGAATATGGGTTGATAATTTGCAAGTCGAAGATAATAGAATTCCTTGTTAGAAAACCTAATTGGAGAATAAAAGTGAGTGGGACAAATTGATAGGATTTTGTGGGTGTAATCCGCTGAAAACCCTCAGGAGACAACACTCCTCCTACCAGGGACACCTAGAGGTTTAACGGCTTGTTGCACGTGCTCAGTGCAATCGCGTTTCCCTGCGAAAGTGTGGTTAGGATTTTAGTGAATAAAAATAAGTTTGCTCGAGGACGAGCAAAAGATAAGTTTGGGGGTATTTGTTCGTATCATAATATTGCAATTCATACGCCCCACTTTTATGCATTTTATAAGTAAACAGGTACTTTTGACGCTCGTTTGTTGCATGATACAGGATACAGGCTCTTGAGACAAAGACAGTGAAAAAAAAGACAGAAGATGATACAAAAAAGAGACTTTTGACCAACAAGAAGATGGATCCGAGTCACGAAGAACATGTTACAATTGTATTAAGCAGTGCGGTCCGAAATGTCAAAATGAACGGTCAAAAGCTCCTTACAAGTTTTCACTGAAGATTTGGAAAAGACCAGGAAGCCAAACAAAGAAAATTAATGAAGAATAAACAAGCCCAAACACCCAGAAGGAAGACCAGAAAATTTGGTGAGCTAAGGCCACCAAAGGGCCGCGGAACCGCGGCCCAAGCGCCTTATTGCCGCGGTTCCGCGGCCGTTTGTTGCACGTGTCGGCATCGACTTCTTGTGTCGGTGCGACGGTGCGGGTGTTGGGATTTTTCGAGGGCATATCTGTAATTGCACATGCGCGAGACTCTGAAACCCTAATCTTACCTGTTTACTTATAAATTGTAATCTCAAATCTGTAAAAACTCTATGCCTCTTTTCAATCAATAAAAATTCAGACTTTCTGGGAGTTTATTCAGATCTGTTCTTCTTGTTTGGAGGGAGCCATCGAATTAGTAAGTAATTTTATTTCTGTTCTTTTAATTAAAATGTTTTCTCATCCCCTAATGAGCGAGTAATCTCCTCGCTTGTTAGGGTTAGCCTTAGGGAAAGGGTTGAGAGATGAGATCTCTCACCCCTTTCAATACCATTTTCACCTAATGAATTAGAACTCCACGCATACGAGCACAACCGCTCCCTGCGGTATCCTACCCTTCGAGGTAACGATGAACCGTAGTATAAAGGGCCGGTTGCGCGCGTTTTCCGTGGGGGTTAGGGTAATTATCAACAAAGGAAGGATACAAATCTAGAGAAAGAAATATCTTCCCAAAAGATTCGTATCCACTTTATTGATAATTACATTAACATCTAATAGATCTAAAAAAGAAGGTATTGAAAGCGGTGAGGAAAAACGTTAATCTCCAAAACTTCCCCTAAGCCTAACCCTAGCAAGACACTTAATTAGATTAATTAGATCCAGTTTTTATAGATTTTTATAAACCAATCAAAACGACATTTTGAATCAACTCGTTAAAACACATAAAAGAAATTTACCCGTCTCTGTGGAGCGACCCGTACTCACCGGCTAGCTGCGAAGCGACGCCGTTTCTGATTGCGGTAAACTTATATTTTTGACACTAATCAAATGGCGCATGAAGGATGTGTAAGCAAATTTCATTTAAAAATTCACTAATTAATAAGTGCTTTGGACAATGGACGAGAGTATGATTGCTTGATTTGAATTTCCAAGTGTAGGGATGATCTATACACACACGTAGGGATATGTGATTGGAATTTAGATAAGAGAGAGGAATGAAAAATAGAACTTATATCTTTAATAGAGTTGATAGAAATTCCTAAGTGGAGATGAAACCCTAGAAGTAAGACTTAAGAGATGCCGAAAGCTAAATAGGTCTACATAACATATATAATCTTAAGTTAAATGATGAGAAAATGTGAAGAATATGGGTTGATAATTTGCAAGTCGAAGATAATAGAATTCCTTGTTAGAAAACCTAATTGGAGAATAAAAGTCAGTGGGACAAATTGATAGGATTTTGTGGGTGTAATCCGCTGAAAACCCTCAGAAGACAACACTCCTCCTACTAGGGACACCTAGAGGTTTAACGGCTTGTTGCACGTGCTCAGTGCAATCGCGTTTCCCTGCGAAAGTGTGGTTAGGATTTTAGTGAATAAAAATAAGTTTGCTCGAGAACGAGCAAAAGATAAGTTTGGGGGTATTTGTTCATATCATAATATTGCAATTCATACGCCCCACTTTTATGCATTTTATAAGTAAACAGGTACTTTTGACGCTCGTTTGTTGCATGATACAGGATACAGGCTCTTGAGACAAAGACAGTGAAAAAAAAGACAGAAGATGATACAAAAGAGAGACTTTTGACCAACAAGAAGATGGATCCGAGTCACGAAGAACAGGTTACAATTGTATTAAGCAGTGCGGTCCGAAATGTCAAAGTGAACGGTCAAAAGCTCCTTACAAGTTTTCACTGAAGATTTGGAAAAGACCAGGAAGCCAAACAAAGAAAATTAATGAAGAATAAACAAGCCCAAACACCCAGAAGGAAGACCAGAAAATTTGGTGAGCTAAGGCCACCAAAGGGCCGCGGAACCGCGGCCCAAGCGCCTTATTGCCGCGGTTCCGCGGCCGTTTGTTGCACGTGTCGGCACCGACTTCTTGTGTCGGTGCGACGGTGCGGGTGTTGGGATTTTTCGAGGGCATATCTGTAATTGCACATGCGCGAGACTCTGAAACCCTAATCTTACCTGTTTACTTATAAATTGTAATCTCAAATCTGTAAAAACTCTATGCCTCTTTTCAATCAATAAAAATTCAGACTTTCTGGGAGTTTATTCAGATCTGTTCTTCTTGTTTGGAGGGAGCCATCGAATTAGTAAGTAATTTTATTTCTGTTCTTTTAATTAAAATGTTTTCTCATCCCCTAATGAGCGAGTAATCTCCTCGCTTGTTAGGGTTAGCCTTAGGGAAAGGGTTGAGAGATGAGATCTCTCACCCCTTTCAATGCCACTTTCACCTAATGAATTAGAACTCCACGCATACGAGCACAACCGCTCCCTGCGGCATCCTACCCTTCGAGGTAACGATGAACCGTAGTATAAAGGGCCGGTTGCGCGCGTTTTCCGTGGGGGTTAGGGTAATTATCAACAAAGGAAGGATACAAATCTAGAGGAAGAAACATCTTCCCAAAAGATTCGTATCCACTTTATTGATAATTACATTAACATCTAATAGATCTAAAAAAGAAGGCATTGAAAGCGGTGAGGAAAAACGTTAATCTCCAAAACTTCCCCTAAGCCTAACCCTAGCAAGACTCTTAATTAGATTAATTAGAACCAGTTTTTATAGATTTTTATAAACCAATCAAAACGACATTTTGAATCAACTCGTTAAAACACATAAAAGAAATTTACCCGTCTCTATGGATCGATCCGTACTCACCGGCTAGCTGCGAAGCGACGCCGTTTCTGATTGCGGTAAACTTATATTTTTGACACTAATCAACGCTCAAGTTAGTGATAAGATCCGAGCAGAGTAACGGCTTAAAAAGTAAAAAATGGCTTACTTGACCCCTCTGTGATGGGGTTTTTTATAGTGGCGGCAGCACGCAGTAGAAGGCATGAGAATCTCGCCGTCGGTTACGCTCCCGACGTCACGCCCGCGTAAAGAGCGGATAGCCCATTAATGGGGATCGGGATGGCGTGGAACGTGGGATGTTGCTGGCGGAGAATCTGTGCATGTGGAGCGGCGGTTACGCCTGTGAGTGGTGGAGTTGGTCGGTCAGAGGGACCGAGGAAGATGGTCTCGGCGGGAGAGCTCAGGAACGAGCGAGGGGACCGAGGTATCTTGGTCCTGTGGTAGCTCGGAGGCGAGCTGAGAGGCCGAGGAGGCCAATTTGCAGAGGGCCATGAGGTGAGCCAGCTTTGTGCTTGTAGGTCGGGTACAGGGTGGCCTGATCGGCCCCTGTGGGCCCTCTCTTCTGAGTTCTGGGACACGTCACCTGCCACGTGTCCTGATCTGGAAGGTCGCCAATTTAGAGCATCATCATTAGCCCCCCACTCTTGTCCCGACCAGTCGGCGGGACGGGACAAGAGTGGATTGCCGGGCCGCCCGAGGAGAGCTCCCTCCTAAGATTTCGTCAGGACGCGTCCCCGGGCTGTCAGCTGCCTTTACGGCCAGCGAATCAGGGCGAAATCTCTGCATTTAAGGAAAGTGCGCCGGTTTGTGCATCCTGTCACTGAAGCGACTGTCTGCGTGTAAAGCGTCGGTTGGCCGACGCGACGTGTGCAGACCTGCGGCGTCTGCTAGGATGCAGCCCGGTACGGGAACGACAAGCGGAGCGATCGTTCGCCGAGTTAATTTCGATCACTTAGCAAGTGTGCCAAGCGCTGCTGAGAAAGAGGCATCTCCATGGCCCCGAAGTCGAGAGGGGATTACTCAAACTTGGATAGACCTGATGTCTCTTGTTGGGTAGGAAGCTACCCGCTGAGGATGCGCCGAGCAGGAAGAAACTCGACGGCCTCGTGTTGAGGGCTTCAGATCCTCAGCGTCTGATGGGAAGGAGGATGCCCGCTGGGGATGCGCCCAGCAGGAAGGAACTCGGCGGCCTCGCGATGAGGGCTTCAGACCATCAGCGTCTGATAGGCTGGAGGATGCCCGCTATGCGTCGAGCAGGAAGGGACTCGGCGGCCTCGCGACGAGGGCTTCAGACCATCAGCGTCTGACGGCCAGGAGGATGCCCGCTGGGGATGCACCGAGCAGGAAAGAACTAGGCGGCCTCGCGATGAGGGCTTCAGACCATCAGCGTCTGACGGGCAGAAGGATGCCCGCTGTGGATGCGCCGAGCAAGAAGGAACTCGGCGGCCTCGCGACAAGGGCTTCAGACCATCAGCGTCTGATGGGCAGGAGGATGCCCGCTGGGGTATGCACCGAGCAGGAAGGAACTCGGCGGCCTCGCGATGAGGGCTTCAGACCATCAGCGTCTGACGGGCAGGAGGATGCCCGCTGAGGATGCGCCGAGCAAGAAGGAACTCGGCAGCCTCGCGACGAAGGCTTCAGACCATCAGCGTCTGATGTGCAGAAGGATGTCCGCTGGGGATGCGCCGAGCAGGAAGAAACTTCGGCGGCCTCGCGATGAGGGCTTCAGATCCTCAGCGTCTGATGGGCAAGAGGATGCCCGCTGGGGATGCGCCGAGTAGGAAGGAACTCGGCGGCCTCGCGATGAGGGCTTGAGATCCTCGACGCTGGAGGGGTCATGAGAGGCCTACGAAGGATGGCCGACAGGGTAGCTGCTCGGCGCCTCTTGGCGAGGGCTTTCTGATCCTTGACATTGCGGTAGGGAAGATACCCGCCAGGGATAGCCGTGCGAGGGATCCTCGAGCTCGACTGCCTCTGGGAGGACTTTCTGATCCATGGCGTTGCGGTAGGGAAGCTACCAGCCAGGGATAGCCGAGCGAGGGATCCTCGGGCTCGACTGCCTCTGGGAGGACTTTTGATCCTTCAGGACGGGGACCGAGCAGGGTTACTGCCCAGTGCCTCTTGGCGAGGACTTTGATCCCTGTCGGTTGTGGTAGAAAGCTACCAGCCGGGGATAGCCGAGCAAGGACTCGACTGCCTCTGGGAGGACTTTGGTCCTTAGCACGGGAGGGGATGTAAGAAGCCTACCAAGGACCCTTGGCCGGGCAAAGTTACTGCCCGGTGCCTCTTGGTGAGGGCTTTTGTCCTGAAAGATAGCCGAGCGAGGGATCCTCTAGCTCGACTGCCTCTGGGAAGGCTTTCTGTTCCCTGGCGTTGCGGTAGGGAAGCTACCCGCCAGGGATAGCCGAACGAAAGATCCTCGGGCTTGACTGCCTTTGGGAGGGCTTTTTGATCCCTGGCGTTGCGGTAGGGAAGTTACCCGCCAGGAATAGACGAGCGAAGGATCATCGGGCTCGACTGCCTTGTTTCCCCAATCTGAGCAAGGCTCATTTGAATTTTGAAAATTTTCTGAAGCAACGCTTCGATTTCTGTGCGTTGCGCAGTGCGCAAAAGGCTCACAGTGCGACACGTGTCTGCGCAGTTGCGCAAGCACTGTTGCGCAAGCGCACCACTACGCGACACGTGGCTGCGCAGTTGCGCAAGCACTGTTGCGCAAGTGCACCACTGCGCGACACGTGGCTGCGCAGTTGCGCAAACACTGTTGCGCAAGCGCATGGATGCGCGACACGTGTCTGCGCAGTTGCGCAATTGCAACTGCGCAAGCGCACGGATGCGCGACACGTGTCTGCGCAGTTGCGCAATTGCAACTGCGCAAGCGCACGACAGCGTGACACGTGTCACGCGCTGGTGAGTTGCGCAGCAACAGAATGAAAATTTAAGTGAATCTTTTCTGTTCTTCTGTAAAACAGGGACCCTTGGATCAGAGATCCAATGGTGGGAAAATTCCCAAAATTATTCAGGAAAGATCTTGGTAACAAATTTAACAAATTTGTGAGCACTATAAATAAGAGCCCAGACCTCATTCAAAAAAGGAGGTAGAATCATCAAGAGAAGGATAAACTTCTGGAAAAAAAAAAGAAGAGAAAGAACTCTTGAAGATTAATCAAGAACAAAAAAAGAAAGGTAAAATTTCTGAAGAACAGAAGATTAAAAAAGGGAATAATAAAAAAAATATATATAAATAGTGCCTTGCACTTGATATGAACCCTTGGTTCTGTGAAAAGAAAACAAGAAGAAAAACTTGTTTTCTTTTGATCTAAATTTAGATCAAAAGTGCCATGCACTTTTGTTCTTCAATCTGAAAATTCTTGAGTTCCTGCAACTCATTACTTAAAAGGGCCTGGCCCAAATCAGATCACAAAAATAATAAAAGGGCAGAGCCCTATTTGGAAAATTCTTGAGGGCCTGGCCCAAATCAAATTGCAAAATAATAAAAGGGCAAAGCCCTGTATGGAAAATTCCTGAGTTTCTGCAACTCATTATTTAAAAGGGCCTGGCCCAAATCAAATTAATAAGAGGGCAAAGCCCTGTTTGGAAAATTCTCGAGTTTCTGTAACTCATTATTTAAAAGGGCCTGGCCCAAATCAGATTGCAAAATAATAAAGGGGCAGAGCCCTGTTTAGATTGATTCTTTTAATCGGGCAGAGCCTAAAATAAAAAAATTGGACTTAACCCAATCCTGGCTGTAAGTCCTTAAATTAAATGCCTCTCATAAACCAATTCACGACCGGTTCGAGGGTACATCTCCGAACTCCTTTGACATCTATCGTTGTAATTCCTCAACGACGTCAAAGAGGTGACGGGTCCCAACGACCACTCATCTAATATCGGACCGAAACGTCCTTAAACTAACATCGGACCGAAACGTCCTTAAACTAATATCGGACCGAAACGTCCCTAAACTAATGTCGGACCGAAACGTCCCTAAACTAATATTGGACCGAAACGTCCCTAAACTAATAATGGACCGAAACGTCCCTAAACTAACATCGGACCGAGACGTCTGTAGGGTGTTTTTTCGTCACCCCATTGAGATGGGAATACGCGAGCGCTTGTCAGGCGTACTACAGATTCCCCCTGCCTAGGGTAGGCCGGGGTTTAATGATTGTGGGGATCCGAATCTCCGGCAGCCGCGGACTAAGCTGCCGTTAATTACCCATTGCCTTTGGGGCGAGGGAACCTCCGATTAACGGGTTAAACTGGTCATGCGAACTCAATGTGCAGTGTGCGTGTGTTTTGAAAGGGGGTTTTGGATATATCGGGAGCCACGCAGAGTTTTTACGGGGGTCCCGCTACCCGGATAGCGGGCTGGGGGTCAAGGGGGCTAGCAGCCCCCTTGCGGGGTGCGGGGCAACGCCCCGTTAGAAATTTTTTTTCTAACAGGGACAGTGTCGTGGAGTACGTGTATGTATAAATTTGTATACATATGTATATATGTATGTATGTACACAAAAAGAGGGGGAAAAGACATCCAAGGGATGCGCAGGTGCGCAAGCGCGCGCGCCACGTGTCGGCACGCGGGCGCCTTGCGCACTTGCGCAGCCTTGCGCAGGTGCGCAGGCGCGCGCGCCACGTGTCGGCACGCTGGCGCCTTGCGCACTTGCGCAGGTGCGCAGGCGCGCGCGCCACGTGTCGGCACGCTGGCGCCTTGCGCACTTGCGCAGGTGCGCAGGCGCGCGCGCCACGTGTCGGCACGCGGGCGCCTTGCGCACTTGCGCAGGTGCGCAGGTGCGCGCGCCACGTGTCGGCACGCGGGCGCCTTGCGCACTTGCGCAAGCACGCAGGTGCGCAAGCGCGCGCGCCACGTGTCGGCACGCTGGCGCCTTGCGCACTTGCGCTGCGCGCCGGAGAGGCACAAGAGGCTTTTAGCCTAAAAAGATTTCTCTGAAGAGAAATCAAAGAGGAGTTAGACTCCTGAGTGTTTTTTTTTTTTTTTGTTGGGTTTAGTGAAAGGGGTGCTCCTTCTTCCTCCTCTGTTAGCTGGATCTTGAAGATCAAGAGATGTGGGATTTTTAAAAAAATCTCTTCCTTTTGAGATTTGATGGAAGATCTGAGTTCCCCTTGATGGGTTTTGTGGCGAGAAACTAATTTGTTTTATAAAAAGGAGAGTAGAACTCTTGATTTAATTCAAAAAAGAAGAAGGTCTTGGAACCTTGAAGAAGGAGAAAGAGATCTCAGATCTAGAAATTTCTGGAGAGAGAAAAAGTTGTGAGATATTTTCATTATCTTTGCCTTTATAGGCTATACACTTTACACATAGCCCCTTGGGCTTCACAAAATGGCATTTTGCCTATTTCATGGCTCATGTGCCATTTCTTTTTGCACATAAGCCATGGGCTTTACAAAAATTTGGCTTTTATGCCCATTTTCTTACATTTATCCATAAAATAAAATAAAAGAAAATGCAACAAAATTATTTATTACAAAATTTTTATCTTGGCATGGGGGGAGGCCGGCCGCTTCATGTTCGGGCTCGACCCGGGCATGGGCCCACTGGGTCTGGGCTTGGGCCCACTTGGCTTGGGGTTGACTTGGATTTTGACTTGGTCAACCGGGGTGTAAATTTTTACCCCAACAACGTCCCTAAACTAATGATGGACCACTACGTCCTTAAACTGGCGATGGACCGAAACGTCCTTAAACTAACAATGGACCACCACGTCCCTAAACTGGAATATGGACCGCCACGTCCCTAAACTGACACAATAGGGCCCAAACGCTCTTTTGTCAGATCTAAACGGTCCCGTCTAAGTTGATCTTAGCCCCAAATACGGTTAATGTGTCCTTAGATATTCAAATAAGTAATAAAATCCCAAACCAACTTTGGTTCAAGGGTACATCTCTGAACTCCTCAGACACCTGTCGTTGTAATCCCTCAACGACGTCAGAGAGGTGACGAGTCCCGACAGCCAGATAATTAAATCGATCACTGCGTTAAGTTGATCTTAGTCCAAAACAGGACTAAAGTATTCTTGACGAACGTTTAAGTTGATCTTAGCCGCAACGCGACAAATGTATCCTTAAACCAAAAACACCAAACCCAAATCTAAGTAAATACGGATTTGGACTAATCCACGCCCTACGGGCGACGGCATTACTCAGTCTCCGTATACAATCCACGGGCAGCCACAAACAAAACAAACACACACGACACGAAGTGAAATTCTGGAGAAGGAGAAAGTTGTTACCGCAAAGCGGTAGCGTAATTAACTGCAGGGGCTTGCGCCTGCAGGGAAGAGCGTCCCCACAATCAAAAACCCCTCAAGCGAGGGGGAATCTGACAAAGTCTGCTACATCGGCCGCATCCGTCTAAACCTTCGATACACGGTGCCATAAATCAACTTGGCATCTTCGAAGAGGTGGACGGATAAAAACCAAATAGCATCTTCCCCGAACCTCAGGCAAGACGTCTTAACGTCGCAGGCCGCCGCTCGGAGGGGAACAGATTCTGGCACGCCCGGTGGGACTCTTTTCCTCTTTCCACTCCACACTTCGTGTGTCGTCTTCGCGAACCCATCGCGGTTTGTTAAATGGTTGCCTTCGGATTTCAAATTGCTAAGATTTGGTTTTTTGTCTGGCGCAGAACTCAAGCATCCATGGATTCCCATTGCACCAAATGCGCGAAGCACCACTGCAACGAACGCTCCACCTCACCGAGAGGTGTAACATTTGGGCCCCAAGCGGCCTCTTTCCTTACTCTGCCGGTAGAGCAGGTGACCCAGGCCACCACCGGCCTATTTTTCGGGACCATGGTCCCACCTGCAAGCTTCTCTATCCCGATATCCGCACCGGAAGCGAACAAGAAGTCGGTATTCGACCGGCTTACCGTTACCACGACCCCTATCAACGGGTCGCCCGCTACTAAGCCAACAGCCTCCGTTTTTACCAGGCTGGGTCAGAACTATAAAGTGGCCGTCCCAAAGAGGGCAACGGCTGCTGCTTTGGAGGTCGTTAAAGCGGCTTCTCCCATCAGAGAGTCGGTCTTCACAAGATTGACGGCTCCTACTCCTCCTCCAGCTGGCCAAAAAGCATCAGTCTTTGATAGGCTGACATCAGCAGTTACCCCACACCCAAACGGGGGGCAACAAGAAACTATCCCGAGTTCCGAGCCAGTCCCAATGGCTCGTCGTGCGCGACGTCGTCATTGGCAGCGAGTAAGGAAAATAGGGGGCAACTCCCCTTCAGGGCTAACCCCACCTGCTCCAGTGGTGGAGGTCAACGCTGTTGTTCCAACTGGGAACAGCTTTGAATTACTGAGGAAAGTGAGAAAGAACTCCCCAATTGCCGTATTGAAAAGATCTCCTCCGCTTATGGAGAAAGCTCCGGAGGCAAAACAGTAACAGCCCTCTCAACGGCTATCCTCAAAAGTTTATAAAGTATGGCGCAGGGTTCAAGACTCTATGATCGATCCAGACCACTTGCGTCACCAGAAAAGGGCGAAAGGGGAAAATAACAAAAACTGCCCCATTAAACAGCAGGGGGCAACAAATGCTAGAATGCCCGCTTCAACGGCTCCTTCAACCTCAAAGGTCCATAAAAGGAAGAGGCCAGAAAAAGCTCCCGCGACGATGACAAAATCTAAAAGCGGCGAACCTAAACGCCCCAAGTCAGGGGGCATGACAGTGCATACGGTTTACATGGTTTCTGGAAAAGAAGAAAGCCGTACATCTACGGGTCACCGACCGCTCACCCGATCAGTGACCAAGGCTCAGGAGCAGCAACAAAAGCTCCAGGAGATGATGACCATAATGGCTGCACTCACCGGGCCGAAAGAAACCCCGGAAACATCCTCAGAAGAACGTCACGAACAAGAGACGGACGCCGAATTCCTTCGGCGCGTGCTAGAGAAGAAAGATAAAGAGGCTGCGGAACAGGCAGCCAACATAAAGAAAATGGCCCTCCTGTTCCAGGATATGGTGGGTATGATGATTCAACCAGATCCACCTGCTGGAGATCCCCCGATCATTCTTGAAGATGATAGGGGAGAGACATCGAATCCTCCACCGGCTCTATCCGCAGCTAAAGAGGATACCATATCAAAAGCTGATTTGGATGAATATATTGCCCAACAAATACGGGTGCATCAGGCGACTGAAGCAGCCGGTCAGATCGTGAAAACGGGGCGGCCATATCCGGGCTGGTATGACCAAATCAAGTACCCGCCAGGTTACACAATTCCTAAGTTTCATGTCTACAAGGGGACCGGCAATCCCCATCAACATGTTGGCCAATTCAGGGCGCTTTGTGGTAACACTGGAGGCGACGACAAGCTCTTGCTTCGCCAGTTTGTTGGAAGTTTATCTGATACGGCATTTGAATGGTATTCTGAGCTTCCCAATGACTCTATAAAAACCTTTGCGGAGATGGAGCTGCTCTTCACCCAACGTTTTGCAAGTGCCAGCGAGCGTACCCCAATGACGGCACTGATTAACGCCAGGGTAAAACCCGGCGAGACGTGGGTTCAGTACGCTATACGGTGGCGTAATCTATGGTCTAAATGTGAACAGCGCATAGAAGAAGCCCCTGCGGTGGGAATGTTTGTTGGAACCCTTGATCCACAAGCAACTATTTCACAATTTATGATGTTCTTCAAGCCGACTTCCTTCCAGGCTTTGATCGACAAATTGGCGCAGATGGACCAGATGGGCCATAAACCCCCTCTCCCGAAGCCGGATTCCCGAAACGATAAAGGAAAGGGAAAAGCGATCATCGTCGCTAATGCCCAACAACAACCGAGCGACTCGAAGCCGGCTGCTCGTCCAAACAATACACGCCCATACGTACCCCTTGAGGACAGGATGGGACGTGCTTACTCCTTCCCCCGTGATAAAACAAGAAGGCTATTCGAGCTGGCATTGCGCAACAGGCTCATAAATCTGCCAGATCCAAAACGTCCGTCACAACCGAGTGACGTCAACGAGCCCAATTACTGCCCTTATCATCGAGTGCTAGGCCATCCAATTGAGGATTGCTACGTTTTCAAGAATTGGCTTGAGAACCAGTACCGTCAGGACAAATTTGCGCTATCTGACAAATGGAAGGTGAATCCTCCGCAGCCCCACACCTCTAAGGGGACGAATACGCCGTGGGCAACATGCTCCGTCATTGAAGAGGCCCCCTGGGAGGTTGTATTATCAGCCAAAACGAGGAGAATGCTAAATGATCTTCAAACCTGCCCAGCGGTCAAGTGGAAGAACCCCTTGGAACCGCAGGTTATTGAGGGGATGCTGAAGCCACGACCGACTCCGAAGACCGATGGTGGTAGTTCAAGCGTTCATAGCCAGCCGTCAAAATCTTCGAAAAAGAAGAAGAAGAAATCTAAGAAGCCCGTGAAGCCTGGCGACAAGCGCACGGACTTACAAAAGCAAATCGATGCGCTGGATGAATATAACCAAAAGGCGCGAACTCCCATTACGCTCCAAGATTTCCTTGATCACGTCTTCCAAAAAGAAGATGAAGGAGAAAGTTCATCGGATGAATCTGACGAATATGTGGCAAGCTGTCATATGATCTCCCATTCGACCACGAACGATGAAGGAACTTCTGGCACTGAAACGCTGGGGGCAAATGCCGAATCAGGAACCCCAGGGTTACCGGTTGAAATGATTAGCGCGTTTCTTAATGAAGCTCGGTTGAAAAGCAAGGCTGATCGAGAACGCGAGACGGCTATATTCGAAAGGGCTAAGCGTCAGCGACTTGAGGAAGGAGCTGAAATGATCCCGTTGGAGCAAAATGCCTCCACCACTGACAAAAGCCAATTCAAGATAAAAAAGAAATTTGCTAAGGCCATATCGATGGGCATGAAGCTACCACCCTCTGAAGAAAGAGTTACTGGCGCGGTGGAAATGCACCCCTCTTATTGCTTATACCATCAGAAGGTCTCGCATTCCACCCAAGATTGCAAAGCTTTCAATGGATGGTGGCAAGGATACGTCGCTAATCGACAACGATTTAAACGGGAAAAACGTAAAATTCGCCGAGAGCAAAGAAATACGACTAAAGAACTTGAAAGAACTGCCGGCAATTGTCACATGGTTAACACTACCGGGTCACAAGTGCCTACATTTGGGAGCGACTCCGATGAAGAGCTAGAGCTTGGCCCCCTCTTCGAAGAATCCACTTCGGGGAAAGAAAAAGAACTGAAGGCCTGCGAGAATATACAGCTGCGCAATCGAACATTACCCGAAAAGAACCTCGGACCCTTGAATAAGAAAAACAAAGGGAAAGAGAAGGTCTCTGAAGACATCGCTTTGGATGACCAAGTTGCGGAAGAGTTAACCGCCAAGAATCCCCCAAAAAGGAATAAAGTAGATTACAATGTCTTGGCGCATCTGAGAAAGCTACCCTCACAACTCAGCATTCTCGATGCCCTATTGCTATCGAAAGAAGCGAGGGATTCTTTGATTAAGGCCCTACAAGATCCGGACCAGTTCCAAGCCTTCTTAGCCGAACAAAAGATGAAGGATGAATTGGAAGAGGTGCACACAGCCGACGTTGCTTTTGGTGATGAAGACCTTCTCCTCGGGACGTGTGAACACAATCGCCCCCTTTATGTCTCGGGATACTGCCATGACATAAAGATAGGAAAAATCTTGGTCGATAACGGATCGTCTGTCAATTTACTCAATGTGCGAGTGTTAAAGGAGATTTGCATGAGTGTCCAACACCTCGCCCGAGACAAAATCACCATCTCCGGTTTTGACTCTCAATCCTCAAAGACTCTTGGATCTGTGATATTGACGCTACGCTTCGGGGTGCTCGTCACAGACATCAAATTCCATGTTATAGACGCCAAGACGTGCTACAATGCTCTGCTCGGCCGACCATGGCTACACGAATACAATATCATCCCTTCTACACAGCATCAGTGCATGAAGTATTCTAGGGACGGCCTCGAGTACACAGTGGCAGGAGAGTTGAATCCGTTTTCCGTGAACGAAGTTCGCAAGTACGAAGATGCCAAGTACTTCTTACCGAATTTCGAAGACACGGAAAGGTGTCACAAACCGGAGAACAAAACTAACGCAACCATCCCTGTCTTCGGCAGTGACACCGAGGAGGAGGAGGATATAATTTATTCAGGTCCATCCCAGTCCACCAGGCCAGGACCATCTGTTCCTTCATTGATCTTCGGTAGTGATTCAGAGGATGAAGTTCATGCTGTATTCCCCGCTCGGCCCTCAATACAGATTTCCACTGATGAAGAGCGAAGTCTGCAGGTAACCATGGTGCCGCTTGAACATTACAAAGAACTGGATGCATTCGACACCAACAGCGTAGAAGAATTGCAGACATTCTATATCCCTCCCGGAAGAAAAGGCGAGAAGGCAATCCTGTTCTACCGTTCTGAAGAAAACAAGGTGGAAAAAGAAATTTGGCATGGCGCGGATCCCACGCTCGACAGGCTTCAGCCTATCCGTCTTCCCAGATATTATACCGAAGGTTTGAAGAAACTGCTGAAACGCCAAGGGATGTCCTTCACACAGACCGCTAGAAAAGCTAAATTCTATGACAAGGTCTGGAACGTTCCCGGGACTCAATGCAAACTGCCTAACGGGAGAACGGAAACAAAAGGGCTCGGGTACATCCGGCCAAAGAAACGGGAGTTAATAAACAGCTGTTATGCCATGTATGACTTTGATGAAGAAGCGGACGCTCAATGGGAAGACGCTAATCCTGAATCAGCAAGAGTTCCTGATGCAAGACCTCCCAGTCCATCGTCTGAAGACCAGATGAGCAAACTTATAAAGGATGCGAGTCAAAAAGCCCGAGATGATCACGATCATGAAATGGCAATCTATGAGAAAGCCAAGACACATCGTCTCCTTCGACAGGCAGTAAAGAACGAAGATGTTACCCCACGTCAGCCTGCTACAAAAAGGGTTCGACGCGAAAGCAAAAACAAGTCGAGGGGCCGAAAAGGTGCTCAACAACCACAAGACAGAGCTAAGAAGCCACGCATCCGAGAGTCGAGCGTTATTGACCTAGCCCTTATGAAGAAAATGGGTCGAGCATACTCGTTTCCTCGGAACAAAACAAGGAAAATACTTGATCTTGCTCTAAAACATCAAATGCTTACTCTGCCAGAGTCTAAACACCCTGAGCAAGCGGGCGAAGTCTCCAACCCAAATTATTGCTCTTACCATCGAGTAGTAGGGCATCCGCTTGAAGATTGCTTCACCTTTAAGAATTAGGTTGAGGACCAATATCAGCTTGGCAAATTTGCGTTGTCTGACAGTTGGAGGGTAGCGCCGCCGCAAAAGCACGAACCTGAAAACACAAGGATAAAACCAACTCCGCATTGGGATTGGCAAAAAATTCGCACCTGCCATGTGATAACAATATTAAAAGAAGGGTCCGAAGACATGAGCAACCTCCCTTGGTGCTTTGAAAGCGGCAGCGACGAGGTAATCTCAGAATTTCCCCTAGCTCCGAAAGAACTGGAGGATGGAATCCATACTACTGCAGATAACCTCAAGAAAATCGAGTTAGGGACCATAAATGATCCGCGACCAACATTCGTCAGCGAGCTGCTGTCGGAAGAGAGGGTGGCTGCGTTAAAAGATGTCCTTGTGCAGCATAAAGATTGCTTCGCATGGAACTATTCCGAGATGCCGGGGCTAGATCCAGAAGTTGCTGTACATAGACTAGCAATATCCCCAGACATCAAGCCGATCAAACAGGCGCCGAGAAGAATGCGACTCGAGCTTGAGATGAGCATAAACACCGAAGTCAAAAAGTTAATCGACTCTGGCTTCATTCAGGAAGTTCAGTACCCTGAATGGATCGCCAACATCGTCCCAGTGATGAAGAAAAATGGGACAGTGCGCATATGCGTAGACTTTCGGGATCTTAATAAAGCCTGCCCAAAAGATGATTTCCCAGTGCCAGTCACTGAACTTATGATAGACAATACATCCACTCATGAGGTTTTCTCCTTCATGGACGGCTCGTCGGGGTATAACCAGATAAAAATGCATCCCGAAGACCAGAAGCACACGGCTTTCCGGACTCCTTTGGGAATATTCTGTTACAAGGTGATGCCCTTCGGTTTAAAGAACGCCGGTGCTACTTATCAGAGGGCCATGACAAAAATCTTCGACGACCTTATACACGAAATCGTTGAATGCTATATCGACGATCTTGTGGTTAAAAGCAAATCATACGAGGAACATCTCGAGCATCTGAAGACTGTATTTCAACGCCTTCGGCAGTACAACCTGAAGATGAATCCTCTTAAATGTGCGTTCGGGGTTTCCTCGGGCAAATTCCTGGGATTCGTTGTTCGACACCGAGGTATTGAAATAGATCCGTCAAAGATTAAAGCAATCATGGAAATGCCTCCGCCGAGGACTCTCAAACAGCTGCGGTCTCTCCAAGGGAAACTCGCATACATACGGCGATTTATAGCCAACCTCTCAGGAAAATGCCGGCCATATAGTCACCTGATGAAGAAAGGAACCCCGTTTGTTTGGGATCAAAGATGCCAAGGCGCACTGGATGAGATCAAGCAGTACCTGCAGAACCCGCCGGTGTTGGCTGCCCCGGTTAAGGGGAAGCCTCTCATTCTTTATACGACCGCCCTCGAAGGTTCCTTAGGCGCATTATGGGCACAAGAGAACGATCAAGGGAAAGAAAGAGCACTCTACTATTTAAGTCGAGTTCTGCTGGGGGCAGAAAGCAACTACTCTCCCATTGAAAAACACTGCCTGGCGTTGATCTTCGCAATAACAAAGCTTAGGCACTATGCGTTGGCGCACGAGGTCCGTCTGATTTCAAAGGTGGACCCTCTCAAATATCTAATGTCAAAAGCCATATTGACAGGGCGACTCGCTAAATGGGCCCTACTCTTGATGGAGTTTTCGATAACATATCAACCTCTCAAGGCGGTAAAAGGTCAGGCCATCGCCGATTTCCTTGCTGAGCATCCCATACCTGCCGATTCTCCGTTAAATTGCGATTTGCCAGACAGACATGCGTTTGATGCAATCGACAGTGGTGATACCCGGTGGGAGCTTTATTTCGATGGAGCATCTTCCATGAAAAAGCATAAACAAAATACGCCCATGATCAAATCAGGGGTAGGTCTTATCTTCGTAACCCCACAAGGAGGAATAATGCGATTCGCCTTCTCCTTGACAGAGCCGAGAACGAATAATGAAGCTGAATATGAGGCTTTGATAGTAGGCCTCGAGATCGCCATTGACATGGGAATTGAAGACCTACTCATATATGGGGATTCCCAACTGGTCGTCAGTCAAGTGAACGGCGACTACCAAACGTGCAAACCGGAGTTGGTGAAATACGGTGAGAAAGTGCAACAACTGCTAACCCAAATTCCCTCCTACACTTTGGAGAGTATACCGCGAGCGGAAAACAGCAAAGCGGACGCACTAGCCAAACTTGCTAAAGAACTGGCTGACGAGAATCTCGACGACGTTAGAATCGTGGTACAAAGCCGTCGAGTGCTTGCCCCAGCAGAAATACCCCCAGAATCATATAAAGAAAAGGGAGCAACTGAGCAGGTGACCCTACAAATAAAAGATCATGAGAAGGCCGAAGACTGGAGAGAAGTCTTCATAGATTACTTCAAGTTCCACCGAATGCCTGAAGAAGCGTCCATAAGACATCAGCTCGTGAAGCGAGCTCTGTCTTTCGCCTTCGTCGATGATACTCTATACAAAAGGTCATTCGATTCTCTGTGGCTGAGATGCCTAGGACCTGACGAAGCGAAAAGAGTCGTTCAGGAAGTTCACGACGGACTCTGCGGTTCTCACCAAGCAGGTCCTAAGATGAAGCTGAAGATAAAACGGATGGGCTACTACTGGCCCACGATGATGCGGGATTGCCTGGAATACGCGAGGCAATGTCATTCATGTCAAATTCATGGGGACTTCATCCATCAGCATCCCAATCCACTGCATCCAACAGTGGCTAGTTGGCCGTTCGAAATGTGGGGGACTGATATAGTCGGCCCCATCGAACCAGCATCGTCAAAGGGACATCGTTTCATATTGGCGACGACTGATTACTTCTCCAAATGGGCAGAGGCGGTACCGTTGAGGGAAGTAAAAACGGAGAACATCCTCCATTTCTTCAGAACACATGTCATATACCGGTTTGGAACCCCGAGAAGAATCATCTCTGATAATGGGCCAGCCTACCGAAGTCATAAGATTAGCCGCTTCGCACAGCAGCATAATATAGACTGGAGATATTCCTCAGTTTATAACCCCCGAGCTAACGGTCTAGCTGAGGCCTTCAACAAGACCTTGACGAAGATCATGAAGAAAACGGTGTCACGAAATAAGAGAGATTGGCACGAAAGATTGCAAGAGGCGCTTTGGGCGTATCGAACTACATTTAAAACGGCCACAAACACAACGCCGTACGCGTTGGTATTTGGGACGGAAGCAGTACTCCCCCTCGAGATAGAATTACCCTCTCTACGAGTGGCAGTCCATTACGAGTTGACGGACAAAGAAAATGCTCACCTTCGGTTTGAAGAGCTTGACGCCCTTGATGAAATCCGGCTTCTAGCACAGCAAAATCTGGAAGCTTATAAAGCAAAGATGACGCGCTCATATGAAAGATTGAGCCGTCCGAGGACATTCCGCCAAGGCGAACTCGTGCTAGTCGTCAAAAGGCCCATGATCCCCAATCGCGCCAAGCGGGGAAAGTTTGAGCCAAACTATGAAGGACCGTACATCATTGATAAGGTCTACCAGGGCGGGGCCTATCTACTCATAGACATGCACGGTGAAAGGCCTTTCAGGCCAATAAACGGTCGCTTCCTAAAGAAATACTACGCTTAACGAGCCTTAGTTTAGGTCAATGATAGATGACGGCGACTATGTCCGCTCGCTATCTTCCTAAGCTCAGGCTTTATAAGCAGTAGCCAGCCCTCTCAACGTCGGACCGAAATGTCCTTAAACTAATAGCAGACCGAAACGTCTTTAAACTACTACCGCAGCATCTTTAGGCTGACGAGATAAAAAAAAAACATATAAAAAATAAAATAAAATAAACGGTATGTCCATAAGCAAAAGGGACACGGATGAAAACCCGAAAGGGCTCCGTGAGTAAAAACAGCAGGGCTACCGGCGAGTGTTCGTGAAAACCCGAAAGGGCGCGACCTCGTAAAAAAAAAAAAAAAAAAAAAACCGTATGTCCATAAGCAAGATGGGCACGGATGAAAACCCGAAAGGGCTCCGTGAGTAAAAACAGCACGACTACCGGTGAATGTTTGTGAAAACCCGAAATGGCGCAACTTCGTTAAAGAACCCTTACAGAGTCCTCTCGACCCTGTAAGGAGAAACCACCCGCGTGAGATCCTTACGACTCACAAGGGAACGACACACTTAGGAATCCCCACGATTCCTAAGGAGAAAATACGCTTGCGAGATCCTCACGACTCGTAAGGAGAACTCTCTTATGGGACCCTCGCGGCTCATAGGATTTGAAAGTCTTAAGTCACATAGACCTAAACCTGTGCTTAAGCAAACCCCCACAAACTTCCAATGTTGCCCTACAAGTGGTTCAATATTGACCCTTGTATACAATCCACGGGCGCGAATAAACATTTCCCTAACCAAGGTCCATCCGTGATCGGGGATATGTTCGCATAACCCTTGTAAGTCCTCTCGATTTACAAGAAGAAAACCCCCCTGTAGGATCCTTACGACTTACAGAGGAACAAAACACTTTGGAACCCTTACGATTCCTAAGGAAAAAATACACCTACAAGATCCCCACGACTTGTAGGGAGAAATACCTTCACGAGACCCTTACGGCTCATGAAGTCAAAAGCCTTAGCCGACAGGACCCTAACCCTGGTCGCTAAGCCTCCTTTGTTCAACAACGACAGAGGCAAATGATGATTCGCTCCTGGTAATATCACAGTTGTAGCGGTGCTGATGCCGAAATCGATGTCCAATTTCGGGTTTACGGCAAAAGCCAGCAGGCCGCTCATGCATACGAAATAGCCGAAATGATGGGGCAACTTGCAATAAAAAGCAGCAAGTAAAATGTATGCATGCAAAATAGCCGAAATGATTGGGCAACTCGCAATAAAAAGCAGCGAGTAAAAACAAAAAATAGCCGAAATGATTGGGCACCGCGAAAAATTGCCGAAATGTTTGGGCAATCGCGACCTTCGCGATATAAAAGCTGAAATGATAGAGCATCGCGGAAACAAAATAAAATAAAAGAAGGAATGATAAAACTTTGGCCCTACAGTCGAGGTCACATCGATCCCTGTATACAATCCAAGGGCGTAAACAAAGAAGAAACCATACTTCCCCAGCGGATTCCGTCGAACGACGAAGCCAAACCTCAACGGTTCATTTCAACCGAAGAAGCCAGCAAATTCCTCAACTCACGGATACAAACACTCCTTGACGAGAGCCTTCTGATCCGCGTCGACTCGCAGAGCCACCAGCGCCTCCGTGGAAACCATCGACTCGTTTCAAACCCCAAGGACACAAATAATCCTTGGCGCTTGGGAAACAAATAATCCCTCGCAAAACTTCTCAACTCACGGATACAAACACTCCTTGACGAGAGCCTCCTGATCCGCGTTGACTCGCAGAGCCACCAGCGCCTCTGTGGGAACCATCGACTCGTTTCAAACCCCAAGGACACAAATAATCCTTGGCGCTTGGGAAACAAATAATCCCTCGCAAAACTTCTCAACTCACGGATACAAACACTCCTTGACGAGAGCCTCCTGATCCGCGTCGACTCGCAGAGCCACCAGCGCCTCCGTGGGAACCATCGACTCGTTTCAAACCCCAAGGACACAAATAATCCTTGGCGCTTGGGAAACAAATAATCCCTCGCAAAACTTCTCAACTCACGGATACAAACACTCCTTGACGAGAGCCTTCTGATCCGCGTCGACTCGCAGAGCCACCAGCGCCTCCGTGGGAACCATCGACTCGTTTCAAACCCCAAGGACACAAATAATCCTTGGCGCTTGGGAAACAAATAATCCCTCGCAAAACTTCTCAACTCACGGATACAAACACTCCTTGACGAGAGCCTCCTGATCCGCGTCGACTCGCAGAGCCACCAGCGCCTCCGTGGGAACCATCGACTTGTTTCAAACCCCAAGGACACAAATAATCCTTGGCGCTTGGGAAACAAATAATCCCTCGCAAAACTTCTCAACTCACGGATACAAACACTCCTTGACGAGAGCCTTCTGATCCGCGTCGACTCGCAGAGCCACCAGCGCCTCCGTGAGAACCATCGACTCGTTTCAAACCCCAAGGACACAAATAATCCTTGGCGCTTGGGAAATAAATAATCCCTCGCAAAACTTCTCAACTCACGGATACAAACACTCCGTGACGAGAGCTTCTCTGACTCACATCTCGGGCAGTAAGAATTCAAAAACTTGCTTCCTGAACAATGAGATCCTGCAAGTCAATCCTAAATGGTCTCTTGCATACTATTCACGGGTCTCACTCTCTGAAGTCGATTCTCGACAAAGAGGGAAACAACCGCTTACGAGCCCTCTCGACTCGTAAGAAGGGCAATGGGATCCTGCAAGTCAATCCTAAATGGTCTCTTGCATACTATTCACGGGTCTCACTCTCTGAAGTCGATTCTCGACAAAGAGGGAAGCAACCGCTCACGAGCCCTCTCGACTCGTAAGAGGGAGAAATTCTCTCATAAGATCCTTTCGACCTATGAGAGAAAACTACACTTGGGAATCCTCACGATTCCTAAGGAGAAAATCCACTTACGAGATCCTCTCGATCCGTAGGGAGAAAAATCTCTATGAGACCCTCACGGCTCATAGAATTGAAAAGTCTTAGGCAGCAGATCCGAACCTGCGGCCTAAGCCATCGTTATATCTTGAAGAAACCAAAATGCTTACTCTGTTACCTGTCAATCATGTTTATCAAAACAGCATGCGGATAATAAGAGAAGGGGGAAAGCAAAGAAATGATACAAGACATTGCAAAAAAAAATGTATATCTTTATTTATCAATTCAATCAAGTACATGACGAATCGTATAAAAGAATAAAGAATGCATACATCATATTAAAAAAAAAAAAAAAAAATTACAAGTATATTGATACAAGGGCAGCTACTCGGAAGGGAGCGTCTTGCACAGATGTAGCAATCGCTCGCGTATCTCCTTCCACGCCTTCTCCTGCTCGGCTACCACCGTCAACTCTGCCTCCACTTGGGCTCGCTGCCGCAAGACCAATTCAAGCTGCTCCCTCACGGCTTGATAAGCAGCCTCCCGACTTGGGATATTGCGCTCAGCCACGTCAAGCTTCCGCTTTAAGTTTAGCCCATGGGAGATGCGCTCCAAGAGACCCTCAAAGATAGTCTTCACTTGGGTAGCATTTGCCTCAACCTCAGCGCGCAGACGGGCCGTTTCGTTTGAGGTCTTTTGGAATTCCCTTAGTTTTTGAGCTGCTTCTTGCTCCAAGTGGCGGGAGTGCGAAGTACTTTGCTCGAGCCAAGTTGTGCGTTGGGTGCTCAGAGCTAAAACTTCGGGAGAAGGGCGCGTCAACTCCAGCCGGTACAGACAGGCCTCGATCTCCCTGCAGTGGTTAACCCAAGATTCAACGACGCCTTCGTCGTGAAAAGTTACGAGCGCCGCTAACATTGGGTTAACATCCACAGCGAAATCTGCAGCAGAAGGAAGAGCGTCCATGCTGAGCTCTTCGATATACCCGCTCAGCATGCCTAGACTCATCACAGCACCCTTTGAAGACGGACGTCTCAAAAAGGGGCCTGCCGGTGAAAGAACGCGAGCCTCGAAGGGGACCGGAGCCGGAACAATAGCTGCAAAACAAAGCAGAGTTAAACGATGGTTCAAAAGATGTTGAAGGGTTACCAAAAGGAAATTTACTATACCAGGTACAGCGGACGGCAAAGCCGGAAGGGCCGGTAGCGCGGCAGGTCTTGCATCCCCTCCTTCGATTTGTGGCACTGCAACAAAGAAAAGGAAAAGTCAGAAATTATCCCATTGCTAGAAAAAGGGGGTAAATAAAGATATTATGGTGAAAGTATACTCACCGGCGCCACTAGAGGGAGAAGCGAGTTCGGATGGGAAAGAGAAGTGCGGGAGCAACACTTGATATAAGTGATCAAAAAGCACTCCTGCAAAGGCACAATGGTGTAACGTTAGTACAAAAGCCGTATTTTTGAAAGATTAATGCATGAGTCGTGAATACATACCTTCCAACATCCGTGATGGTACAAGGGAAGGCGGGGAGGTGACTACTGCCAAAGCAGTAGTTGACGGTGCCCCCTCGAGCAATGGAGCATCGGTACTGGCCGCACCTGCAAGAACAAGCTTGTTAGAAGAGATCACAAGATATATACAAAAAAAGGGGGAAACGCTGGTGACTCAAAAGTTTACCTGACGAGCTGCCAGCAGAAACTGAGGCAGTCCCTTCCTCCAATGACGGAAGACCACCGCCTGTAGCTTCATCACCCGACTCAAGGGGAACCGTTGTTATGCTCCCAAGCTCTACAGGCGGCGGGGAACCATAGACAGGGAGGGCCAAGATAGGAACATTGCCAGATTCCTGAGAAGGAGCGCCTAGCTCGTCTTCAGGAATCATGGCCGCCTCACCTGCTGCTCCCTCAGGATCAGCGATTACAGCTGCCCCGTCCATCGGCACCACGAGGTCCCCAGCCTCAAGTACCTCGCCCTCTACCGCCTTCGGCTCGGTTGAGACAATCATCTCATCTGCCGCCACTTCGGGTGCGGCATCAATGACCCTCTCCGCGGCAGGTTCCTCAATCTCGGTTTCAGGCACCGTGGCCCCGACGACGGTGCCCACCGTCGGCTCAGGTTCGGCAGGCGCCGCTTCCGCCGTTTCCTGGGGTCCAACGGTCTCCGCCTCCCCCTCAGTCGGACTAGGCCCTGCCAGATGAAACGCATGTGAGCCAATGGCTTTATAATTCTTACAACAAAGCTCTGAAAGAAGTACTACCTGAAGAAGATTTATCATTTGCACTTCGGGTCGCGCGCGCCGCTCGCCTATAAGCAGTAGATAGGGCGACAGGGGCCTCCTCAGAAAGAGTGTCAGCGCGAGGAATGGTGCTGGGGCCCGCGCCCGTGGCCAAAGCAGCTCCGCTCGCCTCTGCTTCAGAAGGAGTGTCGGCACGAGGAAGATTGCTAGGGCCCGCTCCAGCGGCCAAAGCAGCTCTGCGTGCCCTTGCTTCGCGTCTCAACCGCTTCCGCTCCTCTCGAGCCGTTGAGACGGATGCCACTAGGGCTTCCTTGAGTAAGGCTCCCTCGTCCGTATATAGGGATGCCTCTAGATTCTTCAAAGCATCCCTCATCGTCTTGTCAAGCCGAGGCTCTTGTGGCAATTTTGACGAAGCCGGGACTTCGATAACAGACTTAGAGGGGACCCCTGCGTCAATTGATACAGCGCCTGCAAAGAAACAAAAGAAGGTCAGGTTGATTATCAGAAAAAAGACAACAAACTTTCCTTGTAAAAGAGAAAGGGGTGAAACATACCAACGCCTGCTAGGGCACGCTTCTCCTCCTCTTCCTGAAAGGTTTTCAGGGAGGCAGCAATAGCCTCTTCAGTGGAGACACCTGTTGAAAATGGAGCGAATATTAGTTAAGGATAACAATATAAAATGCAATAAAACGACAAATAAGGCGTTTGATAATTACCGGACTCAGCAAGTTTGTTCAACATCGCTTCAAGCCTCGCCGATCGCTCTGAAGCTGCAATAGCGGCAGCCAAATTGGTGTCCGCAGGGTCCACCACAAAGCCCTCATTGCTGCCGTACTCGCATATGGTCCTGGCAGGAGAAGCCGCAGGCTTTAACCCGAGGATCGCATCGAGGGAAAGGGCGGACTTTTTCTTTTTCTGCTGTCCACCAGCTTTAGATCCACCTGGAGCGGATTTGCGCTTGGAAGCCACTTTAGGGCGGCGGGTCCCAATATCTGCCCTACGCCTGACTCTGGCGATACTACTTTAGTCGCCTTCGTGGGAGCACGAGGCGCCGATGGTGCATCCACCGTAGCGGGTAACGGCAATCCCCGCGGAGGACTCAACACGCGTGGTCGATCGACTCCAGCATCTTTTAGCGGAGGGACGACTGGGAGCCTTGGCTGCAAAGGGGCCTTGCGATCACCGCCAGGAGGCGTACCCCTACGGTTAACCAATAGGCGTCTCTCCATCAAAATGATTGGACCCATAGCGTGCGCATACCAGGCCACATATGAATTAAGCATCTTAGGGACATAGCTGGGTTCACTAATGAAGAAATAAGAACCCGTGTTAAGCCGTATAAAGTGATGCATCGCATTCTTTACCCCTTCTGGGCCAACCACAGGCGTTTCCAAAAAGGCTTCTATCGGGATCCCCTGGTTGTAGCTTGATTGCTGGGCAAATCGATGTGGATTATACCTCATGAATAAAGCCGTCTCATTCTGCCGAAACACTAGGTAGCCCGGCCGAATGGAGTAGAGATGGACGATTTCCCGAGCCTTCAGTACAGAAGCCCCGCCCTTAAACTCGTCACGTAGGGGCACCACCGACTTAGTAGTCTCCGAGCCTATGGTGACAACTTTATCCACGAAAGAAGTCGTCGCTCCGACCAAATGTGGGCGCAGGAGGAGTCCCCTAGAATCCCGCGGGGATGCGAACACAATTGAAGCCCCGATTAACCGTACGACTCTCGGGAGTCTGTACTTCTCGAAGAATGGGGGAGTCTTGTGGGCGCCAAACACCCCTCGCACGTGCATCTCCATCCAAGAAACGAAGTAATGCATTGGGAAGTTAGCAGGCTGTGTCCCAGGATCATTAGCGTCCGCCGCTACGCTGAGTCCATGATAAAGATAAGCTAACCCAGCAATTCCTACCGACAACTGCAGACCGGCCACCATCCGATGCGCTGGGTAAAAAACAGAGGGCCGCATGAAGCGCGGATGCATAGGGAGCACAAAGTTGCATAACCACAGGCCCAGGAATCCAATAAAGAAAGTTTCCTCATCCATACCGGGGACGGCGATTTCCGAGAAAGCAACGATGGCAGCATTGGGGAGATAGAAATCCCTCTGGTTATTCTCCGATACGGGTCGGCGATCCAAACCGAAACCAAAAGGGTCGTCAAGCTGAGCGAACTTCTCGCTCTGCTCTGATAAGAACTCCGGGCGGATAAAGCGAGCAATGAAAGCTGCGAAACTGACGCCCTTATCTCCCGATTCCAAATGGAGTTCCTCATAGATCTCCAACACTTTCACCAAACCCGGATACTGATACTGAATGGCATTCTCCGGGGTTAAGTCAAATACCAGCTGCTTAGTGGCAAAGACATACTCATCAGGAGGAAGCAACTCCTCGTAATGCTCTCCCCTCATTGGCAGACCTGAAATTTCGGCAAATTCCTCCAAAGAGATAGAAACTTCCTTATCCGCCATCAGAAAGGTATGAGTGGGGATATTCCATTGTTCAACAAAAGCCTTTATCCACCACGTTGGAGGAGAGGGGTACTCGAAGAGCGAGACGAAGACGGCTGAGTATAGACCAATCTTCGTTAGGTGGGTCCTCTTCGCCGATAGAATGTACCGGGCCCACTGCAAATATCCGGCGGGGAGTCGCGGGATCATTCCAATGTTATAAGCCTGCCCCCAAGGGCGTGCTTCGCCCTGACAAATTCGCCTCCCCAGGATATCTATCGCCGGCGGCGGCTGCACGGGGATGGCGCCGATTGCAGGTTGAAGGAGGTTATCAGAATTCCAATTCTTAACCTCCACGGCATACTTCACCGGGGGTTCGTCCGCATAAGGGATCGTGACTATGGGCTCAGAGGGCACGGCGGAACTAAAACTGCGGCGGCCTTGGATGATCTGGCTATACCACCTTCCCCACAGATGAAGCTTTTTGCACTCAGGATCGCGGTCTTTAATAAGAGCGAGTACCACCCGATCCACTGGCGCATGGGGGAACCCTCCTTTCGAGAGAACGAAGGGGAAAGACAAGTCGTCAGACATCTTTTCTGTGGAAAGACAAAGAAACATACATCATTAGTGGCCTAACGCTTGGCATTTAAAATATATATATATATTTTGCTCAACACTGTGATGCAGTAGGTAGGGGACCAAAGGGGGACCCACAAAATCTGGATGATGTGCATCATTTAATAATACAATCCTATCATTAGATGGGACTGTCGATTCATAAAAAAATTCCCAATAGGATACACCCATTGGTGGGAAGATCCCTAGAGACAAGGAGAAAATCTCCTCTTTTAGAGCAAAGCTCTGTCGCAGAGTGACATTTGTCAAACTCTGGTCTCAGGGGAACAAGATTCCTTAAAAGAGCATGGCTCTGTGGTAATGATTGAAAAAATCCATCAACACTTAAAAGGATTTGAAAACTCATAAAAAAAATTTTCATAAAAAAATTTTTGCTAAAGAAATCTGCAGGTCATCCAAGAGCAAAGCTCTGTTCATGGGTCAAAACCCATGAACAGGACCTCTGCAAATCTCAAGAGCAAGGCTCTGTTGAAGAAACCCCAATGGGGTCTTCTTTAGATCAAAGATCTCAAGAGCAAGGCTCTGTTGAAGAAACCCCAATGGGGTTTTCTTTGAATCAAAGATCTCAAGAGCAAGGCTCTGGGGTTTTCTTTAGATCGAAGATCTACAAGAGCAAGGCTCTGTGAATTAAAATTTAAATTAAATTAATTTAATTTTACCTAAAAGTGATTTTGAGTTCTGAAGTTCAAAGAAACGAGAGCAAGGCTCTAGAAATTCTCAAAAAAGAGCAAGGCTCTGAGGAGTAAAATTCTCGAAGGAACAGTAAGAAAATTACCAAGGACCAAGGGTCCTATTTATAGGCGCTTGCGCCCCTTCAACTAGCCCCTTGATCCGATGGCTAGGATCTTACCACCGTTGCGCTCACGTGGTGCCACGTCAGCACAACGGTGGGGGGGCATTTGTTTCCCCAATCTGAGCAAGGCTCATTTGAATTTTGAAAATTTTCTGAAGCAACGCTTCGATTTCTGTGCGTTGCGCAGTGCGCAAAAGGCTCACAGTGCGACACGTGTCTGCGCAGTTGCGCAAGCGCACCACTGCGCGACACGTGGCTGCGCAGTTGCGCAAGCACTGTTGCGCAAGCGCATGGATGCGCGACACGTGTCTGCGCAGTTGCGCAATTGCAACTGCGCAAGCGCACGGATGCGCGACACGTGTCTGCGCAGTTGCGCAATTGCAACTGCGCAAGCGCACGACAGCGTGACACGTGTCACGCGCTGGTGAGTTGCACAGCAACAGAATGAAAATTTAAGTGAATCTTTTCTGTTCTTCTGTAAAACAGGGACCCTTGGATCAGAGATCCAATGGTGGGAAAATTCCCAAAATTATTCAGGAAAGATCTTGGTAACAAATTTAACAAATTTGTGAGCACTATAAATAAGAGCCCAGACCTCATTCAAAAAAGGAGGTAGAATCATCAAGAGAAGGATAAACTTCTGGAAAAAAAAAAGAAGAGAAAGAACTCTTGAAGATTAATCAAGAACAAAAAAAGAAAGGTAAAATTTCTGAAGAACAGAAGATTAAAAAAGGGAATAATAAAAAAAATATATATAAATAGTGCCTTGCACTTGATATGAACCCTTGGTTCTGTGAAAAGAAAACAAGAAGAAAAACTTGTTTTCTTTTGATCTAAATTTAGATCAAAAGTGCCATGCACTTTTGTTCTTCAATCTGAAAATTCTTGAGTTCCTGCAACTCATTACTTAAAAGGGCCTGGCCCAAATCAGATCACAAAAATAATAAAAGGGCAGAGCCCTATTTGGAAAATTCTTGAGGGCCTGGCCCAAATCAAATTGCAAAATAATAAAAGGGCAAAGCCCTGTATGGAAAATTCCTGAGTTTCTGCAACTCATTATTTAAAAGGGCCTGGCCCAAATCAAATTAATAAGAGGGCAAAGCCCTGTTTGGAAAATTCTCGAGTTTCTGTAACTCATTATTTAAAAGGGCCTGGCCCAAATCAGATTGCAAAATAATAAAGGGGCAGAGCCCTGTTTAGATTGATTCTTTTAATCGGGCAGAGCCTAAAATAAAAAAATTGGACTTAACCCAATCCTGGCTGTAAGTCCTTAAATTAAATGCCTCTCATAAACCAATTCACGACCGGTTCGAGGGTACATCTCCGAACTCCTTTGACATCTATCGTTGTAATTCCTCAACGACGTCAAAGAGGTGACGGGTCCCAACGACCACTCATCTAATATCGGACCGAAACGTCCTTAAACTAACATTGGACCGAAACGTCCTTAAACTAACATCGGACCGAAACGTCCTTAAACTAATGTCGGACCGAAACGTCCCTAAACTAACATCGGACCGAGACGTCCCTAAACTAATGATGGACCACTACGTCCTTAAACTGGCGATGGACCGAAACGTCCTTAAACTAATAATGGACCACCACGTCCCTAAACTGGAATATGGACCGCCACGTCCCTAAACTGACACAATAGGGCCCAAACGCTCTTTTGTCGGATCTAAACGGTCCCGTCTAAGTTGATCTTAGCCCCAAATACGGTTAATGTGTCCTTAGATATTCAAATAAGTAATAAAATCCCAAACCAACTTTGGTTCAAGGGTACATCTCTGAACTCCTCAGACACCTGTCGTTGTAATCCCTCAACGACGTCAGAGAGGTGACGAGTCCCGACAGCCAGATAATTAAATCGATCACTGCGTTAAGTTGATCTTAGTCCAAAACAGGACTAAAGTATTCTTGACGAACGTTTAAGTTGATCTTAGCCGCAACGCGACTAATGTATCCTTAAACCAAAAACACCAAACCCAAATCTAAGTAAATACGGATTTGGACTAATCCACGCCCTACGGGCGACGGCATTACTCAGTCTCCGTATACAATCCACGGGCAGCCACAAACAAAACAAACACACACGACACGAAGTGAAATTCTGGAGAAGGAGAAAGTTGTTACCGCAAAGCGGTAGCGTAATTAACTGCAGGGGCTTGCGCCTGCAGGGAAGAGCGTCCCCACAATCAAAAACCCCTCAAGCGAGGGGGAATCTGACAAAGTCTGCTACATCGGCCGCATCCGTCTAAACCTTCGATACATGGTGCCATAAATCAACTTGGCATCTTCGAAGAGGTGGACGGATAAAAACCAAATAGCATCTGCCCCGAACCTCAGGCAAGACGTCTTAACGTCGCAGGCCGCCGCTCGGAGGGGAACATGCCTCTTGGACTTTTGATCCTTCAGGACAGGGATCGAGCAGAGTTACTGCCCAGTGCCTCTTGGCGAGGACTGTGATCCCTGTCGGTTGTGGTAGAAAGCTACCAGCCGGGGATAGCCGAGCAAGGACTCGACTGCCTCTGGGAGGACTTTGGTCCTTAGCGCGAGAGGGGCTGTAAGAAGCCTATCAAGGACCCTTGGCCGGGCAGGGTTACTGCTCGGTGCCTCTTGGCGAGGGCTTTTGTCCTGAAGAATAGCCGAGCGAGGGATCCTCGGGCTCGACTACCTCTGGGAGGGCTTTCTGATCCTTGGCGTTGCGGTAGGGAAGCTACCCGCCAGGGATAGCCGAGCGAGGGATCCTCGGGATCGATTGCCTCTGGGAGGACTTTCTGATCCCTGGCGTTGCGGCAGGGAAGCTACCCGCCAGGGATAGCCGAGCGAGGGATCCTCGGGCTCGACTGCCTCTGGGAGGACTTTTGATCCTTCAGGACAGGGACCGAGCAGGGTTACTGCACAGTGCCTCTTGGCGAGGACTTTGATCCCTGTCGGTTGTGGTAGAAAGCTACCAACCGGGGATAGCCGAGCAAGAACTCGACTGCCTCTGGGAGGACTTTGGTCCTTAGCGCGTGAGGGGCTGTAAGAAGCCTACCAAGGACTCTTGGCCGGACAGGGTTACTGTCCGGTGCCTCTTGGCGAGGGCTTTTGTCCTGAAGGATAGCCGAGCGAGGGATCATCGGGCTCGACTACCTCTGGGAGGGCTTTCTGATCCTTGGCGTTGCGGTAGGGAAGCTATCCGCCAGGGATAGCCGAGCGAGGGATCCTCGAGCTCGACTGCCTCTGGGAGGGCTTTCTGATCCCTGGCGTTGCGGTAGGGAAGCTACCCGCCAGGGATAGCCGAGCGAGGGATCCTCGGGCTCGACTGCCTCTGGGAGGGCTTTCTGATACCTAGCGTTGCGGTAGGGATGATACCCGCCAGGGATATCCGAGCAAGGGATCCTCGAGCTCGACTGCCTCTGGGAGGGCTTTCTGATCCTTGGCGTTGCGGTAGGGAAGCTACCCGCCAGGGATAGCCGAGCGAGGGATCCTCGGGCTCAACTGCCTCTGGGAGGACTTTCTGATCCCTGGCGTCACGGTAGGGAAGCTACCCGCCAGGTATAGCCGAGCAGGGAAGCCGCTCGGCTGCCTCTAAAGAGGACTTTCTGATCCCTGGCGTTGCGGTAGGGAAGCTACCCGCCAGGGATAGCCGAGCGAGAGATCCTCGGGCTTGACTGCCTCTGGGAGGACTTTCTGATCCCTGGCGTTGCGGTAGGGAAGCTACCCGCCTGGGATAACCGAGCAGGGTAGCTGCTGGGTTGCCTCTTGGCGAGGGCTTTGATCCCTGGCGTTGCGAGTAGGGAAGCTACGTGCCAGGGATAACCGAGCAGGGTAGCTGCTCGGCTGATTCTTCATGAGGTTTCGCCCGACCATCCAGTTGCAGGTATGGTGAACAGGAACGACCGCGGGGAACGTGCGCGCAGCACGCGCATCGATTGTGCAGGGAGGCGAAGCGCCAGAGTCGCGTCGTTTCGATTCCGCCAGAAGAGGCCCAATGATCGCCCAGCGGACGAGTATCGGCCCGTGAGATCTGTGGCCATGGGGCGTAGCCTGTCGGTGGTCTGTAAGTCCATGCTACCCTTCCCCGGTTCTTACGGGGTTGCGGAAGTGGTGAAAAACGATTTTCAAGAGGGTGGTAACATTGACTACCAATACGGATCTTTGTTAAACGGCTAACTAACAACCTAACAAGAGTTTACCTACTCGGTTAGGGGGCTATACCTTTCTTGAACTCCTTCGTCTTCGACTCCTCCCGGTGTACGGATCGGCATCACCTCGTCGTCTCCTTGCGCCGAAGATGGATCCACCCGAAAGCTTCTACCTTTGGCTTCTTCTTCAAACTTTGAAGAAACTAGATCACTTGGCTTGCTAGGCCTTGTGAACTAGAATGAGTAGAGGAATGTTTTGGTGTCTTTTTATCTCTAAGACAATGAGTCTCAACATATGAGAATGGTTTGCCTTGAGCTAGAGAGAGCAAGAGGAAGAAGGAGAGCTTGAGAATGAGAGAGCTCAAGAGAGAGAAAGCAAATGAAAGAATGAGCCATACTCTTCTCATTCTCACCTCTCATAATCCAAAAGCATCATGAGCCACTATGATAATCAAGTATTATATGATGGTTAGCATATCACAAAAGGCAATATCATTTCATGCATTAAATGTAAAGTGTGAACAAATAAGCAAGCCAAAAGTCTTTGCATGAAATGATAGCCATAGTAATGATGGTGGTCAACAAGTCCAACCTAGTCAACCGGTCAACAAAGTCAACAAGTCAACAAGGTCAACCTTTCAACCCAACCATGGCACAATAATACTTAATTATCATTAACCATATTTCTAATTCTCATTAGGGTTAAGCAAAGTCAATAGTCAACAGTCAACAACCCCAATGAGAATCCTCTGCCTCTGTCTCTCTATCAACTGTGCATACACACCCGCATCCGCGTTCCGAGGAACACGAATACAAATGAGATAAAATCAATCCCAAAACGTACACTAGGATCTGGCTTAAACCAAAGCCCGCTAGTGTAAACTGTCCGGACACTGTACGTGCACAAGTGCACGGATGTGACCGGACCCTGTCGCAAAACCATGCGACCCCTACTCTTTTGCCTAAAGGCGAATAGCTCTCTGTGTGGGACTCTAAAGACTCGACACTACGCTGGCAGTGGGTTTAACCACAGACCGCAAGCGGCACTAGCTGTGCGTAACGGTCCCCAGGTAGATGCCGACAAGAAGACTGACGAGGTGAAACCCATCTGAACTCCTACTGAGTCTGAATGTGACAATCTCCATACAGTCCGGTCTGTTCGTCTGATACATCGCATGGCGGGCCTAGGGAGCGGTAAACATCAGTCCCCTAATAGCGGTACAAGTCGTGTCGGAGTGAAGCCCAGAACACCCTGAGATAACACTGGAAACCTACCAGTATATCTCGCTTGTCCTGGCCAGGGACTACTCGTGTAATGGCTCTCCTAGACACAGCGCGATGTCAACCCCCAATACCGGAAGAGACGAATCTTGTCTAACCGTCACTGCCTCTAAGTGCTTCGGGACTGCACCCAACTACTACCTGTTTGCATGACTCCTTTAAGTCGTGGTAGGGTAGTAATCTAAGTACAGTGGGAACACACTCGAGGCGAAGTGACAGTGTCAAGTCAGCGGACTAAGCTGTACTCATGTCACCTGGGAACTGATAACTGGCGATAGGTATAGTACCAACCAACAGTTCCCGACGAGTCATGTCCAGTGTACTCGTAACCTAACGAGCACCCGCATACTATCTCAAGTACGACGTACTGACGGCTGTGGGACAGACCGTCTCCCACACTGGGATGAGAAGCGCATACGCTAGTCTACTCCGAAGTATCGATGCCCTGTCTCGATAGTTCTGCGACTAGGGACCTGCATAAGGATGTGCTTATAGATTACCCCGCCCCCACTAGTGTGACTGCCATCACAATGCTGGTAATCAAGCAAAGATCCTAAGGGCTCCACTAATTTGTATAGGTGATATACTAAAATAAACACATGTACACATTGAAGTAGAAACAAACCAAGTAGCATACTACTATATTGAGCAAGATTGTCTATACCAGGTGAATATCCCAAGATTCCATTAAGTAATATACAAATGAGTATGATACAGTAATGGCCTCTAGGGCATATACACTAACATGGTCAGCCGTGCCGACGAGGGCAGAGTCTTCTGGAGCCAGAGGAGCGGCGATCGGAGGCCCTGGCCTGGCCGTTTGGACTTTAGTCGGTCTATTCGGCCGGCGAGAGCGTTGATGACGGTCGCCGGAGGAGGTCCATTCACGCCTCCGATGAGGGGGAGGCGGCGGATGGTACCTAGGTCTTCAGGGTGATCGCACACCATATGGATGGGGATCGGAAGGCCAACTTTGTTCTTGTGGAGTTTTAGTTTCCCTCAGACGGCGTCAACTGATGGAGCTCCATTTCAGGCCTCCGTCAGATGTTGTCTTCTGTTGATCTCGCGGTGGACTTAGTTGATTATCCTCCGTTACGTGTGGGTCTCAATGGGTGTTTGGAGGAAGAGGTGAAGTGAGGGAGTTGGTGCCAAGTACCTGCAAAGAAGTCCCGGGATGGTTTGGTACCACCAAGGACCCTCCGACGCTCAAGTTAATGATGAGATCCGAGCAGAGTAACGGCTTAAAGAGTAAAAAATGGCTTACTTGACCCCTCTGTGATGGGGTTTTTTATAGTGGCGGCAGCACGCAGTAGAAGGCACGAGAATCTTGCCGTCGGTTATGCTTTCGACGTCATGCCCACGTAAAGAGCGGATCGCCCATTAATGGGGATCGGGATGGCGTGGAACGTGGGATGTTGCTGGCGGAGAATCTGCGCATGGCGAGATTTGTAGAGCGGCGGTTACGCCTGTGAGTGGTGGAGTCGGTCGGTCGGAGGGACCAAGGAAGATGGTCTCGGCGGGAGAGCTCGGGAACGAGCGAGAGGGCCGAGGTATCTTGGTCCTGCGGTAGCTCGGAGACGAGCTGGGAGGCCA
This sequence comes from Agapanthus africanus, assembly GCA_030015575.1. Lineage (NCBI taxonomy): Eukaryota > Viridiplantae > Streptophyta > Magnoliopsida > Asparagales > Amaryllidaceae > Agapanthus > Agapanthus africanus. The sequence continues at coordinate 815,241,476 of JASDDO010000019.1, read as the reverse complement.
AGGAGGCCAATTTGCAGGGGCCCCTGAGGTGAGCCGGCTTTATGCTTGTAGGTCAGGTACAAGGGTGGCCTGATCGGCCACTGTGGGCCCTCTCTTCTGAGTTCTGGGACACGTCACCTGCCACGTGTCCTGATCTGGAAGGTCACTAATATAGAGCATCATCAAGTGTACTCTTATATTTTTTCATCGGTTTATTTATTGAATACCATGTTCTCGATTCCTCACGACTAGTTAAAAGTTAGAAGTTCGGTATGCTAAACAATAACCGCAATACTAGTTACTCTCTTGAACACTGATTAAGAAATGTATAATTTTTCGAAGATCTAAAATATAATTAATGTGAGTTTCTGGATTTACCCTCATGATGGTGTTCAGTAATTCTTTTGAAACTCGAATAAGCATTAATGTTTAGGGATAGTTTTGATACCTCACAAATTTAAAGTGCTTTAATCTTAAAAGAGTGGAGTAAAACATCTAATTTGGAATTTTAATAATAAAGTGTTAAAAAGACTGGTGTTGTAAAACGGCAAAAGTAATACTCCGAATTTCTTTTCATAATTTTAAATCAAAATGTTGCATTAGTCAAGAAAAGATTGATTTAACATGGCACGTAGTAATAATAATAATAAAGATTCATAAAGCATGCTTTTAAAGCCATCTTTTATTTTGATGGGGGGAAATGCATGCCTAGGTACTACATGATGAAGATACCCTATTAATTAATTAAAATTTAATTACCTTTAGGTAGATTTTTCAGTGATAAATAAATGATCCCTATTTATCATCACTGTTGGCCTTAAGGGCACCAGGGGAAAGCAATGATGCCTCTACTAAAGTTTAGGGAGCTGGCCATGGCCATTAATTTATGGTGGCAATAAAGGAGAGTTATTAGGAGATGTGATGATATCGATACCCCATTACATTGGATATTTATTAGGGGGGGAGGGGTTTCTTTAACTTTGGGTCACGATGATTCTACACCAGTGTATTTATTTGTATTGTGGTGAATGCATGGTGATCATGGTCGATAATACAATACTCCCTACGTTTTTATATGTATATCATATTTTGATGTTACATCCTTTTTAAGGAATCCTTAAAATATTGTGGAGTAATAATGCCATGATGGCAATATTACTTAGTTGCCCATAATAATTTCCCTTGCCTTTTCTTTTTTGGCTCTCTCTCTCTCTCTCTCTTAAATGTTTCAATTTGGACCAGCTCCAAAATGAAACATAAATTAAAATTTAGTGCAAACTGAGAATGAAGTTTGCAATTTGGAGCCAAATTAAAATAATACAACCCTCTTTTAAATATTACAGTTTGTCTTGCCTCCAAAATGAAACATAAATTAAAATATAAATTGGAATTCAAGTTTTTAAATTGGAGCCGAAATCTTTAGGATTTAAATCGAAAGGCAAATATGAACTCTCTTCTTCCGTCTTCGCCAAACTCTCATTTTCTTCTACAGTGCTAGCCATTTTTATTTTTATTTTTCCTTAAATTACAATGAACAAATACCATTTCATTTCATTTCATGGTGGTATAAGGAGATAGGAAAATGCAGATGTAAATAAATAAGAAATTATTGGAAAATGGAAGCAACATATTCCAAAGCTTGGCTTCATTGATATTTGATATGGTCATATATTTTGACACTGCAATAAATAGACACCTATTTCGACGTCAATACACCATCGAAATAAGTCTATTTTGTCGGGTGACACCAAATAGCTACGAAGGAACACCGACGCAGTAGATTGTGCCGCATTAGGTTATTTCGACGGCTAAAGTTCGTCGCAATAATCTAAACTATTTCGACGGCTAATTCCTGTCGAAATAGTTTTTTCTCGACGGGCAATTTCTGTTGAAATATATAAGTTTTTTAAGTTCAAAAATTCATTTCAGGAATCATTTAAAAATTCGTTTCTATATTTCGACGGGAAATTGCCGTCAAAATAAGTCTATTTCGATGGGTCAGTTTCGTCGAAATAGTATATTGAGGTGAATGCATGGTGATCATAGTCGATAATACAGTACTCCCTCCGTTTTTATATTTATGTCATTTTTTGACATTACACTCGCTTTAAAGAATCCTTGGAATATTATGTAGTAATAATGCCATGATGGAAATATTACTCAGTTGCTCATAATTATTGCATATAATTATTTCCCTTGTCTTTCCTTTTTTGGCGCGCTCTCTCTCTCTCTTAAATGTTTCAATTTGAACCACCTTCAAAATAAAACATAAATTAAAATACAGTGCAATTTGGAGCCAAATTGAAATAATACAATCCTCTTTCATATATTACGGTTTGTCTTGCCTCCAAAATGAAACATAAAGAACATATAAATTGGAATTCAAGTTCTTAAATTGGAGCCGAAATCTTTAGGATTTAAATCGAAAGGAAAATGTAAACTTTTTTCTTTCGCCTTTGCCGAACTCTGATTTCCTCCTACAGTGCCAGCCATTTTTATTTTTATTTTTCCTTAAATTAAAATGAACAAATACCATTTCATTTCATGGTGGTATAAGGAGATAGGAAAATGTAGATGTAAATAAATTAGAAATTATTGGAAAATGGAAGCAACATGTTCCAAAGCTTGACTTCTTGATATTTGATATGGTCATATATTTTGACACTGCAATAAATAGACATCTATTTCGACGGCAATATACCATCGAAATAGGTCTATTTTGTCGGGTGACACCAAATAGCCACGAAGGAATACCGACGCGGTAGATTGTGTCGCAATAGGTTATTTCGACGGCTAAAGTTCGTCGCAATAATCTAAACTATTTCGACGGCTATTTCCCGTCGAAATAATTTTTGCCGTCGAAATAGTTTTTTTCTCGACGGGTAATTTCTGTCGAAATATATAAGTTTTTTAAGTTCAAAAAATTGTTTTAGGAATCATTAAAAAATCCTTTTCTGTATTTCGACGGGAAATTGCCGTGAAAATAAGTCTATTTCGATGGGCCAGTTTCGTTGAAATAGAGTGGATTACGGTAATTTTTTTAAAAAATTACAGCCAAGAAAATCTCCAATCCAATCTATTTCAATTTAATATAGATTCCATTCCAGTCAAATAATGATTCTAATACAAATTCCATTCCATTCAAATATCGATTATCCAAATACGATTATAATACATACTACGCGTTCCTTTACAATCTTAACATCATAAATTTATGAAAGTGGAAAATAAAAAATCAACGGAGGACGAAAGGTGGGAGAGTAGATCACGAAGGAGGCGCTCATGGATTTCCTGGTTAAAACCCCTGCGATTAAAATTTTAAAATATAAGAATTAGTATAGATATTTTATGTTAATCAAATGTGCGTGCGCACGCGCTTGTTTGTGTACGTGTGTGTATATGTATGCTTGCGCGCGCGCGCTTGTTTGTTTGTGTATATGCTTGTGCGCGCGCGCGCGCCTGTTTCTGTCTGTGTATGCATGTGTACATACGTGCGCGCATGTATGTATGCATGTCTGTGTATGTCTGTGACATGTGATATATATGTATGCATATGTGTATATGATATGTGCATATGTATGCATGTGTGTTTGTCTCTGGGTATGTATGCATGTGTGTGTATGTGTGATTGTGCATGTATGTATGCATGTGTGTGTGTGTATGCAAGCGTGTGTATGTGACATGTGATATGTATGCATGCGTGTGTGATATGTGCGTATGTGTACATGTGTGTGTGTGTATGTGTGTATATATGTACAGTTTCTTCAAAAGTTATGTAGTTATCTGCATGACCCTTCTCTTTTTCCTCCCCTAAGAGAGGCCACCATACATCTTGGAATTTGAAACAGAAATTATACATGGCTCGTATCATTTATTTATAAATTTAATATTCGGCTGGCTTTCTTTCTTTGTTTCTTACATTTTTTTAACATAGCATGTGTATAAATCTCTACTATTATTACTAAAACTCAAGAGGAGACATGTGGCATGTTGTTTGTTTTCCAAAGAAAATTTCAAAATTCAATAAAAATTTCTTTAATTTATTCAAATCATAGATTTCGTACACATCATCCCCTATCTTTTTTTCTCTCCTTCCATAAAATAAAAGGGATGTATGGCTTTAGGAATCGAAACAGGAAAATCTTTTTTATTTTGCCCATAAGCCTAGTGGCGTATCCTGAGTCTAGAATCGGATAGGACAACAAGTTAAAATAGCATTCTGGTGCAACTTGAAAACCAAGACAAGATTATTAAAAAGAAAAAATTATTAAAGATAAAATTTAAAGCTAAGTCAACTCGAGCCCTATTTCATAATACTTAGCCATCCTTGTTTTGAATGTCTGCTTATTCGTTCTAGATATTTTGAAACAATCTACTTTGTATATAATCTTTGGAATTGTATACTTTAATACTAGATTTTTGGCATGTAAGATATTTGTGAATAAAATCTAACACCCAAACCATTAATAGATTTATATATTAGAAGAAAATCTAATCAAACATGTAATCAAATTGGATTATATATAAATTAACTCCATAAAGATCCATGTACAAAAAGAAATTTATAAATTTACAATAAGATTTATGAAGATTAAAATAAATTTAGGCGATATATGATGCTTGTAAGTAGGCTTGCAAACAATCATGTTAAAATGAATTTATAAAGAACTTTATTAAAAAGATAGAACAATTGTAAAGCATTAATTTTGTACAAATAAAAATTCTGATCATGAATTCTAATCTAAATATATATTTTTTAGAAATGATTTTCCTTTCATAGGCTCTGTCTAAAAGGACTTATTAAATTCTAATAAAAAGAAAATAATGAAAATGGATAAATTTCAATCATGTGGACATGCATGCACTTTTTGTTTTGAAAAATAAAGGTTCTATTAGTATTCGAACCAACAATCACAACACAAAATTTCAAAGCAATCACCAAAAGGCTACCAATACAATTTGATGTGTTGGGCGAACTAATAAAATTTAACCGCGTCAAAGCTCACAAATCATATTTTCTATACCGAAATTCTCAGATCCAGGCAAGGCGAGCGCCTAGTCTCGCTTCTACAGGGATCCTTCCCTGCATAAGCCTCACCCAATCATCCTAGCACCCATCAGACCTGCACACACAACATACATAAGCACACAACACACGCGCATCCAAAAGGTGCACGAATTTCATCCGAAAGCGAAAATTTGAGAACACTTTTCCTGGAGTTCGAACCCCCTCACTCGAAAGCGGGAAAGTTCCATACTAAATAAGCTATTGCTCGTTGGTATATGAAACTGAAATCCGTATTGATGGATCTCTGGATCTCCTTCAGATATTACCTTCCGTTGATCTGCAGCAGGCGCTGGTGGATGACTGAGATTGAGTTGGAGGGTTGCCTCGTGAAGCATGTGGATCTCAATGGGTTTTATGTGGTTGAGGCCTAGGTACCTACAAGGAAGTCCCGGGGTGGTTGTGCTACCGAGGACCCTCCGACGATCAAGTTAGACGGGGTATTTTGGCAGAGTAACAGCCTATCGAGGGCAAATTCGCTTACCTGAGTTGTCTGGGAGAGGGGTTTATATTGTGGCAGCAATGGGCAGGCGGGCGCGAGATTCACGCCGGCCGTTACGCCCGCGTGATAGACGGGATTCCCCATTAATGACGAGATATGCTCGTTAATGGGGGATCGTGATGGCGTGGAACGCGGGATCATGGGTGGCGGATATCTCGCTCCTGACGAGATTCGCGGAGCCGTGGCAGAGGCACTTGTGATCGGTGCTGTGGGTCGGTCGGTGAGACCGAGGAAGATAAGCTCGGCGGGAGGCTCGGGAACGAGTGGGAGGCCGAAGCATCTTGGTTTCGTGATAGCTCGGAGGCGAGCTGGGGGTGGTCTGGTAGGCCACCGAAGGTTGGTAATATCCACGGGTCGCAGGCCCGGGTATGCTTCTAACGTACTGTTCTTGATCCTTTCTTGTAAGCTCTGGGACACGTCATTTGCCACGTGTCATGATCTGGGGAATCACCAGTATTGAGCCTCATCATTAGCCCCCAACTCTCGTCCCGACCCATTCATGGGTCGGGCCGAGAGTGGTCTGACCGGTCACCCGGGATAAGCTCTTATTTGAAGATATCGTCGGTGCGTATTCCCGGAAAACTAGTTGTATTTTCTTGATGATGTCAGCGGATCAGGGGAGAGATCTTCCATTAAAGAGGAAGCGCCGGTTTGTGCGTATGTTCATCAAAGCGCCAGCCTATGTGTCTGGCGCTGGTTGGCAGACGAGACGGGCCGCAGGCGTTCCCGCGCCCGATGGGACGCGTCCGATGTGAATGCGACAGGTAGAATGTTGTCGGCCGTTGGTTGCGAAGCGCTGTCTTGGCGGGATGCGATCGGAGCCATAGGATGTGTACGCCGGCAGCTATAAATAGAGGTGGGATCCCCATCAGGGTCCATACTTCATCATAACCTCCTCGCCCTTAGTCGTGTTAGCTCGGCGCTCTTCTCCTCAGGTCGGATTCCTTGCGTTCTCTCTTCCAAGGACTCATCCCTTTGATCAGGTTAGATGTCTTCTACCGAGAAGTCTGTAGAAATAGTCCGGGAAGAGTCTAGGGAGTCCTCTGTAGCTTCCTCTTCTTCTTCTTCCTCTTCTGCTTCTTCCTCTTCCTCATCTGAGTCGGAGTCCCCCTGGGAAGTTAGGGTTATTCGTGCTTCCCGGGGTCGTGCGACGGGGGCGGTCCCCAAAGCGCAGGTTATGGATACTCTTGGCGCGTCATCCATGCTGAGGCATGCGGATGAGCTCGACACCTTCCGGACTTGTTTCCACATTCCTCCCGGCTACTCGCTTTGTCTGGCCCAGGAGTGGGAGAGGGCAGACCAGGTACGGGGCAAGGAGATTGCCTTATACCTGGAAGCCTTTTGGGTCGGGATGCGCATGCCCTTCTCCCCCGAGGTGAGTGCGGCATTGAATTGTTTTGAGTTAGTCCTGGGCCAGTTAGTGTCGAACTCTTGGAGGATTCTTCTGGGTTCCTGGTCCGGTTGAAATTACGTCTGATTCCTTTCAGCCGGAGCCTTCTCGTTTCTTCTCTCTGCTACAAAAACTACCCCGGCACTCGCAGGGGCGAGCCGAGCCGGGTATACACCTCCTTTAGAAAACACCGGGGAGGTGCTGCCGGGTCGGGAGTCGTCGTAGTACCTTCTTCCATTCATGAATGAAAGAAGAAATTTTTGTTTGTTGGGCCGCCCGAGGGTGGGGATTGGCCTGTGCCCATCCAGGGGCACAGGGCCAACTGCCCGAGGATGAGGATTGGCCTGTGCCCATCCAGCGGCACATGGCCAACTGCCCACGGGTGAGGCGGTCGAATGATCCCGACGCGGTGGCGGTGTCGGAGTGGGAGCCCCTCCTCTGGGCTGATGTGTTGCTGTCTGAGCGGACCCTCAGTTGGGCCGGGCTCAGCCCCGCCCAGTTCGCGGGTAAGTTAGGAGTTTTCAGGCGACCTGTTTAGACTTGTGTATTCTTTCACTTTTTCTGGCATTGCTGACTCCTTTGTACTTTTGTCTTATGCAGAACCCATGGACCTAGGCAAATTTCGGGCAGCCCTGGTCGAACAGAAGAAGGGGAAGAAGACCGGAGGCGCCAGCCCTTCTCTCCTGTCGTCGGCTCCGGCTCCACCGGCAACCGCTCCATCCAGGTGCTCAAGCGCACCCCGGGCCCGGAGTCCAGCCATGCGCCGAGCCAGAAACGCGTTCGGGAGAAGGATCTTCGAGCTCCAGAGGTGGGAGGTGAGACGGGCTCTCCCGCGTCTCTCCTCAAGAGGTACTACAGAACGATACCCCATTCCCCGGCTTCCCCGATCGTCGTGGACGAAAGAGAGCTTCGCTTTAAGGTGCCCTCGGGGCTTTCTGTCACTGATAGTTTGCTCTCGGAGATGGAGAGGTCGGTCGGGGGCAGAAAATCTCGGGGGACCCTCCAGGCCCATATGGAGGCCATAGCCCAGGAGGCCGTGCAGGTCAGTGTTCGCACCCCACTCAGGTTTTCATTCAGTATTTTTGTTCGCGAGATTGGGCGTCCCTTTCTCTTTTTGACCCTCCTTGGTTATCTTCAGGTCCTCCAGCACATCGCCCTCGTCGTCAACATGGAGGACGAGAAAATCGCCCCGGCGATGCAGGCCGCGGGGGAGTTCTCTTCGCGAGAGGAGAGCTCAAGGCTGGATCTGCAAGCGGCGATGGAGAGTGTCGCCGCCCTCGAAGACCAGGTGGCGACCGGGGATCGGGAGATCACCAATTGCCGAGAGGTCGTCCGAACCGCCGAGGCTAAGTTGGAATATTCCAGGATGCTTGTCGCCACCCTGAAGAAGACGGCGAACACCCACCGGAGGGAGAACGAGGCGGCGAAGGAAGGAACGAGGCGTGTCGAGCTCCGGGCGTCGAAGGCGGTGGAGAGCTACAAGAAGTCGGACCAGTACTACACCGACCTTGCTGGAGCCGCTGCCATCGTTTGTGTCACGCCCCGCTTCGCAGTATACGGGCAGAGGACGCGACGAGGCCACTACGTATTTACTCTGAAATAAATACGATAAGCGTATCTAAGCAATATAAATAAAAATGCATAAGAGACAAAACATATAATTGAACAACAACTTTATTTATTCACATTCTTTTGTACAATGCATGGAAAAGTAAATACATCTGAATGAAAGAAATGCCTAAACAATGGCATAACAGAAATGGAAAGTACAGAAATGAAATGTATACAAGTATAACTACAGCTCAAGATCTTCAATAAGTTGGTCCAAGTCTTCAGTGCTAGGCTCGATCTCTGGAAGGTCCGAAACACTTGACGACATTCAAAGAAGAAGAAAGAGAATGTCGTCAGTGAACAAATCGCTCGGTAAGTCCCAAAAATAAGGGAGAAATAGAATAGACAGAGAGAGAAAATAGCTTTTAAAGTTGTATTTAGAGTTAAACGCTGTTGTTTGTAACTTGGTACAGAAGGATGCCAGTGTATACGAGAGGAGTCTCTATATGCCAGAAACTAGAGGCAAATGGAAGTACAAGGATCCGTTAGAAAGCTCGGAACAACGGCGTGGTATTTAGGTTAGGTGTCTTAAATCTTGCAGTCTCGTACCACTTCTAACACCTTCCGTACCAATCTACCACTTAAACCCCGCGATATCTTGATTGTATTGTTTTTATTGTATTGAAACTTGTATTGTCTTGTAATATAGATTGTATAATTAGATGACTTGCCGAAATTATGATATCAGTAAATGGATGTAACTGGAGAATCATGGATATAACTGGAGAATCATGTATATGGAAGTATATCCATGGTTTGGTTCGGTCAATATAGATTGAATAGATTGAATATATGTATTCATGTTGAATTGTAGTTTGTACTTGAATCATATTCAAGTCAGATTATTATAATGAGACTCAGTCCGAGTCAGAACAAATAGAAAAGAAATTGAAGTCCTGATTGTTTTGATATTATCGGTAACCGCTGCACATGCGCGGCAGGATTTGTGTCTTTTTCAAAGACGATTACCGTGTTGATAACACCGTTTGTTAAGTTGTCTACCTTAGAATAGTCAAGCACCCACTTCTCCGGCTCCCTGAGGCTCAAGAGATTGGTCCCGCTTAAACCTATATTTACTAGGGTCCTTAGGGTAATTTATAAAACTTGAGGGGGTTTTATGTAAAAATTTTTTTTGTATACTTTTCAAAATACACCCCAAGTATTTATTTATCGTCTTTAGAGTTTTCATAGTTGTAGATTTTATATTTGTTACATTTCTAGGGAATAACCCTATTTTTCATAATACATGGTATTTAATTGTAAAGTGTTGGACTTGTATGGAATTTCATGGTTTTTTCATGTAAAGTGATTCTTTTAACTTAGAAAAATTGGAATATTGATATTATAACAAAAATAGATATTTTGATAATATATATATATATATATATATATTTATAAAAATAATTTTAATTTATTATTTTCTAGAAATCTCATTTTTCTTAAGATATTTGTATTTTAAATCTCTCGAGACCAAATGCTTCTTGCGGAGGTCTGCATCTCGCACTACTAAGCCCGAGGATGTGCGATAATCCGCTCCATCCCGATCGGGTTCCCCAAATTGGGTTGTAGCGGCACTTTGCAAAGATTTGTGTAAAATACATATTCTTGTAGAAAACAGTTTTAATAGTAAATGGTATTTATATGTAAAATTTCATTTTCCCATATTCTATGTTGCCGAAAGGTATTGTGCTATGTTTCATATGAGTTTTGTGAGGAGGTAGGTTATTACCTCGTGATCTAATTAAAGGTATAGCAAAATTTATAATGTTTTAAAGACGAAACTAAACTACATGGTATTTTACTGAAAAAGAGTAGTAAAAGTTACAAAATATAATATATTGCCTTGAAACTTGTTCAACATATTTGTTAATGATTAATAGTCAACATGTAAGGGTTTGGTATGTTTGTATTTAAGAAAAAGTTGAATTTTTTAGGAAGAACCGAATCGGAAATCGGATTAACTCCGATTCCGTCGGGTTTTAGAATTATGAGTTTTAAGAATAGAAAATAAAAGAGGGAAGAGGGACTTATTGGCTTAGAGGTTAGAGAAGAGGGAGAGGAAGACGTAGGATTTGCCGGTGCGTCGTTTCATCGCAGGAATCTCCTAGAGTCGTCGTCGGAAGATCGCCTGAGTTTCGCCCTTCGCTAACTCCACTTGTACACAAAAATTCTATAGAGTTTTCTTGAGAGTTTGGACAGAAATGTGAGTGAGGGGGTGTGTTAAGGGGTGGTATTTATAGGGTAATCTAGGGTTTACAGTAGGTGAAAGGTTGTGAAGAAAAATGTATTAAATTGTATTAAAATTATGGTTTAATGGGATTTTAAAAAGCTCTATTAAATTGCAGGAAATTTAAATAGTACAGGGGTTTAGGGAAGACCAGGAGGCAGAACATTCATGTTGGACAATCGGCGATCCGGCCGAGTCCGGCCGACGGCGGCGGGCCGAGTCAGGCCGAGGCTCGCCGCCACGTTTCCCTCGTCGCTTGGTGTAGCCACTGGGTCATTTTGTTTTACATGTGTAGTGGGGTTTTTACAAGTTATGCACGTGTAGGCTCTTGGGTTTCTAAAAATTTTAAAAAAACAATATTAAAAATAATGTGGGTGATGGGATTTGAACTCTGGTGCTTTGGTTCAGCAGTGTAAAGTCTTACCAATAAGCTACAAGCTCTTTCTTGCTATTAAAAAGTAAAACAAACTTATAACTTGTGCTTAGGCAAAAGTACCCCTTTCTGTAATTTTGAAAAAATTGTACAGAAAGTTGTACAGAAAGTTTGGGGTTATTACATTCTATTCTCCTTATAAAATTTTCGTCCTCGGAATTTATAAAAGGAAAGTATAATAGATTCAACAAAAGTTTGGTGACAGAACTATTGGTAGTGTATGAAAATATTTAGAAGAAAGAAAGATTGCAAAAAGTTTTGGTCAAAGTTGAAAGGAATGTGAGGGAGTTACCAGGGTTATCTTGGTTCACAGTCTTGGGTTCTACGGCAGCTAAGGTGTAGTTGGTGGGGGTGTGAGCTGAGTTGCGTCTATAGGGACGGATTCCAATTCTATGATCGGATGCGCCACAAACTAGGCACAGGCCTTTTGCGTGCCTACAGTCCTTCCACAAGTGTCCAGTCTTCTTACAGTAGAAACAAAAACTTGAACTTGATCGGTTAATTATTTCTTTCTGTCTCTTAGGTTTAGAAGGTTGTATAAGGTAGGCTCCTCCTGCCATCTGGGTGGCAGAGCGCTTTATACCAGTTGCTTCTGCTTCTGATCGGTTCACTAATATAGCAGTCGGCTGCTGCAGTCCAACCAGGAGGCTTTGGATTGCCTCAAACAGAACCGTCTGCTCGTTGATCGTAGCATGGACGGCAGGTATGATTGGTAGTGAAGGTGGAGTGTTGTTGAACTTGGTGCTGGTGTTGTTCGGGGAATCCATAATCTTGAAAGAAAATTTTTGATTAGGACAGATTCAAAGTACATGAAATGATAAGATTCAAGATGTATGAATTATAAAGAATGTTTTAGTTGCTGGTTCTTGTGTTATATTGCTTAGGTTGTTCACGCAGAACATGGTAGTGTTCCATACAGCTCGGACCTGCATGGGCCGCCAACAAAACCTGTCATGCCTCGCTTCCCAGAATACGGGCAAAGAACGCGACGAGGACGCTAGGTATTTACTCTGAAGTAAATACGCTAAGCGTATCTAAGCAATATAAATAAAAATGCACAAGAGACAAAAAAATATAATTGAACAGCAACTTTATTTATTCACATTCTTTTGTACAATGCATGGAAAAGTAAATACATCTGAATGAAAGCAATGCCTAAATAATGGCATAACAGAAATGGAAAGTACAGAAATGAAATGTGTACTAGTATAAGTACAGCTCGGGATCTTCAGTAAGCTGGTCTAAGTCTTCAGTGCTAGGCTCGATCTATGGAAGCTCCGAAACACCTGATGACATTCAAAGAAGAAGAAAGAGAATGTCGTCAGCGAACAAATCGCTCGGTAAGTCCCAAAGATAAGGGAGAAATAGAATAGACAGAGAGAAAATAGCTTTTAAAGTTGTATTTAGAGTTAACGCTGTTGTTTGTAGCTTGGTACAGAAAGATACCAGTGTATACGAGAGGAGTCTCTATATGCCAGATACTAAAGGCAAATGGAAGTATAAGGATCCGTTATAAAGCCCGGAACAACGGCGTGGTATTCAGGTTAGCTATCTTAAATCTTGCAGTCTCGTGCCACTTCTAACACCTTCCGTACCAATCTACCCCTTAAACCCCGCGATATCTTGATTGCATTGTTTGTATTGTATTGCAACTTGTATTGTCTTATAATATAGATTGTATAATTAGATGACTTGCCGAAACCATGATATCAGTAAATGGATGTAACTGGAGAATCATATAAATGGAAGTATATCTATGGTTCGGTTCAGTCAATATAGATTGAATATATGTATTCATGGATTCATATTGAATTGTAGTTTGTACTTGAATCATATTCAAGTCAGATTATTATAATGAGACTCAGTCTGAGTCAGAACAAATAGAAAGGAAATTGAAGTTCTGATTGTTTTGATGTTAACGGTAACCGCCGCACATGGGCGGCATGATTTGTGTCTTTTTCAAAAACGATTACCGTGTCGATAACACCGTTTGTTAAGTTGTGTACCTTAGAATAGGCAAGTACCCACTTCTCCGGCTTCCTGAGGCTCAAGAGATTGATCTCGCTTAAACCTATATTTACTAGGGTCCTTAGGGTGATTTATAGAATTTGAGGGGGTTTTATGTAAAAATATTTTTTGTATACTTTTCAAAATACACCCTAAGTATTTATTTATCGTCTTTAGAGTTTTCATAGTTGTAGATTTTATATTTGCGACATTTCTAGTGAATAACCCTATTTTTCATAATACATGGTATTTAATTGTAAAGTGTTGGACTTGTATGAAATTTCATGGTATTTTCATGTAAAGTGATATTTTTGGCTTAGAAAAATTGAAATATTGATATTATAACAAAAATAGATATTTTGATAATATATATATATTTATTTATATATTTATAAAAATAATTTTAATTTATTATTGTCAAGAAATCTCATTTTCTTAAGATATTTGTATTTTAAATCTCTCGAGACCGAATGCTCCTTGCAGAGGTCTGCATCTCGCACTACTAACCCCAAAGATGTACGATAATCCGCACCATCCTGATCGGGTTCCCCAAATTGGGTTGTAGCGGCGCTTTGCAAAGATTTGTGTAAAATACATATTCTTATAGAAAACAGTTTTAATAGTAAATGGTATTTATATGTATAGTTTCGTTTTCCCGTATTCTATATTCCCGAAAGGTATTGTACTATATTTCATATGAGAGTTGTGAGGAGGTAGGTCATTATCTCGTGATCTAATTAAAGGTATAGCAAAATTTATGATGTTTTAAAGACGAAACTAAACTACATGGTATTTTACTGAAAAAGAGTAGTAAAAGTTACAAAATGTAATATATTGCCATGAAACTTGTTCAACATATTTTTTAATGATTAACAGTCAACATGTAAGGGTTTGGTATGTTTGTATTTAAGAAAAGGTTGAATTTTTTAGGAAGAACCGAATCGGAAATCGGATTAACTCCGATTCCGTCGGGTTTTAGAATTATGAGTTTTAAGAATAGAAAATAAAAGAGGGAAGAGGGACTTATTGGCTTAGAGATTAGAGAAGAGGGAGAGGAAGACGTAGGATTTGCCGGTGCGTCGTTTCGTCGCCGGAATCTCCTAGAGTCGTCGTCGGAAGATCGTCGGAGTTTCGCCCTTCGCTAACTCCACTTGTACACAAAAATTCTATAGAATTTTCTTGAGAGTTTGGACAGAAATGTGAGTGAGGGGGTGTGTTTAGGAGTGGTATTTATAGGGTAATCTAGGGTTTAGGATAAGTGAAAGGTTGTGAAGAAAAATATATTAAATTGTATTAAAATTATGGTTTAATGGGATTTTAAAAAGTTCTGTTAAATTGCAGGAAATTTAAAGGGTACAGGGGTTTAGGGAAGACCAAGAGGCAGAACTTTCATGTTGGACAATCGGTGATCCGGCCGAGTCCAGCCGGCGGCAGCGGGCCGAGTCGGGCCGGGGCTTGCCGCCACGTGTCCCTCGTCGCTTGGTGTAGCCACTGGGTCAGTTTGTTTTACATGTGTAGTGGGGATTTTACGAGTTATGCACGTGTAGGCTCTTGGGTTTATAAAAATTTAAATGAAAACAATATTAAAAATAATGTGGGTGATGGGATTTTAACTCTGGTGCTTTGGTTCAGCAGTGCAAGGTCTTACCAATGAGCTACAAGCTCTTTCTTGCTATTAAAAAGCAAAACAAATTTTTAACTTGTGCTCAGACAAAAGTACCTCTTTCTGTAATTTTGAAAAAATTGTACAGAAAGTTTGGGGTTGTTACATTCTACCCCCCTTATAAAATTTTCGTTCTCGAAATTTGTAAAAGAAAAGTGTAACAGATTAAAGAAAAGTTTGGTGACAGGATTATTGGTAGTGTATGAAAAATTTAGAAGAAAGAAAGATTGCAAAAAGTTTTGGTCAAAGTTGAAAGGAATGTGAGGGAGTTACCAGGGTTACCTTGGTTCACAGTCTCGGGTACTACGGCCGCTAAGGTGTAGTTGGTGGGGGTGTGAGCTGAGTTGCGTCTATAAGGACTGGTTCCAATTCTATGATCGGATGCGCCACGAACTAGGTACAGGCCTTTTACGCGCCTGCAGTCCTTCCACAAGTGTCCAGTCTTCTTGCAGTAGAAACAAAAACTTGAACTTGATCGGTTAATTATTTCTTTCTGTCTCTTAGGTTCAGAAGGTTGTATAAGGTAGGCTCCTCCTGCCATCTGGGTGGCAGAGCGCTTTATACCGGTTGCTTCTGCTTCTGATCGGTACACTAATATAGCAGTCTGCTGCTGCAGTCCAACCAGGAGGCTTTGGATTGCCTCAAACAGAACCGTCTGCTCGTTGATCGGAGCAGGGACGGTAGGTGTGATTGGTAGCGGAGGTGGAGTGTTGTTAAAGTTGTTGCTGGTGTTGTTCGGGGAATCCATAATCTTGAATGAAAATTTTTGGTTAGGAAAGATTCAAAGTACATGGAATGATAAGATTCAAGGTGTATGAATTGTAAAGAATGTTTTAGTTGCTGGTTCTTGTGTTATATTGCTTAGGTTGTTCACGCAGAACAGAACTGTATGGTAGTGTTCCATACAGCTCGGACCTGCATGGGCCACCAACAAAACCTATCATGCCCCGCTTCCCAGTATACAGGCAGAGGAGGCGACGAGACCGCTACGTATTTACTCTGTAGTAAATACGCTAAGCGTATCTATGCAATATAAATAAAAATACACAAGAGACAAAAGATATAATTGAACAACAACTTTCTTTATTCACATTCTTTTGTATAATGCATGGAAAAGTAAAAGCATCTGAATGAAAGCAATGCCTAAACAATGGCATAACAGAAATGGAAAGTACAGAAATGAAATGTGTACAAGTGTAACTACAGCTCGGGATCTTCAATAAGCTAGTCCAAGTCTTCAGTGCTAGGCTCGATCTCTGGAAGGTCCGAAACACCTGACGACATTCAAAGAAGAAGAAAGAGAATGTTGTCAGCGAACAAATCGCTCGGTAAGTCCCAAAGATATGGGAGAAATAGAATAGACAGAGAGAGAAAATGGCTTTTAAAGTTGTATTTAGAGTTAACGCTGTTGTTTGTAGCTTGGTACAGATGGATACCAGTGTATACGAGAGGAGTCTCTATTTGCCAGAGACTAGAGGCAAATGTAAGTACAAGGATCCGTCAGAAAGCCCGGAACAACGTCGTGGTATTCAGGTTAGGTGTCTTAAATCTTGCAGTCTCGTGCCACTTCTAACACCTTCCGTACCAATCTACCCGTTAAACCCAGCGATATCTTGATTGTATTGTTTGTATTGTATTGCAACTTGTATTGTCTTGTAATATAGATTGTATAATTGGAAGACTTGCCGAAACCATGATATCAGTAAATTGATGTAACTGGAGAATCATGTAAATGGAACTATATCCATGATTCGGTTCGGTCAATATAGATTGAATAGATTGAATATATGTATTCATGGATTTATGTTGAATTGTAGTTTGTACTTGAATCATATTCAAGTCAGATTATTATAATGAGACTCAGTCTGAGTCAGAACAAACAGAAAAGAAATTGAAGTCCTGATTGTTTTGATATTATCGGTAACCGCTGCACATGGGCGGCAGGATTTGTGTCTTTTTCAAAAACGATTACCGTGTTGATAACACCGTTTGTTAAGTTGTCTACCTTAGAATAGGCAAGCACCCACTTCTCCGGCTTCCTGAGGTTCAAGAGATTGGTCTCGCTTAAACCTATATTTATTAGGGTCCTAGGGGTAATTTATAGAACTTGATGGGGTTTTATGTAAAAATATTTTTTGTATACTTTTCAAAATACACCCCAAGTATTTATTTATCGTATTTAGAGTTTTCATAGTTGTAGATTTTATATTTGCGACATTTCTAGTGAATAACCCTATTTTTCATAATATATGGTATTTAATTGTAAAGTGTTGGACTTGTATGGAATTTCATGGTATTTTCATGTAAAGTGATTCTTTTGACTTAGAAAAATTGGAATATTGATATTATAAGAAAAATAGATATTTTGATAATATATATATATTTAAATATTTATAAAAATAATTTTAATTTATTATTTTCTAGAAATCTAATTTTCTTAAGATATTTGTATTTTAAATCTCTCAAGACCGAATGCTCCTTGCGGAGGTCTGCATCTCGCACTACTAAGCCCGAGGATGTGCGATAATCCACACCATCCCGATCGGGTTTCCCAATTTTGGTTGTAGCGGCACTTTGCAAAGATTTGTGTAAAATACATATTCTTGTAGAAAACAGTTTTAATAGTAAATGGTATTTATATGTAAAGTTTCGTTCTCCCGTATTCTATGTTCCCGAAAAGTATTGTTCTGTGTTGCATATGAGTGTTGTCAGGAGGTAGGTCATTATCTCATGATCTAATTAAAGGTATAGCAAAATTTATGATGTTTTAAAGATGAAACTAAACCACATGGTATTTTATTGAAAAAGAGTAGTAAAAGTTACAATATAATATATTGCCATGAAACTTGTTCAACATGTTTGTTAATGATTAATAGTCAACATATAAGGGTTTGGTATTTTTGTATTTAAGAAAATGTTGAATTTTTTAGGAAGAACCGAATCGGAAATCGGATTAACTCCGATTCCGTCGGGTTTTAGAATTATGAGTTTTAAGAAAAGAAAATAAAAGAGGGAAGAGGTAATTTCTGGCTTAGAGATTAGAGAATAGGGAGAGGAAGACGTAGGATTTGCCGGTGCCTCGTTTCGTCGCCGGAAGCTCCTAGACTCGTCGTCGGAAGATCGTCGGAGTTTCACCCTTCGCTAACTCTACTTGTACACAAAAATTCTATAGAGTTTTCTTGAGAGTTTGGACAGAAATGTGAGTGAGGGATGTGTGTTTAGGGGTGATATTTATAGGGCAATCTAGGGTTTAGGGTAGGTGAAAGGTTGTGCAGAAAAATGTATTAAATTGTATTAAAATTATGGTTTAATGGGATTTTAAAGAGCTTTGTTAAATTGCAGGAAATTTGAAGTGTACAGGGTTTAGGGAAGACCAAGAGGCAGAACTTTCATGTTGGACAATCGGTGATCCGGCCGAGTCCGGCCGGCGGCGGCGGGCCGAGTCAGCTGATTCGCCGGCCCGAGTCGGGCCGGGGCTCGCTGCCACATGTCTCTCGTCGCTTGGTGTAGCCACTGGGTCAGTTTGTTTTACATGTGTAGTGGGGTTTTTACGAGTTATGTACGTGTAGGCTCTTGGGCTTCTAAAAATTTAAAAGAAAAAATATTAAAAATAATGTGGGTGATGGAATTTGAACTCTGGTGCTTTGGTTCAGCAATGCAAGGTCTTACCAATGAGCTACAAGCTCTTTCTTGCTATTAAAAAGCAAAACAAACTTATAACTTGTGCTCAGGTAAAAATACCCCTTTCTGTAATTTTGCAAAAATTGTACAGAAAGTTTGGGATTGTTGCATTCTACCCTCCTTATAAAAATTTCGTTCTCGAAATTTGTAAAAGGAAAGTGTAACAGATTCAAGAAAAGTTTGGTGACAGAACTATTGGTAGTGTATGAAAATATTTAGAAGAAAGAAAGATTGCAAAAAGTTTTAGTCAAAGTTGAAAGGAATGTGAGGAAGTTACCAGGGTTACCTAGGTTCACAGTCTCAGGTTCTACGGCCGCTAATGTGTAGTTGGTGGGGGTGTGAGCTGAGTTGCGTCTATAGGGACAGGTTCCAATTATATGATCAGATGCGCCACAAACTAGGCACAGGCCTTTTGCGCGCCTACAGTCCTTCCACAAGTGTCCAGTCTTCTTGCAGTAGAAACAAAAACTTGAACTTGATCGGTTAATTGTTTCTTTTTGTCTCTTAGGTTCAGAATGTTGTATAAGGTAGGCTCCTCCTACCATCTGGGTGGCAGAGCAGTTTATACCGATTGCTTCTGCTTATGATCGGTTCACTAATATAGCAGTCTGCTGTTGCAGTCCAAACATGAGGGTTCAGATTGCCTCAAGCAGAACCGTCTGCTCGTTGATCGGAGCAGGGACAGCAGGTGTGATTGGTTGTGGAGGTGGAGTGTTGTTGAAGTTGGTACTGGTGTTGTTCGGGGAATCCATAACCTTGAATGAAAATTTTTGGTTAGGACAGATTCAAAGTATATGAAATGATAAGATTCAAGGTATATGAATTGTAAAGAATATTTTAGTTGCTGGTTCTTGTGTTATATTGCTTAGGTTGTTCACGCAGAACAGAACTGCATGGTAGTGTTCCATACAGCTCGGACCTGCATAGGCCACCAACAAAACTTGTCACGCCCCGCTTCCCAGTATACGGGCAGAGGACGCGACGAGGCCGCTACGTATTTACTCTGAAGTAAATATGCTAAGCGTATCTAAGCAATATAAATAAAAATGCACAAGAGACAAAAGATAAATTGAATAACAACTTTATTTATTCACATTCTTTTGTACAATGCATGGAAAAGTAAATATATCTGAATGAAACCAATGCTTAAACAATGGCATAACAGAATGGAAAGTACAGAAATGAAATGTGTACAAGTGCAACTACAACTCGGGATCTTCAATAAGCTGGTCCAAGTCTTCAGTGCTAGGCTCGATCTCTAGAAGGTCCGAAACACCTGATGACATTCAAAGAAGAAGAAAGAGAATGTCGTCAGCGAATAAATCGCTCGGTAAGTCTCAAAGATAAGAGAGAAATAGAATAGACAAAGAGTGAAAATAACTTTTAAAGCTGTATTTAGAGTTAACGCTGTTGTTTGTTTCTTGGTACTGAAGGATGCCATTGTATACGAGAGGAGTCTCTATATGCCAGAAACTAGAGGCAAATGGAAGTATACGGATCCGTTAGAAAGCCTAGAACAATGGCGTGGTATTCAGGTTAGGTGTCTTAAATCTTGCAGTCTCGTGCCACTTCTAACACACCTTCTGTACCAATCTACCCCTTAAACCCCGCGATGTCTTGATTGTATTATTTGTATTGTATTGCAATTTATATTGTCTTGCAATATAGATTGTATAATTGGATGACTTGCTGAAACTAGGATATCAGTAAATGGTTATTTGTATTGTATTGCAATTTGTATTGTCTTGCAATATAGATTGTATAATTGGATGACTTGCTGAAACTAGGATATCAGTAAATGGATGTAACTGGAGAATCATGGATGTAACTGGAGAATCATGTAAATGGAAGTATATCCATGGTTCGGTTCGGTCAATATAGATTGAATATATGTATTCATGGATTCATGTTGAATTGTAGTTTGTATTTGAATCATATTCAAGTCAGATTATTATAATGAAACTCAGTCTGAGTCAGAACAAATAGAAAAGAAATTGAATTCCTGATTGTTTTGATGTTACCAGTAACCGCTGCACATGGGCGGCAGGATTTGTGTCTTTTTCAAAGACGATTACCGTGTTGATAACACCATTTGTTAAGTAGTCTACCTTAGAATAGGCAAGCACCCACTTCTCCAGCTCTCTGAGGCTCAAGAGATTTGTCCCACTTAAACCTATATTTACTAGGGTCCTTAGGGTGATTTATAGAACTTGAGGGGGTTTAATGTAAAAATAATTTTTGTATACTTTCCAAAATACACCCCAAGTATTTATTTATCGTCTTTAGAGTTTTCATAGTTGTAGATTTTATATTTGCGACATTTCTAGTGAATAACCCTATTTTTCATAATACATGGTATTTAATTGTAAAGTGTTGGACTTGTATGGAATTTCATGGTATTTTCATGTAAAGTGATTCTTTTGACTTAGAAAAATTGGAATATTGATATTATAAGAAAAATAGATATTTTGATAATATATATATATTTAAATATTTATAAAAATAATTTTAATTTATTATTTTCTAGAAATCTAATTTTCTTAAGATATTTGTATTTTAAATCTCTCAAGACCGAATGCTCCTTGCGGAGGTCTGCATCTCGCACTACTAAGCCCGAGGATGTGCGATAATCCGCACCATCCCGATCGGGTTCCCCAATTTGGGTTGTAGCGGCACTTTGCAAAGATTTGTGTAAAATACATATTCTTGTAGAAAACGGTTTTAATAGTAAATGGTATTTATATGTAAAGTTTCATTTTCCCGTATTCTATGTTCCCAAAAGGTATTGTGCTATGTTCCATATGAGTGTTGTGAGGAGGTAGCTCATTACCTCGTGATCTAATTAAAGGTATAGCAAAATTTATGATGTTTTAAAGTCGAAACTAAACTACATGCTATTTTACTGAAAAAGAGCAGTAAAAGTTACAAAATGTAATATATTACCATGAAACTTGTTCAACATGTTTGTTAATGATTAATAGTCAACATGTAAGGGTTTGGTATGTTTGTATTTAAGAAAAGATTGAATTTTTTAGGAAGAACCGAATCCGAAATCGGATTAGCTCCGATCCCGTCAGGTTTTAGAATTATGAGTTTTAAGAATTGAAAATAAAAGAGGGAAGAAGGACTTACTGGCTTAGAGGTTATAGAAGAGGGAGAGGAAGACGTAGGATTTGTCGGTGCGTCGTTTCGTCGCCGGAAGCTCCAAGAGTCGTCGTCGGATGATTGCCGAAGTTTCGCCCTTCGCTAACTCCACTTGCACACAAAAATTCTATTGAGTTTTCTTGAGAGTTTGGACAGAAATGTGAGTGAGGGGTGTGTGCTTAGGGGTGGTATTTATAGGGTAATTTAGAATTTAGGGTAGGTGAAAGGTTGTGAAGAAAAATGTATTAAATTGTATTAAAATTATGGTTTAATGGGATATTAAAGAGATCTGTTAAATTGCAGGAAATTTAAAGTATATAGGGGTTTAGGGAAGACCAAGCGGCAGAACTTTCATTTTTGACAATCGGCGATCCGGCCGAATCGGCTGAGTCGCCCACCCGAGTCGGGCCGGGGCTCGCCGCCACGTGTCCCTCATCGCTTGGTGTATCTCCTGGCTCAGTTTGTTTTACATGTGTAGTGGGGTTTTTACGAGTTATGCACGTGTAGGCTCTTGGGTTTCTAAAAATTTAAAAGAAAACAATATTAAAAATAATGCGAGTGATGAGATTTGAACTCTGGTGCTTTGGTTCAACAGTGCAAGGTCTTACCAATGAGCTACAAGATCCTTCTTCCTATTAAAAAGCAAAAAAAACTTATAACCTGTGCTCAGGAAAAAGTACCCCTATCTGTAATTTTGAAAAAATTGTACAGAAAGTTGTACAGAAAGTTTGCGGTTGTTACAGTTTGGCACGACGCCCTCGACGCCGTCACGGCCCTGATGCCGGAGTTTCCTGATGGCGGGCTCCGGGATGGTACCCCTTCAGGGATGAGGCGCAGGGTAATGCCCCCGGAAGCGCTGCAGGGGGAGAGGCCCCTGGTAGGAGTGTCGGGGAGAAGTCGGTCGCCCCGGCCACCGGCGCCGAGGCTCCTGCGGTGGGCGCCGACCTTCAGGATGCCACCCTAGTTGTTTTGGTCGAAGCAGAGCTCATCGAGGCTCTCCCCGGCCCCAAGGCCTGAACCTGCTCGCCCCCTTATTTTCTCTTTGCGCTGAAATTTTGTAAACCTCCGGGCGTTTTTGTAAGGCTGGTGTTCCCTTATAAAAAATAAATAATGAACAAAAAGAGATGGGAAAAATTCCCCAAATGGAGCATCACGTGCTCACACGTGATGCGCCTTGGGGAAAAGATTATAGGCATTGTGCTTAACAAATAAAGCTAAAATTGAGCCTCACGTGCAGACACGTGAGCAGCTATATACAAAGTATATATGTGTCTTCCTAAACAAATAACAGGCAAGAAAAACTCACGTGCTAACACGTGATCCTGTTCTCCCGGACTGCTGGATATAGGCAAATCGGTCTAATGCTATGGGTCACATGCTACACGTGAGGGTTCCTGATGCCTTCTGAGCCGATAGAATTAAATTCTAAATAAGAGGGATCAAAACCCTGTTTGGAAACTATTTCCTCAGTTCTTTCTAAATAAGAAAGATTACGCTCTGTAAAACAGAGCACCGTTGGATTAAAAATCCAATGGTGATTAAAAATCACCAAGCTACCGAATAAGCTCTGTATGGGAAAATATTTCTCCGATCTTTCTAAATAAGAAAGATTACGCTCTGTAAAACAGAGCACCGTTGGATTAAAGATCCAATGGTGATTAAAAATCACCAAGCTACCGAATAAGCTCTGTATGGGAAAATATTTCTTCGATCTTTCTAAATAAGAAAGATTACGCTCTGTAAAACAGAGCACCGTTGGATCAAAAATCCAACGGTGAATAAACAAGAAAAATATTTTCTGTAAAACAGAAGTCCCTGGATCAAAAATCCAACGGTGAATAAAATCCCCGAATCAATAAAAAAAAATCTCTCAATAAGAGATTTCCTTAACTAAATCAACAAACTTGCCTCTACTATATATAGGACTCGAGACTGAAAGGAGAGACAGAGGAGACCCCCCATAAGATTTGATAAAACAAAGAAAAAGAGTTCTCTTTAAAGAAAAAGAAACCCTAGATGAGAAAGAAGACCTAGAGATTATTTTATCTCCTCTTATAAGAGTTTAACTCTTCCAAAAAAGAACTTAGTTCTTCCTCTAGTTGAGGTCTGCAGAAGCAGATCTCTCTACAAGTTGAGAATTTAATTCTCATCGGAAAGATTCTGTCATGCAGTCCAAAAATTTAGATGAAAGAACTAAGTCTGAAGAATTTAATCCTTCCAGAGACATAGGAATTTAATTCCTCTGATAAAACTAGGGTTTAGCCCTGCATAAGAATTTAATTCTTATAAAACAAAGGAATTGAAATTCTCGAGACTTAGATCAAGAGCTCCATGCATATTAGCGTTCAAACGCTATAACAACAGATCACGTGTTCCCACGTTAGCACTTCTGAGGACAAAAAAAGAACGACTGAGATCGAGTCACGTGATTCCACGTGACCCCCCAATAGTGCTTAGCACTTTCAAAAGGAAAAGGGAATAAACCCAAAGACAGTCCTCGTTTTAGGGTGCCTCACGTGCTCCCATGTGACCCCCAAACAGTTGTTCAACACTCATATGAAAAAGGGGGAAATTCCAAAAACAATTCCCATTCTGGGGCGCCTCACGTAATCCCACGTGACCCCCAATAGCGCTTATCACCTTTAAAAGGAAAAGGGAATAAACCCAAAGAATTAGTGCCCAACTCTGGGGCGCCTCACGTGTCCACACGTGATGGCCACGAGATTTTAGTGTTTAACACTTATATGTATAGACGGGGATTTGAACCCGGGGATACCATACCAACCCTCGGGCGCCTCACGTGCCATACGTGAGCGTTCCAAATTGCAGTGTTTGACATTACTTTAGAGCATCACGTGAGAGCACGTGATCACCAAGCAAATGTTAATGTTTAACATTATGAGAAGTCGACCATAGCCTAAACATGGCCAAGTCTCCCGAGGCCAAAACCCCTTTTCAACTGAGTTTGCCTATGCTCAGGTTTCTCCCAAATCGATCTCAATTCCAAATGATGTCCTAACAGATGGTATCTAAAATGGTGTTCATTCCACCATGATCTTTCCCTTCAATCTAGAGTTCGGTTCAAGGGTACATCTCTCCACACCTCTGATGCATGTCGTTGTAATTCTTCAACGATGTCAGAGAGGTGGAAGGTCCCGACAACCAACAGCTCTTGGATGCACTCTCAAACCCATGAGCATACCCCGATGGACCGCAATGTCCTTAAACTAACAATGGACCGTAATGTCCTTAAACTAGCTGTGGACCGCAATGTCCTTAAACTAATAATGGACCGTAATGTCCTTAAACTAGCTGCAGACCGCAACGTTCTGAAACTAAAACAATAGTGCCCAAATGCTCTTTTGTTGGATAAAAAATGATCCTGAACCCTGTTGAGTAGATCTTAGTCTAAAATTAGACTATTGTGTCCTCAACAAACGTTTAAGTTGATTTTAATCTCAAACGAGATTAACGATCCTTAAACCAACCCAAACCCAAATCTAAGAATATACGGATTTGGACTAATCCATGCCCTACGGGCGGCAACATAAATTAGTCTCCGTATACAATCCCTGGGCAACCAAAACAAACAAACACATACGACACGAAGTGACCTTCTGGAGCAGGAGAAAGTGGTTATCGCTATGCGGTAACGTAATTAACTGTAAGGGTTTGCACCTGCAGGGAAGACCATCCCCACAATCAAAACCCCCTCACAACGAAGGGGAATCTGACGAAATCTGTTACAACGGCCGCATCTGTCCAGACCTCCGATACACGGTGCCATAAATCAACTTGGCATCTTCGGAGAGGTGGACGGATAAAACCAAATAGCATCTGCCCCCAAATGTAGACAAGACGTCCGTCTGTCCCGGCTTTTAGCGGTAAATAGCTGGGGAGCCCATAATACCTCTGTAAAGATTTCCGACTTTATGAATAAAAATCTTTTTGTAGTGTTCTTTGCATGCGCATTTTCCCTTTGTTTGTGGTAAACATTTTTATTTGCGCGGTACTGCTTTCATGTTAGGTTGGTTTTTCATCTAGCGATCGCACGTCGAGTTGAATTCGACCAATTGCCAAGTGTGCAAAGACCGGTGAAAGGTCGGCATCTCCATGGCCCCGAAGTCGAGATGGAGATCGCTTAGTAAAGACGTGTAAGAAGTTGAGCAGGGTAGTTGCTCGGTGTCCTCTTGATGAGGGCTTTGATACTTGTCGTCGTGGGGTAAGAAATTACCAGCAAAGGATGGACCGAGCAGGGTAGCTGCTCGGTGGCCTCTTGTTGAGGGCTTTGATTCTTAGCGTCGGTGGGTAGTGAACTACAAGCCATGGATGGACCGAGCAGGGTTGCTGCCCGGTTGCCTTTGGCGAGGGCTTTGATTCTTGGCATTGGTGGGTAGTGAACTACCAGCCATGGATGGACCGAGCAGGGTTGCTTCCCGGTGGCCTCTTGGTGAGGGCTTTGATCCTTGGCGTAAGTGGGTAGTGAACTACCAGCCATGGATGGACCGAGCAGGGTTGCTGCTCGGTGGCCTCTTGGTGAGGGCTTTGATCTTTGGCGTCGGTGGGTAGTGAACTACCAGCCACGGATGGACCGAGCAGGGTTGCTGCCCGGTGGCCTCTTGGCGAGGGCTTTCATCCTTGGCGTCGGTGGGTAGTGACTACTAGCCATGGATGGACCGAGCAGGGTTGCTGCCCGGTGGACTATTGGTGAGGGCTTTGATCCTTGGCGTCGGTGGGTAGTGAACTACCAGCCATGGATGGACCGAGCAGGGTTGCTGCCCGGTGGCCTCTTGGTGAGGGCTTTGATCCTTAGCACGGGAGGGTATTGAGAGGCCTGCTAAGGATAGACCGAGCAGGGTAGCTGCTCGGTGGTCTCTTGATGAGGGCTTCGATCCTTGGCGTCGTGGGGTAAGAGATTACCAGGCCTCTTTATGAGGGCTTTGATCCTTGGCGTCGTGGGGTAAGAGATTACCAGCCAAGGATGGACCGAGCAGGGTAGCTGTTGGGTGGCCTCTTGATGAAGGCTTTGATCCTCAGCGTCGTGGGGTAAGAGATTACCAGCCAAAGACGGACCGAGCAGGGTAGCTGCTCCGTGGCCTCTTGATGAGGGCTTTGATCCTCGGCGTCGTGGGGTAAGAAATTACCAGCCAAGGATGGACCGAGCAGGGTTGCTGCTCGGTTTTGTGAGGTTCTGTCCGACCTTCCCTAGTGTGTGAACATCGGGAAGAGCGACTGTCGCGGGCGACACGTGTCATGAACGCATGGGGAAGGCGAAGCGTTTTGAAGAGCTGCGTCAGTTTCGCCACGTAGCTGTGCGGTATTGGAGTAATTTGGGTGAATCCCAGGAATCGCGCCCATGCGCGCGCTAATTTAGATCCTTAGGGATTCTGTTTGAGGTTATAAATAGAGATTGTAACGGCAACTCTACAGCGTCGCTTTTTGAGATGACTGGTCCCACATATTCGATCGAAGAGATCATCACCTTCGACGATGTCTTTATGTATGACCAGACCTTGGCTGGGTATAAGCACCGGGATGTGGTTCAGCGCCTCGAGGGTCACGTCGGCCGGCTTCTCCCTCGGCGGTTGCCCCTCCTACAGTTACTGATGTACTCAATTTGGAGGAGGTCCCCGGAGTTGTACACCCCCTTCTCCGAGGAGTTGTTGGACGAGGCGCTCGACAAGGTGCGCTCGATCTATATGCTCGGCCTCCTCATCTCGAAGGCCAGGCGCGACCGATCCTTGGCCCTCATTTTCGAGTGCTTCCAAAAGAGGTACATCGTGAGCCAAGGCACGGAGGGCGAAGCACCGGGTGCTTACGTGGCGTCCCGGGTTCGCGCGCAGCATCGGCAGGAACGGGCTGCAGGGGCTTAGGCCCGGTTGGCGGAAATCTACTGGGAGTATCACCAGGAGTACTTTCTCGATCCCGTTCCCCCTCTGTTGTAAATTTTCTTTTTGATGTAAGGCTGAGGAGTCCACAGTACCTTTTGAATGAATAAAATTCTCCTTTTTGCGATGCCCTATTGTTTCCTTCTTATTATTTAAATAAAAAGATCTTAGAAGAAATTATATCGCTCTTGTGAAAGAAGAAACACACATTCGTAGATATTCTTTTCAGAGGTATAGCTTGAGCTTCTCTGCGTTGTAAGGCCGTGGAAATTTGTGACCATTCGCGTCTTATAAACGATAGGCTTCGCCGGGCAGGACCTCAGAGACGAGGAAAGGACCATCCCATTTTAGGGAAAACTTATGCAGCTTGCCTTGATCGACGAACTCGTTCTGCCTTAGGACTAAATCTCCGGTCTTGAAGAAGCGACGGTTTACTTGTGCGTTGTAGTAACGGGTGGTTTGCTGTTGATAGGCAGTGGCTCTGATCTGAGCTCGGTCCCGTTTCTTTAACGAGATGTCCAGGTTAGTTCGGAGGGCCGAGGTGTTCGCTCCATCGTCAAAGTGCTCGACTCGGTAACTGGGGAGCCCGATCTTCCCTGGGACCATCGCCTTGGTACCGTAGCAGAGGCTGAATGGGGTCTCCCCAGTGGGGGTTTTCTTCGACGTGCGCAGGGCCTATAAGACCCGGGGTAATTCCTCGACCCAACTACCTTGGCGTTATTCTAGGCATGTCCGAAGACCCCGGAGGACGTCTCGGTTAGCGACCGCGGCTTTCCCGTTGCATTGAGAATGTGCGACCGCGGCAAACTTCATGAGGATACGATATTCGCTGCAGAATTCCTTAACATTTTCGTTTTCGAAATTTGTCCCATGGTCGGTGATGATACACCTCGGGATGCCGAACCGGAGTATCACGTTGTTCTGCAGGACCTTGATAGTCGTGGTGGCATCCGGTTTCCTGATGGGAATGGCCTCGATCCATTTCGTGAAGTAGTCCACCGCGACGAGGACGTACTTGTGCTCGCCCGTACCAGTAGAGAACTGGCCTATCATGTCTATTCCCCACTGGGCAAACGGCCACGAGGAGGTTAGGGCGGTTAGCTCGGTAGCCGGAAGGCGAGGTCTGCTTCCATAGAGTTGGCAGCTTTTGCATGTCCTGACGAGCTTCTGGGCGTCCTGATGAATCATCAGCCAGTGGTACCCCTGGAGCAGTGCCTTATGGATTAAGGTGCGGGCCCCTTGGTGCGCGCCGCCGACCCCTTCGTAGATCTCACGGAGGACATAGTCGGCTTCGTGGGGGTCAACGCACTGGAGCAGGGGCTGAGTGAAGGACTTCTTGTAGAGGTTCCTATTGCTCCAGACGAAATGGAGAGCTTTGTCTCGGAGACGGCGGGCATCTCCTCGATCTTCTGGGAGCATACCTTCTCTCAAGAATTCTACGAGGGGCTTTCTCCAGTCCCGGTCTTCTTCTCGGGCTGTGTATACTTGAAGTGGCGTTGCCCTGTCTTCCACACTGGGCCGTGGCAAGACCTCGAAGAGGATGTTCCTCTTGTTGTTGGCCGTGTAAGATGAAGCCAGCTTACTCAAGGCGTCGGACTGGGTGTTTAGCTGTCTGGGGATCTGCTCCACCTGGACTTCGTCGAAGTCTTTTCGTAATTTTCTCACCCCGGCCAGTTACTTCACCATCAGAGGCTCCCGTGCCTCGAATCGGCCGGTCACTTGGCTAACGACTAAGGAGGAGTCACTGCGGATCCGGATTGTTTTCAACCCCAGTCCGAAGGCTATGCACAGTTCGGCCAGCAAGGCCTCGTATTCCGTTGCGTTATGTGATGCTTTAAACCCGAGCTTCAGTGAATACTCCATTTCTGCCTTGTTCGGGCCCCGAATGATGAGGCCGGCACTGCAGCCTTTCTCGGTCGAGGAGCCGTCGACGTAAAGGATCTAGTCAGGGATGAAGTCGGGCTTCCCATCGACCGAGGGTTGAGCTGCGGGGGCCGGCGTGGATTCCGGCTCTTTGCTGAGGATGGTGCACTCGACGATAAAATCGGCCAGGGCTTGTGCCTTGATAGCCTGCCTCAGGCGGTATTTTATGTCGAACTGGGACAACTCCCACCTCCATTTCTCTAAACGACCAAAAAGACTCAGGGGAAGCGAGGATAGCCCTCAAAGGCCACTCGGTAAGAACGAGGATGGTGTGCACCTGGAAATAGTGCCGTAGTTTCCTCGATGCCACGATGAGTGCCAAGACGATCTTCTCTATGGCTGGGTATCTCGTTTCCGCGTCCTTGAAGACATGGCTCACATAGTATACCAGGTTCTGGACTCCCTCGATCTCTCGGACGAGCACCGAGCCGGCAGCTTGGTCAGATACCGCTAGATATAGCTGTTAGTGTATATGCCCTAGAGGCCATTACTGTATCATACTAATATGTATATTACTTAATGGAAGCTTGGGATATTCACCTTGTATTAACAATCTTGCTCAATATAGTAGTATGCTAGTTGGTTTGTTTCTGCTTTAATGTGTACATGTGTTTATTTTAGTATATCACCTATACACATTAGTGGAGCCCTTAGGATCTTTGCTTGATTACCAGCGTTGTGATGGCAGTCACACTCGTGGGGGCTGGGTAATCTATAAGCACATCCTTATGCAGGTCCCTAGTCGTAGGACTATCGAGACAGGGCATCGATACTCCGGAGTAGACTAGCGTATGCGCTTCTCATCCCAGTGTGGGAGACGGCCTGTCCCACAGCCGTCAGTACGTCGTACTTGAGATAGTATGCGGGTGCTCGTTAGGTTACAAGTACACTGGACAGGACTCGTCGGGAACTGTTGGTTGGTACTATACCTATCGTCAGTTATCAGTTCCCAGGTGACATGAGTACAGCGTAGTCCGCTGACTTGACACTGTCACTTCGCCTCGAGTGTGTTCCCACTGTACTTTGATTACTACCCTACCACGGCTCAAAGGAGTCGTACAAACAGGCAGTTCTTGGGTGCAGTCTCGAAGCACTTGGAGGCAGTGACAGTTAGACAGGATTCGTCTCTCCCGGTATTGGGGGTTGACATCGTGCTGTGTCTAGGAGAGCCATTACACGAGTAGTCCCTGGCCAGGGCAAGCGAGATATACTGGTAGGTTTCCAGTGTTATCTCAGGGTGTTCTGGGCTTCACTCCGACACGACTTGTACCGCTATTAGGGGACTGACGTTTTACCGCCCCCTAGGCCTGCCATGCGATGTATCATACGAACAGACCGGACTGTACAGAGACTGTCACATTCAGGCTCAGTAGGAGTTCAGATGGGTTTCACCTCGTCCGTCTTCTTATCGGCATCTACCTGGGGGCCGTTACGCACAGCTAGTGCCGCTTGCGGTCTGTGGTTAAACCCACTGCCAGCGTAGTGTCGAGTCTTTAGAGTCCCACACAGAGAGCTATTCGCCTTTTGGCAAAAGAGTAGAGGTCGCATGGTTTTGCGACAGGTCGCATGGTTTTGCGACAGGGTTCGGTCACATCCGTGCACTTGTGCACGTTCAGTGTCCGGACAGTTAACACTAGCGGGCTTTGGTTTAAGCCAGATCCTAGTGTACGTTTTGGGATTGGTTTTATCTCGTTTGTATTTGTGTTCCCCGGAACGCGGATACGGGTGTGTATGCACAGTTGACAGAGACAGAGGCAGAGGATTCTCATTAGGGTTGCTGACTGTTGACGTTTGTCAAACCCTAATGAGATTAAGACATATGATTAACAATAATATTAATTGAGTATATAGTGACATGGTTAGGGTCGAAAGGTTGACCTAGTTGACTTGTTGACTTTTGTTGACCGGTTGACTAGGTTGGACTTGTTGATAACCATCATGACAATGGCCATCATTTGGTTGCATTGATTTATGCTTGCTTGTTTTGTTCATCATTTGCATTTAATGCAAGAAATGATAGTGTCATTTGTTATGATAATAACCTTTACAATATACTCAATTATCATTACTTGTTATCATGATGCTTTTGGATTATGAGAGGGTGTATAAGAAAAGTGAGGCTCGTTCTTTCATTAGCATTCTCTCTCTTGAGCTCTCTCATTTTTCTCTAGCTCTCACCCTCTTCCTCTTGCTCTCTCTACCTCAAGGGCAAACCATTCTCATGTGTTGAGACTCATTGCCCTAGAGATAAAAAGACACCAAAACAATCCTCTACTCATCCTAGTTCACAAGGTTTAGCAAACCGAGTGAACTAGTTTCTTCAAGTTAAAAGAAGCCGAAGGTAGAAGCTTTCGGGTGGATCCGTCTTCGGCGCGAGAAGACGACGAGGTGAGGCCGTCCGTACACCACACGAGTTGAAGATGAAGGAGTTCAAGAAAGGTATAACCCCCTAACCGAGTAGTTAAACAACTCTTAGTTAGGTTGTTAGATGATAGTTTAATAAAGATCCGGTTTGAGTCCATGTTACCATCTCTAGAAAAATTGTTTTTCATCATTTCCGCAAGCCCGTAAGTACCGGGAGCGGTAGCATGGACTTATAATAGCGATAGCTCGTCCCTTTCAACTGGCCGGGTGAGCAGCGGGGGAGTCGCAAGGTGCCTCTTTAATTGCTCAAAGGCGGCCTGACATTCCTCCGACCACTCGAACCTTGGTATGTTCCTTAGAGCTTTGAAGAATGGGAGGCACTTCTCCCCAGACCTCGACATGAAACGACTCAGAGCGGCTACCCACCCTGTCAGCCGCAAGATTTCGACGTTAGTCTTGGGCGCGGCCATGTTAAGGATGAGGCTGATTTTCTCCGGGTTAGCTTCGATTCTCCAGTTGGTGACCATGAAGACGAAGAACTTTCCACCGGTGACCCTGAATTCGCACTTGGCTGGGTTCAGTTTCATCTTGTATTTGCGGAGGACGTCAAAGGCCTCGCCCAGATTCTTGGCGTGCTTGTCCGATGAGACCGATTTGATGAGCATGTCGTCGACGTAAAACTTCCATGTTCTTGCCGATCTGCGGCTTGAACATGCGATTGACCAAGCGTTGGTACGTAGCTCCGGCGTTTTTGAGGCCGAAAGGCATCACCTTATAGTAGTATACCCTCGGTCCGTTGTGAATGCGGTGAGATCCTTGTCTGCCGGATTCATACGGATCTGGTTGTAGCCGGAGAAGGCATCCATGAAGCTAAGTAGCTCATGGCATGCCTAGCTGTCGACGAGCTGATCTATCTGAGGGAGGGGATAGTTGTCTTTCGGGAAGGCCTAGTTGAGGTCGGTGAAGTCGACGCACATGCGCCACTTCCCGCTTGACTTTTTAACCATGACTACGTTCGCCAACCATTCCGAGTAAGGCACACTCCGAATGAAGTTGGCGGCGAGGAGCCTGTCTACCTCGTCTTCGATCGCCTTTTGCTTGATCGGGGCGAAGCGTCGTTTTTTCTGCCGGACGGGTCGGACCGTAGGGTCCACCCCGAGCTTGTGAGATATGATTTTGGGGTCGATCCCAGGCATGTCGGCAGACGCCCAGGCGAACACGTCAGAGTTGTTTCTAAGGAAGTGAACTAGGTCGTCTCGCTGAGTCCCTATCAAAAGCGAACCAATCTGAACGGTTCGCTCGTCGTCCCCTTCTACGAGGGGGACCTCTGTTAGTGGCTCCACCGGGGTCCCTCGGACCTCTTTTTGCTCGTCTCGAGTGTCCAGAGAACTCTTGATATCACCCTCGCCCTCAACGTCATTGTTTGGCCGCACAGACGTAGATGTTGCAGTGAAGCAAACCTTTGTGGTTCGTTGGTCCCCGTAGGCCCGACTTATCCCGCCTTGGTCGAGCGGGAATTTCATCGCTAGGTGGTAGGTCGATATCTGGGCCCGGAGGGAGTTCAGTGTCGGGCGACCGAAGAGGACGTTGTAGGACGATGGGATTCTCGCGACGATAAACTCCACAGGCACAGTGCGCGTACGGCCCGCCCCCCAATGTTAAATTGGCGAGTGATTACCCTTTCCGCCGGGATGAAGTAGTTAGTGAACCCTGATAGGACGTGGGCGATCGGCCTTAGGTCTGACGGGGTGAATCCCATACACAAAAAGCAGTCATAAAAGAGAATGTCCGCCGAGATTCCCGAATCGACCAGTATCTTCTGCACTTCGTAGCGGTGGACCACGTTGGGGTCAAAATTTGCACCCCGGTTGACCAAGTCAAAGTCAAGGTCAACCCCAAGCCAGGTGGGCCTAAGCCCAGGTCAAGCAGGCACATGCCCAAGTCGAGCCCGCGGCCAGCCCCCCATGCCAAAATGAAATCATGTAATAAATAATTTTTATGTAATTTTTTTATGCATGAATGTAAGCAAAATGGGCATAAAGCCTAATTTTTGTAAAGCTCATGGCTTATGTGCAAAAAGAAATGGCACATGAGCCATGAGATGGGCAAAATGCCATTTTGTAAAGCCCAAGGGGCTATATGTAAATATGTAAGCCTATATAAAGCAACATGATGAAAATATCTAAGATATTTTTCATTCCTCTCAAAAAAATTAGGGCCTGTGCCTCTTTCTCCTTCCTCAAGGTTCTAAAACCTTCTTCTTTCTTTTGAATTAAATCAAGAGTTTTACTTTTCTTTTTCCAAAACTAAATAGTTTTTCAACACAAAACCCACAAAGTGGAGCTTGGATCTTCAATCAGATCTTAAAAAGGTTAGATTTTTAAAATCTCACCCCCTTGTTATCCAAGAGCCGGCCAACAAAAGAGGAAGAAAGAGACCCATCTCCAAAGACCCCACTTTGGGGAAGATCCAAGGCTCCAGGGGGAGAAGTCCCCTTCACCAGCTTCAAAATATCCTAGGAGTTTAACTCCTCATATATATATATATATATATAGAGAGAGAGAGAGAGAGAGACACACACACACACACACACACAATAATAAGTGTTCCTTTCTGGGAGTACAACTCCCATTGCAGGGACCAAGTGCCTTTTCCCATGTGAGGCGCTAGCGCCCAAAGCGCTAGCGTCCGAGCGCCCACGTACCTGGCGCGTGAGGCGCTAGCGCCCAAAGTGCTCGCACCCTGACGCTCAAAGCGCTAGCACCCAAAACGCTAGCGCCCGAACGTCCTGGCGCTCAAAGCGCTCACGCCCAAAGCGCTAGCGCCCTGGCGCTTTCTCCCACGCATCCTCTGGATTCTCTTTCCCTTATATATATATATATATATATATATATATATATATATATATAAACACTCACTTACACACATACTCCATACTAAAAACAACTCCCCCGTTAGAAAAAATTTCTAACGGGGCCCTGCCCCGCACCCCGCAAGGGGGCTGCTATCCTCCTTGACCCCCAACCCGCTATCCGGGTAGCGGGACCCCCGTAAAAACTCTGCGGGGTCCCCCTACATATCCAAAACCCCTTCAAAATACAACAATGCACAATTGAGTTCGCATGACCTGTTTGACCCGTCAATCGGAGATTCTCTCGCTCCAAAAGCGAGGGGTAATTAACGGCAGCTTAGTCCGCGGCTGCCGGAGATTCGGATCCCCACAATCAATAAACCCCAGCCTACCCTAGACAGGGAGAATCTGTAATGCGCCTGAAAAGCGCGTGCGTATTCCCATCTCAATGGGGTAACGAAAAACACCCTACAGACCCGAGCTGTGATCACCAGCGGGTCGTTGTGAGGCAGGGATATACCATGGAGGTTCTCGTCGGAAAAGATGATCGGCTCGGCTGCTTTGGCCTTGTAACACCCGAGCCCAATAATACTATTGAGTTACATCGACGATTCATCAATTGGTTTCAAAGACTATAGAGTAGAAACCTGATAGGACAGTTTGGACACCATTGCACAGTACCCTGCTTGTTATTTCTTGTTACTGCTTTATTCATGTTCATACCTGCATTGCTTATTACCATGTTTATACTGTATACTTGATATCATGACGCGCTGACGTCTGGGTTTTGCATGGCCCAGATTCCGTACCTTTGTCGTCGACCGAGCAGGAGTACTTCAGCCAGCAGGCTGAACAGTGAGTCCTTAGGGTTAGTTTATTTATTGCTTTTCATTTCCAGATGTGAGCCCGCATTATGGGACGTACTGTTTATTCATTGTATTGGATCATTAGCTTCCGCACTTATTGTTTATTGATTCTTGTTATTATGGATTTGGACATGTATTAGATTAGTTTATTATCTTGTTCTTGATATCCTTACAACCGTAATGTGACTGTGGATGGATACTTCCTACCCACAGGTAGCTTGTTTGGACACCAAATCTGGTCCTAGTAACCTTCGTTCACCAACATCATCCCAACAAACAGGTGAACGGCACTTACGACCATACAGTGCTTCAAACGGGGCCATCTGAATAGTTGCTTGGAAGCTGTTGTTGTACGAAAACTCCACCAGGTGTAGATGATCTTCCCAAGAACCTTTGAAGTCCAACATGCAAGCCCTCAACATATCTTCAAGGGTCTGGATCGTTCTCTCTGATTGTCCATCAGTTTGAGGATGATAAGCCGTGCTAAACTTCAATCGAGTCCCCAAACTTTCTTGTAAGCTCCTCCAAAAGTCAGGTCCTCCCGAACGGTCAACTCCGAATGATCCAAGACATGAGTCTCATCACGAACATACCTCCGTAGTTGAGACACATGAAACACGTCGTGAACTCCTGCTAATGACGGCGGTAACGCCAACCGGTACGATACCTCTCCAACACGCTCCAAAATCTCGAAGGGTCCGACGAATCGAGGACTAAGCTTTCCCCGACTGCCAAAGCGAATCACCCCTCTAGTCGGTGATATCTTCAGGAATACCAAATCACCCACGGCGAACTCTAGAGGTCTTCTGGACGTGTCGGCCCAACTTTTCTTTAGATTAGTTTATTATCTTGTTCTTGATATCCTTACAACCGTAATGTGACTGTGGATGGATACTTCCTACCCACAGGTAGCATGGTTGGCTATGTCACGTTCCCAATCTTGCGTACTCTGGGAAGCGGGGCGTGACAGGCCTTCTT
Source organism: Agapanthus africanus (assembly GCA_030015575.1). Taxonomy (NCBI): domain Eukaryota; kingdom Viridiplantae; phylum Streptophyta; class Magnoliopsida; order Asparagales; family Amaryllidaceae; genus Agapanthus; species Agapanthus africanus. The sequence goes on along the minus strand of JASDDO010000019.1, from coordinate 815,204,904 downwards.
CCTCGGGTGGCCGCCAGTCCCCCCGATCGGTGAGGGACGCTGAGTCTCGTCGGTTCCCGTCGTACCCCCTGCTGACACGACCATGATTTGGCCGATTGTCAACTCGCCGGGAGGGGGATGGAGATCTTGCTCACGGTCGGCCTGCCTCTTGTCTCCCAAGTACGCTGCCAGGTGCCCCGAGCGGATTAACTCCTCTATGTAGTCTCGGTGCTGCTTACAGTTCTCGGTGGAGTGGCCCTGCAACCTGTGGAAACCGCAAGGGGCCCCGGGTGCGCTTTGCCGCCCTATTCGAGACTGGGGGGAGTTTGAAGAACCTCTCGCCCTTAGCCTCCTCCAACAGTACCGTCTAGGAGACGTTGAGCTGAATGTACTGCTGAAATTTCGAGGAGTAGGGCTTGGGCCGCTCAATCTTCATCTTCTCCTCCCTGGCCCTTTTCTTCTGATCGGTTTGCTATGTCCGGGGGAGATTTGCGTTTACCTCGGACTCGAGCTGGATCTCACGTTCGGTCCAGGCCTTTACCTAGGCCATGGTCCTAGGTTGCGCTAATGCAAAAAAGCATAGCCAGTACTTATGCCTAAGACCCGACCTAATGGCCATAATGACCGTCTCGTCCCGGTGTTGGAACCTCAAGAAGGGAGTTGTAGAAGTGGGTGACGTATCCTTTGAAGAATTCTTTTTCCCCGCTCTTTATGGTGAAGAGATGGTCAAAGGTTTGCTTCTGCCGTCTGTTCCCGACGAAGTGGCCGAGAAATTGGGTGGCCAGCTCATCGAAGTTAGAGATTGAGTGTGGTGCAAGTCATCGGAACCAGTCTCGTCCAGAGCGGATGAAAGTGGCAGGGAAAGCGCGACATTGAGCGGCGTCGGAACAGTCCTGGAAACTCATCCCGGCTGTGAACGAGTCCAAATGGTCCTTCGGGTTGGACTTCCCGTCGAAGAGTGAGACTTTCGGGGGCTTGTTCCGGGAGGAGACATGGACGGCGAGTAACTCTTTGGTGAAGCGGTTCGTGAGCGTGTCGGCGACATATTTAGCCCCGTCGCTTGAAGGACGATTTTCTCGATGCATGCCTTCGATCTTCTTTTCGAGGGCGTCGAGTCGGTCATGGTATACCGATGATTCGGCACATTCTGATTTTTGGCCTCTGCTGCCGGAGACCTGCGCCTGGCCACGACCCTGGTTTCATTCGATGAGGTCCCTTAGGTCCCCTGGTGAGGTCGTCTTCGAGCTGCCGTGGCGAGTCCCGTCCGCGCGGCCCCGTCGAGGGAGGGGGTGCCGGTCATGCCTGGGCACAGGCGAGCTAACCGATGTAAGTTTACGTTACCCATCCCGGTACTTACGGGGAGGCGGAACAGGTAAAAAACAAATTTTTAACACAAGGTAACATAGACTAAAACTTGAGGATCTTTGCCAAACCATTGCTAACAAACTACATGAGGTTCTATCTACTATGCAAGGAGATTATACCTCATGCTACTAGTCCTTCGGGTCTTCTCCGCTATCCTCCTCGTCTCCGTAGGCTCCATGGGTCGATCCGGATCTTGGTCACCTCCGCGGCCTTCTTGAGTCGAAGACGATCCATCCGAGAGTCTATAGTCCGAGCTCCACCTCAAGCCGAGGTAACTAGGGCAACAAGTTTGCTACTCTTGATGTCCTAGGTGATGTAGAGGAAGAAGATGGATTTGTTTGTCTATTTGGATCCTTATTTTCTCAGCACATGAAAGCTAAAGGATTTTGTAGTGAGGAGGAAGATGAAGCAACCATGTGAGCTCTCTTTTTGATGAGAGAGAATGAGCAAGAGATAATGATGCATAAGAAAAACCATTTACTAATCTCTTATCATGATAAAGTGTGATGGCTACTTGATTTGATCCTTATCATCTCAAGAATAAATCCAAAAGAATAAGAAGGATCTAGTGCTCTCAAGAAATGTCCAAGTCAACAATGGTCAACTAGGTCAAATGGTCAACATGGTCAAATGGTCAAAGCAATTAGCCATAACACAATTATCATCAAAAAAGATTAGTAAATATTTTCCTCACCTCATAATGGTTTTGACCGAATCAACGGTCAGAACCCCAATGAGGCACCTCCTTCTTTGCTCCTCACAATCGTGCATACACACCCGCATTCGCATTCCGTAGAACGCGAATACACAGAAGATAAAACTAATCCATCTATACAACACTAGAATCCGGCTTAAACCAAAACCCACTAGTATCGTCTGCCCGAACATTATACGCGCACAAGTGCACGTAAGTGATCGTAGCCTTGCCGTAAAACCATACGGCCTCTACACCTTTTGCCCAGTGCAGGGAAACTCTCCGTGTGGAACTCTAAAGACTCGACACTACGCTGGCAGTGGGTTTAACCATAGACCGCAAGCGGCACTAGCTGTATGTAACGGTCCCCAGGTAGATGTCGATAAGAAGGCCGATGAGGTAAACCCATCCGAACTCCTACTGAGTTTGAATGTGACAATCTCCGTACAGTCCGGTCTGTTCTTCTAAGAGTATCGCATGTCGGGCCTAGGGGGCGGTAAACGTCAGTCCCCTAATAGTGGTACAAGTCGTGTCGGAGTATATCCCAGAACACCCTGAGAAAAGACTGGAAACACTACCAATAAATCTCGCTTGCCCTGGTCAGAGACTTTGTGTAATGGCTCTCCTAGACACAGCGCGATATCAACCCCCAATACCGGGAGAGACGAATCCTGTCTAACCGCTACTGCCTCCAAGTAGTTCGGGACTGCACCCAACTACTACCTGTTTGCACGACTCCTTTGAGCCGTGGTAGGGTAGTAATCAAAGTACAGTGGGAATACACTCGAGGCGAAGTAGCAGTGTCAAGTCGACGGACTAAGCTGTACTCATGTCACCTGGGAACTGTTATCTGACGATAGGTATAGTACCAACCAACAGTTCCCGACGAGTCCTGTCCAGTGTACTCGTAACCTAATGAGCACATACATACTATCTTCAGTACGACGTACTAATGGCTGTGGGACAAACCATCTCCCCTGCTGGGATGAGAAGCGTATACGCTAGTCTACTCCGGAGTATCGATGCTTTGTCTCGATAATCCTACGACTAGGGACCTGTATAAGGATGTGCTTGTAGATTACCCAGCCCTCACAAGTGTGACTGCCATCACAACGCTGGTAATCAAGCAAAGATCCTAAGGGCTCCACTAATATGTACAAGCGATATGCTAAAAGAAACGCATGCCCATATTGAAGTAGAAACAAACCAAATAGCATACTACTATTTTGAGCAAGACTATCTATACAACTGCGAATATCCCAAGCTTCCATTAAGTAATATACAAACTAGTATGATACAGTAATGGCCTCTAGGGTATATACACTAACAACCGATACCTCCTCAGGAGGGACATGGGTGTGATGGGCCTCGAGGCAAGGCGCTCTGGCGAAAGATTTCGGCGTTGAGCTGTGCGGCGCCCAGCGGGTCATTGAATATGTCGGCCCGGGGGATCTACGGCCGCCGGAGACAGCAAGGTGGTGTCCAGTCGTGCCAACGCGGGCATAGTCTTCTCTCTCTCTATAGGGGTCCCGGTTCTGAGGTGGGGGAGCGTCGACCTCGGGTGCTTTCCCGGCCGTTTGGACACGGACGAGTGCATCCACGACGGACGCGAGCTGATCTATTCGAGCGGATAGGGCGTGAAAGGCGTTCGGGGGAGGAAGGGATTCTCCCTCGTCTCCACTGCGGGGAGGGCAACGGCTGGTGCTTGGATCGTCGCGGTGACCGCTCGCCATGAAGTTGAGATCAGAAGGTGAACTTTAGTTGAGTGGAACGAGCGTTCCCACAGACGGCGCCAACTGATGGATCTCTGGATCTTCTTCAGATGTTACCTTCCGTTGATCTGCAGCGAGCACTGGTGGATGGCTGAGATTGAGTTGGAGGGTTGCTTCCTGAAACGTGTGGATCTCAATAGGTTTTATGTGGTTGAGGCCGAGGTGCCTGCAAGGAAGTCCCGGGTTGGTTGTGTCACTGAGGACCCTCCGACGATCAAGTTATACGGGGTATTTTAGCAGAGTAACGGTCTATTGGGGTCAAATTCGCTTACCTGAGTCGTATGGGAGAGGGGTTTGTATAGTGGCAGATATGGGCAGGCGGGCGCGAGGTTCACGCTGGCCGTTACGCTCCTGGCGTTACGCCTGCGTGATAGGAGGGATTCCCCATTAATGACGAGATATACTCATTAATGGGGGATCGTGATGGTGTGGAACGCGGGATCATGGGTGGCGGATATCTCACGCCTGGCGAGATTCGCGGAGCCGTGGCGGAGGCGCTTGTGATCGGTGCTGTGGGTCGCTCGTTGAGACCGAGGAAGATAAGCTTGGCGGGAGGCACGGAAACGAGCGGGAGGCCGAGGCATCTTGGTTCCGTGATAGCTCGGCGGCGAGCTGGGGTTGGTCTGGTAGGCCACCGAAGGTCGGTAACATCCACGGGTCGCAGGCCCGGGTATACTTCCAACGTACCGTTCTTGATTCTTTCTTGTAAGCTTTGAGACACGTCATCTGCGTGTCATGAACTGGGGAATCACCAGTATTGAGCCTCATCACGTATATAAGCCTTTCAGCATTTATTAATTTCTATATATTTCGTGTAACAATCGCATTCTCTAACCTTTACGTGCATCACGTGCATCGCACGTGCTAAGAAATCTAGCGCCAATAAGTTAATTAGGCGTAGAAATATCACAGTACCCGGTCCATGCCTCAGCCTATGCCGCGTGGCCTACCGAAAAGAATGCCAGCCGTACACGTGTCCTCCTCTGTCAGCGCATACCCCGAGCGCGCCGACGGCAGCGCACGGAGATCATCTCCAGTGATTTTGTACACGTCCCTGTTTCACTCCAACGCTCACACACCAAACTCCACTACAAAAACGCCACGTGTTGTAACCGCCTTGGAATATGCCACGTGTCGCCAAATCACTGAAAGATATCGGTGTTTCGTGGGATGAGGTGAGGGAAACAACAGAAGAGTAATGTCTGCATTCAAATGACACGAAGAGATGTGTCTCCTTCCTTGAGACACCAAATAAAGGAACCCTTTATTTATCCTTCGTTTTCCCACATAAAATGACTTTGTTAATATCACATGGTACACCATCAATAAATTACATTAGATATTTTTTTTTTTCAAAGGCTGTTCATATTTATATATGAAGTTATGAGAAACATAGTCTTATATTTTTTTCATCGGTTTATTTATTAAATACCATGTTCTCGATTCCTCACGATCAATTAAAAATTAGAAGTCCGGTACGCTAAACAATGACCGCGATACTAGTTACTCTCTTGAACACTGATTAAGAAATATATAATTTTTCGAAGATCTAAAATATAATTAATGTGAGTTCTCGATTTGCCTTTATGATGGTCTTCAGTAATTCTTTTGAAACTCGAATAAGCATTAATGTTTAGGGATAGTTTTGATACCTCACAAATTTAAAGTGCTTTAATCTTAGAAGAGTGGAGTAAAACATCTAATTTGGAATTTTAAAAGAACATGTGATTTGATTAGATAATAAAGTGTTAACCGGAAAAAATAGTATTCCGAATTTCTTTTCATAATTTTAATTCAAAATGTCGCATTAATCAAGAAAAGATTGATTTAACATGGCACGCAGTCAAAAAAAAAAAAAAGAAGATTCATAAAGCTTGCTTTTAAAGCCATCTTTTATTTTGATTGGGTGTGTGTGTGTGGAATGCATGCCTAGCCACTACATGATGAAGATACCCTATTAATTAATTAAAATTTAATTACCTTTAGGTAGATTTTTCAGTGATAAATAAATGATCCATATTTATCATCACTGTTGGCCTTAAGGACACCAGGGGAAAGCAATGATACCTCTACTAAAGTTTAGGGAGCTGGCCATGTCCATTAATTTATGGTGGCAATAAAGGAGAGTTATCAGGAGATGTGATGATATTGATACCCCATTCATTGAATATTTAATAGGGGGGTGTTTGTCTTTAACCTTGGGTCACGATGATACTACACTGTGTATTTATTCTTATTGTGGTGAATGCATGGTGATCATAGTCGATGATACAGTTCTCCCTCCGTTTTCACACCGTTTTCACATGTATGTCATTTTTTGACGTTACACTCATTTTAAGGAATCCTTGGAATATTGTGGGATAATAATATCATGATGGCAATAGTACTTAGTTGCCATAATTATTGCCCATAATTATTTCCCTTGTCTTTTCTTTTTTGGCGCTCTCTCTCTCTTAAATGTTTCAATTAGGACCAGCTCTAAAATGAAACATAAATTAATATTTAGTGCAAACTGCATATGAAGTTTTCAATTTGGAGCCAAATTGAAATAAACAACCCTCTTTCAAATATTACAGTTTGTCTTGACTCCAAAATGAAACATAAATTAAAATATAAATTGGAATTCAAGTTTTTAAATTGGAGCCGAAATCTTTAGGATTTAAATCGAAAGGCAAATGTGAACTTTTTCTTCCGTCTTCACCAAACTCTCATTTCCTTCTACAGTGCTAGCCATTTTTATTTTTATTTTTCCTTAAATAACAATGAACAGATACCATTTCATTTCATGGTGGTATAAGGAGAAAATGTAGATGTAAATAAATTAGAAATTATTGGAAAATGGAAGCAACATGTTCCAAAGCTTGACTTCATTGATGTTTGATATGGGCATATATTTTGACACTACAATAAATAGACACCTATTTCGTCGGGTGACACCAAATAGCCACGAAGGAACGCCGACGTAATAGCTTGTGTCGCAATAGCTTATTTCGACAGCTAAAGTTCCTCGCAATAATCTAAACTATTTCGACGGCTAATTCTGGTCGAAATAGTTTTTTCTTGACGGGTAATTTCTGTCGAAACATATAAGTTTTTTAAGTTCAAAAAATTGTTTCAGGAATCATTTAAAAATTCTTTTCTATATTTCGACGGGAAATTGATGTCAAAATAAGTCTATTTCGATGGACCAGTTTCGTCGAAATAGTAGATTTCGACGAAAATTTATCGTCGAAATAGAGTGGATTACAGTAAAAAAGATTAAAACAGTCAAGAAAATCTCCAATCCAATCTATTTCAATTTAATATCGATTCCATTCCACTCAAATAATGATTCTAATACAAATTCCATTCCATTCAAATATCGATTATCCAAATACGATTATAATACATACTATGCGTTCCTTTACAATCTTAACATCATAAATTTACGAAAGTGGAAGATAAAAAATCAACGGAGGATAAAAGGTGGGAGAGTCGATCACGAAAGAGACGCTCATGGATTTTCAGGATAAAGCCCCTACGATTAAAAGTTTAAAATATATGAATTAGTATAGATATTTTATGTTAATCAAATGTGTGCGCATGCACTTGTTTGTGTGCGTGTGTGTATGTATGCTTATGTGCGCGCACGCTTGTTTGTTTGTTTGTGTGTATGCTTGCGCGCGCGCGCGCCTGTTTGTGTCTGTGTGTGTACACGCGCGCATGTGTGTATGCATGTGTGTGTATGCATGTGACATGTGATATGTATGCATTTGTGTGTATGTGACATATGATATGTATGCATGTGTGTGTGTGTGATTGTGCGTGTATGTATGCATGTGTGTGTGTGTATACATATGTGTATGTGATATGTGCATATGTATGCATGTGTGTGTATGTGACATGTGATATGTATGCATGTTTGTGTGTGTGATATGTCCGTATGTATGCATGTGTGTGTATGCTTGTGCGTGTATGTGTGTGTATGTATGATTATGTGTGTTTATGATATGTGCGTATGTGTGTATATATGTAAGGGTTATCAAACTTACCGGAGGTATGGGCCTCCCAGCCAGGACGTACACGTCGATAAGATTAAGCCTCCGCTCGAGATTCCAGCCAGCAAATAGATTGGCAGCGGGAGAGGGAGCAGCAGCGGGAGCGGGAGCGGCAGTCGATCGGCATGAGGAACCGTCGGATTCCGGCGTTCGCTCCTGAGGCGATCCATGAAACACAGGGGTCCTGGTCCTATAGGCCCTGTTCTGTATTAGCATCTCCAAAGGCGATTCATCAGCCGACAGAAACCTAGGAGGTGAATGCCCGGTCGGTTAGAAAGAAGTGTTATACTGACGCGGAGTGATCTTGAAGGACACGTACTGTACTCTACCATGACGATCCGGCCTAAACGCCGTGAAAGCCCTATTTACGATCAATGTTCTCTGTGCGTCATCAACCGGGTGTCCTGTTCTGCCTCCATCGCCTGGATCAACCGATCTATTTCAGCCGCCATCGCCGCCTGTTTGCAAAAAAATGTATTACTGCCATTGTAAAAGCTACACAATAATTAATCTGAAATAATTAAGAAGCTTGGCATATGTAGAGTCTTACATATATCTCATGTGCCTCAATCGATGCAGGCGTGCCGTCGTCCCGTACAAATTGAGCCCGGTAGATTTCGATACGATCAAGGGACTCTCCACCATGACTTTCTTCTTGCATATAACATTTAGAAAGTTCATACATAAATTTCTAAGATAATTTTAACATATTAATATTAAATACGATACTTACGTGTTCGATGGTAACCTGCTGGGAACTCTTACTTCCACCCCTATAAATATCATGCAGCTGAGCGCAAGATACTTTTCCCCACTCGCTCTTCTCTTGCAATTATATCAAATATTGTTTACTGAGTTGTTATAAAATAATAAAAAGGTATTGTCAAAGACATACCCTAAACTCTCCGGACAAGAAATGATCGACCAAGGCGTGCCAGTATTCGTCGGACCAATCTGGATCCGGCTTAATCGAATACATCTCATCTGGTGAAGCACAGTTTTCAAGCTTTCTAAAAATTTTGTTCTTATGGCCTCTCCAATTCTTCGCCATATGACTACATATCTTATCATAAACCGTACGTTCATCGCAAACCCCTTGGGGCCCTCTACGCCAACCCACCGGAATTCGAACCGAGCCTGCGAAATGGGATAATTCTTTATTGTCTGGGTATTTTATAGTAATTTAGTAAATGTGTATGTATATGTGTGTGTTTGTGATATACGCGTATGTGTGTGTACATGTGTGCATATTAAAAAGTGCAGTATTAAATTGTATAAAGAAATCTAACCATCATCTCCCATATAGCGACTTGTTTCTTTAGCCCTAACGCTTTACTGTCCCAATCTAGGACCTCCCACTCGTCATCTTCGTCTTTCAACAAATGAGTCATGCGGTTCTCACTGTTCACTATCAGCGACGTCATTTTTTTCACTTCTTTACTGGCTTTTATCACAATGTCCTCTGTGAACGCAAGATATACAATCAGCTTTCCAGGAGCATGTGGCATCCTCCTCCATATATCACTGGCCTGTGTAGGACCTCTTCCAGTCCGTTTCTTTTTCTGAGAGGACTGCCCCTCGTCCCCGGTAGAATGATCGGTTCTGCTATCTGAACCTGACATATTTAAAACAACTTTACGGAATATAGTTTAATATGTTAGATAAAAAAAATAATTGTGAAAATTATTGCTGAAAAGAATATCATACATGAGCAATAAATGGTGGAAATAATATGCAGAGAAAAAAACGAAATGCGGAAATAATATAAATTAACTTGAAAATCCATGTACATTAGAATTCGAAACTGTAGGAGATAATATGCGGAAATAATATGCGGAAAAAATAAAATGTATGAAATAATATGCGGAAAGAAAGATGCAATAAATTGTAAGTTTCACATTATTTAAGTTATGAGTATCATACAAGAGTGAGTTAATATATCAAGATATTTAAAATCTTAATTAGACTTCTGATTTTACAACCGCCGATGGCATATCAGAGACTATTTCCGGCTCTATGTCTGTTCTTGATAAACCGCTCTTGAATTCGATGGGAATAACATCATCTTGTATAACCGGGATTGTAGGAAAACTAATCTCGCTTACATCACTTTCACCCATATTGTAATAGTCTTGTGGATTCGTCATAACAGCAACATCCCACTGGGCATTCCTAGGGTCTGCGACATAAAATTATTGACGGACTTAGTTGGCGAGAATATAAGGCTCTTCACCAAAAGCGACTTTCGATGAATTGAGTAAAAGTAGACCATTGTCAAGTTTGAACCCAGTATGTTCATGATGGACATGGTACCATAGACACTTGAACATGACAACCGTCTGTTCATGATAACGCATCCGAATTATTTTTTTAAGCACCCCGTAATAGTCCAATTTTCCCGTGGTTGGATTTGAATCTCTAGAAGATGAATATCCAGTAACGGTGGATGTGACAAAGACGCCGCAATTCTAAAATTTTTTATTTTGATCTCTTTTTCGGGTGTGAAATCTTAATCCGTTAACAACGTAACCGGAGAGATACTCGGCTTGTTCATCTAGACCATATGCTAGCGCTTTTATATCTTCTGAAATATGTCTATCATTGGGTTTTCTATCAACCTATTAGGATAAAATGGATTAGTTATATGTGTGTGTATCAATATGAGTTGTAGTTTAGTTTTTATAATTTACAACTTACACGTGCTTTCAACCAAGAGGGAAAGTGTTTATGTCGCTCTTTATCGATATCCCATTATCGAGTTCGTTTAGTAGGTGGACGGTATTGAGCATTCCAAACGCTGTATATATCGCAAATAAATATTTAATTTTGACTTGAAGATATTCTATAATTATGTTAAGAAAAAAGTAATAAATACTTACCCAATAAAACTGTTCACATCTGAACAGTTAAATAAAACGTAATGGTGAATCATGCCGAGCTACTCAGATGTAGTATGATCCGACTTCACTTTACCCAGTTCCTTTCCTTGGGCCCGGAAGACGGATATTACAGGTCTATTGTCAACCATGTACTCATTACATCTCGGCCTATTAAATGCAGTCTCGATACTCTCTAGATACATAAAACAGAACGTCATATATTTCTCCACGAGAAACTCTTCAGCGATCGACCTTTCAGACCGACTCCTGTTACAGATGTACCGTTTTATTTTTTACATGAACCCGACGGAAGCAAACAAATTTAATTCGTTTTATTATAAATATTCGATTTATTATGAACAATAAAGAGTTGTTATATACGTTTTACCTCTCGAACGGATACATCCACCGATAATTCACGGGACCACCTAAACGTGCCTCTTGAGTAAGGTGAACCGTGGGATGCAACATTACGGTGAAAATAGAAGGCGGAAACAACATCTCCATTCTACAAAGTATGCGAGGTATTTTATTCTCCAGGTTCTAAAATCGTTTACCGAGTAATATTTGGAGCACAACTCTTGAAGAAATGACACAAATCAGTCACAACTGATACAACGTCGTTATCTGGTAACGCCCTAACAGCAATGGGAAGCAATTGCTGCATGTTCATATGGCAGTCGTGACTTTTCAGGCCGACGAGAGTTTTCTTTTTCAAATTTACGCATTTACTATTGTTCACAGAATATGCATCCGATACCCTTACTCGTTTAAGTACCTTAAGAAAACTCTGCTTCTTATTATCGGATATCGTGTGTTTTGCTGGTGGAATAGCCCATTTACTATTCTCTTTCGGAGTTGGATGCAATTTTGACCGCAAATTCTTTGCAGCAAACCATTGTCGTATCGCTAATGTGTCTCTGTTCTTGAATTTGGTATTCAACAGGATACCCAGCAAGAGCTCACAGATATTCTTCTCGATGTGCATGACGTCCAAGTTATGGCGAAGATTAAGAAACGCCAATACGACAAATCATAAAATATAGATCTCTTTCTCCAGTTATTTGATATCTCATTCGGAATAGTATGCTTATGTTTCTTACCAAAAACAACATTGATGTGCTCTACGTCCACAAATGCCTTTATCCCATTTGGCTCAGGAGGAGGGGGTCGATTCTCATACTCACCATTGAACTTGATTCCATTGCATCGATAAGGATGATCAATATTTAGCCAACAACGATGTCCAGTGTAACAGAAAATACGATTTACTGGCATTTCACAGACGGTATTCTTTTGACAACAGGGGCAAGCACGATGACCTTTCGTACTCTATCCCGACAACATGGCATATGCCGGGAAATTGTTTATTGTCCAAAGTAACGTCGTACACAATATGAATCTCTCCTTTCTGTGGACATCATAAGCAACGATGCCGATCTCCCACAGCTCATTCAACTCATCGATCAACGGCTTCAAATAAATATCGATATCAATACCAGGAGAGTTGCTTCAAGGGATCAAAAGACACATTTAGATGTAAGATTGTTTTATACTCATCCACGGCGGGAGGTTATAAACCACTAGTGTAACGGGCCATACATTGTGAGATACACCTCCTTTAAACGGTTCCAATCCATCAGCCGATAATCCAAGTCTCACATTACGAGCTTTCGCCGCGAACGCAGGAAATTGAGCGTTAAATCTTTGCCACTCTTCACCATCAGCGGGATGCCGTAAGACTCCATCCTTCCTGCGATCATCTGCATGCCATGTCATATGTTCGGCAGTTTTAGACGACAGAAATAATCTCTGTAGTCTTTTCTTAAAAGAAAAAAGCGCAACACATTCACAGAAATTTTCGGAATTGACTCCTCGCCCCTTGGCGGCCTTTTAGGTAATATCCACTTCAATTCCCCATAAGTTCTACACTTATTTAAGTTCCTATCATCATCTATCGTGAAAAACATGCAGCCATTTAGATATGCATTGAGTTTTTTATAACTGAAACCGATATCAGCAATAATCTTCTTCACCTCTTGACGATTTGCAGAGAGATCGGGATTCGGGTAAGCCTCCTTCTCTATCTTTAGAAAGTCATCGACCGACTTGTTGCTCCATAAACCTTTGCATTTAAGATGAAACATGCGAACCATCCAATCCAACTTCGTCATTGTCGCACTCTCGTGAAGAGCTTTCTTAGCATCCTCCATATACTTAATAAAACTAGCAGATTCGGAATCTGGAACCGCATCATCCGTAGGGGTATCATTGTTCATGCCATCATATAACTCGTCCATCATATGATTTAAACCGGTGGTTGATGGGGTTCTTATAGGTGGTGGTAATAGATGATGTACACCGATTCTATAGTCCGCGACTTCTCCATGCAACTGCCAGATAGTGTAACATTCATAGAATCCGTAAGCAAGTATATGCAGTCGAACTGCCCCTCGACTATCACTTCTACCATTACAACATTTTCTACAGGGACAGGGGATCCAACTACCACTCACTCTTGACGAGAATTGCAAAAACTCTTTTACACCGATTTAAAATTTAGAGCCAACCTTGTTCTTATTTATCCAAGTCTTATTCTTTCTTGTCCGATACGTAAAATCTAATACATTTCACAATTAATTATTATATCATAACAAACATTTTAAAATCATACACGATATTAACAATTCTAACCCGCGGTGAGAAAGTTAAGAACGAGATGATTATAAACAAAGAAGATAGTGACAACAGTATCTCGAAAATACATTTGAGTGATTTATCATGGCTGGAAATAATATTAACGCTTTTATCTTGGATGTGAATGGGTAACGGCTGTCGGGGATAAGGCTTCTATCCCATTAAGAATGTATAACGCATACACCCTCTAGACTTATGCTTTCATTTGCTTCGAGAAAATTCGGTAGCACCTCCCCACTGTTCTCCGAGTACACTGCAATAGAAGAGATAAATATCTCAATACTATCAGTATTGAGATGATCATCTTAACTATATTTGTACACGGAGAACAAGCGGAAAGGTACTGACGAAATTCATCTCGAAACGAATGAAAAGCATAAGTATGCAGAGAAGTGTATACGTTATACATTCTTAACTTGTCCAAAACGGAACAAATTTATCGGTTATAGTATGACTAGTATTCTCGTCGCATAAACTACGAGATGGATTTCAATGAAGAATGATTAACGTTCGAGGTTGACAACACACACATAGTTTTATGTCACGAAAATAATCGTACGCATATAACTGATAGATGGGTTCTAAATCGCGATATTTTTTCTATGTGAGATACTCGATGACGATATGTATCGGTTTACCTTTTTTCATCATCGAGTATCATGCACTTAATTAGATTGGTTTTGATGGCTATCGTTTCAGTATCGTCGGTTATTTAACTATTTTGTTTAAGGTTTTGGAATTTTCAGTTTGAATGATAAGTTCTCAAACAATTGATATTAGTAACGAAGCATTGTTTCCTTATAAAAGAAAGAAGAAGAAAAGAAGATGAGAGAAAGAAAGAGGGAAGCTTCTCACTAAATAAGCCCTACTTGTTAAACACGTGAGCGCCAATATGCAAAGCATATAAGCGCTGCAATTAAACTACAGATAGGCTGAACAAAGCCCCACGAGTTAAACACGTGAGCGCCTATATGCAAAACATATAGACGCTGCAATTAAACTATTAGACGCTGCAATTAAACTACAGATAGGCTAAACAAAGCCTCAAGTGTTAAACACGTGAGAGCATATATGCAAGGCATATAGGCGCTGCAATTAAACTACAGATAGGCTAAAACAAAGACTCACATGCTAGACACGTGAAGACACCTCCTTACGTAGAATTAAATTCTACATAATGAACCGTTGGATCAAGAATCCAACGGTGATTAAACATAGAATCAAATTCTATTGGGAATTCTGTTAGACAGAGAGTTAATGGATCAAAAATCCAAAATATTTTCTATATGTTTCTAAACAAAGAAAGATTATACTCGGTTAAATTAAACACCATTGGATTAAAAATCCAATGGTGATTAAAATGTCACTGCTCGATAGAATTTTATTCTATATATGGGAGAATATCCCCAATCTTGTTAAAAACAAGAACAATATCTTCTGTAAAACAGAAGTCCTTGGATCAAAGATCCGACGGTGGATAAAATTCCCCAAATCAATTCTGAGATCAATTAAATCAATTGAGATTTCTCAATGAGAGATTTTCTCAGAATTAAACAAAGTTCTTTCCACTATATAAAGAACCCGAGACTTCAAGTCTCAAAAAAAGGAGGAAGAAAAAAAGTGGACGGAGAGTGAACAAAGGAACCCCCTCAGAAGCTTTTAAAAAAAAGACAGAAGAAGAAAGAAAAGCTTCAAAATAAAAAGAGAATTTAATTCTCATAGAAGAAGACTTGTTTCATTGAAACACTAGGTAAAAGGAAAACAAAAGTCAGAGATCATCTTGTCTCTCTTTTGCTTCTCTAAGGGTTTAACCGTTCATACAAGAACTTAGTTCTTCCTTTGGTTGAGATCTGCAAAAGCAGATCTCCCCACAAGTTGAGAATTTAATTCTCATCGGGGAGATTCTGTCATGCAGATTCAAAACTTAGGGGAAAGAATTGAGTTCAAAGAATTTGATTCTTAAAAAACATATGGAAATTTAGTTCCTGTGAAAACCAGGGTTTAACCCTATAAAAATAATTTAATTCTTACAAAACAAGAGACATGAGATCCTCCAAATCCTAGGGTCATTAACATGAGATCAAAATCTCCAAACACCAAGAAGGAAAGACTGATGATTCATTAGCGTTTAAACACTATAACGAAGACCGCACGTGTCTCCCACGCAAGCACTTAAAAGAAGAACAAGAAGTGCTTCCTAAGATAGTCACGTATTTTGCATGTGATCTCCAATCAAGTGCTTAGCACTTATATAAAAAAGGAGGGGATAAAACCCAAAAGGCAGTACCCAACTTTGGGGCACCTCATATGTTCACACGCGAGCACCACAAGAACCAAGTGTTTAGCACTTATATGTAAAAAAAGGAATAAAACCCTAAGAACAACGCCTGCTTTGGGATGCCTCACATGATTCACACATGAGCGCCTTTAAAGTTCAGTATGTAACACTGGTCCAACGCCTCATGCGGGATACACGTGAGTACTACATTTACCAATGCTTAGCACTACAGGGGTAAATATGAAGACCCAAACCTAGTCACAAATTGGCTAAGTCTTCCCGAGGTCAAAACTTCTTTGATCTCCAAATCGACCGAGCCTCTGTGCTCATATTTTTCCTAAACTGATCTTAGTCCCAAATATGATTATTGATCTTCCAACCGATGATATCCAAAACGATACTCATCCCACATCCTCCAGAGGAAATCTTAGTTTACCATTAACTCCTTTTTCCCTCAAATACAGGAATTGGTTCAAGGGCACATCTTTTCACACCTCTGATCCACACCGTTGTAATTCCTCAACGTCTTCAGAGAGGTGGGGGTCCCAACAACCAACTTCTTTTTGGTGCACTGATGTGTGTTGGGGTCAAAAATTTCACCCCAGTTGACCGGGTCAAAGTCAAGGTCAACCCCAAGTAAGCGGGACCAAACCCAAGCAAGTGGGCCCATGCCCAAGTCGAGCCCTGCGGCCGGCCTCCCCCTTGCCGAAATAAAAAATCATGTAATAAATAATTTTGATGTAATTTTTTATGCATAGATGTAAGAAAATGGACATAAAGCCAAATTTCTGTAAAGCTCATGGCTTATGTGCAAAAGAAATGAGCACATGAGACATGAGATGGGCAAAATGCCATTTTGTAAAGACCAAGGGGCTATGCGTAATTTTGTAAGCCTATATAAGGCAACATGATAATGAAGAACATTTTCATTCTCTCAAACTTTAGGGTTTTTTTGTGCCCCCTTTTCCTTCCTCAAGGTTCTAAACCTTCTTCCTCTTTTCTGAATTAAATCAAGAGTTTTACTTTCTTTTCTAAAAAGAAATAATTTTCCATCACAAAACCCTTGAAGGGGAACGTGTATCTTCCATTAGATCTCAAAAATGGGAGATTTTTAAATCTCATCCCCTTTCTCTAAAGATCCGGCCAACCGAAAGAGGAAGAAGAAGGAGAACCACCTCCAAAAACCCCACTTTGGGGAAGATCCAGGGCCCGAGGGAGAAGAAAGGAGTCCCCTTTCATCAGCTCTAAAAATATCTTAAGAGTTTAACTCCTAAAAAAAAAAAAAAATAAATAAATATATATATATATATAATAATAATAATAATAATAAATCTTTCTTTTTTGGAGTATAACTCCCAGTGCAGGGGCTAAGCCCACTTGTCCTCTCTGTCAGGAGTTCAACTCCATAAGTCAAATCGGGAGCACATCTCCCAGTGCAGGGACAAGGTCCCTTTTCCTGCTGACGCCCAGCGCCCGCGTGCAAAGCACGTAGGGCGCCGGCGCCCAGCGCCCAGCGTCTGCGTGCTAGGCACGTGAGGCGCTGGTGCTCACGCGTCCTTTGGACGCCCTTCCCCCCTCATTTTATATACACTCCACACTAAAAATATTGTCCCCGATATATCTAAAACCCATTCAAAACTCAACACTGCACATTGAGTTCGCATTACCTGTTTGACCCGTCAATCGGAGGTTCTCTCGCTCTAAAGGCGAGGGGTAATTAACGACTGCTTAGTCCACGGCTGCCGGAGATTCGGATCCCCACAATCAATAAATCTCGGCCTACCCTAGGCAGGGGGAATATGTAATGCGCCTGACAAGCGTGCGCGTATTCCCATCTCAATGAGGTGACGGAAAACACCCTACAATGTGTACACCTCAAATCAGACCGCACCCCAAACTGCGTGCATCCCATATCATCGTTGTTCATCCCGTCACGTAACAAATACACGTGCGCGCAAGATGATCAACGAACCGAAACGTTTGTAAACTAACAACGAACCGTAACGTCTTTAAACTAAAATCTCACCTTCAAAATGGTAATCAACGGACCAAGACGTCCTTAAACTAAAACCTCACCTCCAAAATGGTGATCAATGGACCGAAATGTCCTCAAACTAGAACTTCGCCCCCAAAATGGTGATAATGGACCGAAATGTCCCTAAGCTAAGACAACAGAGCCCAAATGCTCTCTTGTTGGATCTGAAACAAAAATTATCCTAAAATCTTGTTAAGTAGATCTTAGTTTCAAATTGGACTAACGTATCCTTAACAAAAGACTAACCGAGCCCCAACTGCTTACATACATTTAAGTCGATCTTAATCTCAAAACAGATTAACGATGCTTAAATAAAACAAACTCAAATCTAAGATATACGAATTTGGACTAATCCACGCCCTACGGGTGACAACATAAATTAGTTTCCGTATATAATTCACGGGCAACCTAAACAAACAAAAACACACACGACACGAAGTGAACTTCCAGAGCAGGAGAAAGTGGTTATCGCGATGCGATAGCGTAATTAACTGCAGGGGCTTGCGCCTGCAGGGAAGAGCGTCCTCATAATCAAAAACCCCTCGCAAATGAGGGGGAATATGACGAAGCCCGCTACAACGGCCGCATCCGTCCAAACCTCCGATATACGGTGCCATAAATCAACTTGGCATCTTCAAAGAGGTGGACGGATAAATCCAAATAGCATCTGCCCCTAAATTCAGGCAGGATGATCCATCCCAGTTCGTCTCTGTTTTTGTCGGTAAACAGATTTTGGCACGCCGGGTGGGACCTTTTTCTCTTTCCACTCCACACTTCGTATGTTGTGTTTCGCGAACAAAATCGCAGTTTGATATGGTTGCCCTTGGACTCGAGGTATTAAGATTTGGTGTCTTGTTCCTGTGTAGAATAAGAAGAAGATAACATCAATGGCTTCCAGCTGCACAAAGTGCAACCGCAACTCCCGCTCCGCCCCAACTGGAGGAGTGATATACGGGACTAATGCGGCCTCCATCTTTTCAATGCCGGTGGGGCAGGTGACTCAAGCCACCACTGGATTGTTCTTCGGGACTATGCTCTCTCCAGCAAGCTTCAACGCCCCAGTGCCACCACAGGAAGCTCCCAAGAAATCAGTCTTTTATCGACTTGCAACCACCATGGCCCCTCTCCATGGGTCATCCAAGTCTGCCAACTCAGTCTTCAACTGGCTGAGCCGAAGCTTAAATGGGCCCGCAAAGAGGCCCGCAATACCCGAAAGGGCTATCCCAAAACGGATAGTCCTCCCAAATCCTCCGACAGGTGAAGTCATCAAAAGTGCTTCCCCCACCAAAAAGTTGGCCTTCGAAAGATTGACCATTCTCTCTTAAAGTACGTCAGTCTTCGACAGGCTAGCACCAGCAGCAACCCCTCACCAAAGCAGGGGGCACGACGGAGCCGCTTCCATAACTGAGATGGTCCCATCTGCAAGGCACGATCGATGTCTCCACTGGCGCTGAGTGAGAAGAGTTGGGGGCAACTCCCCCTCTAGACTTACTCCACCAGCTCCAATGGTGGAAGTTGACGCTGCTGTTCCAACCGGGAACAGTTTTGAACCGCTTAGGAGGGTGCGAAAGAACTCCCCAACCACGGTGTTGAAGAAATCTCCACTTAATGTTGAAAATATGACGCATGGAAAGCCGGAGCAGCCCCCTCAGCGGCTGTCCTCCCAAATCCACAGGGTCTGGCGGAAAGTCCAAAATTCTGTGATCAACAAGAACTACTCTCGTCAACCGGAGAAAATGAAGGTTCGACAAGAGGAAAGCCATCCCTCCACCATACAGCGAGGGACTTCTTTCACACAGCCGCCTGCTACAACGGCTCCTACAACTTCAACCTCCTACAAAAGGATGAGGCTGGAGAAAATACCACCACCGGCGGCAAATCCCAAAGGCGATGGATCCCAACTCCCCAAGTCCAGGGGCATGATCATGCACACAATTTACATGGCTTCCGAAAAAGAGGAAAGTCGTGCTTCTGTGGGTCATCGGCCGCAAACTCAGTTGTTGACAAAAGCTCAGGAGCAGCAACAAAAATCCATGAGATGCCGACGAATATGGAAGCACTCACCGGGCAGAAAGAAAGTCTGGAAGCGGAGACTGAACAACGCCAGGAGCAGGACTGATACAGAGTTCATGCGAAGGGTGTTGGAAAGAAAGGATAAGGAGGCCGCGGAACAGGCTGCTAATATAAAACAGATGGTACTTTTGTTCCAAGATATGGTTGGAATGATGATCCAGCCAGAACCTCCAGCCGAAGACCCGCCGATAATCATCGAGGACGACGGAGGGGAAACATCAAACCCTATTCCAGCTTTATCAACAACCAGGGAGGAAACGATCTCCAAACCTGCCCTTGATGATTACATAGCTCAACAAATACAAGCTCATTAGGCAAGTGAAGCGGCTGGCCAAGTCGTTAGAACTGGGCGACCGTATCCGGGTTGGTATGATCAAATAAAATACCCGCCAGGATATACAATCCCCAAGTTCAATGTGTACAAAGGGACAGGAAATCCTCATCAGCACGTTGCTCAGTTCAGATCTTTGTGTGGCAATACTGGAGGCGACGATAAATTGCTGCTTCGCCAGTTCGTTGGCAGCCTGTCGGAAACAACATTCGAATGGTACTCGGAGGTTTCAAATGACTTCGTCAAAACATTCACGGAAATGGAATTGTTGTTCACGCAGCGGTTCCCCAGCGCAAGCAAGCGCACTCTGATCATGACATTAATCAATGCCAGGGTGAAGCCAGGAAGACCTGGGTTCAATATGCAATCCGATGGCGAAACCTATGGTCAAAATGTGAACAACGCATCGAAGAAGCTTCTGCCGTGGGCATGTTCATAGGGACTTCGGATCCTCAAGCGACTGTGTCCCAGTTCATGACGTTCTTTAAGCCGACCACCTTTCAGGCTTTGATCGACAAGTTGGCCCAAACGGACCAGATGGGCCACGGACTTTCAAAAACAGACCCTCGGAATACCAAGGGTAAAGGGAAAGCGGCATTCGTTGCCAACACTCAACAGCAACCGAGTGACCCGAAACCGGATGCTCGCTAAAACAACGCATACCCGCGCCAATCCCTGGAAGAGAAGGTAGGACGTGCTTACTCATTTTCCCATGATAAAACAAGAAGATTGTTCGAACTAGTAGTACGAAACAAACTCATCACTCTGCCGGACCCAAAAAGTCCACCGTAGCCCGGTGACGTCAACAATCACAACTACTGCTCCTATCACCGAATGGTGAGCCACCCAATTGAGGATTGCTACATATTCAAGAACTGGGTCGAGGACCAGTACCGTTAAGGAAAATTTGCGTTGTCAGAGAACTGGAGGGTGAACCCGCCACAGAGGCACGCTCCTAAAAAGGTGGATACGCCGGGAGCATCATGTTCGTTTGTGGAAGAAGCTCCGTGGGAACTTGTCCTTTCAGCTAAAACAAAAAGAATGCTGAAAGATTTTCAAGCATGTCCAGCGATCAGGTGGAAAAGCCCGCTAGAGCCTGAGATCATTGAGGGGATGCTGAAACCGCGTCCCATACCGAAAACTGCTAACAATGGGCAAAACACCCAGGTCAAGCCTTCAAAGTATTTGAAGGGAAAGAAGAAGACCAAGAAGCCCGTGCAGCCTGATGACAAACGCACGGACCTGCTGAAGTACATTGACACACTGGAAAAATACAATCAGAAGGCGCGGACCCCAGTCACCCTCGAAGAGTTTCTCAAACATATACTTGAGAACGGAGATAGTAACGATGATGAGGGAAATGGCTCGTCGGAAGAAACTGAAGATTATGTAGCAAGTTGCCACATGGTTTCTCATTCGTCGTTAAATAACGAAGAAACTCCCTCAGCGTCGGAAAGCAATGCAAAGGAACCAGAGGCAGGACCGGTGCTGTTCTCCTCCGAAAGACGGCGCACAAGACTGCGATGTCCTGACGCTGGGATTCGGGGCAGATACTATTTGGTTTTATCCGTCTACCTCTCCGAAGATGCCAAGTTGATTTATGGCACCGTGTATCGGAGGTTTAGACGAATGCGGCCGATGTAGCAGACTTCGTCAGATTCCCCCTCGCTTGAGGGGTTTTTTGATTGTGGGGACGCTCTTCCCTGCAGGCGCAAGCCCCTGCAGTTAATTACGCTACCGCATCGCGGTAACAACTTTCTCCTTCTCCAGAATTTCACTTCGTGTCGTGTGTGTTTGTTTTGTTTGTGGTTGCCCGTGGATTGTATACGGAGACTGAGTAATGCCGTCGCCCGTAGGACGTGGATTAGTCCAAATCCGTATTTACTTAGATTTGGGTTTGGTGTTTTTAGTTTAAGGATGCATTAGTCGCGTTGCGGCTAAGATCAACTTAAACGTTCCTTAAGGATACGATAGTCCTGTTTGAGACTAAGATCATCTTAACGTGATAATCCATTTAATATCTGGCCATCGGGACTCGTCACCTCTCTAACGTCGTTGAAGGATTACAACGGCAGATGTCAGAGGAGTTCAGAGATGTACCCTTGAGCTAAGGTTGATTTGGAGTTTTATAGTCCGTTTGAATGTTTACGGATACGTTAGCCGTGTTTGGGGGCTAAGATCAACTTAAACGGGATCGTTTAGATCCGGCAAAAGAGCATTTGGAGGCTCTATTGTTCCAGTTTAGGGACGTAGTGGTCCATAGGTAGTTTAGGGACGTTGCGGTCCATGTTCCAGTTTAGGGACGTGGTGATCCATATTCCAGTTTAGGGACGTGGTGGTCCGACATTAGTTTAAGGACGTTTCGGTCCAACATTAGTTTAAGGACGTTCCGGTCCAACATTAGTTTAAGGACGTTTCGGTCCACGAGTTTAAGGACCCCGCAGTCCGTATTCATGTGTGGTCGTTGGGACCCGTCACCTCTCTGACCTCATTGAGGAATTACAACGATAGGTGTCAGAGGAGTTCGGAGATGTACCCTCGAACCGGATGTAAATTGATTTAAGAGAGCAGCTGTGCTCAGTCAATTTAGTTTGAGGACTTACGGCCATGATTGGGCTAAGTCCAGTTTCAACATATTTTGTCTTTGGCCTGTGCTACGGCTTTACCCCTTTTTAGTAATGCACTGCATTATTCTTGTTTTGGTTGGGCTCTGCCCTTTTATAAATGATGCAGAGCATCTATTTTGTTTGGGCTCTGCCCTTTTTAAAATGCATGGCATTTTTTATTAGGCCTGTTAGGTCTTTTAGTTGGGTTCTGTCCCTATGTTTTGGTTTGGGTTCTGCCCTTTTATAAATGATGCAGAGTATCTATTTTTTGTTTGGGCTTTGCCCCTCTTTTAAAATGCATAGCATTTTTTATTAGGCCTGTTAGGCCTTTTAATTGGGCTCTGTCCCTTTTCTTTAATAATGCAGAGCATTGAATACTCTGACAGTGCCCCACGTGGCTTGTCAGGCGCTTTGCGCTAAGTAATAAGCGCAAACTCATATGGAGGTGACACGTGTCACTCTCTGGTGAGCGCAAGCGCAACAGCGCTGCGCTGTTACGCTGCTGACACGTGGCGCGCTCTGGTGAGTTGCGCCAACTCCAGAGAGCAAAGCTCTATTTCAAGAGCGCGTAGCGCAAGTGGTTTAGATGCTGACACGTAGCGCTCTCCCAAGAATGCAACAGCGCAGTTTGCAAGTGCAAAGCACTATTTGATTTCTTGATCTAATTTAGATAAAAAAAAATAAGTTTTTTCTTGTTTTTCTTATCTCAGAGAACCAAAGGTTCATGACAAGTGCAAAGCACTATATATATTTTTTATTTTATTTTATTTATTTATATAGTTATGTTTAAAGATCAATGATCTTGTTTTTAGATTACTGATCTGTTTATAAGAGAATTTTCTCTTCTTTCAAAGGTTTTTACCTTCTGTTGTTCTTGAGGAGTTCTCGAGAATTCTCTTCTCTCTTTTTTTTTGAAAGATGTTGATCCCTTTGAATTGAGGTCTGGGGTCCTTTTTATAGTGCCCACAAATTAGTTAAATTTGTTAAAGAGATCCTTCTCTGAGTGATTTGGGGAATTTTCCCCACCGTTGGATCTTTGATCCAAGGGCTTCTGCTTTGCAGAAGAAAATCTTCTTGTTTTAACAAGAACAGAAAAGATTTCTTAGAAATTTAATTCTGTTTGGCGCAGATGCCCCAGCGCGTGACACGTGTCGCGCAGCGCACAGCGCAGCGCAACTGCGCTGACACGTGTCGCGCAGCGCACAACGCAGCGCAACTGCCCTAGCGCATCTGTGCTGATACGTGTCGCGCAGCGCACAGCGCAGCGCATCTGCGCTGACACGTGTCGTGCAGCGCAGCGCCTGCGCAACTGAAGCATTGCTTCCTTTAATAGAGCTTTGCTCTGATTGGGTGTGCCTTCTTGGGCGCTGCGCTGACCTATCAGCGCCTGACATGTGGCGCGTTGCGCCCAAGATGTGAAGCGTTGCTTCAAAATTTTGAATTTTGAATTTCAACAGAGCTTTGCTCTGATTGGGAGAAACAAATGCCCCCCACCGTTGCGCTCACGTGGCGCACACGTGAGTGCAGCGGTGGCAAAATCTTGACCGTTGGATCCAAGGGGTCAGGTGAAAGGGCGCAGGCGCCTATAAATAGGACCCTTGGTCCTTGATAATTTTTTTTACCATTTTTAAGAACTTAGATTTCAGAGGCTTGCTCTTGTTTAAGATTTTTAGAGCCTTGCTCTCATTTCTTTCTAGAGTCCAGATTTTTAGAACAACTTAGGTAAAATTTAAATTAAATTAAATTAAATTAAATTAAATTTGATTAACAGAGTCTTGCTCTTATAGATCTTTGATCTAAAGAAAACCCCTTTGGGGTTTTATTAACAGAGCCTTGCTCTCAGAAATCCATAGATCTACAGAGATCTTGTTTATGGGTTCTAACCCATGAACAGAGCTTTGCTTATGGATCAAATGTAGACCTTTTCTGATATGAAAGTGGAGAGCTCTTAAAAGTTTTTTGTGGATCTTTAAGATCCTAAATTTTTAATCTTTAGGAGTTAAAGTTTTCCTTTTTGATGGCTTTTCCATCATTATTATAGAGCTGGGCTTTTTTTAAGGAAATTTTATTCCCTTGAGACCAGAGTTTGACAAATGTCACTCTGTGATGGAGCTTTGCTCTAAAAGAGGAGATTTTCTCCTTGTCTCTGGGGATTTCCCATCAATGAGGATATTCTCTTGGGGATCTTTTTATTAACTGACAGTCTCATCCAACGATGGGACTGTCTTATTAAATGATGCGCCGTCATCCAGATTTTGTGGGCCTCCCTTTGGTCCCCCTATCCACTGCATTGCGGTACGGTATAAAAATTTAAACATGTTGAGCGTTGGAATTATAATACTGACGGCTAATGTTTGTCTCTTTGCAGGACACATGTCCACCAATTCGTCTTTTCCGTTTGTTCGCTGGGAGGGAGGGTTTCCCCAGGCACTGGTGGACCGCGTGGTGTTTGCTCTCATCAAGGATCATGACCCCGAACACAAAAACCTTCACTTGTGGGGTAGGTGGTATAATGAAATCATCCAGGGTCGTCGCAGTTTCAGTTCCGCCATGCCGTCTGAGCCAACATCTTCACTCCCCTACGCAGATGAATCCCCGGTGAAGTATACCGTGGAGGTCAAAAATTGGAATTCGGATGACCTCCTCCAGCCTGCGATTGGTGCCATCCCCGTGCAGCCGCCGTCGGCAATAGATATTTTAGGGAGGAGAATTTGTCAGGGTGAAGCGCGCCCTTGGGGACAGGCTTATAACATTGGACTGATCCCACAACCGCCTGCTGGATATTTGCAATGGGCCCGGTACATCCTATCAGCGAGGATGACTCATCTGATGAGGATTGGTTTGTACTCGGCCATTTACGTCTCGCTCTTTGAGTATCCTTCTCCTCCAACGTGGTGGGTTAAGGCTTTTATCAAGCAATGGAATATTCCCACACACACCTTCCTGATGACGGACCGGGAAGTCTCTATCTCCTTGGAGGAGTTTGCTGAAATCTCGGGTCTGCCGATGAGGGGAGAGCCTTACGAGGAGCTGCTTTCTCCCGATGAATACGTCTTTGCCACCAAGCCGCTGGTGTTTGACCTGACACCGGAGAACGCTATTCAGCACCAGTACCCGGGCTTAGTGAAGGTATTGGAGATTTATGAAGGACTCTATCTAGAATCGGGTGACAGGGGAGTCAGTTTTGCAGATTTCATTACTCGCTTCATTCAACCAGAGTTCTTATCAGAGCGGAGCGAGAAGTTCACCCAGCTTGACGACCCTTTTGGGTTCGGTTTTGATCGCCAACCCACATCGGAGGATAACCACAAAGACTTTTATCTTCCCGGTGCCGCCGTCGTCCCCTTTTCAGAAATTGCCGTCCCCGACATGGATGAAGAGACCTTCTTTGTAGGGTTCTTAGGCTTGTGGTTGTGCAGTTTTGCTCTTCCTATGCATCCACGCCATATGCGGCCGACTGTTTTCTACCCAGCGCATCGGATGGTGGCTGGTTTACAGTTGTCAGTAGGAATTGCCGGGCTGGCTTATCTTTATAATGGACTTAGCGTAGCGGCGGACGCTAGTGAGCCTGGGTTGCAACCCGCCAATTTCCCAATGCACTACTTTACCTCCTGGATGGAAATGCACGTGCACGGGGTGTTCGATGCCCATAAGATTCCTCCCTTTTTTGAGAAGTGCAGGCTTCCGAGGGTCATACGGCTGGTCGGGGCTTCGATCGTAGTTGCACCTCCGCGGGAGGCTAGGGGGCTGCTCCTTCGACCACACCTGGTCGGGGCGAAGATTTCTTTCTTGGACAAGGTCATAACAATAGGCTCAGAGACTACCAAGTCAGTAGTATCGCTACGCGATGAATTTAAGGACGGGGCTTCCATATTGAAGGCTCGAGAAATCCTCCATATCTACTCCATTCGGTCGGGCTACCTGGTGTTCAGGCAGAATGAGACAGCACTCTTCATGAGGTATAACCCTCACCGGTTTGCTCAGCAATCAAGCTACAATCAAGGGATCCCGATGGAAGCCTTCTTAGAAAAGCCCGTGATTAGCCGGGAGGGGATAAAGAATGCAATGCACCACTTTATGCGGCTTAACACGGGTTCTTATTTCTTTATCAGTGAGCCGAGCTGCGTCCCCAAAGTCCTCAACGCGTACGTGGCTTGGTATGCGCATGCAATGGGGCCCGTTATTTTGATGGAGAAGCTTATGCTGGTTGACCGCAAGGGTGCACCTCCTGGCGGCGATCGCAAGGCTCTCTTGAGGCCGAGGACTCCAGTCATTCCTCCATTGAAAGGTGCTGGAGGCGGACCTCCGCGCATGTTGAGTCCTCCGCACGGATTGCCGCTTCGTGATGCTGTGGATGCGCCACCAGCCCCCCGTGCCCTAATGGAAACGGTGACTGTGGTATCGCCGGAGTCTGGTGTAGGCGTGGATATCGGGACCCGCCGCCCCAAGGTGTCTGCCAAGCGTAAATCAGTCCCGGATGCATCCAGAGTTGGCGGGCAAAAGAAGAAAAAGTCGCTCCTTTCTCTTGACGCGATTCTTGGCTTAGAGCCTGAAGCCCCTCTTACTGAAGGAATAAGTGAATATGGCAGCAATAAGGGCTTCGCGGTAGACCCCGCAGACACCGACCTGGCGGCCGCCATTGCGGCTTCTGAACGATCAGCGAGGCTTGAAGCGTGGTTGAGTAAACTTGCTGAGTCAGGTAATTATTAGCTGCTTTTTTCATCATTTCATTGCATTTTTTTTTATCATTATTCTTGACTAATATTTTTCCCCATTTTCAACAGGTGTCTCTACCGAAGAAGCTATTGCTGCCTCTTTGAAAACCTTCCAAAAGGAGGAGGAGAAACGTTCTTTAGCGGGCGTCGGTATGTCCCACCCCTCTTTTTTTTTAACAAATTTTGTCATTCTTTTTAGAGGATCAACCTTGTTTCTTCCCTTGTTTCTTTCTAGGTGTTATACCAGTCGACGAAGAGATCCTTCCGGAACCCGTTACTGGAGTTCCGGTCTCGTCGGGGCTGCTGCAAGAGCCTCGACTTGACAAGTCGACGAGGGATGCCTTGAAGAGCTTGGAGGCATCTCTGTATACAGACGAGGATGCCTCAATGAGAGAGGCTCTGGTGAGGTCCGTCTCAATGGCCCAGGAGGAGAGAAAGCGGCTGAGGCGCGAGGCGAAGGCCCGCCGGACTGCTTTGGCTACGGGAGCGGGCCCAAGCACCGTCCCTCAGGCAGATACTCCTTCCGAAGAGGCCCCTGTCACCCTATCAACTGCTCGCAGACAAGTGGCGCGCGCCGCTCGAAGCGCAAATGATAAGTCCACTTCAGGTAATATTTCTTTCAGAATTTTTATTGTGAAAGTTATAATGCCGACGGTTCTTACATATATTATTTTGCAGGGCCAAGTCCGATCCAGGGTGAGGCGGAGACTGTTGATCCCAGGGGAACAGAGGAGGTGGTGCCTACCGAACCCGAGCCGACAGCGGGCAACATCGTCGAGGCTTCGGGGCCCGAGATAGAGGTTGAGGGGTCTACAGTTGAGAGGGTCATCGATGCCCAGCCTGAAGTGGCGGCAGATGAAATGATCATTACAACTGAACCGAGGGTGGTAGCGGACGAGGTGCTTGAGGCCGGCAACCTCGGGGTGACAGTGGATGAGCCGATGGAGACGGCGGAGCTCGAAGTAGTTGCGGGTGAGATGGGTATGACTCTTAGGGAAGGGTCAGCCGCTTCCTTCCAAGAATCCGGCAACGCTCCAATCATTGCCCTCGCTGCTTACGATCTCCTGCCGTCTCCTGGTCACGGTAGCACGACGACGGTCCCCATCGAGTCGGGTGATGAGGCTACGGGCGGTGGCCTCATGTCGATAGAGGAAGGAGTCGCTTCTGTTTCGGCCGGGAGCTCCTCAGGTAAACCTTAGGTTGCTGTCTTTCTTATTTTACAATCCTTTCTGACAAGTTCACCTTTCTTGTAACGCAGGCGCAGCCAGCGCTGATGCCCCACTGCTTGAAGGAGCGCCTTCAACGACTGTCTTGGCGGTGGTCACCTCTCAACCCTCCCTCATACCATCTAAGATGTTGGAAGGTATGGGTTTGCAACTTATTAGTCTTATCTTTCAGATGTATAGTGTATGTACTGAAGTCGTGCTGTTATGTCTTTTCAGGAGTACTTTTTGACCATCTTTACCAGATGTTGCTCCCACACTTCTCCTTCCCATCCGAGCTTGCTTCTTCCTCTGGTGGCGTTGGTGAGTATGATTTCCAATGACATCCTTCTTTCTTCATTGATAGGATTATTTCTAAACCCCCCTTTTTTATCTCGACTGCAGTGTTACAAATTGAAGGAGGGGATGAAAGACGGGCTGCGCTGCCGACCTTTCCGGCCCTGCCATCTACCTCAGCTGGTACAGCGACTATCACATTGATAAATCCCCCCTTTTTATTTTCTGAACCGTTATCTGACCATATCTTGTTTCTTTTCAGCTGTCGTTCCAGTCTCGGCGTCCTTCGAACCTCGCATTACAATGCCGGCGGGTCCTTATCTGAGGAGTCTGTCTTCAAAAGGCGCCATGAATAGTTTGCGCATGTTGAGTGACTACGTCGAGGAACTCGACGTTGAAACTCCTACATCCGCCGCTGACTTCGCTATGGTGGTTAACCCGATGCTATCAATACTCGTGAACTTTCATGACGAGGGTATCATCGCATCTTGGGTTAACCATTGCAGGGAGATCGAGGCCCGCCTGCATCGGTTGGAGTCGCTGCGTCCCGCTCCCGAGGCCTTGGCTGCCAGTAATCAAAGAACAGCGTGGATTGAGCAGAGCGCTCCTTACTTCCACCACCTCGAACAAGAAGTCATTTCAAGGCATAAGGAGCGAGGTGAGACTTCGAGCAAGTCTGCCCAACTGCATGCTCGGGTGGAGGCCAACGCCGCACGGCTGAAGGTTGTCTTTGAGGGGCTCCTGCAATGTCTTTCTGAAGGGTTATCATTGAGGCAACACCTTGATGTTGTCGAGCGAGATGCACCCAGCCAGGAAGCAGCCCAGAAGGCGGCGGAGGAGCAACTTTCATCTTTCTTGCAGCAGCGAGCCCGGGTGGAAGCGGAGGTGGCCGCGGCAGCCGCTCAGGAGGAGGCGCTGAAGGAAGTGCGAGAGCAACTTGTGGATTTACTAAAGACACTTCCTCCTCAGTAGCTACCCTTCTTTTTATCATTTGTAATTGTAGATAAAAGAATGTATCTATATATTTTCTCTTCTTTGACATAATGTATCCTGTATCCAATCAAGTTTATGAATAAAAGATACACTTTTTTTTGGTAATGTGTCATTTTCTCCGTCTTTTCTTTCTTTCATTATCAGTATCCCACCTTACTAACCATGGTTGACGGATGATTAGAACGAGTATCCTGACTTTCTTAAGAAATAACGATGGCTTAGGCCGCAGGTTCGGATCTGCTGCCTAAGACTTTTCAACTCCATGAGCCGTGAGGGTCTCATAGAGATTCTTCTCCCTACGGATCGAGAGGATCTCGTAGGTGGGCTTTCTCCTTAGGAATCGTGAGGATTCCTAAGTGTGGTTTTCTCTTATAAGTCGTAAGGATCCTATAAGAGAATTTTCCCTCTTACGAGTCGAGAGGACTAGCAAGCGGTTGTTTCTCTCCTCGCCGAAATTCGACTTTGGAGAGTGAGACCCGTGAATAGTATGCAAGAGACCATTTTGGATTGACTTGCAGGGTCCCATTGTTCAGGAAGCAAGTTTTTTTAGTTCTTGCTGCCTGAGGCTTCATTCGCATGTTGAGACGAATCGGGAATTTCCCGCGGAGATACTAGTTTCTCTGCGAGCCGAAGTGAATCAGGAGGCTCTCGTCAAGGAGTGTTTATATCCGTGAGTCGAGGAGTTCGCTAGGGATTATTTGTTTCCCAAGCGCCAAGGATTGTTTGTTTCCTTGGGGTTTGACACGAGTCGAGGATTTCCCACGGAGGCACTGGTGGTTCTGCGAGTCGACGCGGATCAGGAGGCTCTTGTCAAGGAGTGTTTGTATCCGTGAGTCGAGGAGTTTGCTAGGGATTATTTGTTTCCCAAGCGCCAAAGATTATTTGTTTCCTTGGGGTTTGAAACGAGTCGAGGATTTCCCATGGAGGCACTGGTGGCTCTGCGAGTCGACACGGATCAGGAGGCACTCGTCAAGGAGTGTTTGTATCGTGAGTCGAGGAGTTTGCTAGGGATTATTTGTTTCCCAAGCGCCAAGGATTATTTGTTTCCTTGGGGTTTGACACGAGTCAAGGATTTCCCACGGAGACACTGGTGGCTCTGCGAGTCGACGCGGATCAGGAGGCTCTCGTCAAGGAGTGTTTGTATCCGTGAGTCGAGGAATTTGCTAGGGATTATTTGTTTCCCAAGCGCCAAGGATTATTTGTTTCCTTGGGGTTTGAAATGAGTCGAGGATTTCCCACGGAGGCACTGGTGGCTCTGCAGGTCGACGCGGATCAGGAAGCTCTCGTCAAGGAGTGTTTGTATCCGTGAGTCGAGGAGTTTTGCTAGGGATTATTTGTTTCCCAAGTGCCAAGGATTATTTGTTTCCTTAGGGTTTGAAACGAGTCGAGGATTTCCCATGGAGGCACTGGTGGCTCTGCAGGTCGATGCGGATCAGGAAGCTCTCGTCAAGGAGTGTTTGTATCCGTGAGTCGAGGAGTTTTGCTAGGGATTATTTGTTTCCCTAGTGTTGGGATGAACCGTTAGAATTTGGCTTCGTTCTCTGGCGGATCCTGTTGGGAAAATATGGTTCCCTCTTCGTTTGCGCCCTTGTATTGTATACATGGGTCGATGTGATCTCAACTGTAGGGCCAAAGTTTTATCATTTCTTTTTTTTTAATTTTCCGCGATGCTCTATCATTTCAGCTTTTATATCGCGAAGGTCGCGATTGCCCAATCATTTCGGCTATTTTTCGCGGTGCCCAATCATTTCGGCTATTTATTTTATTTTTACTCGCTGTTTTTTTTAATTGCGAGTTGCCCAATCATTTCGGCTATTTTGCATGCGTACATTTTTACTTGCTGCTTTTTATTGCAAGTTGCCCTATCATTTCGGCTATTTCGTATGCATGTGCGGCCTATTGGCTTTTCGCTGTAAACCGATTTCGGCATCAGCACCGCTACAACTGGGATATTACCAGGAGCGAATCATCATCTGCCTCTGTCGATGTCGAACAAAGGTGGCTTAGCGACCAGAGTTAGGGTCCTGTCGGCTAAGGCTTTTGACTTCATGAGCCGTACGGGTTTCACGAAGTTATTTCTCCCTACAAGTCGTGAGGATCTTGTAGGTGTATTTTCTCCTTAGGACTCGTAAGGATTCCTAAGTGCTCGTTTCCTTTGTAAGTCGTAAGGATTCTACAGGAGGGTTTTCTCCTTGTAAGTCGAGAGGACTTATAAGGGTTGTTCATCATGCGAACATATCCCCAGTCTCGGATGAAACTTGATTAGGGAAATGTTTATTCGCGCCCATGGATTGTATACAAGGGTCAGTATTGAAGCACTTGTAGGGCAATATTAGAAGTTTGTGGGGGTTTGCTTAAGCACAGGTTTAGGTCTCTGTAACTTAAGACTTTCAAATCTTATGGGCCGTGAGGGTCCCATAAGAGAGTTCTCCTTACGAGTCGTGAGTATCTCGCAAGTGTATTTTCTCCTTAGGAATCGTGGGGATCCCTAAGTGTGTTGCTCCCTTGTGAGTGATAAGGATCTCACGCGGGTGGTTTCTCTTTACAAGGTCGAGAGGATCTTGTAAGTGTTCTTTAACAAGGTTGCGCCCTTTCGGGTTTTCACAAACACTCACCGGTAGCCCTGCTGTTTTTACTCACGGAGCCCTTTCGGGTTTTCATCCGTGCCCATTTTGCTTATGGACATACCGTTTATTTATTTATTTTTTATTTATTTATTTTTTCTTTTCTTTTTTACGAGGTCGCGCCCTTTCGGGTTTTCATGAACACTCGCCGGTAGCCCTTCTGTTTTTACTCACGGAGCCCTTTCGGGTTTTCATCCGTGCCCATTTTTCTTATGGACATACCGTTTTTTTTTATTTCTTTTTATTTCTTTTTTACGAGGTCGCGCCCTTTCGGGTTTTCACGAACACTCGCCGGTAGCCCTGCTGTTTTTACTCACAGAGCCTTTTCGGGTTTTCATCCGTGCCCTTTTTGCTTATGGACATACCGTTTTTTATTTTATTTTATTTTTATTATATTTTTTTTTATTCATCTCGTCAGCCTAAGGTTGCTGCGGTATTAGTTTAAAGACGTTTCGGTCCGTTATTAGTTTAAGGACATTTCGGTCCGACATTGAGAGGCTGGCTACTGCTTATAAAACTTGAGCTTAGGAAGATAGCGAGCGGACATGGTCGCCGTCATCTATCATTGACCTAGACTGTGGCTCATTAAGCGTAGTATTTCTTTAGGAAGCGACCGTTTATCGGCCTGAAAGGCCTTTCACCCTGCATGTCCATGAGTAGATAGGCCCCACCCTGGTAAACTTTATCTATGATGTACGGGCCTTCATAGTTTGGCTCGAATTTTCCCCGCTTGGCGCGATTGGGGATCATAGGCCTTTTGACCACTAGCACGAGCTCGCCTTGGCGGAATGTCCTCGGTCGGGTCAATCTTTCGTATGAGCGCATCATCTTAGCTTTATAAGCTTCCAGATTTTGCTGTGCTATGAGCCGGGTTTCATCAAGGGCGTCAAGCTCCTCAAGTCGAAGGTGGGCATTTTCTTCGTCCGTCAGCTCGTAGTGGACTGCCACTCGTAGAGAGGGTAATTCTATCTCGAGGGGGAGTACTGCTTCTGTACCGAACACCAACTCGTACGGCGTTGTGTTCGTGGCCGTCTTGAACGTAGTTCGATATGCCCAAAGAGCTTCTTGCAGTCTTTCGTGCCAATCTTTCTTATTACGGGACACCGTTTTCTTTATGATTTTTGTTAATGTCTTGTTGAAGGCTTCAGCTAGTCCATTGGCTCGCGGATTATAAACCGAGGAATATCTCCAGTCTATATTATGCTGTTGCGCGAAGCGACTGATCTTGTGGCTTCTGTAAGCTGGCCCGTTATCGGAGATGATCCGTCGCGGAGTTCCAAATCGATATATGACATGCGTCTTGAAGAAGTGGAGGATATTTTCCGTCTTCACCTCTCTTAACGGTACTGCTTCTGCCCATTTAGAGAAGTAGTCAGTCGTCGCCAGGATGAAAAGATGTCCCCTAGACGATGCTGGTTCGATAGGGCCGAC
This sequence comes from Agapanthus africanus, assembly GCA_030015575.1. Taxonomy (NCBI): domain Eukaryota; kingdom Viridiplantae; phylum Streptophyta; class Magnoliopsida; order Asparagales; family Amaryllidaceae; genus Agapanthus; species Agapanthus africanus. The sequence continues at coordinate 815,170,896 of JASDDO010000019.1, read as the reverse complement.
TATGTCAGTCCCCCACATTTCGAATGGCCAGCTAGCCACCGTCGGATGTAATGGATTTGGATGCTGGTGGATGAAATCCCCATGAATTTGACACGAGTGATACTGCTTCGCATATTCGAGGCAGTCTTGAATCATCGTGGGCCAATAGTAGCCCATCCGTTTGACCTTCAACTTCATCTTTGGGCCTGCTTGGTGAGAACCGCAGAGTCCGTCGTGAACTTCCTGAACGACTCTTTTCGCTTCGTCAGGTCCCAGGCATCTCAACCACAGAGAATGAAATGATCTCTTGTACAGAGTATCGTTGACGAGGGCGAAAGATAGAGCCCGCTTCATGAGCTGATGTCTTGTGGATGCTTCTTCAGGCAGTCGGTGGGACTTGAAGTAATCTATGAAGACTTCTCTCCAATCCTCAGTATTTTCCCAATCTTTTACTTGCAGGGTAGTCTGCTCGTTTTCTCCTTTTTTTTCGGATGATTCCGGAGATATTTCTGCTGGGGCAAGCACCCGACGGCTTTGTACCATGATTCTGACGTCATCGAGATTCTCGTCAGCCAGTTCTTTAGCAAGTTTGGCCAATGCGTCTGCCTTGCTATTTTCCGCGCGCGGTATGTTTTCCAAAGTGTAGGAAGGAATTTGGGTCAACAATTGTTGCACCTTTTCGCCGTACTTCACCAACTCCGGCTTGCACGTTTGGTAGTTGCCGTTTACTTGACTAACGACCAGTTGAGAATCCCCGTATATGAGGAGATTTTCAATTCCCATGTCGATGGCGATCTTAAGACCTGCTATCAAGGCTTCATATTCAGCTTCATTGTTTGTCCTCGACTCGGTTAAGGAGAGTGCGAAGCGCATTATCCCTCCTTGTGGAGTTACAAAGATGAGGCCTACCCCCGATTTGATTATAGGGGTGTTTTGTTTGCGCTTCTTCATGGAAGATGCACCATCAAAATAGAGTTCCCATTGAGTATCACCACCGTCGATTGCATCAAACGCATGTTTGTCTGGAAGATCGCAATTTAGAGGAGAATCGGCGGGTATGGGATGTTCAGCGAGGAAGTCAGCGATGGCCTGGCCTTTCACTGCTTTGAGAGGTTGATACGTGATCGAAAACTCCATCAAGAGTAGGGCCCATTTAGCGAGTCGTCCCGTCAATATGGCCTTTGACATTAAGTATTTAAGGGGGTACACCTTTGAAATGAGACGGACCTCATGCGCCAACGCGTAGTGCCTGAGCTTTGTTATCGCGAAGATTAACGCCAGGCAGTGTTTTTCGATGGGGGAGTAGTTGCTTTCTGCCCCCAGTAGAACTCGACTTAAGTAGTAGAGTGCTCTTTCTTTTCCTTGATCATTCTCTTGTGCCCATAATGCGCCTAAAGAACCTTCGAGGGCGGTTGTATAAAGAATGAGAGGCTTTCCCATAACCGGAGCAGCCAACACTGGAGGGTTTTGCAGGTACTGTTTGATCTCGCCTAGTGCGCTTTGGCATTTTTGATCCCAGACGAACGGGGTTCCCTTCTTTATCAGGTGGCTGTAAGGACGGCATTTTCCTGAGAGGTTGGCTATAAATCGCCGTATATACGCGAGCTTCCCTTAGAGAGACCGCAGCTGTTTGAGAGTTCTCGGCGGAGGCATTTCCATGATCGCTTTAATCTTAGACGGATCTATTTCAATACCTCGGTGTCGAACGATGAATCCCAGGAATTTGCCTGAAGAAACTCCGAATGCACACTTGAGCGGGTTCATTTTCAAATTGTATTGTCGAAGGCGTTGAAATACGGTCTTCAGATGCTCAAGATGTTCCTCGTATGATTTGCTTTTAACCACGAGATCGTCGATATAGCATTCGACGATTTCGTGTATAAGGTCATCAAAGATCTTTGTCATGGCCCTTTGATAAGTGGCACCGGCATTCTTTAAACCGAAGGGCATCATTTTATAACAGAATATACCTAGAGGGGTCCTGAAGGCGGTGTGCTTCTGGTCTTCGGGATGCATCCTTATCTGATTATACCCTGATGAGCCATCCATGAAGGAGAAAACCTCATGAGTGGATGTATTGTCTATCATCAGTTCGGTGACTGGCACTGGGAAATCATCCTTCGGGCAAGCTATATTGAGATTCCGGAAGTCCATGCATATGCGCACTGTCCCATTTTTCTTCATCACCGGGACGATGTTGGCGATCCATTCAGGGTATTGAACTTCCTGGATGAAGCCAGAGTCGATCAGCTTTTTGACTTCAGCATTGATACTCATTTCAAGCTCGAGTCGCATTCTTCTCGGCGCCTGTTTGACTGGCTTGATGCTTGGGGATATTGCCAATTTATGCACAGCGATTTCTGGATCTAGTCCCGGCATTTCGGAATAGTTCCACGCAAAGCAATCTCTATGCTGTAGGAGCACGTCTTTCAACGCGGTCATTCTTTCTTCAGATAGCAGCTTGCTGATGAATGTCGGTCGCGGGTCGTCTAGCGTTCCCAATTCAATTTTCTTGAGGTTATCTGCAGTGGTATAGATTCCATCTTCCAGCTCTTTTGGTGCTGGTGGGAATTCTGAGATTATCTCGCTGCTGTTTTCGAAACACCAAGGGAACTCATCTATGTCCTCGGGCTCTTCTTTTAATATTGTAATCACGTGACAGGTGCGAATTCGCTTCCAATCCCGATGTGGAGCCGGTTCTTCTTTCGTGGCCTTAGGCTCGTGTTTCTGTGGCGGCGTTACCTTCCAGTTGTCGGACAGAGCGAATTTGCCAAGCTGATACTGATCTTCGACCCAATTCTTGAAGGTGAAGCAATCTTCAAGGGGATGACTTATTACCCGATGGTACGAGCAATAGTCCAGGCGTGAGACTTCGCTCGCTTGTTCGGGGTGTTTAGACTCCGGCAATGTAAGCATTTGATGTTTTAGAGCAAGATCAAGTATCTTCTTCGTCTTGTCCCGAGGAAACGAGTACGCTCGACCCATTTTCTTCATGAGGGATAGATCAATAACGCTCGACTCCCGTTTGCGTGGCTTCTTAGCCCTGCTTTGCCACTGTTGAGCACCTTTTCGGCCTTTCGATTTATTTCCGCTTTTGCGTCGAGCCTTGTTTATAACAGGTTGACAGGGAGCAGCCTTTTCATCTTTCACGGCCTGTTGGAGAAGGCGTTGCGTCTTAGCTTTCTCATAGATGACCATTTCGCGGTTATGATCTTCTCGGACTTTTTGACCAGATTTCTTTATAAGTTTATCCATCTGCTCTTCGAACGACGGACTGGGCTCCTTTGCATATGGAACTTTCACGGGCTTAGGATTAGCATCCTCCCTTTGAGCATCTGCTTCTTCATCGAAGTCATACATGACGTAACAGCTGTTTAGTAGCTCCCGTTTCTTTGACCGGGTGTATCCGAGTCCTTTCGTCTCCATTCTCCCGTTAGGCAGTTTGCGTTGAGTCCCGGGAACGTTCCAGACTTTATCATAGAATTTGGCCTTTCGAACGGTCTGCTTGAAGGATATCCCCTGGCGTTTCAGCAGCTTCTTCAAACCCTCTGTATAATATCTGGGAAGACGGATAGGCTGAAGCCTGTCGAGCGTAGAATCTGCGCCATGCCAGATTTCTTTTTCTACCTTGGTTTCTTCAGAGCGATAAAACAGAATTTCTTTCTCACTCTCTTGCCTGGGAGGGATGTAGAATGTTTGTAGCTCTTCTACATTGTAAATATTAAGTGCATCCAGTTCTTTATGGTGTTTAAGCGGCACCATGGCGACTTGCTGCCTTTGCTCTTCATCAGCGAACGTTTGTATTGAAGGTCGAGCAGGGAATACAGCATGGACTTCATCTTCCGAGTCACTGCCAAAGATCAATGTAGGAGCTGATGGTCCCGGCTTGTTGTGTTGGGGCAGACCCGAATAAACCATCTCCTCTTCCTCCTCAGTATCACTGCCGAAGACAGGGATGGTGGCGTTAGTTTTGTTCTCCGGTTTGTGACACTTCTCTGTGTCTCCGAAATCTGGTAAGAAGTATTTGGCATCTTCGTATTTGCGGACCTCGTTGACAGAGAACGGGTTCAGTTCTCCCGTCACGGTATACTCGAAACCATCCTTAAAATACTTCATACACTGATGTTGTGTAGAAGGGATGATGTTGTACTCGTGTAACCATGGTCGGCCGAGCAAAGTGTTGTAGCATGTCTTGGCGTCTATGATGTGGAACTTAATGTCCGTGATGAGTAGCCCGAAGCGCAGCGTCAGTATTACAGACCCAAAAGTTCTTGATGACTGGGAGTCGAACCCGGAGATGGTGATCTTGTCACGAGCGAGGTGCTGGACGCTCATGCAGATTTCTTTTAACACCCGCACATTGAGGAGATTAACGAAGGATCCATTGTCTATCAGGATTTTGCCTATCTTAATATCGTGGCAATATCCTGAGACATAAAGGGGGCGATTGTGTTCGCACGTCCCAAGGAGAAGGTCTTCGTCGCCGAAAGTGACATCGGCCGTGTGCACTTTCTCCAATTCATCCTTCATCTTTTTCTCTGCCAGGTATGCTTGGAACTGTTCTGGATCTTGGAGTGCCTTAATTAATGAATCTCTCGCCTCCTTTGATAGCAAAAGAGCGTCAAGAATGCTGAGCTGTGAGGGCAGCTTCCTCAGATGTGCCAAGACGTTGTAATCCACCTTATTCTTCTTTGGTGGGTCTTTGGCAGCTAGCTCTTCCACCACTTGGTCATCTAAGATGATATCTTCAGAGACCTTTTCTTTCCCTTTATCTTTCCTGTTTAAGGGTCCGAGGTTCTTTTCAGGCAACGTCCGATTCCGCAGCCGGATATTTTCGCAAACCTTCGGTTCTTCTTCTTTTCTCGAGGCGGACTCATTAAAGAGAGGGGCAAGTTCTAGTTCTTCATCAGAATCACTCCCGAATGTAGGCACTTGTGATCTACCGGTGTAAACCATGCAACAATCGCCAGCAATTCTTTTCATCCCTTCGGTTGTATTTCTTTGGTCTCGACGAGTTTTATGCTTTTCCCGTTTAAAGCGTTGTCGATGAGCAACGTATCCTTGCCACCATCTATCGAAAGCTTTGCACTGTTGAGTGGGGTGCGAAATCTTTTGATGATATAAGCAATAGGAGGGGTGTGTTTCCATTTCACCAGTGATGTCTCCTTCAGCGGATGGTAGCTTCATGCCCATTGATATGGCCTTAGCAAACTTTTTCCTCATCTTGAATTGGCTTTTGTCGGTAGCGGAGGTGTTTAGCTCCAACAGGACCGTCTCAGCTCCTTCATCAAGTCGTTGGCGTTTGGCCCTTTCGAATATAACCGCCTCGCGCTCCCGATCAGCTTTACTTTTCAACCGAGCTTCATTAAGGAATGCGTCAATTACTTCATCTACTGGCCCCAGAACTTTTGGTTCAGAGTCTACCCCCAGTGTTTCAGTACAAGGGGTCTTCTCGTCGTTCGAATTTGAAATCATATGACAGCTCCCCACGCATTCTTCAGATTCATCTGACGAACTTTCTCCCTCACCTTCCTCTTGAAAGACGTGGTTGAGGAACTCTTGGAGCGTAATGGGAGTCCGTGCCTTTTGGTTGTATTCATCCAGCGCGTCAATTTGCTTAAGTCCGTGCGCTTGTCGCCAGGCTTCACGGGCTTCTTAGATTTCTTCTTCTTCCTTTTCGAAGATTTTGACGGCTGGCTGCAAGTGCTTGAACCGCCACCATCGGTCTTTGGAGTTGGACATGACTTCAACATCCCTTCAATGACCTGCGGTTCCAACGGGTTCTTCCACTTGATCGCTGGACATATCTGAAGATCATTTAGCATCCTTTTTGTCTTGGTTGATAATACAACCTCCCAAGGAGCTTCTTCAATGACGGAGCATGTTGCCCCCGGCGTATTCGTCCCCTTAGAGGTGTGGGGCTGCGGGGGATTCACCTTCCATTTGTCAGATAACGTGAACTTGCCCTGTCGGTACTGGTTTTCAAGCCAATTCTTGAAAACATAGCAATCTTCGATCGGATGGCCTAGTACTCGATGATAAGGACAGTAGTTGGGCTCGTTGACGTCACTTGGTTGCAACAGAATCTTTGGATCCGGCAGATTTATGAGTCTGTTGCGCAACGCCAGCTCGAATAACCTCCTCGTTTTATCGCGGGGAAAGGAATAAGAACGTCCCATCCTATCCTCAAGGGGCACGTACGGTCGCATATTATTTTGACGAGCAACCGGCTTCGATTCGCTCGGTTGTTGTCGAGCATTAGCGACAACGATCGATTTTCCCTTCCCTTTGTCATTTCGGGAGTCCGGCTTTGGAAGAGGGGGTTTATGGCCCATCTGATCCATTTGCGCTAGCTTGTCAATCAAGGCCTGGAAGGTAGTCGGCTTGAAAAACATCATAAATTGTGAGATAGTTGCTTGCGGATCAAGAGTTCCCACAAACATACCCACCGCGGGAACTTCTTCAATGCGCTGCTCGCACTTCGACCATAAGTTCCGCCACCGTATAGCATATTGAACCTATGTCTCGCCGGGTTTTACCCTGGCGTTAATCAGTGCCGTCATCGGGGTACGTTCACTGGCGCTTGCAAAACGCTGAGTAAACAGTAGCTCCATCTCTGCGAAGGTCTTGATAGAGTAGTTCGGGAGTTCAGAGTACCACTCGAACGCCGTATCTGATAAGCTTCCAATAAACTGGCGAAGTAAAAGCTTGTCATCTCCACCGGTATTGCCGCAAAGTGCCCTGAACTGGGCAACATGCTGGTGAGGATTGCCCGTCCCCTTATAGACATGGAACTTGGGAATCGTATAACCTGGCGGGTACTTGATTTGATCGTACCAACTCGGATATGGTCTCCCCGTTTTCACGACCTGACCGGCCGCTTCGGTCGAATGATGAACCCGTATTTGCTGGGCGATGTATTCATCATAATCAGCTTTGGAGATTGTATCTTCTTTAGCCGTGGACAGAACTGGTGGAGGATTCGACGTCTCTCCCCTATCGTCTTCAAGGATGATCGGGGGATCTTCAGCAGGTGGATCTTGTTGAATCATCATACCCACCATATCCTGGAACAGGAAGGCCATTTTCTTTATGTTGGCTGCCTGCTCCGCAGCTTCTTTATCCTTCTTCTCCAATACGCGACGAAGGAATTCAGCGTCCGTTTCTTGTTCTTGACGCTCGTCCGAGGACGTTTCAGGGGTTTCTTTTGGCCTTGTAAGTGCGGACATAGCGTTCATCATTTCTTGGAGCTTCTAATGCTGCTCCTGAGCCTTGGTCACTGACCTCGTGTGCGGTCTATGACCTGTTGATATGCGGCTATCTTCTTTTCCCGATGCCATGTAAACCGTATGAACTATTATGCCCCTTGTCTTGGGGCGTTTAGGTTCACCATTTTTGACTATTGTCGCTGATGCGGGAGTTTTCTTTGGCCTCCTTCTTTTGAGGGCCGTTGAGGTTGAAGGGGCCATTGCAGTGGGCACCCTAGCGATTGTTGTCCCTTGCTGTTCAATAGGAATGTCTTTTCCTTTTTGCACCTTCGTCTTCTTTCGTTGACAGGAGTGATCCGGATTGATCACGGAGTCTTGAACCCTCTGCCAAACTTTATAAATTTTTGAAGACTGCAGGGTTCCTAGGCACTTCAACCATGGCAATTTCAAAAATTATGGTGCCTACAAACCCTAAAGTACGGATCGTTAGCTAGATTTCTAGGCTAAACATCAACTAGTTAACAGTTAACTAAGGGAATACGGAAATACAACCTTTGTAGATCCGGTCCTCCACCTCCACGGCTCCGCAACGAGGTCGTCTTCGCTGTCCAAATCAAATCCGGGCTCTAGAGTCGGCTTCGTCGGAGAATGGGCAAGCTAGGTCGTCGATGTCCATGCCGAAGATGATCTACGTCGAAGCATCGATGAATCAAGCTCCACCTTCACCAAACCGTGAAAAGTTGTGAAGGAAACACACTCTACTACTTGGCAAGAGGTAGAGGATGAAGAAATAGGAGTTGGGTTAACTTTAGAATTGGATTTCTCACTCTTTTCCAACAATCACCATTGATGGACTTCAAGCTTCTTCACTTGAAGAATGAAGAAGAAGAAGAAAGATATTATGATAAGTTAATAGAAAAAGAAAATAAAATGAATTCTTATCATAATTCTAACCATGGTCAAGTGTAGAGAATCAATCATGGTTAGTGTGAATGGTTAGGGTTAAGGATGAGATAAGTATGGTTGACTTTATCAAAGCTTCATGAAGCTTCAACTAAACTCCAAATCTAGCAACCATTCTTTTCTCTTTTCTTTTTATTTTCCAAAGTGAATAAACAAATAAATAAATGAATAAATAAGTAATGGAAAGTAAAACCCTAACCATTCTTTTAACCATGGTTTATTCTTTGCACTTAACCAAGTAAACTTGTATCATCAAACATGATACAATCAAGTGCACAAAATCATATCGCATATGCAATGCGCACACCCGAGTGAGAAAATCCAACTTAAGTAAACCGATACTAGTTGATGCAAAGTAATATATCAAATATATAAATATGCATTAAATCATTAAATCAACACTTGATTCAATGACCCGGTTATGTCGCACACAACCGACTATTATACAATATATCGGCTTATCGAATCAACGCTTGAATCGATAACTAGGTTATATCGCATACAACCATTCGATATATTTATCGCGAGAATAGAATACGGTATCACATACACGCATTATTCTCGGTCCCGCACATATCTCATATGCGCTCCTATTTCGTTTCGCTTGAGCCAGGAAACCTCTGTGTAGGACTCTAAAGACTCGTCAATACGCCGGCAGCAGGCGATGATCATATCAAACACCCACAAGCCGCAAGCGGTCTGCTAAACGTAACGGCCACCCGGGTATTGAGCGATCTGAAGATCGACGAGCAAGCCCGCTCACACTCCAGTGAATCCGACCAGTAACACTACCGTACAGTCCGGTCTGATCGTCTGATATGTCGCATATCTCGTCTAGGGGTGGTATACGTCAGACCCCAATAGCTCAATAAGTCATGTCGATATGAGGTCTATAACTGTTCGAGAAACTACTGGTAACACTTACCAGTAAATCTCTGCAACCCTGGCCAGGGATTTCCTGTTATAGCCAATCGAACACAGCGCAACATCAACTCCCATATACCGGGAGAGACGAATCCCCTCCTATCGCTCATTGCCTCCATGTGACTCGGGACTGTACCCAAAAACCACCGTTTTGCACGCCCTCTTGGACGTGGTAAGATGGAAATCAAAGCACAGTGGGAACCACACAAGACTCTATGACGATCTCGGGTCAACAGACTACTCTGTACCAGTGTCACCAGAGAACTGCCATCTGACGTGAGGTATAATACCATCTGGGAGTTCTCGGCGAGTCCGTCCAGTGTACCCAGTCTCTACTGAGCACCCGTATATCATCTCTGATGTCAAACACCGATGGATATGGGATCATCCATCGCCCATCTGTATGGGTCGAGAAGGTACACGCTAGTCTACTCTGGTATATCGATGCCCCGTCTCGATACACCCATGACTAGGGACTTTGAAGGATGTACTTGTGGACTACCATGTCCCCACTAGTATGATCCGCATCATAGTCCAGGTAGTCAAGTACAGATCCTAAGGGCTTTACCAACATGTAACAGAGAGACAATCAGCATACACGTTAAGGTAAAGTGTAACCAGATAGCATACTATCATGTCGAGCAAGAAAGTCCTCCCTATATATGTCCCAGCATCCACTACAATATACATCCCATGTATAGTAATGGCCTCTAGGGCATACATATAACTAACAAAGACAGCCGTTGAGGGAGCTGTTCTTGTTTTGTTTCCGGAACTCTCTCCACAGGTGGAGGAGATCTTTTCAGTGTAGCGGTTGGAGAATTCTTACGTACCCTCCTCAGCAGTTTAAAGCTGTTCCCAGTTGGAACAGCAGCGTTGACTTCCACCACTGGAGCCGATGGGGTTAGCCCTGAGGGGGAATTGCCCCCTGCCTTCCTCACTCGTTGCCAATGGCGACGTCGAGCATGACGAGCCATTGGGACTGGCTCTGAGATTGAGACATCTTCTTTTTGTCCCCTGTCTGAATGAGGTGCCGCCGGTGTTAACCTCTTAAAGACTGAGGTTGTTTTTTGAGGGGTGATATTCAACCTGTCGAAGACGGATCCTCGAGCAAGGGCGGAAGCAGGAATCGTCAGTCTTGAAAAGACTGATTCTTTTACAGGGGGAGCCGCCTTGATGACTTCTGGAGCAGCAGTTATTGCCTTCCTTGGGACAGCCAATCTAGAGTTCTGATCCAGCTTGGCGAAAACCGAGGCTGTTGGTTTGACAGTGAGCGACCCGCTGACAGGGGTCGTCGTAGCAGTGAGCCGGTCGAAGACCGACTTCTTGTTCACTTCCGGTGCAGGTATTGGCGTAGAGAAGCTTGTAGGTGGGATCATGGTCCCGAAGAACAGGCCAGTGGTGGCTTGGATCACCTGGTCTACTGGCAGAGCAAGGAAGGAAGCCTCTTGGGGCCCATATGCTACACCTCCCGATGAGGTGGAGCGTCCGTTGCAGTGGCACTTCGAGCAGTTGGTGCAATTAGAGGCCATTGAATCTTGAGTTCTGCGCCAGGCAAAAGAGCAAATCTTAGTAACTTGAAATCCGAAGGCAACCATTTAACAAACCACGATTGGTTCGCGAGGACGACACACGAAGTTTGGAGTGGAAAGAGGAAAAGGTCCTACCGGGCGTGCCGGAATCTGTTCCCCTCCGAAAGACGGCGCACAAGACTGCGATGTCCTGACGCTGGGATTCGGGGCAGATGCTATTTGGTTTTATCCGTCCACCTCTCCGAAGATGCCAAGTTGATTTATGGCACCGTGTATCGGAGGTTTAGACGAATGCGGCCGATGTAGCAGACTTCGTCAGATTCCCCCTCGCTTGAGGGGTTTTTTGATTGTGGGGACGCTCTTCCCTGCAGGCGCAAGCCCCTGCAGTTAATTACGCTACCGCATCGCGGTAACAACTTTCTCCTTATCCAGAATTTCACATCGTGTCGTGTATGTTTGTTTTGTTTGTGGTTGCCCGTAGATTGTATACGGAGACTGAGTAATGCCGTCGCTCGTAGGACGTGGATTAGTCCAAATCCGTATTTACTTAGATTTGGGTTTGGTGTTTTTAGTTTAAGGATGCATTAGTCGCGTTGCGGCTAAGATCAACTTAAACGTTCGTTAAGGATACGATAGTCCTGTTTGAGACTAAGATCAACTTAACGTGATAATCCATTTAATATCTGGCCATCGGGACTCGTCACCTCTCTAACGTCGTTGAAGGATTACAACGGCAGATGTCAGAGGAGTTCAGAGATGTACCCTTGAACCAAGGTTGATTTGGAGTTTTATAGTCCGTTTTAATGTTTACGGATACGTTAGCCGTGTTTGGGGGCTAAGATCAACTTAAACGGGATCGTTTAGATCCGGCAAAAGAGCATTTGGAGGCTCTATTGTTCCAGTTTAGGGACGTAGTGGTCCATAGGTAGTTTAGGGACGTTGCGGTCCATGCTCCAGTTTAGGGACGTGGTGGTCCATGTTCCAGTTTAGGGACGTGGTGGTCCGACATTAGTTTAAGGACGTTTCGGTCCAACATTAGTTTAAGGACGTTCCGGTCCAACATTAGTTTAAAGACGTTTCGGTCCACGAGTTTAAGGACCCCGCAGTCCGTATTCATGTGTGGTCGTTGGGACCCGTCACCTCTCTGACCCCGTTGAGGAATTACAACGATAGGTGTCAAGGAGTTCGGAGATGTACCCTCGAACCGGATATAAATTGATTTAAGAGAGCAGCTGTGCTCAGTCAATTTAGTTTGATGACTTACGGCCATGATTGGGCTAAGTCCAGTTTCAACATATTTTGTCTTTGGCCTGTGTTAGGGCTTTACCCCTTTTTAGTAATGCACTGCATTATTCTTGTTTTGGTTGGGCTCTGCCCTTTTATAAATGATGCAGAGCATCTATTTTGTTTGGGCTATGCCCTTTTTAAAATGCATGGCATTTTTTATTAGGCCTGTTAGGTCTTTTAATTGGGTTCTGTCCCTATGTTTTGGTTTGGGCTCTGCCCTTTTATAAATGATGCAGAGCATCTATTTTTTGTTTGGGCTTTGCCCCTCTTTTAAAATGCATAGCATTTTTTATTAGGCCTGTTAGGCCTTTTAATTGGGCTCTGTCCCTTTTCTTTAATATTGCAGAGCATTAAATACTCTGACAGTGCCCCACGTGGCTTGTCAGGCGCTTTGCGCTAAGTAATGAGCGCAAACTCATATGGAGGTGACACGTGTCACGCTTTGGTGAGCGCAAGCGCAACAGCGCAGTGCGCTGCGCTGTTGCGCTGCTGACACGTGGCGCGCTCTGGTGATTTGCGCCAACTCCAGAGAGCAAAGCTCTATTTCAAGAGCGCGTAGCGCAAGTGGTTTAGATGCTGACACGTGGCGCTCTCCTAAGAGCGCAACAACGCAGTTTGCAAGTGCAAATCACTATTTGATTTCTTTATCTAATTTAGATCAAAGAAAAATAAGTTTTTTCTTGTTTTTCTTATCTCAGAGAACCAAAGGTTCATGACAAGTGCAAAGCACTATATTTTTATTTTATTTTATTTATTTATTTATTTAGTTATGTTTAAAGATCAACGATCTTGTTTTTAGATTACTGATCTGTTTATAAGAGAATTTTCACTTCTTTCAAAGGTTTTTACCTTTTGTTGTTCTTGAGTAGTTCTCGAGAATTCTCTTCTCTTTTTTTTTGAAAGATGTTGATCCCTTTGAATTGAGGTCTGGGGTCCTTTTTATAGTGCCCACAAATTAGTTAAATTTGTTAAAGAGATTCTTCTCTAAGTGATTTGGGGAATTTTCCCCACCGTTGGATCTTTTGATCCAAGGGCTTCTGCTTTGCAGAAGAAAATCTTCTTATTTTAACAAGAACAGAAAAGATTTCTTAGAAATTTAATTCTGTTTGGCGCAGATGCCCCAGCACGTGACACGTGTCGCACAGCGCAACTGCGCTGACACGTGTCGCGCAGCGCACGGCGCAGCGCAACTGCGCTGACACGTGTCGCGCAGCGCACGGCGCAGCGCAACTGCGCTGACACGTGTCGCGCAGCGCACGGCGCAGCGCAACTTGCTTCCTTTAATAGAGCTTTGCTCTGATTGGGTGCGCCTTCTTGGGCACTGCGCTGACGTATCAGTGCCTGACATGTGGCGCGTTGCGCTCAAGATGTGAAGCGTTGCTTCAACATTTTGAATTTTGAATTTCAACAGAGTTTTGCTCTGATTGGGCGAAACAGGTGCCAAAATCCCTGGAACTGTCAGAAGACCCAATTGACATGCTGCTAAACGAAGCCTTTCAAAAGAGCAAAACTGACCGAGAATGCGAAACAACCATATACGAAAAGGCTAAGCGTCAGCGTTAGGATGAACAAGTTGCGGAAAGGAAGAGTTGTAAAGTACTCCGACCAGACCAAAGCACACATGTGGCAAACAAGAGCAGAATTAAGATAGAGAAGCACTTCGCCAAAGCACTGTTGTGGGAATGAAGCTGCCACCTTTCGTGGAAAACACTCCCGGGGTCATATGCCTTGATGGAGCAGATATACATCCGAACTACTGCTTATACCATCGGAGGGTCACACACCCCACCAAAGAGTGCAATGACTTTAAGAAGTGGTGGCAAGGATACATTGCTCACCGACAACACTTCAAGCGGATGAAGCACAAAGCTCGTCGACATTAAAGAAGTGCGACAGACGAGCGTGAAGGAACGGCTGGCAACTGTCATATGGTTGATACCAGTTCGACAAAAGGGAAATCTCAATTTCTTATATTCGGGAGTGATTCTGAGGAAGAAATAACTCTCGGCCCTCTCTTCAAAGAATCCACCTCCGGAAAAGAAGAACAGGAGAAGAACTGCGAGAATATTCAGCTGTGTAACTGCACGCTGCATGAAAAGAACCTCGGGCCTACAAACAAAGGTTCGAGCAAAAGATACAAGGAGAAGGAAAAATTCCCTGAGGAAATTGCACTCGATGATAGAGTCGTCAAAGTGCTTGCATCCAAGGACCCGTCTAAAAAAAACAAGGTGGATTATAATGTCCTGGCACATCTGAGGAAGATAACCTCACAACTGAGCATTTTGGATACTCTCCTCCTTTCCAAAGAAGTAAGAGATTCTCTGATCAGGGCATTACAGGAGCCCGATCAGTTCCAAACTTTCCCGACAGAAGAAAAGATGAAGGACGAGCTGACATAGTGTCACGACCCGATGGTACAGAACGTGACTGGCACTTTAATTACAAAACGTCTAAAAGCGTAACGTAATCTAAGTAAGCCAAAGCCCAGAAATCTAAACCAAAATTTTAAGTAGAGTGAGGGAAAACTTGATAAAAGAAAACGATTTTAACCCAAAACAAGTCGCCTTAAATATTTTCATAAAACAACAACTTTTTCCGAAAATTTCGGCAGAGTCTCCTTTGTAAATACTGGCCCCGAAACGGGTAAAAACAAGAGAAATACAAATATATCATGAATAAGGCATCCCCAAGTAGGAGCTAGCTCTTCGCCAAAGGCGGATCACAACCACATACAATATATATATATCATCGATACCAAAATGAGCCTGTAAAAGCATGACAATAAAAAAGAAACCATACGTCGGCTCAAGTGAGCATCGACACCAAACTACAATTACAAGTCTCACAAATCTCACCGTCTAGTCCAATATACAAGGGTAGATGGAGTATACTAGATACAAAACAAAAAAATACACAGTGGGAGCAAAATCAAATCCTCCAAAACCCACCTGTGAGCAAGCTACAAGACGAAGCAAAGGAACGAAATAGAAGATACATCCGCCGCTACTGCACTGACGGGTCAGACCTGCAAGATACTGTGGCACAACGGGGGTGAGTTGCCAGCTCGTGAGTAGCAAGTAACATCTAATAAGGCTATCGTAAGCATGCACATAAATGCGTCACAACCTACGCATATACTAATATGATGCAATGCACTAACATGTATGCGACGTAAATGCATAATTAGCATGAGATCTAAGTATGTTTGGTATGAGAAATCTTTATTTTTCTTAGAAAAATTTCTGTGAAGTGACTGAAGAATTATCAAAGAAATCCATAGAAATCCGTGTCAAGTATCGACACAAAACATATATGCCTCAAGATCTCAATGTCTCAATATCTCAAAATCTTAATATCTCGGGCTCCGTCAGTCCGGATCGGCCCCTATCATCAAATCTCACGACAACGGTCGGTATCCTCCGGATATCCGCTGCACTAGACATCACCGGTAGGTAGTCTTCCCCTGCCAGGCTTATCGTTTACAACTCGATCTTCTTGCCCCGGGGTACCATACCGGGCCCACCATGTACCCGAGACGGTTCATCCACTACTCGAATCGGGTCTCGAAATCCAACAGAAAACATGAAAATTCATGGTGGACGACACATACATCACGAGAAAACCGCAACTTGCCTTTTTAAAGCATAACGAGTTTGGAAAATTCTTGCGGTTTTCCCCAAAATCCAGAAATCTCATCAATACCGAAATCCTCCAGAAATCATAATATCTGACATGTTATATATGATAGATGCTATGATATCAATATTATGCAATGTAGTTTATGAGGAGAAATCTATATAAGCACGATACTGAAGTGAGGTATATGCATGCTTTGCAATTCAATGTATCATGTATGATGTAAGTGTTTGATACTGAACTAAACAGGTTCTAACGTGCTCGTGACATGGCAATTACCAAAGATGTGTGTGTTCACATAAATAGTGCGCGTGCTACGTGAGCCAATGGTAATGGTGCAAGTGTCCTAAGAGATGATATCACATGTATATCTATTATACATATAACGATGCGATGCAATGATATGGCTAACTAGGAACTTCACATATAAAGTAAATATTTTAAATAATACTAAACCGCCGGGCGCCTCGCGCCATCCAGACGATCCTCCCTATAGATGTATACATCTACTCACCGGGGCGTCTCGGCTAAGTTGATCCGATCTCCGTCCAGTCATTCACGCGCCGCGTCTGATGTCTCTGCACCCGGCCCTAGGATCGCACACAAGCAATAAAAAGGATAAATATAAGAATAGTCATGGAACAAACAACATAATTCAGTTATGTGCACCAACTCGATGCGCACAAAATCGGTGCACAGAACGTGCCCGCGACAACGCCACCGACTATTTCTGGGGTCGCAAAACGGGATAACTACCAAGTCTAAAACTCAAACGTACCAATTGCACATTCATAACCCATTAAATAAATATTGGAATTAGGTTGTAGGTCACTAAAGTTTCAATTTAATTCAAATCTGTGAATTTCTAAATAAAAACCTAGTAAGCATCCATTTCCTATTTTAGTTCAAGTCTTGATGTTTTATCATCTCTAATGGTTACAATGCTCACTTAACATCATAATTTGGTCACACAAATATTCACTAGAACTTTACCTCACCAAAATATATTAATTCTAAAAAACCTAGTTTGCAACATTATTTAATTTAGGAAATTTTAAAGCAAAAATTTTCAAACTAGCAACTAGTTTAGACTTTTCATTTCTTAAGGTGTTAAACTACATATTACAACCATAAGTAAGTTATAAAAACCCTAACTTTATTTTAAACCCTCTCTTGAAATTTCGATTTAGCAATTAAAACCATAATTAAATATCAAAATTTACTAAGTTGAAGTAATTAAACATAAAGTAATAATTGGTTTAAAAATAATACCTCAAAATCAGCAGATCAATCATGTAACTTGATCTTCAAAATGCTAACTTTGCTCCAAGATCCTAGCAATATTTGGCCAAGAAAGTTGAATGGAGAAATAGCTATGAATTTGTGGGAAGTTAATTGGATTTTTGATGGATTTTGAGAATTTTAAAGTGGAAAAAAATGGGATGAAGAAAGGGGCTGCTACTGCTTGGGGAGGCTCGGCCACCACTTGAGAGGAAAGAGAGAGAGAGATATGTGTGGATGTATCTAGAAATGACCATATAAGCTACATCTTTTATTCTTCATTAATTTATTAATTTCTTTTCATTTTTTTTATAGAAATTATGAAGTGGGAATGAGTGGAAATTGTTGGGATGGCAGTAGGACATTTTCGGCCAAGGAAAGTAGTGAGTGTGTGAGGTGTGTGTGGAAAATTCCCTTTTCAAAAAGACCCCCCCAACATTCATATATTAACTCTTTACCATAATTAATTGATTTTGTTTTTTTTCTAATCCATTCTAGATTTCTACAGAACTCTAGAGACAAAACTAAAAGAAAGAATATGTTACAACTAAATTTTAGGTTGTCATGGTTCACATTTGTATAATCAACCCATTCTCATTTGAAATTTACACTAATTAAATGTATAATTAAAAGCTTATATTAATATTTGAAATAATTAATTAAAGAAAAATATTTAAGTAAAATAATAATTTATAAGTCACTCAATAATATCAATTACTAGCAATTGCATAGTTAAAATAGGCATAATTAAATCTATAATGAAAAATAATTGTAGTCGAGTTTTACGGAAAATACGGTTTATATTACCGATCATCAGAAAATTTACCTAAAGGATTTTATTTATTGAATTATTTATTTATTTATTTTTGAAACGTTACAATCTTCCCCCTTTAAGAAAATTCGGTCCCCGAATTTAAAGTCTAACTACACCTACCCAGGAAGAGATGGGAATGTTTCTTCCGCATCTCGACCTTGGCTTCCTACGTGTCCTTCGTGCCGCTCGGGTTATGCCAAAGAATCAAAACGGTCGGGTATGACCTCGGACCTCGGTTTCTTCATCTGTCGATCTGGAATACTATCTGCTGCTCGGTGAAAGGAGGATTGCGCTCCAGCTGAAACATCTGATGCTATATCGCGTAAGAGAGGTCATGAAGGTACTTGCGGAGTATCGATACTTGAAACACGGGGTGAACAACTAGAAGTCTGGTTGAAAATTCAAATGATAACACTGTGTCGAAACGCTCGAGAATCTCTAAAAACCCACATATCTGAAACTAAGCTTCCCTTCCTCTTGAATCTCAACATGCCCTTCATCAGAGAAACCTTCAAGAAAACACGATGGCCAATGGCGAACTCAGGTTTGCAACAGCGTCTATCAGCTTTAAACTTCAGCCTGCTCTAGGCTGCTCTCATCCTATTCCGAATCAATTGAATCTTTTCGGTTGTGTCCCGCACCATCTGTGACCCCAAAAACTGCTCTCACCGAGCTTTGTCTAACAAATGGGCGGTTGACATCTTTTCCTATAAAATGCTTCAAAGGGGGCATCTGAATCGTCTCCTGGAAGCTGTTATTATAAGAAAACTCTGTCAAGGGCAAGTGGCAATCCCAACTGCCACCGAAAATCTGAACGCAAGCCCAGAGCATATCCTCAAGAATCTATAGGGTCCTCTCTGATTGATCGTCGGTCTGCGGATAGAAAACTGCATTGAAACTCAATTGGTGTCCAAAGTCTCCTGAAGTTTCTACAATAGTCGGCTAGTGAACTGGGTGCCTCTTTCGGACACAAAACACGTCGGAACGCCATGAAGTCGCACAATCTTATCAATATATATCTGAGCATACCGAACGAATCCGAAAAATGGTCTTAACTGGCTGAAAGTGAGCTGCTTCGTTAATTGGTCTACGATTACTCAATTAGTGTCATACTCTCAACTGATCCTATATAGACCCACGATAAAATCTATAGAAATTTTTCTCCCATTTCCACTCCAGAATGGGCAAAGGTTGTAATTCTCCTGCTGACCCCTTATTCTCGGCCTTGACTTGCTGACAAGTCTGCATCCTGAAACCAGGTCCATGACATCTCTCTTCATTCCTTCACATGATATCCGGACGACGTTAAACTTTTCGATCGATTTATCAAAATTCTATAATTCCCCAAGAGCTCAACTCTTGAGTATAGTTTAATGATATCCGGTACATGCCACAGTACCTGCGGACCAACTGTAGAAGGGCAAACCTAAGTCTCACTAATGGCACCGCGGAATTGCCGCAAATCCTAAGGTTCAAAAGCGTTCCCATGATCATTATATCGAGTTAGAGTTTCATTCACCTAGAGGGTCCATAAAATTACTTGCATGTTTTTCCGAACACCTTAAACTTGAAAAAATGGGTTTTCGACATCCGTTCGAACTTTTTAACTCGCCTAGCCAACATGCGAACACCCGAAACAATGTCGAAACTATAAATATGAAACACTTCGACTTGCTTATATTATAAGATCACACCACCTGCAAACTTAGCACAAACAAGCAACACCGGAAACACTAAATCCCAGATCCCGAAACACTGGAAACTAATTTTTGAAGCCAAACCTCTCAAACAGGGCCGGCTGTTACGAAGAATCTGCTAATCTGTCGTCGACTGTCTCTGAACCGTGCTCAAACAACAAAAGCTACCTCTGGGACCCCAACTCAAAACATCTGCCACCACATTCGCCTTGCGCGGACAATAAAGAATCTCGCTGTCATAATCTTTCACTAGCCCCATTCAACTGTGCTATCTCAAAATTCAAATCTCGCTTCTGATGAGAAGGTACCTTAAACTCTTGTGGTCCGTGTATACCTGGCACGACTCGTCTCCAAATCTTAAGTATAAAAATCACTGCGGCTATCTCTAAATCATTTATGAAATAGTTCTACTCACGCTTCTTCAACTGTCGAGAAGTATCGCCAAAATCAATAACACCGCCTGATCCTGAAGGCAAGATAATATTAGCACCGTAGTCAAACGAATCTTTAACTGCTAAAAGCTCTGCTTTCATGCCTTATTCCAACGAAAAGAAACGCCCTTCCAAGTCACCCGGTCAACATTGCAGTTATATGCGAAAAATCCTGTACGAAATATCAATAGTATCCGCCCAAAATCCAAAATGCTGCGAACCTTTGTCACTAATACAGGTCTGGACTAGTGCTGAACGACCTCGATCTTCTTCGGTTCCATACTTATACCATTTCTCGCAACTACGTGACCCAAAAGTGAACACCATCCATCCAGAAAACACACTTGGATAATTTAGCAAATAGCCGGCGCTCCCTCAAAGTCTGCAACGAATTCCCCAATTACTGCCCAGGTTCCAAAAGTACACTAAGATGTCTTCCATGAACATGATGATAAACTGGTCAAGATCCGCCTGGATCTTCGGTTCATCCAATTCATAAATACTACTGGGGCATTGGTGAATTCGAACGACATCACCAAAACTCATAACGCCCGTAATTTGTGTGGAAAGTAATCTTCGGAATACCACCCTCTCGAACCCACAACTGGTAGTAGCGTGACCGCAAGTCAATCTAAAAGAAATGTCCCGCACAATAACCCAATTCAACTGACCATAACCCATGTATCGACACAACTGCCGTCTTCCCTTCTAACGAACAGGACAGGAGCTCTCCAAGGTGACGCACTCGGACGAACAAGCCCTTATCCAACAAATCTTGCAACTGATCCTTCAGTTCCTTAAACTCCGCCGGGTCCATCCAATATGGCGGTATAGAAAAGGCTCCATGCCGGAAATCAAGTCAAAACAAAACTCAATATCGCGCTCTGGCGACAAACCAAGCAACTTGTCAGGAAAAGCATCTTGAAATTCCCTCACCAACGGGACCTGGTCCAACGGGACCTCTGCGGATCCAACATTGCAAACTTGCGCCAAGAATTCCTAATATCCCTTTATCTCAAAAGCTGACTAGCGCCAAAAAGAACTCAAACTGCGAAAGGCGACGCTACGGTCTCCTCGAAAACAAGAACCGGCTTACCGAAAAACTAAAACTGACTGCCTCCTTACGGCAGTCCCCGGACGCACAACACGTGGCTAACCAATCCATGCCAAGAAAACTTCGAAGTCCAAAATATCGGGAAGAGTCAAATCGACGAAAGAATCCTTCTCTCCGATGTGAACGAATCACGAACAAACAACTTATCGAGCGACCAAAAATTTTAGCCTCCTACGATGGCGTCTATCTAACCGCCTCTGAGCTGGCATACTGGTACAAATTCGTTTTGGTAAAGAAATGACCAAAGTCTCAGAAATGCGCTCCTCTATCAGTAAGGTTGTATCCATCGCGGCTGCATAAGCGTCAAAATGCTGGGTTCCTATAGCAAGCAATACTTGTATGTCCAATCTCCACCCGAACCTCTTTATTCATTTCTCTTCAGTGTCCTCCAGGTAAGGAGCACCTCGAACCACTAAGAAATCTGAATGTAATACTCGGACACTGCCATCCCTGAAATCTTACGCACAGGCTCGAAATTACGAGCTCGAGAATTTCGAACACTCTTCGGAAGGAAACGAGCGAGAAATACAGCTGTGAACTCCTCCCAAGTCATAAGAAGTAGATCTGCAGCTCGGACTCTCTCAATGGATCCGCACCACGTCTGAGCAATACCCCTAGACGAAAACTTGAAAACTCAACCCATTTCTTGTCAGAACATCTCTATGAACGACAATTTCGGCCATCCTGTCGAGGATTGTCTACGTGTCCTCCGCTGCAATCGTGCCGGTAAAAATAAACTGGAGGCTTCAGCCTCAAACTCTTATAAGGTTGCAGAAATAATCTTGGTAACAACAGAAACAGCTGCCTGTGCAGCAGGTACAACACAATCTTTAAAATAGGAGAGACATCATCGGCTCTCGGAGCTCGGCTAACTACCACTAACAATCCAACCATCGGTCATACGTCCTGAATACTCGACTCCAGCCTAGCCATCCATCCTGGAAATGGCGGACCACTCTATCCCTGAGGAGTAGGCGTACCGCCCTGATCGGTCCTAGTCTCAAATGAGCCTACTCTAACATCATCTCCAGCGGCAGCCCTCTGGCCCTCTCGTAGTCTCCGACGGCATAGTGGCTGGAACGAGGAACATGATCAATAGGAACATTGCAATCGAATCAAAGGGTTTCCGGAATCAAAGAAGGAAATACAAGCAAATGTATATCCTAAGGTCACTTAGGCGGTGTACCGTATCGTAAGTATGCCGCGGAATATACCCACGCTACGCCACTTTGCTTAAGCCACCTACTCCATCTACCGAGGGTCATCCTGCACTTAGAAAGGTAAAACCCTAGGCTCTGATACCAACTTTGTCACGACCCGATGGTACGGAACGTGACTGGCACTTAAATTATGAAACATCTAAAGGCGTAACGTAATCTAAGTAAGCCAAAGTCCAAAAATCTAAAACAAAATTTTAAGTAGAGTGAAGGAAAACTTGATAAAAGAAAACGATTTTAACCCAAAACAAGTCGCCTTAAATATTTTAATAAAACAACAACTTTTTCCGAAAATTTCGGCAGAGTCTCCTTTGTAAATACTGGCCCTGAAACAGGTACAAATAAGAGAAATACAAATATATCATGAATAATGCATCCCCAAGCGGGAGCTGGCTCTTCGCCAAAGGCGAATCATTACCACATACAATATATATATCATCGATACCAAAATGAGCCTGTAAAAGCATGAAAATAAAAAAGAAACCATACGTCGGCTCAAGTGAGCATCGACACCAAACCACAATTACAAATCTCACCGTCTAGTCCAATATACAAGGGTAGATGGAGTATACTAGATACAAAATAAAAAATATGCACAGTGGGAGCAAAAGCAAATCTTTCAAAACCCACCTGTGAGCAAACTGCAAGACGAAGCAAAGGAACGAAATAGAAGATACACCCGCCGCTACTGTACCGACGGGTCAGACCTGCAAGATACTGTGGCACAACGGGGGTGAGTTGCCAGCTCATGATTAGCAAGTAACATCTAATAAGGTTATCGTAAGTATGCACGTAAATGCGTCACAACCTACGCATATACTAATATGATGCAATGCACTAACATGTATGCGACGTAAATGCATAATTAACATGAGATCTAAGTATGTTTGGTATGAGAAATCTTTATTTTTCTCAGAAAAATTTCTATGAAGTGAATGAAGAATCATCAAAGAAATCCATAGAAATCCGTGTCAAGTATCGACACAAAACATATATGCCTCAAGATCTCAATGTCTTAATATCTCAAAGTCTCAATATCTCGGGCTTCGTCAGTCCGGATCGGCCCCTATCATCAAATCTCACGACAACGGTCGGTATCCTCCGGATATCCGCTGCGCCAGATATCACTGGTAGGTAGTCTTCCTCTGCCAGGCTCATCGTCTACAACTCGATCTTCTTGTCCCGGGGTACCATACCGGGTCCACCATGTACCCGAGACGGTTCATCCACTCCTCGAATCGGGTCTCGAAATCCAACAGAAAACATGAAAACTCATGGTGGACGACACATACATCACGAGAAAACCGCAACTTGCCTTTTTAAAACATAATGAGTTTGGAAAATTCTTGCGGTTTCCCCAAAATCCAGAAATCTCATCAATACCGAAATCCTCCAAAAATCATAATATCTGACATGTTGTAAATGATAGATGCTATGATATCAATATTATGCAATGTAGTTTATAAGGAGAAATCTATATAAGCATGATAATGAAGTGAGGTATATGCATGCTTTGCAATTCAATGTATCATGTATGATGCAAGTGTTTGATACTGAACTAAGAAGGTTCTAACGTGCTCGTGGCATGGCAATTACCAAAGGTGTGTGTGTTTATATGAATAGTGCGCGTGCTACGTGAGCCAATGGTAATGGTGCAAGTGTCCTAAGAGGTGATATCACATGTATATCTATTATACATATAACGATGCGATGCAATGATATGGCTAACTAGGAACTTCGCATAAAAAGTAAATATTTTAAATAATACTAAACCGCCAGGCGCCTCGTGCCATCCAGACGATCCCCCCATAGATGTATATATCTACTCACCGGGACGTCTCGGCTAAGCTGATACGATCTTCGTCCAGTCATTCGCGCGCCACGTCTGACGTCTCTGTACCCGGCCCTAGGATCGCATACAAGTAATAAAAAGGATAAATATAAGAATAGTCATGGAACAAATGGCATAATTCAGTTACGCGCACCAACTCGATGCGCACAAACTCGGTGCACAGAACGCGCCCGCGACAACGCCACCGACTATTTCTGGGGTCGCAAAACGGGATAACTACCAAGTCTAAAACTCAAACGTACCAATTGCACATTGATAACCCATTAAATAAATATTGGAATTAGGTTGTAGGTCACTAAAGTTTCAATTTAATTCAAATCGGTGAATTTCCAAAAAAAAAAACCTAGTATGCATCCATTTTCCATTTTAGTTCAAGTCTTGATGTTTTATCATCTCTAATGGTTACAATGCTCACTTAACATCATAATTAGGTCACAAAAATATTCACTAGAACTTTACCTTACCAAAATATATTAATTCTAAAAAACCTAGTTTGCAACATTATTTAATTTAGGAAATTTTAAAGCAAAAATTTTCAAACTAGCAACTAGTTTAGATTTTTCATTTCTTAAGGTGTTAAACTACATATTACAAGCATAAGTAAGTTATAAAAACCCTAACTTTATTTTAAACCCTCTCTTGAAATTTCGATTTAGCAATTAGAACCATAATTAAATATCAAAATTTACTATGTTGAAGTAATTAAACTTCAAGTAATAATTGGATTAAAAATTATACCTCAAAATCAGGAGATCAATCATGCAACTTGATTTTCAAAATGCCAACTTTGCTCCAAGATCCTAGCAATATTTGGCCAAGGAAGTTGAATGGAGAAATAGCTATGAATTTGTAGGAAATTAATTGGATTTTTGATGGATTTTTGTTGGATTTTGAGAATTTTAAAGTGGAAAAAAAATGGGATGAAGAAAGGGGCTGCTACTGCTTGGGGAGGCTCAGCCACCACTTGAGAGGAAAGAGAGAGAGATATGTGTGGATGTATCTAGAAATGACCATATAAGCTACATCTTTTATTCTTCATTAATTTATTAATTTCTCTTCATTTTTTTTATTGAAATTATGAAGTGGGAATGAGTGGAAATTGTTGGGATGGCAGCATGACATTTTCGGCCAAGGAAAGTAGTGAGTGCGTGAGGGGTGTTTGGAAAATTCCCTTTTCAAAAAGACCCCCCCCCCCCCCCAACATTCATATATTAACCCTTTACCATAATTAATTGATTTTGTTTTTTTTTCTAATCCATTCTAGATTTCTCTAGAACTCTAGAGACAAAACCAAAAGAAAGAATATGTTACAACTAAATTTTAGGTTGTCATGGTTCACATTTGTATAATTAACCCATTCTCATTTGAAATTTACGCTAATTAAATGTATAATTAAAAGCTTATATTAATATTTGAAATAATTAATTAAAGAAAAATATTTAAGTAAAATAATAATTTATAAGTCACTAAATAATATCAATTACTAGCAATTGCATAGTTAAAATAGGCGTAATTAAATCTATAATGAAAAATAATTGTAGTCGAGTTTTACGGAAAATACAGTTTATATTACCGATTATCAGAAAATTTACCTAAAGGATTTTATTTATTGAATTATTTATTTATTTATTTTTGAAACGTTACACATAAGTTCATACAGCTGACATTATATTCGGCGATGAAGATCTCCTCCTCGGAACGTGCGAGCACAACCGTCCTCTATATGTCACCAGGTACTGCCATGACATCAAGATATGGAAGCTCCTGGTCGATAACGGGTTCTCCGTCAACCTTCTCAACTTGAAAGTGCTGAAGGAGTTCTGCATAAACGTTCAACACCTGACTCGGGACAAAATTACCATCTCTGGGTTCGACTTACAGTCATCATGGACGCTTGGGTCCGTAATATTGACGTTACGCTTTGGATTACTCGTCACTGACATCAAATTTCATGTCATCGACGCCATGACTTGCTACAACGCTTTGCTCGGCCGGCCTTGGTTGCACGAGTACAACGTCATTCTTTCTACACAACACCAGTAAATGAAGTATTTCAAAGATGGCCACTAGTACACCGTTAAGGGGAGCTAATTCCATTCTCCGTACGAAGACGCCAAGTACTTCCTACCAGACTTCAAAGACACGGAAAGATGGCATAAGCCGGAGAACCAACCAAAAGTCGTCGCCACTATTCCGATCTTTGGGAGCGATATCGAGGAAGATGAAGAGATAATCTACTCGGGGCAAACCCAAGGCAACAAGCCCGGACTATTTGCTCCTATTTTGGTCTTTGGCAGTGACTCTGAGGACAACACTAACGCCGTATTCTCCACTCGCCTGTCGGTACAAACCATTACTGGAGCTGATCAGAGGTTGCAAATCACCATAGTTCCGCCGCGGTATTACAAAGAACTTGATGCACTCGGTACATACAGCGTACAAGAGCTGCAAACTTTCTACGTCCCCCCCGGAGAAGAGGTGAAAATGCGATCCTCTTCTATTGATCTACAGAGATCAAAGTGGAGAGAAAAGTCTGGCATGGTGCCAAACTTGTGCTTGACAGGCTTCAACCAATCCGTCTGCCCAGATATTACGCAGAGAGATTGAAATGGCTATTAAGATGCCAAGGCGTAC
Source organism: Agapanthus africanus (assembly GCA_030015575.1). Taxonomy (NCBI): domain Eukaryota; kingdom Viridiplantae; phylum Streptophyta; class Magnoliopsida; order Asparagales; family Amaryllidaceae; genus Agapanthus; species Agapanthus africanus. Next base: position 815,144,327 of record JASDDO010000019.1, on the reverse strand, counting down.
CCTTCAAACAAACCACTCGACAAGCCCAATTCTACATCAAGATTTGGGACGTTCCCGAGCGAAAGATTCCCAACGGGAGGATGGAGACGACTGGGCTTGGATACGTTCGGTCTAAGAAACGGGAGCGATTCCATGGCTGCCGTGTCATAAATAACTCCGGTGGAGAAGAGAATGCTTTTCCAGATAGCGCTGATATTGAACTAGAGTGAGATCCCGCCATAAGAATGCCAAGCCCGTCATTCGAAAAATAAATTGACAAGCTAATGAGAGAAGCCGGTCAAAAGGTTCGGGATGACCACAGCCGCAAAATGGTCATTTACGAAAAGGCCAGGACGCAACGTCTTACTCAGCAGTCTGCGGAAATAGACGATTATGATGCCCTTCATTCTCAGCCCGCTGTACGTTCTCACGACAAGAAAAAATCTCGACGCAGAGGCAAAAATAAGGTGAAGAACGAAAATGACGTTCGAAAATAGCGAAGCGGATCCAAGAACCCACGCGATCGATAAAAAGTCAACTGGAATCCGTCTTTTATCAGGAAGATGTGTCGGGAATACTCTTTCCCTCAAGACCAGACAAGAAAAATATTTGACCTTGTCATTAAGCAGCAAATGATGACGCTCCCAGAGCTTCGGTACCCCGAACAGATAAATAAGGTCCATCACTCGGATTATTGCTCCTACCACCGAGCAACATGTCATCCCCTTGAACACTGCTTCACCTTGAAAGACTGGGTTGAAGACCAGTATCAATAAGGTAGGTTCGCTCTATCCGACAATTGGAGGTTAACCCCACCGCGAAAGCATGAGCCAAAAACAACCTATATTGTGAGAGTAGGGCCATATCAACATCGAGCTTGGAAACGAACTCGTACCTGTTACGTGATAACATTCTCAAAAGAGGGGAACCACGAGAATATGGATGACCCCTCCAGATGCTTCGCATATGAAGATAAGGACGAGGTGATCTCAGAATTTCCACTGACGTCAAAAGAGCTGGAAGATGGGATACACACCACGGCGAACAATCTAAGAAAAATTGACTTGGGAACGGTAAATGATCCGAGGCCAACATTCGTCAGTGAGCTGCTATCTAAAAAGCAGGTGACTACTTTAAAAGATGTACTCATGCAATATAAAGACTATTTAGCATGGAATTATTCCAAGATGTCGGGACTAGATGCAGAAATAGCGGTACATAAACTGGCTATATCGCCAGACGTTAAGCCAGTCAAACAGGCGCCAAGAAAAATGCGGCTCGAACTCGAGATGAGTATCCATGCCGAATTCAAGAAACTAATTGACTCCGGCTTCATCCAAGAAGTTCAGTATCCCGATTGGACTGCCAATATTGTTCCAGTGACGAAGAAAAATGGAAAAATGCGCATCTGCGTGGACTTTCGAGACCTTAACAAAGCTTGTCCGAAGGATGACTTCCCAGTACCTGTTACCGAGATGATGATCGATAACACGTCCACTCATGAGGTCTTCTCCTTCATGGATGGATTTTCAGGCTACAATCAAATAAAAATGCATCCTGAAGACCAAAAGCACACCGCTTTCCGGACACCGCTAGGCATATTCTGCTATAAGGTGATGCTCTTCGGTTTGAAGAACGCAGGCGCTACCTACCAGAGGGCCATGAAGAAGATCTTCGATGACCTCATACATGAGATTGTCGTATGCTATATTGACGACCTTGTGGTGAAAAGAAAATCGTATGAGGAGCACTGGGAACATCTGAACATAGTGTTCCAGCGTCTTCGGAAATACAATCTAAAAATGAATCCTCTGAAATGCGCGTTTGGAGTCTCCTCAGGCAAATTCCTAGGATTCATCATACGACACCGAGGCATCGAAATAGACCCATCAAAGATCAAGGCAATTATGGAAATTCCCATGCCAAGAACTCTTAAACAACTGCGGTCTCTCCAAGGAAAGCTCGTGTATATCCGGCGGTTCATAGCCAACCTCTCTGGTAAATGCCGCCTCTACAGCCATCTAATGAAGAAGGGGACCCCGTTCGTTTAGGATCATAAATGCCAAAGTGCACAGGATGAAATCAAGCAATACCTACAGAACCCATCGGTACTGACCGCTCCGGTCAAAGGAAAGCCCCTCATCCTGTACACAACGGCCCTTGAAGGTTCTCTTGGTGCGCTATGGGTACAGAAGAATGATCAGGGAAAGGTGAGAGCTCTCTACTATTTGAGACGAGTTCTTCTGGGGGCAGAAAAGAACTACTCCCCCATCGAAAAGCATTGCCTGACACTGATTTTTGCGATAACGAAGCTCAGACACTATGCCTTAGCACATGAGGTCCATCTCATATCAAATGAGGATCGTCTCAAATATTTGATGTCAAGAGCCATACTAACAGAAAGGCTTGCCAAATGGGCCCTTCTCTTGATGGAATTCTCAATAACGTATTGACCCTTCAAAACAGTGAAAGGTCAGGCCATCGCCGACTTTTTCGCTGAGCATTCGATACCGGCCGATTCTCCCTTAATTTGCGAATTGCCAGACGAACATGCATTCGACACAATAGAAGGGGAGAAGGAAGAAAATAATGTCCAATGGGAACTCTATTTCGCTGGAGTATCTTCTATGAAGAAGCGGAAGCATAACACCCCTATAATCAAAGCCGGGGTGGGCCTCATCTTCATGACTCCGCAAGGAGGGATAATGCGTTTCGCCCTTTCTTTAACGGAAACAAGAACAAACAAAGAGGCTGAATATGAAGTTTTGATAGCGGGTCTTGAGATCGCTGTCGATATGGGAATCTAAAACCTCCTTATCTATGAGACTCCCAGCTGGTCGTTAGCCAAGTAAATGGCGACTATCAGACATGCAAACCAGAGTTGATAAAATATGGTAGGAGAGTGCAGCAACTACTGACACAAATCCCCTCCTACATCCTGGAAAGCATATCGCATGCAGAAAATAGCAAGGTGGATGCATTAGCCAAGCTTGCTAAGGAACTGGTTGACGAAAACCTCGATGACGTAAGGATCGTTGTGCAAAGTCGCCGGGTTCTTGCGCCAGCAGAAATATCTTTGGAGGATTTAACAGAGCCGTCTAAAGGAAAGGAAGCAACTAAACAAGTAGCCTTTCAAATAGAAGACGAAGAAAAGGTCAAGGATTGGAGGGAAGTCTTCATAGACTACTTCAAATCCCATCGAACGCTCGAAAACGCGTCGTCAAGACATCAGCTCATAAAACGGGCTCTGTCTTTCGCTTTCGTCAATGATACTCTATACAAGAGATCGCTTGACGGTTTGTGGCTAGGGTGCTTGGGGCCAGAAGAAGCAAAGAGAGTCGTCCAAGAAAATCATGAAGGACTCTGCGGTTCTCATCAATCCGGGCCAAAGATGAAGCTGAATATCAAAAGAATGGGTTATTATTGGCCCACAATAATTCAGGACCGCCTCAAATATGCGAAGGAGTGTCACTCGTGCCAAATTCACGAGGACTTCATCCACCAACATCCAAATCCACTACACCCAACAGTAGCTAGCTAGCCGTTCGAAATGTGGGGAACCGACATAATTGGCCCCATCGAGCCCGCATCATCCAAAGGACACCGGTTCATACTGGCAACGACTGACTACTTTTCTAAGTGGGCGGAAGCAGTATCACTAAGGAAGTGAAGACGGAGAATATTTTCCATTTCTTCAAGACACATGTCATCTACCGGTTCGGTACTCCGCGATGGATAATCTCTGATAATGGGCCAGTCTACCGGAGCCATAAAATCAGCCGCTTCACAGAGCAGCATAAAATAGACTGGAGATACTCTTCAGTCTATAATTCTCGTGCCAACGGTCTAGCTGAAGCTTTCAACAGGACCTTGACCAAGATTATAAAGAAAACGGTGTCCAGAAACAAAAAAAGGATTGGCATGAGAGACTGCACGAAGCTCTCTGGGCTTTCCAATGACGTTCAAAACGGATACGAATACAACACCATACACGTTGGTATTCGGCACTGAAGCAGTCCTTCCTTTGGAAATAGAACTCTCTTCTCTCCAAGTAGCGGTTCGATACGATCTAACAGATGATGAGAATGCCCATCTTCGGGTTGAGGAGCTCGGCGCCCTCGATGAAACTTGCCTCATGGCGTAGCAAAACCTAGAAGCTTACAAGGCAAGGATGACGCGCTCATACGAAAAACTGACTAGGCCGAGAACATTCCGCCAAGGCGAACTCGTGCTAGTCGTAAAAAAACCTATGATCCCCAATCGTGCAAAACGGGGGAAATTCGAGTCAAGCCATGAAGACCCGTACATTATAGACAAGGTCTACCAAGGTGGGGCCTATTTTCTCATGGATATGCATGGCGAAAAACCTTTTCGTCCAATAAGCGGCCGATTCTTCAAGAAATACCACGCATGATGAGTCACGACTTAGGTCAATGATAGATGACGACGCTCGTGTCCACTCACTATCTTCCTAAGTCAAAACTCTAAGTGGTATTTGGAAAAATTTCGCCTCAAACATGGCGACAACGGACCGTAATGTCCTTAAACTAAAGCCTCACCTAAAAAATGGTGATAATGGACCACTACGTCATTAAACTGGCAACGGACCGAAATGTCTTTAAACAAAACGTTGCCTCTAAAATGGCGACAACGGACCGTAATGTCCTTAAACTAAAACTTCACCCCGAAAATAGTGATAATGGACCGAGATGTCCTTAAACTAACAACGGACTGTAATGTCCTTAAACTAAAACTTCTCCTCCAAAATGGCGATAATGGACCGAGATGTTCCTAAACTAACAACGGACCGTAATGTCCTTAAACTAAACCTTCTCCTCAAAAATGGTGATAATGGACTACTACGTCCTTAAACTGGCACCGGACCGAGATGTCCCTAAACTAACAATGGACCAGAATGTTATGCCCTACTTCCCAGTGTACGGGTAGAGGACGCGATGAGGCCGCTACGTATTTACTCTGAAGTAAACACGCTAAGCGTATCTAAGCAATATAAAATGTAATGTATACAAGAGACAAGATATAAATGAACAACAACTTTATTTATTAACATTATTTTTACACTACATCTGAAAAGTAAATATATGGAATGGAAAGCAATGCCTAAACAGCGGCATAAAAAAAATGGAAAATACTGAAATGAAATGTACAAGTAACTAGAGCTCCGGGTCCAAAGCTAGCTGATCCAAGTCCTCGAAGGTTGGCTCGATCTCCTGAAGGTCCGAATCACCTGACGACATTTCAAAGAAAAAGAAAGAGAATGTCGTCAGCGAACAAATCGCTCGGTAAGTCCCAAAGATGAGGGAGAAGTAGAATAGACAAAGAAAGAGTATAGTTTTATAATGTTGTATTATATTGTTAACGCTGTTGTTTATAGCTTAGTACAGAAGTGGCCAGTGTATACGAGAGGAGTCTCACTAGGAAAGAGACTACGGTATATATAGTACAAGGCTCCATCGTAATACCCGGAACAACGGCGATTGAATTCAAGTTAGGTGTCTTTATGGTTGCTGTCTCGTGCCATTTCTAACACCTTCCGTACCAATCTACCCCTTATTAACCCCGCGATGTCTTGTTTGTATTGTATTGTCTTGTAATTTTAATTGTATAGATGGATGACTTACCGAAACCATGATATCAGTAAATGGATGTAACTGGAGAATCAGGTAGATGAATGTATATCCATGGTTCGGTTCGTTCAATATAGATTGATTAGATTGAACAGATTGAATGTATAGATTCATGGATTCATGTTGAATTGTAGTTTGATACTTGAATCATATTCAAGTCAGATTGATTATATTGAGACTCGGTCCGAGTTAGACAATTAGAAAAGAAATTGAATCCTGAATTAGGTTTTGGCGTTATCGGTAACCGCTGCACATAGACGGCAGGATTTGTGTCTTTTTCAAAGACGATTACCCTGTTGATAACACCGTTTGTTAAGTTGTCTACCTTAAATAGGCAAGCACCCATATCTCTGGCTCCCTGAGACTCAAGAGACTGGTCCCTCTTAAACAAATGTTTACTTGGGTCCTTATTGTAATTTAGTATAACTTGAGGGGGTTTTATGTAAAAATAATTTTGTATAATTTTCAAAATACACCTCAAGTATTTTATTACCGTCTTTAGAGTTTTCATTGATGTATATTTTATCAATGTGACATTTCTAGTGAATAAAACTTAATTTCATAATATATGGTATTTATTTATAATATTGGAATTGTATGGTATTTTCTTGTAAATGAGATATTTTTCTTGAATTTTGGAAATGTAGAATATTATAAATATTAAAAATAGATATTTTGATATTAATTACATATATATTTATTTATTAAAAATATAAGTTTTATTTATATTAGAAATCACATTTTCTAAAGAAAATTGTATTTTAAATCTTTCGAGACCGTATGCTCCTTGCAGAGGTCTGCATCTCACTTTACTAGGCTCGAGCATGTGCGATAATCAGCACCATACCGAACGGGTTCCCCAAATGGGTTGTAGAGACGCAATTGCAAAGATTTTTTAAATACACTTCTTATAAAAAAATGTTTTAATAGTTGAAGGTAGTTATATGTAAAGTCGTATTTTTCCCAGATCTATGTTCCCAAATTCAACCGTGTTATGTTACATATGAGTGTTGTGAGGAGGTAGGTCATTATCTCATGAGTTTTCTAAAGCTAGCATGGTTAAAAGGTATAAACATGTCGATATGAAACATAAAAGTATTTTAATGTAAAATTGAAATAAAACCGGCTATGGTTATAATTTTAATGTCAAACTTGATCTATTATTTTATTTAATAAGTATTAAACATTATATCAAAAGTTATAGGTTTGTTATTAAGAAAATGTTGTATTTTTTGAAAGAAAAGAGAATCGGAAGCCGGATAACTCCGCTTCCGACACGTTTTAAGAATTAAGAATTTGATAATAGCAAAAGAGAGAGAGAAGGGGAACTTACTGGATTAGGGTCAAGAGAAGAGGAAGAGGAAGATTGGAGAAGCACCGGTGTGTTGTTTCATCGCCGGAAACTTCTCGGATCGTCGTCGGAAGTTCGTCGGAGTTTCGCCCTTTGCTAACTCCACTTGCGCACAAATGGTCTATGGAATTTTCTTGAGAGTTTGGACAGATATTTGGAAGTGAGGAGGGATGATTATAGGTGTGGTATTTATAAAAAAATTAGGGTTTAGGGTAATGAAAGGGTGTATTAAAATTTGTATTAAAAAATGAATTAAATTAGGTTTTAAATTTCTCTGTAAATGTGCAGGGATTTTTAATAGTACAGGGTTAATGGGGGTAGTTCAAAGGTCATAGAAGTTAAAAGAAATTAGGGTTTGGGCCGACTCGGGCCGGCGACGGCGGGCGAGTCGCCGGCCCGAGTCGGCTGTGTCGTCTTGACGCCACGTGTCCCTTGTCGCTTGGTCTATCTCGTGGACCCGTTTGTTTATTTTGTAACTTACCTTATTACGTGTAGTGTACGTGTAGACTCTTGGGCTTCTAAAAGATTAAAAAAATTTTAAATAAAAATAATGTGTGGCTGATGGGATTTGAACTCTGTTGCTTTGGTTCAGCAGTGCAAGGTCTTACCAATGAGGTACAAGCTCCTTCTTACCGTTCAAAAGCAAATTAAACTTATAACTTGTATTCAGGCTCAAGTACCCCTTTCTGTATTTTTGAAAAAAAATTGCACAAAAAGTTTAGGGTTGTTACACAGAATGTCCTAAAATTAGTGCGTGTCATGCCCCGCTTCCCGGTATACTGGCAGTGGACGCGACGAGGCCGCTACGTATTTATTCTGAATTAAACACGCTAAGCGTAACTAAGCAATATAAAAGTAATATACATAAGAGACAAATGTAATGAACAACAACTTTATTTACTAACATTCTTTTTACAATACATGGAAAAGTAAATACATGGAATGAAAAGCAATGCCTAAACAATGGCATAACAGAAAAGGAAAATACAGAATGTAAAAGAAAAAGTACAAGTGAAACCACTGCTCGAGATCTTTAGTGAACTAGTCCAAGTCTTCGACGCTGGGCTCGATCTCTTGAAGGTCCGAAACACCTGACAACATTCCAAAGAAGAAAGAGAAGGAATATCGTCAGCGAATAATCGCTCGGTAAGTCCCAAAGATAAGGGGGAAGTAGAATAGACAGAGAGAGGGAGTGTAACTTTTAAAGTTGTATTATATTGTTAACGCTATTGTTTGTATCTTGGTACAGAAGAGGCCAGTGTATACGAGAGGAGTCTCTATATGTCAGAGACTAAAGGCAAATGGAGTACAAGGATCCGTTAAAATGCCCGGAACAACGGCGATTGAATTCAGGTTAGGTGTCTTATGGTTGTAATCTCGTGCCAATTTTAACACTTTCCGTACCAATCTACCCCTTAAAACCCGCGATGTCTTGATTGTATTGTTTGAATTGTAAATGTATTGTTTGTACTGTTTTGTAAATGTAAATGGAAGATTTGTATTGTAAATGGAAGACTTGCTGAAATCATGATATCAGTAAATGGATGTAACTGGGGAATTATGGATGTGACTGGAGAATCATGTAAATAGAAGTATATCCATAGTTTGGTTCAGTCAATATAGATTGAATAGTTTGAACAGATTGATTATATGGATTCATGAAATCATATTGAATTGTAATTTGTACTTGAATCATATTCAAGTCAGATTATTTATAATGAGACTCAGTCTGAGTCAGAACAATTAAAAAAAAAATTAAAGTCCTGAATTAGGTTTTGATGTTATCGGTAACCGCTGCACATGGGCGGCATGATTTGTGTATTTTATAAAAACGATTACCGTGTTGATAACACCGTTTGTTAAGTTGTCTACCTTAAATAGGCAAACACCCATATCTCCGGCTCCCTGAGGCTCAAGAGACTGGTCCCGCTTAAACCTATATTTACTAAGGTCCTTATTGTAATTTATAAAACTTGAGGGGTTTTTACGTAAAAATAATTTTGTATAATTTTCAAAATACACCTCAAGTATTTTATTGTTGTCTTTAAAGTTTTCATAGATGCAGATTTTATCATTGTGACATTTCTAATGAATAAAACCTATTTTTTATAATACATGGTATTTAATTGTAAAGTGTTGGACTTGTATGAAATTTCATGGTATTTTCATGTAAAGCGGTTCTTTTGATTTAGAAAAGTTGGAATATTTATATTATTTCAAAAATAGATATTTTGATAATACATATATATATATTTTATAAAATAATTTTAATTTATTATTTTCTAGAAATCTCATTTTCTTAAGATATTTGTATTTTAAATTTTTCGAGACCGAATGTTTCGTGCGGAGGTCTGCATCTCGCACTACTAAGCCCGAGGATGTGCAATAATCCGCACCATCCCGAATGGGTTCCCCAAATGGGTTGTAGCGGCACTTTGCAAAGATTTGTTTAAAACACATAACCTTGTGAAAATGGTTTTTATAAGTTTAAGGTAGTTTTGTGTAAAACGGTATTTTCCCGAATCTATATTTCCCAAAAGGTATTGTGCTATGTTGCATATGAGTGTTGTGAAGAGGTAGGTCATTACGTCGTGATCTATCTAAAGGTATAGTAAAATTAATGATATTTTAAAGTTGAAACTAAAATACATGGTATTTTACTGAAAAAGTACGATAAAAATTGCAATAGGAAATATTTTACTATGAAACTTGTTCAACATATTTTGTTGGTGTTTAATAGTCAACATGTAAAGGTTTGGAATGTTTGTATTTAAGGAAAAATGGAATTTTTAGGAAGAACCTAATCGGAAATCGGATTAACTCCGATTCCGTCGGGTTTTAGAAATACGAGTTTTTAGAATAGCAAAGTGAAGAGGGAGAAGGGACTTACAGGATTTCAGATTAGAGGAGAGGGAGAGGGATTGGTAGTAGGTTCTGGTGCGTCGTTTCGTCGCCGGGAGCTCTTAGGGCCGTCGTCGGAATTTCGCCGGAGTTTCGCCCTTCACTAACTCCACCTGTACACAAAAATTCTAGAGAGTCTGGACAGAATTTATGAGTGGGGTGTGTGTATGTAGGGGTGGTATTTATAGGGTAAAACTAGAGTTAGGGTAGATGAAAGGGTCTGAAAGAAAATGTATTAAATTGTATTATAAAATGGTTTAATGGAGTTTTAAAGAGTTCTGTTAGTGTGCAGAAAATTTAAAGTGTACAGGGGTTAAGGGAATACAAAAACTCACAACTTCTCAGAAGAAGACTCGGCGATCCGGGGTGAATCGGCTGGCGTCGGCCGAGTCGGCCGGTCCGTCGGCCGAGTCGGCCGGTCCGTCGGCCGAGTTAGGCCGAGACGGCTCCCCCCTTGCTGCCATGTGTCCGTGTCTGTTGGTGTAGCTCCTGGGTCAGTTTATTTTATTTGTGACTTTTGGTTTTATGGGTTTAGCACGTGTAGACTCTTAGAATTCTAAAAATTTAAAAAGAAATCAATATTAAAAAATAATATGGGTGATGGGACTTGAACTCTGGTGCTTTGGTTCAGCAGTGCAGGGTCTTACCAATGAGCTACAAGCTCCTTCTTGCTATTAAAAAGCAAAACAAATTTATAACTTATGCTCAGGCAAAAGCATCCATTTCTATATTTTTTGAAAAAAATTGTACAGAAAGCTGTACAGAAAGTTTAGGGTTGTTACATTCTACCCTCCTTATAAAAATTTCCTCCTCGAAATTTGAAAAAGGAATGTGTATCAGATTCAAGAAAAGTTTGGTGATAGAAATACTGATAGTGTATGAAAAATAACAAAGTGATACAGGGGTTTTAAAAATGTGAAAGAGACTTACTAGTGTTAGCTTGGTCAACTGTCTCGGCTTCTACAGCTGCTAAGGTGTAAGCCTGTCGTCCTGGTACATTTCTCCTGGTTGGAGGCACATTCCTCTATCCTCGAGGCATGTTCCTCAGTGCCTGTTGGAATTGGCGAGTGGGCTGTGCAGGTGGTGGAGCTGTGAGTGCAAGACGAGGTGCAGTAGCCTGGATAGCTGGCCGCTGCGGGTAGTTGGTGGGTGTGTGATCTGGGTTGCTTCTATAAGGACAGTTTCCAATTCCGTGATTGGATGCGCCACAAATTAGACACAGGCCTTTTGGGCGCCTACAGTCATCCCACAAGTGTCCCTTTCTCCTGCAGTAGTAGCAGAAGTCTGGACTCGACTCGTTATTGATTTTTTCCGATCTCCTGGGTTCAACAGTTGGTGTTGAAGAGACTCCTCCTGCCATCTGATTGGCAGGGTGCTTAACTCCGGCAGATTGAGGTCTGCCCTTCTTCTTCACCATTGTCTCATATCTTTGTGCAGCTTTCAAAGACAAATCATGGGTTGGGAAATCCCCAGTAGCTAAGGCAGCTTGGATCTCCGGGTCCAACCCTTGCTGAAATCTTCTTGCCCTGATCTCAGCAGTCGGTATGAGATGGGCCGCAAACCTGTTACGGTCTTGTGTTAGCTTTGTAGTATGTGCTTTTTAGGAAAACGAATACTGAGATGTATCTTACCTGCTGAGCACGGTAAACTCAGCATCATACTCATCTACATATTTGGTCCACATTGAACCTTGTTGCAGATAGATGAACTGTTGTTCCATGTCGAACCTGGTAGTCTCAGGGAAGTACTTTGCGTCGAACATGTCACGAAAAGTCTTCCATTCGATAGGTTAGTCAAGACGGTTTTCTTCCGCCTTCCACCAAACCCGTGCATTGTTCGTAAGTTGCAGCTTCGCAACTCGGACCCAAGCGATCTCTGGCACTTATGCCGCTGCCAGATCATTTTCAATGCTCTGAGCCCATTCCTCAGCTTTTAGAGGGTTATCCTTTTCAGAGAATTATTTGGGGTGCAAAGCCTCGGGACAGTTCATTTAAAGAGCAGTCTGCTGTTGCTGTCCTTCTAGAAGGCTGCAGATCGCCTCAAGCAGAACTGTCTGCTCGTTGATCGGAGCAGCTACGGCAGGTGTGATCGGTAGGGGAGGAGGAGTGTTGTTGAAGTTGGTGCTGGTGTTGTTCGGGGAATCCATAACCTTGAATGAAAAATTTAGGTTAGGACAGATTCAAAGAATATGAAATTGTAAGATTCAAGGAATATGAATTGTAAAGAATATTTCAGTTGCTGGTTCTTTTGTTATATTGCTTAGGTTGTTCACGTAGAACAGAACTACATGGTAGTGTTCCATACAGCTCAGACCTACATGGGCCACCAACAAAACCTGTCACGCTCCGCTTCCCGGTATACCGGCAGAGGACGCGACGAGGCCGCTACGTATTTACTCTGAAGTAAACACGCTAAGCGTAACTAAGCAATATAAAAGAAATATACACAAGAGACAAATGTAATGAACATCAACTAATTTATTAACATTCTTTTTACAATACATGGAAAAGTAAATGCATGCAATGAAAAACAATGCCTAAACAGTGACGTAATAGAAAAGGAAAATACAGATTGTAAAAGAAAAAGTACAAGTGAAACTACAGCTCGGGATCTTCAGTGAACTGGTCTAAGTCTTTGATGTTGGGCTCGATCTCTTGAAGGTTCGAAACACCTGACAACATTCCAAAGAAGAAAGAGAAGGAATGTTGTCAGCGAACAATCGTTCGGTAAGTCCCAAAGATAAGGGAGAAGTAGAATAGACAGAGGGAGGGGGTGTAATTTTTGAAGTTGTATTATATTGTTAACGCTGTTGTTTGTAGCTTGGTACAGAAGAAGCCAGTGTATACGAGAGGAGTCTCTATATGCCAGAGACTAAAGGCAAATGGAGTACAAGGATCTGTTAGAATGCCCGGAACATCGGCGATAGAAGTCAGGTTAGGTGTCTTATGGTTGCAGTCTCGTGCCACTTCTAACACCTTCCGTACCAATCTACCCCTTAAAACCCCGCGATGTCTTGATTTTATTGTTTGTATTGTTTGAATTGTAAATGTGTTGTTTGTACTGTTTTGTAAATGTAAATGGAAGACTTGTATTGTAAATGGAAGACTTGCTGAAACCATGATATCAGTAAATGGATATAACTGGAGAATCATGGATGTGACTGGAGAATTATGTAAATGGAAGTATATCCATGGTTTGGTTCAGTCAATATAGATTGAATAGTTTGAACAGATTGATTATATGGATTCATGGAATCGTATTGAATTGTATTTTGTACTTGAATCATATTCAAGTCAGATTATTTATAATGAGACTGAGTCTGAGTCAGAACAATTAGAAAAAAATTGAATTCCTGAATTAGGTTTTGATGTTATCGGTAACCGCTGCACATGGGCGGCAGGATTTGTGTCTTTTTCAAAGACGATTACCATGTTGATAACACCGTTTGTTAAGTTGTCTATCTTAAATAGGCAAGCACACATATCTCTGGCTCCCTGAGGCTCAAGAGACTGGTCCCGCTTAAACCTATATTTACTGGGGTCCTTATTGTAATTTATAAAACTTGAGGGGGATTTTATGTAAAAATAATTTTATATAATTTTCAAAATACATCTCAAGTATTTTATTATCGTCTTTAAAGTTTTCATAGATGTAGATTTTATCATTGTGACATTTCTAGTGAATAAAACCTATTTTTCATAATACATGGTATTTAATTTTAAAGTGTTGGACTTATATGGAATTTCATGGTATTTTCATGTAAAGTCGTATTTTTGATTTAGAAAAGTTGGAATATTTATATTATATCAAAAATAGTTATTTTGATAATACACACACACATACATATATTATATAAAATAATTTTAATTTATTATTTTCTAGAAATCTCATTTCTTAAGATATTTGTATTTTAAATCTTTCGAGACCGAATGCTCCTTGCGGAGGTCTGCATCTCGCACTACTAAGCTCGAGGATATGCGATAATCTGCACCATCCCGAACGGGTTCCCCAAATGGATTGTAGCGGCGCTTTGCAAAGACTTGATTAAAATACATAATCTTGTGAAAATGGTTTTTATAAGTTTAATGTAGTTTTGTGTAAAACGGTATTTTCCCGAATCTATATTTCCCAAAAGGTATTGTGCTATGTTGCATATGAGTGTTGTGAAGATGTAGGTCGTTACCTCGTGATCTATCTGAAGGTATATCAAGATTAATGATGTTTTAAAGTCGAAACTAAACTACATGATATTTTGCTGAAAAAGTACGATAAAAATTGCAATAGGAAATATTTTATTATGAAACTTGTTCAATATATTTTGTTAATGTTTAATAATCAACATGTAAGGGTTTGGTATGTTTGTATTTAAGAAAAAGTGGAATTTTTAGGAAGAACCGCATTGGGAATCGGATTAACTCCGATTCCGTCGGGTTTTAGAAATACGAGTTTTTAGAATAGCAAAGTGAAGAGGGAGAAAGGACTTACGGGATTTCAGATTAGAGGAGAGGGAGATGGATTGGTAGTAGGTTCCGGTGCGTCGTTTCGTTACCGGGAGCTCTTAGGGTCGTCGTCGGAATTTCGCCGGAGCTTCGTCCTTCGCTAACTCCACTTGTACATAAAAATTCTAGAGAGTTTTCTTGAAAGTTTGGACAGAATTTGTGAGTGAGGGGTGTGTGTAGGGGTGGTATTTATAGGGTAAAACTAGGGTTAGGGTAGATGAAAGGGTATGAAAGAAAATATATTAAATTGTATTAAAAAATGGTTTAATGGAGTTTTAAAGAGTTCTGTTAGTGTGCAGAAAATTTAAAGTTTACAGGGGTTAAGGGAATACAAAAAGGCACAACTTCTCAGAAGAAGACTTGGCGATCCGGGGTGAATCGGTCGGTCCGCTGGCCAAGTCAGGCCGAGTCGGCTCCCCCTTGTTGCTACGTGTCTAGTGTCTGTTGGTGTAGCTCCTGGGTCAGTTTGTTTTATTTTTGACTTTTGGTTTTACGGGTTTAGCACGTGTAGACTTTTGGAATTCTAAAAATTTAAAAAGAAATCAATGTTAAAAAATAATGTGGGTGATGAGACTTGAACTCTGGTGCTTTGGTTCAGCAGTGCATGATTTTACAAATAAGCTACAAGCTCCTTTTTGCTAATATAAAGCAAAACAAATTTATAACTTGTGCTCTGGCAAAAGTACCCCTTTCTGTATTCTTTGAAAAAATTTGTACAGAAAGTTATACAGAAAGTTTAGGGTTGTTACAGTGCGCCACCTCAAACATGGCACATCGCCCCAAATATGGCGATATCCTCTATTGAGATCTATATTGCAATCAAAGCTCCAGCGGAGAAGACTGCAACTCAAGTCCTATTGCCAAACAGATGTAAAAAAAACGGTACGTCCACAAGCGAAATGGATACGGATGAAAACCCAAAAGGGCGTCATGAGTAAAAACAGCAGGGCTGCCGGCGAGCTTGTGAAAACCTGAAAGGGCGCAATCTCGTTGTTAGAAGAAAAACAGTATGTCCACAAGCAAAATGGGCAAGGATGAAAACCCGAAAGGGCGCCGTGAGTAAAAACAGCAGGGCTACCGGCGAGCTTGTGAAAACCCGAAACGGTGCAATCTCGTAAAATTTTCACTTATGAAATCCTCTTGAGTCGTAAGGAGAACTCCCCCTATGAGTCCCTCATGGCTCATAGAATTTGAAAGTCTTAATTTACAGGGATCCAAACCTATTCTTAAGTCGCTGTATTCCCCAAGTTGCCTTACAGGCGGTTCAATATTAGCCCTTGTATACAATCCACGGGCACAAATAAACGATTTCCCCCACCAAGTTCCACCAATGATGAGGAATGTCCTCATATTGTGAACGACACATATACGTCCTTTCGACTTGTAAGGAGAAAACACTCTTGTAAGATCCTTAAGACTTGCAAGAGAAAATATCACTTAGGAGTCCTCACGACTTTTAGGGAGAACCTACACCTACGGGATCCTCTCGACTCGTAGGGAGAAAACCCTTTATGAGACCCTTACGGCTCATAAAGTCAAAAGCCTTGGTCGATAAGATCCTAACCCTGTCTACTAAGTCACCTTTTTTCAAATCAACAAAGGCAAATGATGATTCGCTCCTGGCAATATCCCTGATGTAGCGATACTGATGCATAAACCGGTATCAAATTTCAAGTCCTCTAGAGACAAATGATGATTCGCACCTGGCAATATCCCAGTCGTAGCGATGCTGATGCCTAAATCGGTATCAAATTCCAAGTCCTCTCAAGGCAAATAATGATTCGCTCATGGCAATATCCCAGTCGCAGCGATGCTGATGCCAAAATTAGTGTCAGGATCCAAGCTCCATACTCACAATAAAAATTAGCGAGCAAAAAATTCATATAAAAATAGCCGAAATGATGGGGCAACTCGCAATAAAAATCAGCGAGCAAAATAATATTTGCATATGAAATAGCCGAAATGTTTGGGCAACTCGCAATAAAAAGCAGGGAGTAAAAATATAAAAATAGCCGAAATGATTGGGCCCCACGATAAATAGCCGAAATGATTAGGCAATCGCGACTTTTGCAATATAAAAAGCTGAAATGATAGAGCATCGCGGAAAGAAAAAAAATGATGAAACTTTTGCCCTACAGGTGAGTCTAAATTGACCCATGTATACAATCTATGGGCACAAATGAAAAAGGGAACCATGTTTCCCACCAGTCTCCGTCAAAGAGAGAGCCAAGTCTTGACGGTTCACAAAACAACCTAAAAACTATCTCAACGTTCGTCTTGTTACAGCAGACGCAATGTCAACAACGGCGTTCCCTCTCACTCCAACAGGATGCAGACGCGACGTCAACAAAAACCCCTGGGTCGAAACAGAACGGAGCCATGGCAAAATTCCTAGCTCCAAGTCTTGACGGTTCACAAAACAACCTAAAGACTATCTCAACTTTCATCTTGTTACAGCAGATGCAATGTCAACAACGATGTTCTCTCTCACTCCAGCAGGATGCAGAAGCGACGTCAACAAAAACCCCAGGGTCGAAACAGAACGGAGCCATGGCAAAATTCTTAGCTCCGAGTCTTGATGGTTCATAAAACAACCTAAAGACCATCTCAACATTCGTCTCGTTACAGCAGACACAATGTCAACAACGGCATTCCCTCTCACTCCAGCATGATGCAGACATGACGTCAACAAAACCCCCAGAGTCGAAACAAAACGGAGCCATTCCTAGCTCCAAGTCTTACCGGTTCACAAAATAACCTAAAGACTATCCCGACATTATTCTCGTTACAGCAAGCGCAATGTCAACAAAGGCTCCAAAATAGCCAAATCAAAAGGAAGCGAAGGAAAAATTCCTAGTTTCAGGGTCTTGACGGTAACTCAAATAAAACCAGAAAGACTATCGGAGATCATCCCACACCAGTGCGGAGTGGTTATGACTCATCGAGGCTCCTAAACTGAGCCTAACCTCAAGTAAAAAGCAGCATGATAAAATTCTTAACGCTTGCTCTTCCGACTGTCAAACTTCCTAAGAAGATTACTTGAAAACGTCTTGTCCAGCCCCCGAAGGGATCAGAGACACGACAGTCGCGGGGCTACTCGAACAGTAGCGTAAAGACTGCATATCGGGGAATGCATCAGCCAACGCGATGGTACCACGGAATAAAACCCTAGTACTGCAAAACCTAACGGACCTTTATCGCAAAGAGCAGGGGTTATCTATAATGTTAGGACAAGTTTGCCTATAAACCCAAGGGAGGTAAACTGAATAAACTCCGAAATGATTCCATAAACTAGAGACTTCGGAATGAGTGAATAAACTACAAACTCCAAAATGAGTCCATAAACTAGAGACTCCGAAATAAGTGAATAAACTACAAACTCCGAAATGAGTATATAAACTACTTTATGCCAAGACAAGATATCGACAGAAAGAGAAGCGCTAGTATGAAATGAAATATGTCTTTTATTCATGAGTAAAAATGAATACAATGTACTCTTATTTATGAATCAAAATGAATACAAGTAAAAAAAAGGGAGAATATACAGTGACAAAATTGTTTAAGCCGGCAGACGGTTCAATAAGCTAGCATGTTCGTCATTTTTCCGCTGGACTTCTGCTTCGAGCTCTATTAGTGCCGCAAGACGAGTCCCTGCCTGTGCCTGTTGATTTTGGTACGAAGCGAACCGACTTTCAAGATCTTTCTCGGTGACTTTGTGGGCTTCAACCATCTCACGTGTAAAAATAACGGCTTTATCGAGATCCACCACTTCTGTGATGGCCTCTTGAAGCACCCGCCAAATTTCTTATGCACGAATGGCCTTAATGGTGAGCCGGGATTGAAGTTCCCCTAAAGCCTTTGAAGCCAGTTCCCTTGTTGAAAACTTCCGGTTGAGCCTTTTCTCGCATGATTGAGATTAACCGCACATTGTTCGACCCATCCACGCGGGCTCTCTTTTACAGACAAGAGGTCAGAGGGAAGGAGTATGCATTCAATCCCATGTAGACAGGCCTCCACTTTGCGGCAATACTCAACCCAGGTGCGCACCAATGCCTCGTCATGATAAGTGGCAAGAACAGATAAGGAAGCGTTGGCTTCAGCAGCGAATTCTTCGGCCGCAACAGAAGTACCAGCGCGAAGATCTTCGAAGAGAGCCACCAGGGAATAAATGCTCTGTTTTGCCATCCTCTCAGATACACGTCTGGCGTAAGAACCTGGTGGTATGGGGATTCGAGACTCTAATGGAGTCAAGGCTGGCAAAGCCATGAAGATATATGCGCGGTCAGTTATATTTTCAAATATAGAGTAAGCAAAATGAAGCCAAAAATAAAATGTCCCTTACCTACAGTCATGCACGGAGGGCTTGAGAGATCCTCAGGTCTATCAAGAATCTTAACTTCGTCGTCGGCTTCCAAAAGTGTGGTTTAAAATGAAGGGCATATCAGCATCATGATAAAAATATAAAAAAAAGGGTAAAAGAATACCGACCTTGGCCAGAAGAGAGTACTATAGTTTGTGGAGGTATTGGTTTTAGGGCCGCCATGTCAAGCAATCGCTAGAAGGTTTTCCTCAGGGAAAGGTCCACGATGGAAGCCGCCAGCTCCCGCAATTTTGAGGAAAGGAAAAGTTCAGATAAGGAAGGGATCGTTAAGCAAAATATGTATGTATAGAAGATTACCTTCGATACTTCGCCTGCCTTGAACTGGAGGGATGGCAGCTTCGGCAGCCTCCTCTACACCCTCAGGTGCATCACTGAGGATATTTGTGAAATCTACAGCCGGCATAGCAGTCTCCAATAAGGGGACGAAAGCCATCGTAGAAGGCCCCGAGGCGGGGATAATAGTTTCAGCAATCTCTTCTATACTCTCGGTGCGTCACTAGAGATATCCATGGGATCTATGGCCGGCAAGACCACCTCAGCCGGAGGAGTAGACGCTGAAGGGACAGAAGCTATCACTGGAAGCTCCACAGCAGGGATAGTAGCTTCAGTAATCTCCTCTGCACCCTCCGGTGCGTCATGGGAGATATTCGTAGAATCCGCAGCCATGGCTCGATCTGGGCTCAAACCCACTTCCGCTGCAGAACTCCCTATAAAGTATTTTCAAAAAAATAAGGAGACGTGAAAGCAATACAAATTACTCGCCAAAAGAAAGACACGAAAAATACGCATACTAATACGCCAAGAAGCCTGAAGTATGGCTTTTTCGAGCTGTTGTTCTTTTCTGATCAAATGCGCTCGTCGGGTTTCAACCGCAAGTGAATGGCTGCTCGTTTTCAGTGCAAGCTCATCTTTAGAAACAACCGAGATGGGCTGTTTGAGAGCCTGTTATTCTTCTATTAACAGAGGACACATGTGTACACTCCGTAATGATGGGTCAACGTCATAGAATACAACAGGGGGTAGGCTTTCTTCGGGACGTGCACATTTTCAGTCTCATCTTGTGAGCGCCTTAAAGTCTCGGCCGACTGCGCGGCCTCCTCGGCAGACGAACCAAGAAAGAGAAGACCATCGTCCAGCTCCTGCATAGGTATCGGCTCATCATGAATAAAGGGCTCGGATTCAAGCAAAGTGTCGAGTAGGCCGGCGATCGATTTCTTTCTCTTTTTGGAGCCTATGCTAACGCTAGCGGAGGAGCGCTTCCTCCCCTTTGGTGCTTTGGCGCGGCGTTGCCCTACTTCACCTTCGGTGTCACCTTTTGGTGACACCACCGCGGATTCTTTATCAGAAACTTCCATCTGTGCTCTAGTACGCACTGGCATACCAGCAGTGCGAGGGGCTGATTCTACTTCTGTGGCTTTAGGGATAAGCACCGAACCGCTATCCCTCAGAGGAGGGAGAACCACCGACCATGGCCACAATGGGGTGCTGGTGACATTATCCGGAACGGGAGCTCTACACTCGAAAAGCACCCGTCTCTCCTCTGCAATGACGGGGCCGACCCGATGGCGATACCAACCCTTGAAGGACCCCACAGGCATCGGAAGATAGTCGGGCTCCGGGATCATGAAGAGGGAGCCAGTGTTTAACTACATGAAATGGTGAATGACATCGCGAGTAACCTCAAGGGAGAGGGCATGCTTAACTAAAAATGCCTCTAGAGGAACGCCCTGGTTGTAGCCTAACTGCTGGGCGAAGCGATGTAGATTATACCGCATGAAGAGGGCAGTGTCATTTTGGTGGAACACCAAATAACCTGGCCTGATCGAGTATAGATGCATAATCTCCTTAGGCTTTAAAGCTGGAATCCCACCCTTCGACAAATCAAACAATTACTGAACGGGCCCCGCTGGAGCAGAAAGGACTCGATCGCTGGAAACCATTCCGCCTCCATTTGAGTATGGATTCAGCAGTATGCGGAGAGCCCCTAACTGGGTCGGATCGGGAGCGGAAGCATCAACCAATCTCATGATCTGCGGGAAAGTATATGATTCATAAAAATATGGTCGCTGGTGTGCAGCAAATGCTCCTAACACATGCATCTCGATCCAAGACATGAAATAGTGGAGGGAGAAATTCACGGTATTCGTACCCGGGTTCGAAATATTAGCGGCAACGCTTAACCCGTGATATAGATGCGACAACCCCGCAACACCAACAGCTAATTATGCTCCTTCAGCTATGCGATGAGCAGGATAAAAGACAGAGGCTCTCATAAAGCGGTGATGCATCAGCATGGCAAACCAGTTGAGCCAAAAACTTATAAAGCGGACAAAGAAAGTTTCTTCGTCCATGCCAGGGGCCGCGATCGCATCAAAAGCCACGACCGACGAGTTTGGAATATAAAAGTGCGGCATGTCTTCTTCTTTGACCGGCAGTTTCTTCAACCCGAATCCAAAAGGATCTTCAATTTTCGCGAATTTTGGAGCCTTCTTGGATAAGACATCCTCACGGAGAAAGAAGGCAATGAAAGCGTCAAAGGTGACACCTTGCCCTTCCGATGTCACGAACAGCTTTTCAAAAATATCCAGGGCCTTGATTAGACTCGGGAACTTGTGGTGAACGGCATTCTCAGTCGTTAGACCATCAAGCATAGAAGGCGCCGTAGAAAAGATGTACTCAGGAGGCAGTAACTCTTCATAATGCTCTCCCCTGATCGGCAATCCTGAAATTTCAAGAAATCCTCCTGTGAGATCTAGACTTCGCGATCCCCTAGCAAGAATGTGTTTGTAGGAAGATTCCATTGGTTCAAGAAAGCCTTGACCCACCAGACGTGAGGGGTGTGATAGTAGAATAACAACGCATACACTGCTTGGTACAACCTAATCTTCTGCAGCCGTGCGCGTTGGACAAAGAGAATGTATCGAGCCCACGAAAGATAGCCTACTGGATGGTGTGGGGGTAACGCCTACCTTATACACCTGCTCTCAGGGTCGAGCTTCACCCTGACATATACGGCGCCCCAAAATATCAATAGCCATCAGGGGCTGGTTGGGATTCCCGGTTGTTGACGGCTCGAGCCGGCCCGTGGGAGTCCAATTAGTCACTTCCAACGCATAAGCAGCCCGTGGGCGTTTCATCAATGAGATTGGGCGGATGGGTTCTGTTGGCACTTCACAGGTAAAGCTACGACAGCCCTTAATGATGTGGCCGTACCAAACCCCCCATAAGAGAAGACTCGTACAGTCTTTGTTACATGCCCTAATCATCGCCATAACTTCCTCGTCTGATGGCGACTGCGGAAAAGCGGCTTCTGAGTGAGTGTAAGGGAAGTCAAGAAGTGAGGCCATCGTTCCTGAAATAAAAGGGGAAAGAGAAAAAAAAACCATTTAAAAAAATATATATAATAAAAAAAAATAATAATAAAATAATATAAAATAAAATAAAAAAAACGTGATGTTTGTTTCACAGGACCATTGGCTGCAAAACTAATAGACCCCACAAAATCAATATGGCAGCTCACCAATGACGAGACAAGATAATAATTGTGATAATAAAAAAAGATTCTCATTAAATAGATACTGGAGTTTAAACAAACTCTGAGCATCCTCAAAGAAAAATGAGGTCGGTGAAAATACCCAACAAGTTTAAATTTGTGGAAATAAGGGTAAAACCCTATAATGAAAATATATTCAAGAACACCAGGGAATACAATTCCCAAAGTCCTTCTTGATGTTTCAGAGCTAAGCTCTGTAATGAGGAATCAAGTGGAATTAGATTCCAGAAACCCCCCATGATGGGGAAATGAAAAATGGAATTAAAATTCCATAGATCCTCAAAGATCAGAGGAGAAATGCCCGATCTTCGAAGACATTGGGGTATACTACTAAAAAGTTATGCCTTTTTGGATCTCTAAAAGATCGGTTCCAGAAGAGAGCAAAGCTCTTGCGGTGGATTTAAAATCCAGAAAAAATTTGAAAAAAGGGGTTTCTTGTTCCTAAGAGATAAATGTAGTTCAAAATCTTTACCCAAAAGAGGTTTTTTTAACAGAGTTTAACTCTGAAATTTCAACGTGAAGAGAACCGAGCTCTGAGAAGAGAATTAAATTCTCAAGAAAAAGACCGGGGAAGAAGACGAAGGAACAGTGGCTATCTCAAGGGCTAAGCCCTTATTTATAAGACGTGATGGAAAGCGGTTCATCTTCCCGTTCCTCTAGGCAATCCAACGGCTGTAAAAGTGGATAGTGTTGCACTCACGTGTATGCCACGTGAGAGCAACGCTGTGGGGGCATTTGTTTCCTTATAGAGAAAGAAGAAAAAAAGAAGATGAGAGAAAGAAAGGGGGAATCTTCTCATTAAATAAGCCCCACGTGTTAAACACGTGAGCGCCTATATGCAAAGCATATATGCGCTGCAATTAAACTACAGATAGGTTGAACAAAGCCCCACATGTTAAACACGTGAGCACTTATTTGCAAAGTATATAGGCGCTGCAATTAAACTACAGATAGGCTAAACAAAGCCTTACGTGTTAAACACATGAGCGCCTATATGCAAAGCATATAAGCGCTGCAATTAAACTACAGATAGGCTAAACAAAGCCTCACATGTTATACGCGTGAGCGCCTATATGCAAAGCATATAGGCGCTGCAATTAAACTACAGATAGGCTAAACAAAGCCTCACGTGTTAAACACGTGAGCGCCTATATGCAAAGCATATAGGCGCTGCAATTAAACTACAGATAGGTTAAAACAAAGCCTCACATGCTAAACACGTGATGACACCTCCTTACATAGAATTAAATTCTACTTAATGAACCGTTAGATCAAGAATCCAACAGTGATTAAATATAGAATTAAATTCTATTGGGAAGAATATTTTCTGTTAGACAGAGAGTTAATGGATCAAAGATCCAAAATATTTTCTATATCTTTCTAAACAAAGAAAGATTAAACTCTGTTAAATTAAACACCCTTGGATTAAAAATCCAATGGTGATTAAAATGTCACCGCTCGATAGAATTTTATTCTATATATGGGAGAATATCCCCAATCTTGTTAAAAAAAAGAACAATATCTTCTATAAAACAGAAGTCCTTGGATCAAAGATCCGACGGTGGATAAAATTCCCCAAATCAATTCTGAGATCATTTAAATCAATTGAGATCTCTCAATGAGAGATTTTCTTAGAATTAAAGAAAGTTCTTTCCACTATATAAAGAACCCGAGACTTTAAGTCTCAAAAAAAGGAGGAAGAAAAAAAGAGGACGGAGAGTGAATAAAGGAACCACCTCAGAAGCCTTTAAAAAAAAGAGAGAAGAAGAAAGAAAAGCTTCAAAAGAAATAGAGAATTTGATTCTCATAGAAGAAAACTTGTTTCATTGAAACCCTAGGTAAAAAGAAAACAAAACTAAAAGATCATCTTGTCTCCCTTTTGCCGCTCTAAAGGTTTAACCCTTCAAGCAAGAACTTAGTTCTTGCTCTGGTTGAGATCTGCAGAAGCAGATCTCCCCACAAGTTGAGAATTTAATTCTTATCGGAAAGATTCTGTAATGCAGATTCAAATCATAGGGGAAAGAATTGAATTCAAAGAATTTGATTCTTACAAAACACACCAAAATTTAGTTCCTCTAAAAACTAGAGTTTAACCCTATAAAAAGAATTTAATTCTTACAAAATAAGAGACATGAGATCCTTTAAATCCTAAGGCATTAACATGAGATCAAAATCTCCAAACACTCAGAAGGAAAGACTGATGATTCATTAGTGTTTAAACATTATAACGAGGACCGCACGTGATTCCCACACAAGCGCTTAAAAGAAGAACAAGAAGTGCCTCCTAGTGCAGTCATGTGTTTTGCACGCGATCTCCAATCAAGTACTTAGCACTTATATAAAAAAGGAGGGGATAAAACCCAAAATGCAATACCCAATTTTGGGACGCCTCACGTGTTCACACGTGAGCACCATAAGAACCAAGTTCTTAGCACTTATATGCAAAAAAGGGAATATAACCCTAAGAAGAGCGCCCGCTTTGGGATGCCTCACGTGATTCACACATGAGCGCCTCCCAAGTTTAGTGTTTAACACTGGTCCAACATCTCACGCGGGATACACGTGAGTACTACATTTACCAGTGCTTAGCATTACAGGGGTAAATATGAAGACCCAAACCTAGTCACAAATTGGCTAAGTCTTCCCGAGGTCAAAACTTCTTTGATCTCCAAATCGACCGAGCCTCTGTGCTCATGTTTTTCCCGAACTGATCTTAGTTCCAAATATGACTATTGATATTCCAACTGATGATATCCAAAACGATACTCATCCCACATCCTCCAGAGGAAATCTTAGTTTACCAATAACTTCTTTTTCCCTCAAATATGGGAATTGGTTCAAGGGTACATCTTTTCACACCTATGATCTACGTCGTTGTAATTCCTCAATGTTTTCAGAGAGATGGCGGGTCCCAACAACCAACAGCTTTTTGGTGCAATGATGTATACACCTTAAATCATACCGCACCCTAAAACTGGATGCTTCCCATATCATCGTTGTTCATCCCGTCACGTAATATATACACATGCACGCAAGATGATCAATGGACCGAAACGTCTTTAAACTAACAACAGACCGTAACGTTCTTAAACTAAAACCTCACCTCCAATATGGTGATAAATGGACCGAGACGTTCTTAAACTAAAATCTCACATCCAAAATGGTGATCAACGGATCGAGACGTCCTTAAACTAAAACCTCACATTCAAAATGGTGATCAACAGACCGAAATGTCCTCAAACTAGAACTTCGCCCCCAAAATGGCGATAATGGACCGAAATGTCCCTAAACTAAGACAACAGAGCCCAAACGCTCTCTTTTTGGATCTGAAACAAAAATGATCCTAAAACCTTATTAAGTAGATCTTAGTCTCAATTTACCAGCATAACCCAAGCTCTAAACCTAAAAATTTCAACAAATAAACTAACTTAACCCTAACCCCAAAATTAACCCCAACCATAATCCCAAAATTAATCATAACACTAACCCCAAATTTACCATAACCCTAAAATTATCTAACCCCAACCCCAACCCCAAAATTTGCCCTAACATTAACCCTGAACCTAAAATTAATCCTAACCCTAAAATTAGTCTTAACACTAATCCAAAAATTACTTAAATTTAAAAAAAAATTCAAACCACCTAAATAGATTAATAATCCAACTCACCAATTGGTATCGGAGGCGGAGGCCGAATCCGAAGGGATTGGAGGGGTTCGGAGCCGAGGGGAACCGGCCAGGAGGCGGCTTGTAGCGGTGGAGGCGGGCGGCGGTGGGTGGAGTCTCAGGGAGAGGTTTAGATCGGGTGGAGGAGGAAGGGAAAAGGGAAGGAGGCGGGTGGAGGGCTAAGATTGAAGGCCGACGGAGTATTTTTGGTCAGCCAAAAAACCTTTTTTGGTGGCCGGCGGTTGGAGGGATAGAGTAGGAGGGGAGAGGGGAATTTTTAAGAGAGAGAGCTAAAAAATGGGTGAAAAGAATTTACCAAGGGTAAAAAAGGAGGGGAGCTTACGGGAAATTGTTGACTTCGGTCAACAATTTTTTCGATAGGAATTAGCCGTTGAAATAACTGTTGACACTACTACAAATAAGGGTTGCCCCTACGGATTTATCCGTAGGGGCAACCCACTGCCCCTACGGATATATCCATAGGGGCGAAAAAATACCCCGTAGGTGCAAAGGCCGCAGGTGCAAGTTGAAGCCCCGAACTTGCCCCTACGGGCAAATTATTGCCCCTACGGATTTCTGTGTAGGTCCTATTGCCCCTACGGACTAGGCCGTAGGGTAAAACAATTTATATTATTTACGGTTTTTATAATATATTAAGTGTACCTACGGACATGTCCGTAGGTCCAAGTTCTACCCCCTACGGATAGCTACGTAGGTACCTATCCGTAGGGGAAAATATCAGGAATCCTGATATTTTGCCCCTACGGATAAAGCTGTAGGGGCGAAGCAGTAGCCCCTACGGATACGTCCGTAGGGGCACTCCCAACCCCCTGGTACTGAAATCATGGGGGAAATATCAGTTACTGCTGATATTGTGCCCCTACGGATATAGCCGTAGGGGCAACATGTGTACCTACGGATTAATCCGTAGGTACATATTATCTGTATTTTTTTATAAAAAATGGGCTGCTTGATTTTTTCCCGTCCTGTGCACAATAATATATACATCAATCAAATATAAAATTAATCATCACACAACATATATCACAGTATTCATAATCACATCTCACGCATATATATAATATACAAAAGAAACCCAAAAACTGAAGATGATATAAATATAAACCAATATCAATCAATATCGTTTCAAAATGTAGTGCAATGTGTATGATATAAATAAATACATGTTTCAAAAAATAAGAACCAAAAAGCTACCCTAGTTCGGTCCAGCTCCACCTTTGAATAACGATAGAATAACGCGCGCCTGCTCCTCGGTCAATAAACTCTGCAATTCGGCGCGAGCGGGAGTCTGAGCGGCCTGTGGAGCTGGCGACGTGGTCTGCGCAGCCGCCGTCGAGGTAGTCGCTTGCGGAGCCGCGTCTGCGGGAGTCTAAGCGGGCGGTGGAGCTACAGGAGCTGTCTGCGGAACCGCAGCCGATGTAGTGGCTTGCGGAGCTACAGCCGAAGGAGATGCATGTGGAGGCTCGGCCGATGCCCTGTCGCGTCTGGACCTAACGTGTGTAATAAGCGTGTAAGATCTGTGTATTATTCGAATTCGTATGATTATTAAGTTATTTCGAAACCCCGTTTGAATATGTAGTTTGCTGTTTATTTTAATTACATCTGTATGTATGATTAATCAAACTTAAGTCTAAAACCAAATAAGCTCAAGCTACGTACTAATTATGGATATATTGATATCTATATAATATGACATGATATTTTACTATAAAGCAGTATACATACCAGCATCTCCTTCAACTCCTGAACGGTGGCCCTCAAGCTCTCCAGTTTCTGATGGACACGTCGGTCACTGGAGACGGAGAAAGTAACCGCCGGGGTAGAGTCCAACCTCATATGGGCCCTGCTACGGCCCAATCCCCGGCCTCTCTCCCAACCTCCATGGTGCCCTCCGTGTGCGGCCTCTAGAACTGGGGTCAGCAGCCTCGGATCGCTCTGTCCGGTAAAATCGATCCCCGAGGCCTGGGCCTGCTCAACCACCCGCTCCTACACCTACATTAAGCAGTAAAGTATAAGTATAAAATTTAAACTTGAACCTTCCAAAAATAAAATTTCAAATTTGGGTAGAAAAAATATTAACACTTACGCAGTACTCCTGGGTAGCGACATCGGGATATCGAAGCTCGCCCGTGGCGGGATCTGTCGAGGTGCCGTGGACGGCAAGATATGCGGACAGCACGCTCGGTGCACTGATTGGTAGAGATTCTGCGTGTTCAAGTTTAGTTAATTACCGCAATCAAAACGGTTTTGCTTGTAGCTAGCCGGTTGAGTACGGGTCGTCCGCAGGGAGATGAGAATCTTTTTCTATGTGCTTTAACGAGTTAAGTCCAATTTTCCAGATTTGTTTGTGATTAACTAAGTGTTAAAATGATACGTAAAGAGAGCTTGTTAGGGTTAGGATTAGGTTAGTTTGAGTTAGGAGTTGTTCACTTCTTTCGTTGCCACTCTTAATATCTGTGTTACGGTAATCGGCAACAACGGGGATTAGCACGACTATGAAGGAACTTGTGAGTATAAGCTAGGCTTTCCAACGCTTAAGTTCTTTCTTTTGGTGCTTGTCCGTCCGTTCTTGGCTCTTAGCCATAACCTCCGGTTAATTCAACCACAACTGGTCTCATTATGGAATCACCGCTATCATGTAGGATAGGGTGCCGTAGGGAGCGGATTGTGGTTCAATTAACGGGAGTCGAATTAAGATATTGGGCAAGGAAAGAGTGAGAGAGATTTCCTTTTCTCAAACTTCCCTTATCCTACCCTAACAAGTATGAAACTACTCACCCATTATACGGAAAAGAAAATAAAACAAAAGAGGAAGATAGAAAGAAGGAGATTAGAAGATAACAACTAGTTATTTGCGACCTCACCTCGGCAAGGATCAAGCGTAATTATCATGGTTGTTTAAGGATAAAGGAAAAGAGAAAAGAAACAAACAAACACAAATAACAACAACTAAGTTAACAAATGAAAATTACAAGCAATAATAATTTAACTAAAGAACAAGACAAGTAGAATAACAAAATGAACTTCTTTATTCATCATTCTTCACTCACAAAAGCTCACTACAAGTTTTTCAATGGAGAAGAGATGAGAAGAGGAAGAAGAACAACAAGTATTCTAAAACCTAAAATACAAGATTAAGCACCCTTAGCTTTACAAGGTTCTGGGCTATTTATAGGCAGGGAAAAGGAAATCTAGGGCAACATTCAGAATAAACATGAAATGACAAAAATACCCCTGAAAACGTTTCAGCTGAGGAGACTATACGGCCGCGGAACCGCGGCCTAGACCCCCTATTGGCCGCGGTTCCGCGGCCGTATGGTTGAATTGGGGCATGGGGTTTTTGGTGCTTCCCTGGTCTGCTGTTTCCTTTATTCTGGTACATGTTTTTTCTCAGATTTTCTTCACGATTTTTCCAGAATTTCTGTTGAGCAAAAAGTGATTTGATGTGGATCTTTTTGTCATGATTTCCTCGAGCTCCGCATAGATTTCTTGGATCTTGTGTTGCCATTGAGCCTTGTGCATGAAAATGACATTGATTTGCCATTTTGTCTCTTAAACTGGTGTGTGGCAACAGAAGAATAAAGAGCGGAGATCCGTGTTTTATCTGTGGTTGGCAGGAACCCGGATTTTGTCGTGTTTTTCCATGAATTTCACCGTTTAGAGCCGAGAACCTGTATCCTGCAATTGACTAGCAAACACGGCTCAAGAGTACCTACCGATATGCAATGTGATAAAAATTGGGCGGTATAAAAATGCAAAAATCTGATATGAACAAATACCCCCAAACTTATCATTTGCTCGTCCCGAGCAAAGCCAATTTATTCACAAAAAATTTCCTAACCTCACTTTCGCAGGGAACGCGATTGCACTGAGCATGTGCAACAAGCCGTTAAACCTCTAGGTGTCCCTAGTAGGAGGAGTGTTGTCTCCTGAGGGTTTTCAGCGGATACTACCCACAAAATCCGGTCAAGTTGGTTTTGTAAAATAACTAAGATTCAAACCCTAAAGTTTTGTTTCAGAAAATAACAATTCTATTATCCTAAGTCTAGACTATCGAACCTTTATTTTTCACACCTCGCTTCTTATTTAACTACAGATTTTATATGTCTTTACGTGCAGTGCAAATAGTGTCGTTAAGTTTTAGAAGGATCGAATAAAGTCATCATATCATACAATAAGTCCAGATAAATTTTTTTAAAAGGATCACATATGTTTTATAAAGAGTTAAGCATTTTTCAAGTTTCGTTTTCCAGTAAAGTTTCAACTTCAGAATTTCAATCTTCCCTAACAGGAAACTAGGTCTTATTTTTCACTCCACCTTTTTCTTGTTTTCATTTCATACACACCTCTGTGAACGTGCAATTGTCTTTATCATAGAATAAAACCTTCATATCTCCGCTAAATTTTTTTATAAAAGCCTGTCTTTTATCAAGATTATTCTCACACAAAGAACCGTTAGGAATTTTAACTTGGAGAGAACACATGCTTGACTTTGTTTTAATCTGGACTTTCTAGGCTTCTTAGCGAGCTTTGGGCCAATGCACCCAAACCAGTTGGCTTTAGGGCAATACGAACGGAGACATAACCGTCAGTTCAATTATTTTTTGGATAAAAGACATGTTTAGTGGGTTCGGTGTGTAATCATTCCAATCAAGTTCCAGATGGGTTATTTTTCAGACTTAGTTCCAATTAAGGCATCAATAACATTCCTTCATATTCACTT
The DNA here is from genome assembly GCA_030015575.1 of Agapanthus africanus. Lineage (NCBI taxonomy): Eukaryota > Viridiplantae > Streptophyta > Magnoliopsida > Asparagales > Amaryllidaceae > Agapanthus > Agapanthus africanus. Next base: position 815,113,606 of record JASDDO010000019.1, on the reverse strand, counting down.
CACTTCATAAACTATTCTTGATATTATTTATTTCAGAACAAACCTATTTGATCCTCAGAAAATCATTTATCCATTTAAAAGTTTTTAGACATAAAAGACTTGTTATCTAATTTCCAAAACTCACGACACGTGTAGTGTGATGTAAAGACGTATATCAGCTATAGTTAACTTCAAAGGAGAGTTATCTTTCAGGTTTTTAAAATCTAAACATAAGATTTAGTTATTCTTATCTTATCAAACAAAACCGTCGAAATGTTGAATCAGAGTCCTCCCACTAGCTAACTTGACAAAAAAGTTTTTATATTTTTAGAAAATTTTCAGATTTTTATGGATTTTATGGATTTTAATATGCAGATGCAGAATATACATATGAATGCGAAGGTAAGAAATGCGTACCGAGCGTACCCCCAAACTTAAACTGGACAGTGTCCTCACTGTCATTGCATGAAGAGATCATTTGAAGGGCCAAAATTGTCGGTTAGATATACAAAAAAATTTTATTTTATTTTTTGTTTTTTTGGTTTTAAAAAAAAAAGGAAAAGAATATCCACAAAAATGTACAAAATGGTATATACATACCCCCAAACTTATTTGGAACAGTGTTCATTTGTTCTTGGCTGGATAACTGAAGTTTGGAGGTAGACAGAGGAAGATTATGCAGGGTAAACCGGCTCCTGTAAGACCAGGAGCTCCTCTGTTGGTTCGGCGCTAAGGTACGGTTTTAGTTGGTGTCCGTTCACTTTGAAAAATGAACCGTCCTTTGGATTCTCCAAATCCACAGCGCCATGCGGATACACATTCCACACAAAATACGGCCCTTTCCAGCGAGATCTGAGCTTTCCTGGATGGAAGTGTAGGCTGGTGTCGTAAAGCAGTACCTGTTGAACAGGTACGAAAGTTTTGCGCAAAAGGTGTTTATCGTGAAACACCTTCGTTCGATTCTTAACGACAACCGCGTTATCGTAAGCCTCATCCCTAAGCTCGCTTAATTCGTTCAACTGCAGCTTCCGATGGCTGCCTGCATCTTCGAGAGACAGATTCAGCTCCTTTATCGCCCAAAATGCGCGATGCTTTATTTTGACAGGTAGGTGGCAAGCCTTTCCGTACACAAGCCGATAGGGAGACATGCCAAGGTCGGTCTTATAAGCGGTTCAAAATGCCCAAAGGGCATCAGTGAGTTTCAGCGACCAATCCTTACGGTTCTTGGAAACCATCTTCTCCAGTATCTGCTTGATTTGCCGATTTGAAACTTCGGCCTGCCCGCAGGTTTGGGGGTGGTAGGGCATAGAGAGCTTATGATTAATGGAATATTTCCGCATCAAGGCCTCGAAAGTCTTGTTGCAGAAATGACTTCCATTGTCGCTAATGATCGCTCGGGGGTGCTCAAAACGGGAGAAAATGTGTTCTTTAAGAAACCTAACGACAACCTTGTTGTCGTTAGTCCGGCTGGGCACAGCCTCGACCCACTTAGAGACGTAATCAACAGCGAGAAGGATATACAAGTTCCCAAAAGAGCTGGGAAACGGCCCCATGAAATCTATCCCCCAAACATCGAAAATCTCCACAACCAAGATTGGTTGGAGCGGCATCTCGTTTCTCCGGGATATCCGGCCCAAGTGTTGGCACCGGAAGCAAGTCTTGAAATAGTCATGAGCATCTTTGAAGAGTTGTGGCCAGTAGAAACCACATTGCAAGATCTTCTCAGCTGTCTTTCTGGGGCCAAAATGCCCGCCACACGCTTGATCGTGGCAAAATGACAGCACACTCTTGAATTCCTCGTCAGGGACACACCGACGAATAATCTAGTCGGGACAGTACTTGAACAAATAGGGTTCGTCCCAGTAAAAGTGTTTTACTTGGGATAAGAAGCGAAGTCTGTCCTGACTTGACCATTCAGTCGGTAGTAATCCCGTGGCCAAATAGTTCACAATATCTGCGAACCAGGGTTCGCAAGATACTGTCAAGAGCTGTTCATCCGGGAAAACGTCGTTGATCAGAATTGGAAGCGAAGGCGAAGAAGGAAGTCGTGAGAGATGGTCGGCAACTATGTTTTCACATCCTCGTTTGTCCTTAATGACAAGGTCAAACCCTTGAAGCAAGAGGATCCAACGTATTAGCCGAGACTTTGCATCTTTCTTTGCAAAAAGATGGCGCAGAGCAGAATGGTCTGTGTAGACAATGACTGGAGAGCCGATTAGGTAGGGCCTGAACTTTTCTAAAGCAAATACAACAGCCAAGAATTCCTTCTCAGTTGTTGTATAATTGAGTTGGGCGTCGTTCAGGGTTCGGCTCGCATAATAGATTACGTGCGGCATCTTGTTGATGTGTTGTCCAAGGATAGCACCAATGGCAAAGTCGGATGCATCGCACATAATCTCAAATGGGTGTGTCCAGTCAGGTGAAGAAAGAACGGGAGCAGAAGTGAGTGAACTTTTTAATGACTCGAACGCAGTCACACAGCTCGAGTTGAAGTCAAATGGTGTGTCCTTGGCCAGTAAAAGAGTCAAGGGCCTAGCAATCTTGCTAAAGTCCTTGATGAACCGTCTATAGAAACCGGCTTGGCCAAGGAAGGCTCGGATGTCTCGGACGCATCTGGGAGGAGGTAGATTGGAAATGACCTCAATCTTTGCTTTGTCAATCTCTATGCCATTTTGCGAGATGATATGTCCTAAGACAATACCTTCGCGCACCATGAAGTGGCACTTCTCCCAATTCAAAGTGAGGTTCTTGTCCTTACATCGGGTAAGGACAGCGTCGAGATGCAGCAAACACTCGTTGAAGGAATCGCCGAAGATGGAGAAATCGTCCATGAAGATCTCCAGAAATTTTTCCACCATGTCTGAGAAGATTCCCATCATACACCGCTGGAAGGTAGTGGGCGCATTGCATAACCCAAAGGGCATGCGACGATATGCAAACGTGCCGAAAGGACAAGTGAATGTGGTCTTGTCCTGGTCTTTTTCGGCAATGGGAATTTGATTATAGCCGGAGTAGCCATGAAGAAAGCAGTAGTACTCGTGTTCGGCCAATCGTTCAAGCATTTGGTCAATGAAAGGTAGCGGAAAGTGGTCTTTCCGCTTTGCGGCATTGAGTTTTCTGTAATCGATGTATACTCGCCACCCAGTTTGGGTGCGAGTAGGGATTAACTCGTTCGCCTCGTTAGTGATGACTGTTATACCTGATTTCTTGGGGACAACGTGAATGGGGCTAACCCACCGGCTATCAAAGATATGGTAAATGATACCACTATCCAGACATTTTACGATCTCCTTCTTCACAGCCTCTTTCATGACTGGATTGAGACGTCTTTGTGAATCCCGGGGTGGTTTGGCATCATCCATCAGATGAATGTGATGTTCAACGATCAGGGGATTAATCCCCTTGATGTCCGCCATGGACCAGCCAAAAGCTTGCCTGTTGCTGTGCAAGACGGTGAGAAGGGCTTTCTCTTGCTCTGGAGCTAGAGAAGCTGAGATGATGACAGGGAGGGTCTCGTTCTCACCTAAGTAAGCGTACTTAAGGTGAGACGGCAAAGGCTTTAGTTCGAGCGTTGGAGGTAAAACGATGGAAGGCAAGATTGGTGAAGCGGTCTCGAACTCAAAAGATTCCAGCAAAGGTTCAAAACGAGTGTAAGCGACCGAGTCGGATGGTTCAGGTAACTCATCCGGAAATTCGAAGGATTCAAACTCGGGTTGCGAGCGTCTAAGATCGTTCAAGAACGTGAAACACTTGTAGTCGTTGTCGGGCGCAGAAACAGCAGCAGGTTCGAGGAGGAACGCACTAGTGGCGTTAAGGTTATCATGATCGAACAGAAACTCCTCGAATTCACACTCTTCTGGGGTGATCTCCTGGATTGAGCAAACGTCCAGTATATGAGCATTAGGTTCGGAGGGCTGATTCCCCAATCTAAAAATGTTGAGTTCAATTGTCATGTTTCCAAAAGAGAGGTTCATCGAACCATTGCGACAATTGATCACAGCATTTGAGGTTGCAAGGAATGGGCGACCGAGTATTACCGGAATTTGATTCCGGGGGTTAGCTACAGGCTGTGTGTCTAATACAATGAAGTCAACGGGGAATATGAAGTCCCCGACTTTGATTAACACATCCTCTAGCTCATCCCTAGGATGGGTGATCGATCGGTCGGCCATTTGGAGAGTGCAGTACGTGGGTTTCAGCACGCCTACGCCTAATTGCTCGTATACTGAGTACGGAAGCAGATTAACACTGGCACCAAGATCTAATAGTGCGCGGTTGATGTTCTTATCCCCAATGGTAATAGAAATCGTAGGACAGCCAGGGTCCTTCCGTTTTTATGGTAAAGATTGGGTAAGAGTATCACTCACAGCACTAGCCAAGAAAACTTTCTTTGGTACCTGAGACTTCCTCTTTTTCGTGCACAAGTCCTTTAAGATTTTCGCGTAGGATGGGACTTGTTGGACGGCATCTAAAAGAGGAATATTAATGTTAACCTGCTTAAATAACTCCAGAATCTTCTCCATTTGAGGATTTTGTTTATTAGACCTCAACCGGTTTGGAAATGGGACGTTTTTAAAATTGGTTGAGTTTAATGCTTGTGGAGGAGATTGTGGAGTTGGAACGGATCCCAGAACAGGTGTTTTCGTGGAGTGAGAAGCGGGTCCGTTCAGAGCAGAAGAAGAAGAAGAAGAAGGAGAGCCTTTTGAAGAATGGAGAATAGGCTCAGAAGACGAAGAAGCAGGAGAAGAAGAAGAAGCAGCGGCCGGGGAGTCATCGTTGATCCGTGTGCCAATGTTGTTTTGCAGCATCCTTCCCGATCTCAATGTGGTCACGGCACTCACATTATGATTCTGTTGTTCAAGAGCAACATGTACATTATGTGGGTGACCGGCATTTGGGAGTGGCTGGGACGGGAGCTTCCCCTTCTCTCGCTCGCTTAAGGCCGGATTCAGCTGTGCAATCTGGGCCTCGATGGTCTTGATGCTTTGCCCGTGAGCGGTAGTGTGTTGCACTAAGGACTGAATGGAAGACTGGATATTGGCGGCGGATTGTGTCGATTGTTTAACGAACGCATCCAGACTTCGTTCGAGCGAGGAAACCTTATCGTTGTTTGACGGAAAAAAATTGTTTTGGGGAAAAGAATTGTTGGGTGCAAAGTTGTTCGTCTGATTTTGAAAAGGTTGGGGTTGGAAGGGCTGCTGAAACTGATGTTGAGTTTGTTGTTGTGCTTGTTGTTGCGGAGGAGGGGACCTTTGGAAATTGTTGCCTTGGAATTGATGCTGATTCTGATTCCAGGCGAAATTGGGGTGGTTCCTCCAACCGGGATTGTACATGGAAGAGTATGGATCATTCCTCGGTCTTTGCTGAAATGCAGCATTAACCTGATCCTGTCCTTGCGATGGTGGATTGTAAGGACACTCTTCGGTTAAGTGAGAAGGATCGGAACAACAAGTGCAAATGGTACGAAGGGGGAGAATAGGGGTAGGAGCAGGAGAAGAAAATTTGCTCTCTATCGCTTCAAGTTTTCTCGTTATTGCGGCCATTTCAGCTTTCATCGCAATAGAGACATCAAGTTGGTGAATTCCTACCCTAGACTGACTGGTAGAAGTGGAGGTAGAAGAAGAAGAAGTCGGTCTGGTGCTCTCCCATTGTAGCGTTTGCTCCGCAAGGTCGTCAAAGAATTGCCACGCTTCCTCGTCAGATTTCGATAGGAAATGGCCCTGACAGACGGTTTCCAACAACTGCTTCGTTGCTGGGTTTAGGCCCTCATATAATGTTTGGCAAAGTTGCCATTTCTCAATACCGTGGTGAGGGCACTGAACAAGAAGGTCTTTGTACCGGTTAAAGCACTTCTAGAAGGGTTCAGAAGGAAGCTGAGAGAATTGATTGATTTCGTTACGTATCCTTGCGGTTTTATGATTCGGATAAAATTTCTTGAGAAACGCTTTTACAAACTCGTCCCAACTGGTTATGGAGTGGGAAGCGGTGCTATACAGCCATTTTTCAGCAAGATCGCAGAAAGTAAACGGAATGACCCGTAGACGTATAGCATCGTCTGATAGCTGGGTGGTTTTCATCATGGCACAAACGTTTTGAAATTTATTGATGAAGATATAGGCATCTTCAGATTCAAGCCCATGAAATCGTGAAAGCATGTTGATGAAGTGGGGATTAATTTCAAAATTATCTCCATTGGCCGGTGGAAGAGAAAGGTAGGTGGGAAGTGCAGAACTGGTGGGATAAAAACGATCCTGGAGCGCGATTCTGTTGCGCCACGGCAGCGCCCCGGCCGTCTATCCGAGGCCAAAATGCGGAATCAAAATTTTTTCTTAACTTCTAAAATGGCGCTACCGCGGACAATAAAACCCGGATCGTAACCATTAACCTAATCCTAGCAATCAAGAGAAAGGGTGAGAGATATATCGAGTGATCCGAGTCCTCCGGTCTTCTCGTCGTCGTCCCAATCTCTTGCGGAAACTCCGGTCGTCGTATCCTTGCCGGAAGGGCACCACGTAGCCGAATACTTTTATGGGCTCCCACCTCTGGACCGAGGCAACTCGGGCGCGAAGTTGGCTAGCCGACGCGTACAAGGGTACTGTAGGTTGTAGTGTAGAAATGCTTGTCTCTTGGGGTTTATGAAGTTGCCTTTGGATGATGGAGGAATGAAGAACTTTGGAGAGAGGTTGAGAATTTAGCAAGGATGCAAAAATGAGATGTGAATAATCCCTCATGAAAAATGAACATCTCATCATCTTTCATCAAAGTGGCCGGCCCCCCTTTTTATCTCACAAAATGGTGGAGGGAAAAATACAAATCAAGAAGGGAGGTGATGGTAGTAAAAGGTGGAGGGTGACCACATCCAAAAGGTAATGATAACAATCTCACATCAATTCCTAATCAACACTAATCACCATAAATGAAAAAGGTTGATACAAAAGGAATCTCATCATGGTGCCACACAATTACAAAGGACCCCCTCCACAAATACCAATTTGCACAATTGCAAATTAGTCCCTCCATCGGAAAAGTCCGGCCGGGAAAGAACAAAGGAAAACCGGCCGGAACGGAATGCAAACTGGCAACTTCAGAAAACTGATCCCGTAATAAATTACAGGAAAACCCCGCTACTGCATATACATGCCCGCATTTGTATTCCCACTGAATACAAATGCAAAGAGACAAAATCTACACTGTCTAATACTAGAATCCGGCTTAAGCCAAAGCCGGCTAGTAAAAACCGTCCGATCATGATCCGTGTAATACCGCACGTATCTGATCGAACCCTGCCATATCTCCATACGGCCTCTACAGCGTTTCGTCCGAAACTTGAGTAACTGAGTGTGGTGGACTCAGAAGACTCGTCAATACAATGGCTGTGGATTTAACCACTAGCACGTCAGAGGTATCAGCTATACGTGACGGGCCACCAGCTATTGACTAAAAGAGACGTCGATGAGCGAACTCATCCTGACACCCTACTGAGCCTGTCAGTGACAATATCCGTACAGTCCGGTCCGTTCGTCTATGAGTATCGCATGGCGGGCCTAGAGGGTTGGTAAAAGTCAGACCCCCAAAAGCGGTACAAGTCGTGTCGGAGTGTAGTCCAGAACACCCTGAGATACTACTGGAATACCTACCAGTAAATCTCCTGCCTCGGCCGAGGGCTTTGTGTAATGGCTCTCCTAGACACAGCGCGACCTCACCCCCAATACCGGGAGAGACGAACCCCTGCAGATCCACTCACTGCCTCCATGTGGCTCGGGATTGTACCCAACTAAAACCTGTTTGCACGACTCCTTTGAGCCGTGGTAGGGTAGTAATCAAAGTACAGTGGGAACTCACACGAGAAAAATGACGATCTCAGGTCGATGACTAACCTGTACACATGTCACCAGGGAACTGCTATCTGACGTCTGGTATAATCCAACTAGCAGGTTCCCGGCGAGTCCTGTCCGGTGTACTCATAACCCAATGAGCACCTGTATACATCTTAGGTGAACCAACTGACACCAGTGGCTTGTGAGACCGGCCACCGCCCCTTGTCGGGGTCTCGACTGTATACACTAGTCTACTCTGGAGAATCGATGCCCTGTCTCGAAACTCCCACGACTAGGGACCATTTAAGGATGTGCTTATAGACTCCAGCTCTCACGTATATGATCGCCCTCATACTTCTGGTAGTCAAGCAAGAATCCTAGGGGCTCTATCAACATGTAATAGCGACCTGTCAGGTCACCTAAAGCAGTACACGATGATAAAGGTAAACCAGATAGCAAACTAGTAAGACTGTCCTACCGGGATAGGTCCTCCCTCAATCATTGCAATCACGTGCCTGTGATCCAATAATTGACTCTGAGGGCACTATCTCCAACAATCTCCCACTTGCACTCAAGGCTAATTATTGCGATGTCGCATACTCACAGCCCGTGTGATACCGAACACCTAACTCCTCTACTAGTCAGTCTCACAAAGCTCGTTTGTGAAACTATTGTATTCGAGGAATAGCCTCAGTGAGTGGATCTGCTGTGATGTTTCTTTCTATATCTCTCTATATCTCAAGTTCGCGGAGAAAGCCATCTCCCAAAATGAGCAATACCTGTCTTGGAATGTCTGGATATCTGATGGGACCTAGCTCATAAATGAACTCCAAATCCAAACTTCATAGACTGTATCGACAACTGAACTTAATCAGTATCCTGCGCCATGCCTCCCACAGTATCCGCCTAGACCACCTGTCCAAAATACTGCCCCTCGTCAGAGGGAAAACTATAACTCTGACAGCCACTCTGCCATCCAGGTCACCTTGGAAGCCTGGAATGATAACCGTCTCCTAAAGGAGGCTGCCGTTATCAAATCCCTAGAACATTCACTTATGTTCTAAAACTGCTTCCGATTGTTTCTCCAGGATTAGATTAATATCAACTTATTGCACGTACTGCAAGAACAACATCCGGTGTGGTACTTGACATCTCATGAATGACTCAATTGCCTAAGCAAGTGATCTGCCAATCATGCACACCTCTCCTCTTTAGTCTGTAAGACACCTTTAGAGAGGGTGACTCCATCACCTGCAGGTACACTATCGTGCCAGGAGTCGTCCATTCTAAATACTTATAGAATGTTGTCAAAGTACCCAGATTGCGAAACCACCCAAATCTAGATCTAAACCATAGATCCAGTAACCAGAATGTCTGATATAATATCCAAGTCCTATATGGAGAAACCACTGTGTGACAACCAAAGAATAACCGATCGTAGTATAGGAATATCACTTCCTACTTTGTGTATGTCATCCAAATACCAGGACATCACACCCTACTACCTTCTTAACAGATCCATCCCCTATTCTGATGAAGTCAAACCTATGACTGTCATATCAGAAATAGATGATTTATCTCCGCTATATCTGCTTTAGTCTATAAATAGACATAAGCCACCTGTCCACCAATGCTTCCGCTGCTCCCACTGACTACGACAACCCTCTGGCAGAGTCATATAGACGTACAATTCTAAAGCTAGTTTAGAACGACGCTATACTCATCCTCCTGCCGGGTCTCATACTCTGGAACAACATCAATGGCAAGTCTGGGTAAACAAGAACGTCCCTGCCACCGTCCTTGAGTATACCGAAGTACCTCTCGGGTGCCTGAGGTTACCCACTTTTTCTGTGGAGTGGCCAATGGAATGTCAAATCAGATTGAATCTTTAGTTTCTTATAAAATCTTCAGTAATCGTTTGCGGTTTTGGAATCACTTCCAGTTCTACCATACTCCGACTACTGTTTTCTGAAAAATCCATTTCTTTTAAAAATGTGGCGAGTCAAGAACAATATCACTATTAATCTTCCAGATGGTAGAAAGTCAACCCTCGTCATAGCCTGGGTCAACCCACAAACAGCCACTACAGAAACGTGCCTTGAGTTATCCGGAGTCTGGTTTTAAGCATAAGCCGGACAACTCCCCGTACCTTAACAATGTCAAGATATGAACTGTTCTATATCCAATACAGAAACAGAGGCACTGATTTAATTGAACCAGATTCAAATCATGCAGCTGTTACCAGTGCATGTCAACTAAATGGAAGGAGGCCGATCAGTTTTACTCAACTTAGGATTGCTTCCAATTATAAGTAACCTGAAAGAGAAGCAAGTTCTCATTACTATCAACTGAATACCATACACAAGTATCTACATCTTCGATCACCTTGAAGAATCCCGATACTTGCAATACCTGGTTCTCTACTCTATTCTTATACCAATAACTCCTCAAAACTCAGACCCTGTGTTTCTAAGAAACACCTGTCTAAAACCAGAGAAGTCATAAGTAAACTGAATATAGTACGAGGACCATCCCCTCTGTCCTAATGGATACTGGGCAACATACAATACTCTGTATAAGTCCCCTGAGTCTGATAACTCATTCACTGTGTGTCGTAGCTTGAAAACTGTACTATGGTTATGAAGAATTACACCGCTGTTCAATGCTCCTTACCTAACCATCCAATGATATAGGTAAATGTCATAGACATAATTTCAAAAGGTATATCTCACTCTATAAAAATAGACGTACAGATATATCAATTTGAAATTGGTGCATAACAACGGATATTCAAAACCAAATATTTGCCGTCCGGCAAACAACCCAGGTGATTTCCTCAAATATCACCAATTACAACGAATTCCGATATAATGAGGATGATCACCTAATTTCCAATAACTTACTCCCACTCATCATCTGTAAAACCATACAGATGTGAGAATCATACCTGGTAAATACATACCCTGGAGCAAGTGTCTTATTGGGAAATCAGTTTTCTTTTAACAGTACACAGTGAAACTGAAACATTGAAATGTTTCGATAGGGTATCCCGGTATTCCTAGTAATGCCACTTCCATTATCCAGATTCACAACTATAACCATATAATTCTTTGCCATCTCTCCAAATCCCTTTATATGTCTTTAGTCGTTACCTTCTGCACACCCCTTTAGGCCAAATGGTTTTCTTCCTTCCCTACCGTTCGGCACCAGCCTATGGTTTGGAAGAAGACTATCCAATAAGCATAATGGGTGTACTGTCCTAATCCTAGGAGAACTCGCAATGCGAGAGAAGGTGAGGATAAAAGACAACCGAATGAACTTAATTCCTATTTCTCCTGAACCAGGATCCATCCCCGAGCTGGAACAAGTTCCTTTCGAGTTCGTATATAACCATACGATGGATTATCCAATAAACTTGGGATCTTCGTAGTGATACGGAGTGTCCTGGAGAAATACAAAGGTGATTTAGGATTGGCGAAGAAATACTTGGTTTGGTCATGAATAGCAGTCGCAATTTACTTTGCCTTCTTACTAATCCCTTGCTTTGTCTTAACTTAATACCTTCTGTACACCATTTAGGCTAATCGGTTTTCTTCATTCCCTACCGGTCGGCACCTGCCTATGGTTTGGAAGAAGACTATCCAATTTGCGTAATAGGTGTACTATCTTCTAAACCAAGGAGTACTCGCAATGAGAGAAGGTGAAAAGAAAAGACAACTGAATAATCCTATTCGTTTTCTCCAGAACCAGAAACCATCCTCGAAGTCCTTCGAGTTCGTATATAACCATACGATGGTTTTGTCCAATGGAAGTGGACGTTCGTAGTAATACGGGGTGTCCTGGAGAAAAGGGTAAAAGTAGGAGTGGCAATGAGGTTTGCAACTCTGACAATCCAAAAGCCAGTGTTAAGAAGATTCGGTTAATATTGGTCACTGAGTCATAGTCTAGGGTCGGGTCAATGGTCGCTGCCAAAGAGAGAGAGAAAAGAAACACTCAGCGTGCACTCTAACCTAGATCAGAATGGTTATCACTTTATCTAATCAGGAAACCTCCCACTGTAACGTCAAATTCTTCTCCAAACCTGAAAGAAGAATTAGCCGGGATCAACCGAGGAATAAACCAACTCATCAGTGGGAATCGGGATCCAACTATCATTGCATGATAACGTGACGGAATCCACTCACGTTACCACACTCCAGAAGGTATGCGCATGCCTGGCAAGTTTCAGTTTCTTTAGAAACTCCCGATGAGATTTTTACCCCTAGGACCCAAGTGACCTTGACTGAGCCAACATCTCAAAGGATCCTAGTCAAGTTCAACCCGTCATTATCTTGATTGCATTAGACCCATCCGCATGAGTCCTTGATTGAGCCAAAATGACCGCACGACTGTCCTAACCAATCTCATATTCATGCAACAGAAAAGCACTACATAGCTACAGAACACTACGCCTCGGCTAAGCACGACATACGTAGCTCGAATACTAAGCAATACTAATCTGAAATGACGGAGGGCTACGACTGGTTTTTGGCGAAAAACCTTTAACGTAATGAACTTGATATCGTTGAAGGAACTGCATAACTTTTTATAAAAATATAGTGACGAAAACCTTTGCTAAAGAGGTCACTCATGGTGAAGGGATCTCGGCTCTTTCCCCGTAGAATGAGGTGCAGGATATTCCAACTGAATACCACGATGCAAAGAAAAAGTAATCGGCTATAGTGAAGTTATTGCCCTGACGCAAACTTCTGTCCAAGGGGTCACTCCCGGTGAAGGGATCTCGGCCCTTGCCACGTCGACTGAGGAGCAGGATATTCCAACTGAATACCACGATGCAAAACAAAAGTGAACGTCCTTGCAATAACAGCTTTTTGAAAAATGTTCCAACAACATCAGAATAGGTTTGTTTATCTTGCATTGATCCGAATCAACGCAGTCCCATCAATTGATCACACCACAAAGAACGAAAATATACTGATGTACGTATATGCCATCCGCATTCGCCACTGGGTCCCGTCATTACTCGTTAGGTTAGCTAACCAACGGCAGAGCGGGGACTGGACTAGCGCGGATGCAAAACATATACAACATCTACTAATATATATACCAATATATTATATTTCGCTCAAGGCGTGATAAAATGCAACATCACAGAAATGTACAGCATCACAGAACAATACAGATATCTGGGATCCACGGGTTTCCCAGAGCCGCTGCTGAAACCCGACGTTCCACTGGTCGTGTTGATAGCCTATGCAATGAAAATCCTAGACCCCTACAGGGGCGGCAAGTCACCGGCCAAAACCTGAAGCGAGGCAGCCCCCTTCAGCAACGTGAATGGATCGCCCAGCACTTCACGGAATCCGGTAACTTGGGCACCCCTCCTTGGGCCAACCTGTACCCCCTATGAGTGCGGCGAATAGCCCGCCAATTCTAGAGTGAAGCCCTCTCCGTCTCAATGCCATGAGATGCGGGCCCGTTGCCCTCTAGAACCCGGCTATCCGTGCACCCCTCCGCGGGGTAAACCTAGTACAGAAAGTAAAATATACATACAACGGGTACATCGACCGCAATCTGGCCGTGCCCCAAAATAATAATACAAACAGGCAGTGACGGCAGTCCACATGTCGGACGCTCGCCCCGCAATATCAAATGTACATAATACAACAAAAACTGTACTAGCACTGCAACCAGGCTATCCCCCACGACCGATCCGCAACATCACAGCAAAATCACAGAACATCAACGTGAAAGTCACGTTCGTAAATCCGTCTAACCGGGCTATAGCAGTTAGACAGGATTTACCGATCAAGTGACATTCACGGTCGCAGATATAATGTAAATACTGTGAAACAGCAAGTTTAAAATATCCGATCGAACAAAATTTACCAAGTGGGCCCCAAAGCATTACTGTAGTACTTACAGAAAATCTGGGCCCAAACAAAATATACCAAAACCTTTATTTTCAGCCCACAAGGCCACTGTAAAAATATGGTGAAGTGATTCCAACTTCCTGCGGCGGAACCGCGGCCCAAGAGGGGTTAAGGCCGCGGTTCCGCGGTCGTACGGAAGGATTAGGTTGCCAAATTTTTTCAGTGTTCTTAGGATTCTCTGTACACCATTCTGCAACAACCTGAAAAATTTTTGGACTCCAAAAAATTTCGACAGAAACTGATGTGAAGAAAAATACGGTTTTTGGGATTTTTGTTCGATCGGGTCTTTAAACATACTAGAGCAAGCTAGACTAGGTTAATGGCGTGTCTCTGATACCATGTTGCGCCACGACAGCGCCCCGGCCGTCTATCCGAGGCCAAAATGCGGAATCAAAAATTTTTCTTAACTTTTAAACTGGCGCTACCGCGGACAATAAAACCCGGATCGTAACCATTAACCTAATCCTAGCAATCAAGAGAAAGGGTGAGAGATATACCGAGTGATCCGAGTCCTCCGGTCTTCTCGTCGTCGTCCCAATCTCTTGCGGAAACTCCGATCATCGCATCCTTGCCGGAAGGGCACCACGCAGCCGAATACTTTTACGGGCTCCCACCTCTGGACCGAGGCAACTCGGGCGCGAAGTTGGCTAGCCGACGCGTCCAAGGGTACTGTAGGTTGTAGTGTAGAAATGCTTGTCTCTTGGGGTTTATGAAGTTGCCTTTGGATGATGGAGGAATGAAGAACTTTGGAGAGAGGTTGAGAATTTAGCAAGGATGCAAAAATGAGATGTGAATAATCCCTCATGAAAAATGAACCTCTCATCATCTTTCATCAAAGTGGCCGGCCCCCCTTTTTATCTCACAAACTGGTGGAGGGAAAAATACAAATCAAGAAGGGAGGTGATGGTAGTAAAAGGTGGAGGGTGACCACATCCAAAAGGTAATGATAACAATCTCACATCAATTCCTAATCAACTCTAATCACCATAAATGAAAAAGGTTGATACAAAAGGAATCTCATCATGATGCCACACGATTACAAAGGACCCCCTCCACAAATACCAATTTGCACAATTGCAAATTAGTCCCTCCATCGGAAAAGTCCGGCCGGGAAAGAACAAAGGAAAACCGGCCGGAACGGAATGCAAACTGGCAATTTCAGAAAACTGATCCCGTAATAAATTATAGGAAAACCCCGCTACTGCATATACATGCCTGCATTTGTATTCCCACTGAATACAAATGCAAAGAGACAAAATCTACACTGTCTAATACTAGAATCCGGCTTAAGCCAAAGCCGGCTAGTAAAAACCGTCCGATCATGATCCGTGCAATACCGCACGTATCTGATCGAACCCTGCCATATCTCCATACGGCCTCTACAGCGTTTCGCCCGAAACTTGAGTAACTGAGTGTGGTGGACTCTAAAGACTCGTCAATACAATGACTATGGATTTAACCACTAACACGTCAGAGGTATCAGCCATACGTGACGGGCCACCAGCTATTGAATAAAAGGGACGTCGATGAGCGAACTCATCCTGACACCCTACTGAGCCTGTCAGTGACAATATCCGTACAGTCCGGTCCGTTCGTCTATGAGTATCGCATGGCGGGCCTAGAGGGTTGGTAAAAGTCAGACCCCCAAAATCGGTACAAGTCGTGTCGGAGTGTAGCCCAGAACACCCTGAGATACTACTGGAATACGTAGCAGTAAATCTCCTGCCTCGGCCGAGGGCTTTGTGTAATGGCTCTCCTAGACACAGCGCGACCTCATCCCCAATACCGGAAGAGACGAACCCCTGCAGATCCGCTCACTGCCTCCATGTGGCTCGGGACTGTACCCAACTAAAACCTGTTTGCACGACTCCTTTGAGCCGTGGTAGGGTAGTAATCAAAGTACAGTGGGAACTCACACGAGACAAATGACGATCTCAGGTCGATGAACTAACCTGTACACATGTCACCAGGGAACTGCTATCTGTCGTCTGGTATAATCCAACTAGCAGGTTCCCGGCGAGTCCTGTCCGGTGTACTCATAACCCAATGAGCACCTGTATACATCTTAGGTGAACCAACTGACACCAGTGGCTTGTGAGACCGGCTACCGCCCCTCGTCGGGGTTTCGACTGTATACACTAGTCTACTCTGGAGAATCGATGCCCTGTCTTGAAACTCCCACGACTAGGGACCATTTAAGGATGTGCTTATAGACTCCAGCTCTCACGTATATGATCGCCCTCATACTGCTGGTAGTCAAGCAAGAATCCTAGGGGCTCTATCAACATGTAATAGCGACCTGTCAGGTCACCTAAAGCAGTACACGATGATAAAGGTAAACCAGATAGCAAACTATCATCTCGAGTAAGACTATCCTACCAGGATAGGTCCTCCCTCAATCATTGCAATCACGTGCCTGTGATCCAATAATTGACTCTGAGGGCACTATCTCCAACAGATTCGCTGCGGCGCTACAACAGGCGGTGGTGGTAGGTTATTAGTCTCCGTAGGAGGTGGAGCCAATCCAGGGGTAGTCAAAGAGATATTTGGATTAAATCCTGACATCGCGGAAGAAGAGGTTGGTGATGGTGACGGTGAAGATGTATGAACAGAATTCCGGTCAACGTCGGAGTTGGCCGGCAAAGGTAAGGGTGAAAGAGGAGTGGACGGAGTTTCGACGTCTGAGTCGATCTCGTAGTCGGTAGCGACTAACGTAATGCGGGCTAGGCGGGCGCTAGTGTCCCGAGTCCAAGCGGACATACACTAAACGAGTTTAGTATAGTCAAAGCGGAGAAGGTGAAGGTAAGAAAACGTCAATGGAGAAATACGATGGGTGGTGGGTAAAAAATGGATTCTGGCGACAAAGGGCAAGTTTTTATAAAAGTTTTTGATTTTTTTTTCTTTTATTTTTAGAAAGAGCTTTACAGAAATATGTACGGACTTAAGCTTTAAGCAATCACAAACAAGATATGCACAATCACACCTAGATCTAGGGTCACCTAGGTCTGCTAGACAGCTCCTAACTGTTCCAGAGGGCTAGAATTAGGACCTCAAACCGTCTCTTCTCCGTCAATTACGGCCAGGTAAGTGCCAGGTAAGTGGGAGGTTGTCCAACGCTTTCGCGAAGTTCCTTAATTAAATAACCACTTGCCTTTGACACACTTGCCTAGATACCGCAAAAGTCAGATAGGATAAACGGCCGATGCCAGCAACTAGTCCTCTGTCCTATTGAGCGCGAAGTCCTTAGGGCTGAGTCTAGTATTTTTTAATTAACAATGGTCAATGCATATGCTTTTTGTGATTTCTGGGGTCCTGGGAAGGGTGATGAAATCCCCACCCAATCTGAATTGGTTTCAAGCCCCTTAAGTCCGTATTAATGAATGCAAAGCGGTAACAAATCAACTGCAAACAATTTTTATTTTTTAGCGCGGCGCAAAGAATCCTGCACAAGAATAGTTTATTGGAAGGGGGAAGAGAATTTGCGCAAATAATGCTGCAGAAAACACAATTCAGTGGAGTCCAGAGGAGTGAGGAGAGGGAAAGAAAGACTCACAGAAAAAATGGCAGCCAGAAGGCTCCAAATGGCCGCGGTTCCGCGGCCAAACGCGTGCTTAGGCCGCGGTTCTGCGGCTGAACAGAGAGATTGGGCTTCCAATTTTTTTCTGTGTGCTGGTCTGGGAGTCTTCTGCTTGTCTGGATTTGCTGAATCTTGATTTGATCACTGTATCTGCTCCAGATTTTTACAGTAGACCGTTTGCTTCGTTTTGATTCGTCGCGGTGTAGCCGCGAAATATGGGTCTATCTTCCCACGTCTTTGGCACTGAACTTGAACTTCGAATATCCCACGTCTTTGGGACTGAACTCGAACTCCGTATTATCCTGCACACTTGCATAAAAACTAATCAAAAAAAATAACAAGATGGTTTTTTTTTACAATGTATATTTTTTTTTTGATTTTTCGGTTAGCTTTATATTCACAAATTAACCCGAAATTACACAAAGAAATAAACTACCGTCTTCCCGGCAACGGCGCCATTTGATTGGTAGAGATTCTGCGTGTTCAAGTTTAGTTAATTACCACAATCAAAACGGTTTCGCTTGTAGCTAGCCGGTTGAGTACGGGTCGTCCGCAGGGAGATGAGAATCTTTTTCTATGTGCTTTAACGAGTTAAGTCCAATTTTCCAGATTTGTTTGTGATTAACTAAGTGTTAAAATGATATGTAAAGAGAGCTTGTTAGGGTTAGGATTATGTTAGTTTGAGTTAGGAGTCGCTCACTTCTTTCGTTGCCACTCTTAATATCGGTGTTACGGTAATCGGCAACAACGGGGATTAGCACGACTAGGAAGGAACTTGCGAGTATAAGCTAGGCTTTCCAACGCTTAAGTTCTTTCTTTTGGTGCTTGTCCGTCCGTTCTTGGCTCTTAGCCATAACCTCCGGTTAATTCAAGCACAACCGGTCTCACTATGGAATCACCGCTATCATGTAGGATAGGGTGCCGTAGGGAGCGGATTGTGGTTCAATTAACGGGAGTCGAATTAAGATGTTGGGCAAGGAAAGAGTGAGAGAGATTTCCTGTTTTCAAACTTCCCTTATCCTACCCTAACAAGTATGAAACTACTCACCCGTTATAGGAAAAGAAAATAAAACAAAAGAGGAAGATAGAAAGAAGGAGATTAGAAGATAACAACTAGCTATTTGCGATCTCACCTCGGCAAGGATCAAGCGTAAGCATCATGGTTGTTTATGGATAAAGGAAAAGAGAAAAGAAACAAACAAACACAAATAACAACAACTAAGTTAACAAATGAAAATTACAAGCAATAATAATTTAACTAAAGAACAAGACAAGTAGAATAACAAAATGAACTTCTTTATTCATCATTCTTCACTCACAAAAGCTCACCACAAGTTTTTCAATGGAGAAGAGATGAGAAGAGGAAGAAGAACAACAAGTATTCTAAAACCTAAAATACAAGATTAAGCACCCTTGGCTTCACAAGGTTCTGGGCTATTTATAGGCAGGGAAAAGGAAATCTAGGGCAACATTCAGAATAAACATGAAATGACAAAAATACCCCTGAAAACGTTTCAGCTGAGGAGACTATACGGCCGCGGAGCCGCGGCCTAGACCCCCTATTGGCCGCGGTTCCGCGGCCGTATGGTTGAATTGAGGCATGGGGTTTTTGGTGCTTCCCTGGTCTGCTGTTTCCTTTATTCTGGTACATGTTTTTTCTCAGATTTTCTTCACGTTTTTCCAGAATTTCTGTTAAGCAAAAAGTGATTTGATGTGGATCTTTTTGTCATGATTTTCTCGAGCTCCGCATAGATTTCTTGGATCTTGTGTTGCCATTGAGCCTTGTGCATGAAAATGACATTGATTTGCCATTTTGTCTCTTATACTGGTGTGTGGCAACAGACGGATAAAGAGCGGAGATCCGTGTTTTATCTGTGGTTGGCAGGAACCCGGATTTTGTCGTGTTTTTCCATGAATTTCACCGTTTAGAGCCGAGAACCTGTATCCTGCAATTGACAAGCAAACACGGCTCAAGAGTACCTACCGATATGCAATGTGATAAAAATTGGGCGGTATAAAAATGCAAAAATCTGATATGAATATATACCACCTGACGCCACGGTCCGAGATGTCTGCAATATTAGAAAGTAACTCTTAATATTAGAAATATTAGAAAATAACTCTTAATATTGCAGAATATCACAGAGGTCGGTCTATTGTAATTTACCGATAACTCCATGGCTCGAGTAATGTTACTCGAGCCACCTGTGTAAGTGGGGCGACCCCTCTTCGCCGACTTCCTGTTCTCTGTATTCTGAGCGGCCAGTTTCTGCACAACGCATTAACATTTAGTTTTCTAATTAAGAAACACAAAGAAATAAATTATATCATAAATAATGAATTACATTTAAAATACATACCTGTTTGCGTTGGGAGTCGAAATAAGCGCACAATAGAGGCCATGTCTCTACGTCGACTCTCGCAAACGCCGGAGTAGATAGGAGGGCCGCTCTCTCTACCTCGGGGGTCGCCATCCACAGGGAGTAGCAGTCGGCCTTCATCTCATTCCTGTTGTATCGGATCTTGGCCTGCATGTTCTCATATATGAGTATCGATGGGAATATGAAGGTTTCATATTATCATCGAGTATCATATATTGGTTTTAACCCGAACATCTCGAATCGCTCTCTAATTATGCATTTGTTATGTATTCTTGTTGTATGTGTGTGTTCCGGCTGTCGGGGGTAGGCTTCTATCCCATTAAGAATGTATAGAGCGAACGCCCATCACTTGTGCTTTCAACCGTTTCGAGTAAATTTCGGTAGCACCTCCCCGCTGTTCTCCGAGTACACTGTAATAGAATAGATAATCATTTCAAAGCTGTGAAACAACGTTGAAATGAACATCTAATCTATCTTTGTATACGGAGAACCAGCGGAAAGGTACCGACGAAATATCTCGAAACGGATGAAAACACAAGTGAATGAAGGCGTTTGCTTTATACATTCTTAACTTGTCCACACGGGACAAATCTATGGGTTACCATACGATTGAATTTTCTTGTCTCGTAGACTATACGACGGTTGTTAGTATCGAGCTATACTGTCCGATATTTAACAACCTTCGTATAGTTCTAGGTCACGACAAGCATCGCACGTATGTTAACCGATAAACGGGGACTAAGTGGCGCTTTTAGTTTCATATATGAGTATCGATGGGAATATGAAGGTTTCATATTATCATCAAGTATCATATATTGGTTTTAACCCGAACATCTCGAATCGCTCTCTAATTATGCATTTGTTATGTATTCTTGTTGTATGTGTGTGTTCCGGCTGTCGGGGGTAGGCTTCTATCCCATTAAGAATGTATTGAGCGAACGCCCATCACTTGTGCTTTCAACCGTTTCGAGTAAATTTCGGCAGCACTTCCCCGCTGTTCTCCGAGTACACTGTAATAGAATAGATAATCATTTCAAAGCTGTGAAACAACGTTGAAATGAACATCTAATCTATCTTTGTACACGGAGAACCAGCGGAAAGGTACCGACGAAATATCTCGAAACGGATGAAAACACAAGTGAATGAAGGCGTTTGCTTTATACATTCTTAACTTGTCCACACGGGACAAATCTATGGGTTACCATACGATTGAATTTTCTTGTCGCGTCCAAGTCGCTAAAATGGCAGAACCGACCGTCTAAGTCGCTAAAAGGGTAGCATCGACCGTCCAAGTCGCAAAAAGGGCAGCACTGACCGTCCACGTTGCTAAAAGGGCAGAACCGACCGTCCACGTCGCTAAAAGGGCAGAACCGACCGTCCACGTCGCTAAAAGGGCAGCACCGACCGTCCAAGTCGCTAAAAGGGCAGCCACGACCGTCCAAGTCGCTAAAATGGCAGCATCGACCGTCCACGTCGCTAAAAGGGCAGCATCGACCGTCCAAGTCGCAAAAAGGGCAGCATTGACCGTCCATGCCGTAAAAAGGGCAGCGCAGGATTCCTACAAAGCGGGAATCAGATCACTCCTGGCCAGGGAAACGTCTATCACGGGCACTCCGTCTCGGAGACATGTCAAGCAACGACCGTCCATGTCGTAAAAAGGGCAGTGCTAGCTTCCCAAAAAGCGGGAACCAAATCAGGTCGCCTCCAAGTAAAAGAGGATCCATCAATTTCATGCACACGACCCACATATGTGGTGTGCATTTATTGATGGGGGGCAATTTGTTGGGGTAAAAATTTACACCCCGGTTGACCAAGTCAAAATCAAAGTCAACCCCAAGCCAAGTGGGCCTAAGCCCAGATCCAGTGGGCCCATGCCCGGGTCGAGCCCGAACATGAAGCGGCCGGCCTCCCCCCATGCCAAGATAAAAAATTTGTAATAAATAATTTTGTTGCATTTCTTTTATTTTATTTTATGGATAAATGTAAGAAAAATAGGCATAAAGCCAAATTTTTGTAAAGCCCATGGCTTATGTGCAAAAAGAAATGGCACATGAGCCATGGGATAGGCAAAATGCCATTTTGTGAAGCCCAAGGGACTATGTGTAAAGTGTATGGCCTATAAAGGTAAAGATAATGAAATATCTAAACAACTTTCTCTCTCCAAAAAAGTTTCAGATCTGAGATCTTTCTTCCTTCTTCAAGGTTCCAAAACCTTCTTCTTTCTTTTGAATTAAATCAAGAGTTTTACTCTTCCTTTTTAAAAAACTAAATAGTTTTCCACCACAAAACCCATTAAGGGGAACTCAGATCTGCCATCAGATCTCAAAAAGAAAAGATTTTTAAAACTCACATCTCTTTATCTCCAAGATCCGGCCAGCAAAGGAAGAAGAATGATCCATTTCCTTAACCCAAAGCATCTTAGGAGTTTAACTCCATCCTATTTTCTCTTTAGAAAATTTCCGGGGCTAAAAACCCCCCTTTTTTCTCACTGGTGCGCTAGCGTTCGAGCGCAAAGCGCCCACGTGCCGACACGTGGCGCGCTTGCGCTCCAGCGCACTGCGCTCGAGCGCAAAACGCCCACGTGCCGACACGTGGCGCGCTTGCGCTCCAGCGCCTCGCGCTCGATCGCAAAGCGCCCACGTGCCGACACGTGGCGCACTTGCTCTCTAGCGTGCTTGCGCTCTACGCTCGAGCGCAAAGCGCCCACGTGCCGACACGTGGCGCGCTTGCGCTCTAGCGCTCTGCGCTCGAGCACAAAGCGCCCTCGTACCGACACGTGGCGCGTTGCGCTCCAGCGCTCTGCGCTCGAGCGTAAAGCGCCCACGTGCCGACACGTGGCGCGCTTGCGCTCAAGCGACTAGGCGGTGGCCCCACGCATCCTTTGGATGTCTTTTCCCCCTTTATTTATATATACATATATATATATATACATATGTATACATTTGTGCATACACACATACTCCACGACACTGTCCCTGTTGGGAAAAAAATTTTAACGGGGCTCTGCCCCGCACCCCGCACCCCGCAAGGGGGCTGCTAGCCCCCTTAACCCCCAGCCCGCTATCCGGGTAGCGGGACCCCCGTAAAAACTCTGCGTGGCTCCCGATATATTTAAACCCCTTTCAAAACACAACACACGTACACAGCACATTGAGTTCGCATGACCAATTTAACCCGTCAATCGGAGGTTCTCTCGCTCCAAAGGCGAGGGGTAATTAACGGCAGCTTAGTCCGCGGTTGCCGGAGATTCGGATCCCCACAATCATTAAACCCCAGCCTACCTTAGGCAGAGGGAATCTGTAGTACGCCTGACAAGCGCGCGCGTATTCCCATCTCAATGGGGTGACGAAAAACACCCTACAGATTCTGGCACGCCCGGTGGGACACGTCTCTCCTCCCATATTTCAGGTTAAATGTTCATGCGAACTCAATAAATATACATGTCGATTGTCTATATTGAAATGTTTTTTTTTCTTTTTCTTCTTTGTGCAGCAATCAACCTTCGACGACAATGTCTCCCCAAACAAATTCAGCTTCCAACGTGACCTCGATTCCGTACGTGGTCAAGATCAACGCTCGTGTGGTTCTCCTTGCAAGCCTCAGTCGACAGTGGGAGGAACCGCCCCGCCAGTTTGGCTCCGTCATCATCTACCCTGCCGGAAGCGCTCATCTGGCAGAAATCCCGACGAAACAGGCAACCAAGCCGGTCTCGAGGGGCAAGAGGCCGAATGTCGTGATCGCCAAGGCACCACAACCGAAACTCAAGACGGTGTGTGAACGATTCTCTGGTGCTCCAGCGGGGGGCAAGAACTCCGGTACAAAGGGCAACATCCAATGTTGCGGACGAGCTCAGGCGATTACTCCAACAAATGCACAATCGAGCGTATCTCCAAGGCCCTCCATCGCCCGGTCTGCGACGTCTTCCCAAAGAGTTGAAGTCTGCCAGGTGCTTAGAACAGAAAAGTTAAGGCAGAAGCGGCTCAGGTATCGAGCCAATAATAGGGCCAAGGCTTCAGCCAAATGGAATCGTGTGAAGTTCCATGTGCAGGGTTGCCCAGCGACGACGGCTGAGTCGGACGTGAGAATCAGCAATTCCTTCGAGCCTCTGAAGTGGGTTCAGAAAAATGTCATGGCCGCCAGAATCAAGAAGACAGCGGTCCGAACAGTGCCACAAAGAGACGTGTCCCGGCCCCAACAGAAGAAGTATGACACTGTCTCTTCAAGAGTCTATCAAGCACTCTGTGCCGCACGAAAGCAGTGGGGCAAACCCAGAAAAGAAGCGCCAGCACCATTCAAGAACCTGGTTAGTCCAGCCGCCTTCAATCGACTACCAGCTACCGAAGCAAGGGGGTCAAGACAACGATCCGTGAAATCAGCCGCCAATGATAGAAAGACGGCCGGATATATCATCCATATGGTCTATATGGCGGGCGGGCACCCCAGCGACAACCTTCGCAGCAAAAGCAAGGATGGGGCCACCACATCCCAAGCCCAATCTAGCCTGAATGTGGTTGCCGCCGCCGAAGAACAGCCGCCCCCGCTAGATGAAGAAAATCCTCTCGATGAGGATGATAGGCAGAAAGACCCCTCGGTCCATGCAGAGTCAAGCTCGGACAGCGAGGAAGAGCCGACTTTCCGCCCCAGGACTGCGGAGCAAGAGCTGCTTCAAGAGCTTCGAAAACAGCTCAGGAGCAAAGATAAAGAGATGGCCAAGCTCTATTCGAAGATTGACGACTTAACGAACGTGGTGATGCAGCTTACGGCTCAAATTGCTCGAGCGCCTCCCAATCAAGCACAACCCCCTACTAATCAGCCGGGTGATGACAATCCGAGGCAGCCAGTGCCTATTCCTTTGGGTCCAAGACTGGTCGAGCCGCATGAAAGCCGGCCACACTCCGCTTCTGGGGACGCCTTGGCCCCAGATAGCACTATCCCACTAACACAGGATCGGATAATAGATTTGGTCACCAGCAAGGTTAAAACATTGGTGGCCGAAGCTGAAGCTCAGAAAGAGATCGGCAGTAGTGGGCGGCCATATCCCGCGCAGTACGATCTGATTGAGTTCCCAAGCGGCTACGTCATTCCTAAGTTTGGAAGATTTGATGGAACGGGGAATGCAAATCAGCACGTCGCCCACTTCAAAGCATCGTGCGGAAATACACGGGGCAATGACGCGCTCCTTCTTCGTCAGTTTGTTAACAGCCTGACCGGCGTCGCCTTCGACTGGTATGCGAGTATACCGGACGGGTCCGTCATTAACTTTGCCCAAATGGAGTCCCTGTTTCGGCAAAGGTTCATGAGTGTCAGTGATAAAATCTCCATTGCCGACCTTGTGAGGACCAAGCCGGGGAAGAATGAAAGCAACACCGACTTTATCGCCCGATAGCGTAATATCACAGTTAAGTGCGAACCGCCGCTGGAGCAGGACCAGTCCGTCAGCCTTCTCATTGGGAACCTCAGCAATTGGATGGTCCCATTCTTGTGTACTGCGGGCCTCAAGACATTCCAGGAGCTAACCAAGAAAGTCCAAATGCTGGAACGCTCGAAGCAAGAGTCTCCGCCAGACTCTCAGAGAGATAAAACTTGGAAAAGCAAGCGGGACGACAACCGTAGAAGCGGGAGATCCAGCAGTACCAATGTTTTCAATGCCTCCGACAATGAAGAAAAGCGAAGGGCGGGCGAATCCAAAACCAACCGGTCTCGAAAGCCATTGCTGGGAGGAGATGGGCCTTCCCTAGAGGAGAAAAAGAACAAGGTTTACTCTTTCAGAAGGGACAAGGTCCGCAAGATATTTAAAGATGCCTTGAACAACGGCCTACAATTGCCGGAGTCGAAAAGACCCCAAGAAGCAAAAATGACCGACAATCCTCTGTATTGCCCGTACCACCGAGTAGTGAGCCATGCGATCGAGGATTGCTATATCTTCAAAGACTGGGTCGAGAAGCAGTACAAGGCTGGAGAGATCGAGCTGTCCAAAAGTGTGTTGGTGAACAATCAAGTTGCAACCACCAACTTTATACAGACAGAAACTGAAGCCTTCTGGGAGCAGACAGCCGAACCCGCTGCCCTGAGAAATGAAACGGACTCATCGCGGCCTCCGTGGAGTACGCACATATCTAATAAGACGAAGAAGATGATAAAGCTACTTCGGAAGGAACCCAGGACGGAATGGGAAGGGCAGAAGAAGCCTACCAGTCCAGCTGCCAATGCGGCTCCATCAGGCTCAAAATCAAAGAAACTCAAGAAGAAGAAAAGTGCAGCTCGGCGTGAAAAAGTGTCTGCAGGGAGATCGACCATTCAAAAATATATCGATTCCCTCGAAGAATATGAACAAAAGGAAAGAACATTGATTCAATTGAAGGAGTTCTTCCTTGTACAAGCGGCTGAAATTCTGGAGGAGTTAGAAGAAGACTCCAATGAAGAGATCCCAGTAGTGACCTGCTACGCCATCCATCTTGGCAGCGACTCCGAGGATGAGCTCTGTTTTTCCGAAGAGGACGAGGAGCTCACCACAAAGGCCAATCAAATCCAGCTCAGAAGCGGCAGGGCTCTTCCGCCAAATCAGGGCAACGCCCCAAAAGGGAAGGAAAAACAAGTCGCTAATAAAGAAGATGGCAGAGAACCGGCTGATGAAAACATAAGTCCTTCCTCGGTGGACTATAATGTCTTGGCACATCTCCGGAAGCTTCCGTCTCTCCTGAGCATCTACGACGCCTTGGTCCTATCTAAGGAGCTTAGAGATGTTCTCATTCATGCTCTACAAAACCCCGAGCTGTATCAGGCTCAATTTGCGGAAATTAATATGAAAAAAGCCCAGCACGCTTTGTATGCCGCCGCATTCACATTTAAGGATAAAGACTTGCTACTGGGAACGGCTGAGCATAATCGGCCGCTTTACGTGACCGGGTACAGCGACGGAGATCGAATTAATCGCATATTGATTGATCCGGGGTCCTCAGTGAACATCATGAACTTGCGAACTCTGAAGAGTTTGTCAATGGACGTCCGACACCTGTCAAGGGAAAGGATTGTCATTCAAGGCTTCAACCAAAATTGCCAGCAAGTTCTGGGGTCCATAGCTCTGCCAATCAAATTCGGGGATCTGCAGACTAGAGCTAAGATATACGTGATCGATGCCGACACGTCTTATAAGATTCTCTTGGGACGGCCGTGGCTCCACGATTACGGCATCATTCCGTCAACTCTCCATCAATGCATGAAGTATACTATAAATGGCGAAGAAAGACGCATTGACGGAGACATCCAGCCGTTCGGTGTGCATAAAGTCCGCAATGAAGATTCTCGGTACTTTATGAACCACCAAAATGCTAAGCCACAACTGACTGAGGATAGACCGGCCCCAAGACCCAAAAGCAAATCTGCGCCGGTTGTCACTTTCAAAAGTAAAAATGCCCAAGTGCGCCCACATTTCGGTAGCGACACTGATGAGTCCGATACTGGAAGCCCGTCCTTCCGTAAAACCCGCCCTCATTTCGGCAGCGATACGGACGAATCTGTTACTGAATGCCCATCTAGCAGCATAGTCCGCCCTCATCTTGGCAGTGACACTGAAGAGTCAGAAGAAGAGGACCTGCCGTGCAACAGCTGTGCAGATCGGCCCCCCATGCAGCAAGCAAAACTACGAGAGACCTTCGAAGTCGCAGAAGGGTCCCTGGCCATCACAAGGGTGCCGGAACGGATGTGCAAAGAGCTCGACGCATTGTCAGTCTCTACCGTGGACCAGCTGGAAACTTTCTACGTCCCCGGGAGGAAAAATGGACAGAAAGGCATCCTGTTTTACGGGTCAAACCCCGTTGTGCACCCGGACGATCTTTCTGTCGCGTGCCTTCCCTATGAGAGAGGCATAAGAGCCGTCCTCAATCCCAGATACTATGCGCCCGAGATGCGGGAATACTTTAAAAAGAGTGGATGCCGGTTATATCAAACGGAGTCCGAAGCAAAGTTTTACGAAGGGCTATGGCATCCACCCCAGGTCCGAGCACTCATCGATGGACGAATTCCAGACAGACGGGGAATAGGTTACATTCAACCTGATTCCAGAGCGTGCTACATGATCCATGTTGGTGAAGCTGGCGAAAGATCAAATGATGATGATGAGATAGCCGAGCCAGAAGAAGCTCCTTAGGAGCTTGAAAATGGCGGACAAGCAACCTTTGACGAGCTAACCGAGATTGACTTAGGAACGCCCGATAATCCAAGGCCGACCTACATCAGCTCGCTCTTGTCAGAGGAAATGAAAGCGCAGATAATTGCCCGGCTGCATGAGTTCGTCGACTGCTTCGCGTGGACATACAAAGAAATGCCTGGCCTTTCCCCTGAAGTGGCCGTACATAAGTTAGGTATATATCCTGATGCTAAGCCAGTCAAACAAGCTCCTCGAAGAATGAGAAGGGAACTAGAAGAAAAGGTCATCGAGGAAACTAAGAAGCTCATTGATGCCGGCTTCATCAGGGAAGAGAAATATGCGGACTGGATCGCATGCATAGTCCCAGTGAAGAAGAAAAATGGGCAGATCTGAGTTTGTGTCGATTTCAGGGACCTCAACAAGGCATGTCCTAAAGACGACTTCCCGCTACCAGTCATGGAAATGATGGTCGATGACACCTCAAATTATGAGCTGTTCACCTTTATGGATGGCTCGTCTGGATATAATCAGATCAAGATGTCGCCTGAGGATGAGAAGCACACAGCATTTCGAACCCCGATCGGAATATATTGCTACAAGGTCATGCCGTTCGGACTGAAGAACGCAGGTGCTACATATCAAAGGGCAATGACTAATATCTTTGATGACTTAATCTATAAAGTCGTCGAATGTTATGTTGATGATCTGGTCGTCAAAACTAAAGCCAAGGCCGACCACATCCAAGATCTTAGGACCGTTCTCACCAGACTGAGGGAGTACGATCTGAAAATGAATCCTCTGAAGTGCGCTTTTGGCGTGTCATCGGGAAAATTCCTGGGCTTTATAGTTCGGCATCGAGGGATTGAAGTTGACCCATCAAAGATAAAGGCCATCATGGAGATGCCCCCTCCGAAGAGTCTGACACAGCTAAGATCTTTTCAAGGCAAGCTCGCGTATATACGGAGGTTTATCTCAAATTTATCGGGAAGATGTAGGCCCTTCTCAAAGCTCATGAAGAAAGGAGCTCCTTTTATCTAGGATGCCGAATGTCAAGCAGCGTTCGAAAGCATCAAACAATACCTGTTGCACCCTCCAGTGCTGGCTGCTCCCATTCTAAATAAACCGTTGATTCTCTACACTGCCGCGCTAGATGAGTCACTCGGTGCGCTCCTCGCCTAGAATAACGAGGAGGGAAAGGAAAATGCCCTCTACTACCTCAGTCGAACTCTAGTCGGGGCGGAACACAACTATTCCCCAATCGAAAAGCAATGCCTGGCTCTGATATTTGCTGTGAAGAAGCTGAGGCACTATCTGCTGGCTCATCAGGTTATGCTGATCTCCAAGGTTGACCCGCTCAAACACTTGATGACCAAAGCAAGCCTAGCCGGCAGAATGGCAAGATGGGCTGTCATGCTACTTATGTTTGACATAGTTTATACTCCTCGGAAAGCAGTAAAAGGGCAAGCTCTTGCAGACTTTCGCGCTGCTCATCCCATACCAGAAGGGTCGCCGCTAAATTGTGAGTTACCTGACGAACAAGTGTTGCAC
This sequence comes from Agapanthus africanus, assembly GCA_030015575.1. Lineage (NCBI taxonomy): Eukaryota > Viridiplantae > Streptophyta > Magnoliopsida > Asparagales > Amaryllidaceae > Agapanthus > Agapanthus africanus. The sequence goes on along the minus strand of JASDDO010000019.1, from coordinate 815,084,225 downwards.
CTCGAGAATGACGAGCCATGTTGGGAGCTCTACTTCGATGGGGCCTCATCGATAAGAACCTCTAGTAAATCAAGCGTCCCGGAGATAAAAGCAGGGATAGGATTGGTGTTCATCACGCCATCAATGGGAACCCTACGGCGTTCTTTCGTTCTCACCGAGCCTCGGACAAACAATGAAGCTGAGTATGAAGCCCTGATAGCTGGTTTGGAGCTCTCCATAGAAATGGAAATCCTTCGGCTACGGGTTTACGGTGACTCCCAGCTTGTTGTCAACCAAGTAAGCGGTGACTATAAGATATACAAACTCGAGTTAGCTCGGTACAGAGGCCGAGCGGTGGAACTCATGAAACGGTTCACTCACATTGAACTAATGAGAATCCCCAGAGCATTGAACGGAAAAGCCGACATACTCACTCGCCCAGCCAAGGAGTTGGCTGATCCTGACATGGACGAAATTCTGATCACAGTTAGGAGCCGACAAATTCTACCCCCATTCTCTCTACGAGAAGAGGAAAGCGCGGAACAGAAGAGCAGTCCTGTGGAAGAAGCTTCGATCATCCAAGACGAGCCCGATTGGAGAGAACCCTTCATAGAGTACCTCTGATACGACAAGCTGCCCGAAGAAAAATCTGCGAGGATTCAGCTGAAGAAGAGTGCTCTCTGATACGTATTTGTAAATGACACGCTATACCGCAGGTCATATGACCAACTTTGGCTCAGGTGCCTGTCATATGCCGAAGCCTAAAAAGTCATGAAAGGAGTTCACTCAGGCGTTTGCGGTGCTCACCAATCTGGCCCCAAGATGCGACTGCAAATCAAACGGCTTGGGTATTATTGGCCCACCATGATACGGGATTGCGGAAAGCATGCAAAGAAATGTCAGATCTTCCAAATCCATGGTGATTTCATTCACAAGCATCCCAATCCGTTGCATCCTACGGTGGCGTCGTGGCCTTTCGAAGTCTGGGGCACCGACATTGTTGGCCCAATTGATCCTCCGTCATCCAAAGGCCACTGGTTCATACTGGCCGCGACAGACTACTTCTCCAGATGGGCTGAAGCTGTCCCGCTAAAAGAAGTCAAGACAAAAGATATTCTGACATTCTTCCAGCATAATATTCTATACCGCTTCGGTACACCAAGAAGAATCATTTCTGACAACGGGCCTTCTTTTAAGAGCTTCAATGTCTCAAGGTTCGCTACTCAGCACAAGATAGACTGGAGATATTCCTCCATCTATAATCCAAGAGCCAATGGGCTAGCAGAAGCCTTCAATAAGACTCTATGCAAGCTCCTGAGGAAAAATACTTCAGCTAACAAGAGAGACTGGAATCTCAAACTTCACGAGGCGTTGTGGGCATATCGTACCACGCACCGTACTCCAACTCAGTCCACTCCATACTCATTGCTCTTCGGAGTGGAGGCGGTCCTCCCCCTCGAAGTCGAAGTTCCAAGCTTAAGAATGGCCGTTCAGCACGAGTTGAAGGAGGAGGAAAACGTGCTCCTTCGACTTGAAGAGCTCGATGCCCTCGAAGAAAAGAGGCTCGCGGTGCAGCAAAATCTGGAGCTATACCGAGCCCAAATGTTACGGGCCTATGACAAGATAACCCGTCTCCGCGCTTTCAAGAAAGGTGAACTAGTATTGGTCCTCAAAAGACCGATCATCCTCAATCGACATGCCAAGGGAAAATTCGAGCCAAACTGGGAAGGACCATACGTTATCGAGAAAGTGTTCGACGGAGGATCTTACCAACTAATAAGTGCCGAGGGAGAAATGCCCATGCCACCCATCAATGGCCGATATCTTAAGAAATACTACACATGAGTGCTCCAAGTCGCAGGCGAATTGAGCATATCAGCCCTACGGTCTGAATCATACATCCTACAAGACCGTATACAATCCACGGGCGTAAATGACCCCTATTTCTCCCAAATCCTGCCGGTGAGACTACTTTTAAAGTCCCACCAGCGGCAAAAAAATGAAGGGAAAAAAAAGAAAGAAAAATAAAAAAGAAAAATAAAAAGGTATGTCCACAAGCGAAACGGGCACGGATGAAAACCCGAAAGGGCTCCGTGAGTAAAAACAGCAGGACTACCGGCGAGTTTGTGAAAACCCAAAAGGGCGCAAACTCGTGAAAGGAGATGAAATACACTCGCAAAGTCCTCTCGACCTTGTGAGGAGAAAACCCTGCGTGAGATCCTTACGACTCACAAAGGAGCAACACACTTAGGAATCCTCACGATTCCTAAGGAGAAAATACACCTGCGGGATCTTTACGACTCGTAGGGAGAAAATGCTTTTATGGGACCCTCACGGCCCATAAAATTGAAAAGTCTTAGGTGATAGGGACCCAAACCTGTCTCCTAAACCATCGTTCCCCAACGGGCAACGACAAATGATGAGTCGCTCCTGGCATTTCGCTTCAATGTTAGCAGTGCTGATGCCGACCAAAAACCCAAATCCCAAGTCCTCCCAAGGCAAATGATGAGTTGCACCTGGTATTATTCCAGTGCAGCAATGTTGATGCCAAACAAGATCCAAATTCCAAGTCCCCAAGCGGCGAATGATGAGTCGCTCCTGGTACCACATTCCAGTGCGGCGATGCAGACGCCAACCAAAATCCAATTCCTCAAAATTCTCCCGGCCCTACGGTGGGTCCCCAAATTGACCATCGTATACAATCCACGGACTCAAATAATTCTTATCATACCCATGCCCCACCGTAATCACCAGTTACGCGGCCGGTCTCCGCTTTGGGAATGATGCTCCATTGATAAGACCCACTTATGTGTCCTCATGATATATGAGGAGAACAAACCTTTGTGGGATCCTTACGACTCATAAAGGAAGAACACACTTAGGAGTCCTCACGACTCTAAAGGAGAAAATACACCCGCGGGATCCTTATGACTCGTAGGGAGAAAATGCTTTTATGGGACCCTCACGGCCCTTAAAATTGAAAAGTCTTAGGCGATAGGGATCTAAACCTGTCTCCTAAGCCATCGCTCCCCAATCCCCAAATGGCGAATGATGAGTCGCTCCTGGTACCATATTCCAGTGCAGCGATGCAGACGCCAACCAAATTCCAAATCCCATACCCCAACGGCGAATGATGAGTCGCTCCTGGTACCATATTCCAGTGTAGCGATGCAGATGCCGACAAAATCCAGAAATTTTTCCGGCCCTACGGTCTGGATCATTCATCCTGCAAAACCGTATACAATCCACGGGCGTAAAACAATCCCAAAATCCTCTCAATGACATATGATGATTCGCTCCTGGTACCATATTCCAGTATAGCGATGCTGATATCAACCCAAATCAAAACCAACAAGTCAATTTCCACTCCGACACCGCAGAAAGCGGAGCAAGTCAGAATCCAATCTCGACATCGCAAGAAGCGGAGCAAGTCAAGTCTACCCTTGACACTGCAAGAAGCAGAGCAAGTCAAATCAAGCACCGACCGTCTAAGTCGCTAAAAGGGCAGCACCGACCGTCCACGTCGCTAAAAGGGCAGCACCGACCGTCCAAGTCGCTAAACGGGCAGCATCGACCGTCCACGTCGCTAAAAGGGCAGCATCGACCGTCCAAGTCGCTAAAAGGGTAGCACCGACCGTCCAAGTCGCAAAAAGGGCAGCACCGACCGTCCACGTCGCTAAAAGGGCAGCACCGACCGTCCACGTCGCTAAAAGGGCAGCACCGACCGTCCATGTCGCTAAAAGGGCAGCACCGACCGTCCAAATCGCAAAAAGGGCAGCACCGACCGTCCACGTCGCTAAAAGGGCAGCACCGACCGTCCATGTCGCAAAAAGGGCAACACCGACCGTCCACGTCGCTAAAAGGGCAGCACCGACCGTCCACGTCGCTAAAAGGGCAAAACCGACCGTCCACGTCGCTAAAAGAGCAGTACCGACCGTCCAAGTCGCTAAAAGGGCAGTACTGACCGTCCAAGTCGGTAAAAGGGCAGAACCGACCGTCCAAGTCGCTAAAAGGGCAGCATCGACCGTCCAAGTCGCAAAAAAGGCAGCACTGACCGTCCACGTTGCTAAAAGGGCAGAACCGACCGTCCACGTCGTTAAAAGGGCAGAACCGACCGTCCACGTCGCTAAAAGGGCAGCACCGACTGTCCAAGTCGCTAAAAGGGCAGCCACGACCGTCCAAGTCGCTAAAATGGCAGCATCGACCGTCCACGTCGCTAAAAGGGCAGCATCGACCGTCCAAGTCGCAAAAAGGGCAGCATTGACCGTCCATGCCGTAAAAAGGGCAGCGCAGGATTCCTACAAAGCGGGAATCAGATCACTCCGGGTCAGGAAAACGTCTATCACGGGCACTCCGTCTCGGAGACATGTCAACCAATGACCGTCCATGTCGTAAAAAGGGCAGTGCTAGCTTCCCAAAAAGCGGGAACCAAATCAGGTCGCCTCCAAGTAAAAGAGGATCCATCAATTTCATGCACACGACCCACATATGTGGTGTGCATTTATTGATGGGGGGCAATTTGTTGGGGTAAAAATTTACACCCCGGTTGACCAAGTCAAAATCAAAGTCAACCCCAAGCCAAGTGGGCCCTAGCCCAGATCCAGTGGGCCCATGCCCGGGTCGAGCCCGAACATGAAGCGGCCGGCCTCCCCCCATGCCAAGATAAAAAATTTGTAATAAATAATTTTGTTGCATTTATTTTATTTTATTTTATGGATAAATGTAAGAAAAATAGGCATAAAGCCAAATTTTTGTAAAGCCCATGGCTTATTTGCAAAAAGAAATGGCACATGAGCCATGGGATAGGCAAAATGCCATTTTGTTAAGCCCAAGGGGCTATGTGTAAAGTGTATGGCCTATAAAGGCAAAGATAATGAAATATCTAAACAACTTTTCTCTCTCCAAAAAAGTTTCAGATCTGAGATCTTTCTTCCTTTTTCAAGGTTCCAAAACCTTATTCTTTCTTTTGAATTAAATCAAGAGTTTTATTCTTCCTTTTTCAAAAACTAAATAGTTTTCCACCACAAAACCCATTAAGGGGAACTCAGATCTGCCATCAGATCTCAAAAAGAAAAGATTTTTAAAACTCACATCTCTTTATCTCCAAGATCCGGCCAGCAAAGGAAGAAGAAGGACCCATTTCCTTAACCCAAAGCATCTTAGGAGTTTAACTCCATCCTATTTTCTCTTTAGAGAATTTCCGGGGCTAAAACCCCCCCTTTTTTCTCACTGGTGCGCTAGCGCTCGAGCGCAAAGCGCCCACGTGCCGACACGTGGCGTGCTTGTGCTCCAGCGCACTGCGCTCGAGCGCAAAACGCCCACGTGCCGACACGTGGCGCGATTGCGCTCCAGCGCCTCGCGCTCGAGCGCAAAGCGCCCACGTGGCGCACTTGCGCTCTAGCGTGCTTGCGCTCTGCGCTCGAGCGCAAAGCGCCCACGTGCCGACACGTGGCGCGCTTGCGCTCCAGCGCTCTGCGCTTCAGCGCAAAGCGCCCTCGTGCCGACACATGGTGCGCTTGCGCTCCAGCGCTCTGCGCTCGAGCGCAAAGCGCCCACGTGCCGACACGTGGCGCGCTTGCGCTCAAGCGCTGGCCCCACGCATCCTTTGGATGTCTTTTTCCCCTTTATTTATATATACATATATATATATATATATACATATGTATACATATGTGCATACACACATACTCCACGACACTGTCCCTGTTAGGAAAAAAATTTTAACGGGGCGCTGCCCCGCACCCCGCACCCCGCAAGGGGGCTGCTAGCCCCCTTGAACCCCAGCCCGCTATCCGGGTAGCGGGACCCCCGTAAAAACTCTGCATGGCTCCCGATATATTTAAACCCCCTTTCAAAACACAACGCACGTACACTGCACATTTAGTTCGCATGACCAATTTAACCCGTCAATCGGAGGTTCTCTCGCTCCAAAGGCGAGGGGTAATTAACGGCAGCTTAGTCCGCGGCTGCCGGAGATTCGGATCCCCACAATCATTAAACCCCAGCTTACCCTAGGCAGGGGGAATCTGTAGTACGCCTGACAAGCGCGCGCGTATTCCCATCTCAATGGGGTGACGAAAAACACCCTACAGATATCTATATTATTACATTCAAAATGGATATTAGAGAACGCACCTGCAGTGAGAAGTGGTAAAAGTATCACCCAACAAGGGTGTAATTTACAGAATCAGTTGAAACTCTTGAAAGTCATAGAATAATCTGACCTGCACAAATCTGATGTATACTTTCCATTGGACACTAAGAAGTCTCTAAAAGGAAAAGCCAATGTGAAAGCCATCATTAGTTCATATCAGAAGATTGATGCTGAAACAGAGAATAAGGAATGTCATTTTCTTCTTCTTCTGCCACATTACCGTCTTCTTCTTCTTCTTCTGCCATATTACTGTCTTCTTCTTCTTATTCTGTGCGCGTGCAAATTCAATGAAAGCAGAAACTCCAGTGACAAATTTAGGTTGCATACGTTGTTGCCAATTCACATACATCCAGTCCTTAACCCTGACATACTCATGGGCCATGTTAGACTGTATCATATAAATTGTAGGTTATGATGACTATATTAAGAATATGGATTAATAGTGGGTAGGAAAAGTATTTCTCAAATGGATTTTGCATCTGAAAACCATAAACTACTAAGTAATAGCATATATAATTTTTTTAGTATAAAGGTTGTTATTTTAAGTTTTCCCTTATTAAATCAAATTTGTTTCACGTATCGAGAAATATACCAAAACGTGCACAGGCATGCAATGTCTTGGTTTCTAGTGTGTGATCCACCATACACAATAGAGCACAATACAATATTTCGTATAGTGATATGATCTAACTGCCTTTATAAACTACAAGTGTACAGAAAATTATGATAAGAAACCATAAGAAAGGGTCGTAGCCATGCATAACCTTGAATCTACATACCAAATCGTGCACAAGCATGCAATTATTATCACCTTGCCTTGGAATATAAAATATCTTGGAATATTATAAGCGGAGCATTTAAATCTTGATAACTTTTGACTTCAACATATATTTTTCTCAAGTACCATGAAATATACTTCCTCCGTATAAACCGTTTTCAGGAAGATGGATAACAATGACAAATTATCCATATTAGAAAAATACGATATTACCCTTCTTAAGATAATACATTGTATAAGCACACCATAGCCCAGAACATGTCCTTCTATCTACGCAAAACATAAACAGCATATAGCAATAAAAGGAAAAGAACCACCATATCGGAAATGAAAGACAGAGAATTCAAGCATTGTTTCATACCTTTAGAGCACGCTGCCAAAAGAAACAGAAAGACAATAGAACAGATTATCACATAGGAATTGATAGATAAATAAACAATTAACTTATACTGTTTAAAGAAGATGTGACATGTTATTTTTATTTCTTTTGGGAGAACCTGGAAATATGAAATGGAGGGGAAGACATAGAAGTAGAGGGGTTTTCTTTTGGGGGAAGGAGATGAGAAATAGCCCATAAATGATGAAAGTTGATTGCCTTAAAGCTTAGATATAAATCTATCGAAATACAACATTAGAGTTCTGAGAACCTTGCCTTGAAATTTATGCTTTTTTACTAACAACTATCATATCAAGTATCATGGTTCATGGAAAAAATATTATTAAAATAGAAAAATTCGTAAAGAAAAAGTGCTTCGAAAGAACTTATACCTCATAACACTTCTGAGCCTGCTCAAGTTCCGCTGGACAAGGTAAAATTGCCCTAGGTTGTGTAAAGCAGCCCCTACTCTGCAAAAGCAAGAAACCTTAAAGAATGACAAATGTGTCCATCATCCAATTTAGGTGAATAAAAAGGTAAAAATACATAAAATCATATATTAAAAAACAGAATTACTATATCTGTTCTACACATATAACGTAAGTATATATCATTAAAAAAAAGTCAAAAAGGCTTAAAGACCCTTCACTGAACTTCATTAATAACTATTTATACAAATTATTAGATTTAAAATTAGTTACTTACTAAGCATACATGTTTACAAGGTTAGAAAATAAAATAAATTTCAACTGAAATAATATACACACCGTACGTCATCAGAACCAAACACTTCCTCCAGAATAGTTATGGCTTCTAAATATAATGGCTCAGCTTTATCAAATGCTTTCCTTACCCTGTAAAGTTCTGCCTACAATACCAAACATACATCAATAGATAAGCTTAAAACAATTAAGAAAGTGAAATTTCTTGACAAGACACTGGCTTCTCTTGTTTAAAGGACATTTTATTGCTAAAATCAGTTAAAGGTTATAACAAAAAGAAAAAGAAAGAATGCCATAATCCTATGTTCAAATTTATTTCCAAAATCATATGATAAAAGTAGATAAAGCAACTTAAGTTGCATCATCCTAGATTCCTAATTCAATTCTTACAATTAACGACGGAAAAACAGCATGTAAGATATGCTAAGATAAAGGCAGGTAGCATATATATACATTAAGCTCCACAAATATATTTTATAATTCTTGAAACTTCAACTTCTTAACAGTGTCTAGCTCGCTCAGTTATAGCTTTCCAACATCGCTTCTTTTGTTTTTGGGCTATGTTAAAGATGTATTTACCAGATTTTGTAATCTTACTGGCAAAATATCAGCCTTTGCAATCTACTGCGGTAACAGCATCCAGTTCCCACCCCCAGCCGAACCCCACCCCCAATCCTAACCCTAACCCTACCACCAGCCCCAGCCCCACCCCCAGCCGAACCCCAACCCCAACCCTAACCCCAAGCCCAACCCCAACCGCAACCCCCTGCCGAACCCCAACCCCAATCGCAACTGCAGCCCCCCAGCCCCAGCCCTAACCCTAATGCTAATCCCAACCGACGCCTCATCGGTATCCAAACTATGAACCATAGCCCTAAAACAATCAAAAATTTGTTTAATTGAAGATTTCCTAACCTGTGCAGGCGGTGGCGACGACGAATCGGTGGCGACGACGAACGAAGATGAGGAAGTAGCAGGCGGTGGCGACGACGAACGGAGGTGAGGAAGAAGCAGGCGGTGGCGACGACGAATCGGCCGGCGCTGGCGACGACGAGAACGACGACGACGAGAACGGCGATCGGCGGGAACGAGGGTTTGGGAATTTGGGTTCGCGCACAGTGATGAGAAAATAAGAGATAATCAGCGTATGGATCGATCTGCCTTTTTACATAAATCCTTATTTAGATGCCCTTACGGTAAGTCCGTAGGTTCTTTGTTTGCGGCTCCGTAGGGGCAAACAACAATTTAAGATTTAATAATTTTTAAATAAATATGTAAGGACCGTAGGGGCAACCGTTTGGTCCTACGGGTTAATCCGTAGGGCCAAACTTTATCTGTCTCTACGGATATTGTTATCCGGAGGGGCAACCCCCTATTTTAGTAGTGAAGGAGATCTATAGCGATCTAGGTCTTCAAAGAAATGAGAGAGCCTTCGAGGTCTTCAAAAAAAATTATTTCTTTTATTTTTCATCGCATTTTTAATATGTAATTTAGAAACGACTAGACTAGTCGGTATCAATTTTATCAACAAAAATAGTGTGCAGAACACTTATGTTTGTAAATGAGAAATATCCTAATTACTTGATTCCACATCTGCTATTGAGTTGAGTTGGTGATTAACTGATTGTCTACAAATATAGAAAAAAATAAAATAAAATTGAGACCTGCAATTTTGTCCCCATTTTTATACACAGTCACGGAACCACAGCTCATGTAGAATCTACCATCATTGTTGTAAGGACTGTCCATCATCCAGTTTAGATGACTAAAAAGGTAAAAATATATAAAATCATATATTAAAAAACTGAATTACTATATCCGTTCTACACATATAATGTAAGTATATATCATTAAAAAGTCAAAAAGGCTTAAAGACCCTTCACCGAACTTCATTAATAACTATTTATACAAATTATTAGATTTAACATTAGTTACTTACTAAGCATACATGTCTACAAGGTTAGAAAATAAAATAAATTTCAACTGAAATAATATACACACCGTACGTCATCAGAACCAAACACTTCCTCCAGAATAGTTATGGCTTCTAAATATAATGGCTTAGCTTTATCAAATGCTTTCCTGATCCTGTAAAGTTCTGCCTAAAATACCAAGCATACATCAATAGATAAGCTTAAAACAATTAAGAAAGTCAAATTTCTTGACAAGACACCGGCTTCTCTTGTTTAAAGGACATTTTATTGCTAAAATCAGTTAAAGGTTATAACGAAAAGAAAAAGAAAGAATGTCATAATCCTATGTTCAAATTTATTTCCAAAATCATATGATAAAAGTAGATAAAGCAACTTAAGTTGCATCATCCTAGATTCCTAATTCAATTCTTACAATTAACGACGGAAAAACAACATGTAAGATATGCTAAGATAAAGGCAGGTAGCATATACATACATTAAGCTCCACAAATATATTTTATAATTCTTGAAACTTCAACTTCTTAACAGTGTCTAGCTCGCTCAGTTATAACTTTCCAACATCGCTTCTTTTATTTTTGGGCTATGCCAAAGATGTATTTACCTGATTTTGTAATCTCACTGGCAAAATATCAGCCTTTGCAATCTACTGCGGTAACAACATCCTGTTTCTAACCCCAACCCCAACCCCAATCCTAACCCTAACCCTACCACCGGTCCCAGCCCCAACCCCAGCCGAACCCCAACCCCACCCCTAACCCCAAGCCCAACCCCAACCGCAACCCCCTGCCGAACTCCAACCGTAACCGCAACCGCAGCCCCCCAGCCCCAGCCCTAACCCTAACGCTAATCCTAATCGACGCCTCATCGGTACCCAAACCATGAACCATAACCCTAAAACAATCAAAAATTTGTTTAATTGAAGATTTCCTAACCTGTGCAGGCGGTGGCGACGACGAATCGGTGGCGACGACGAACGGAGATGAGGAAGTAGAAGACGGTGGCGACGATGAACGGAGATGAGGAAGAAGCAGGTGGTGGCGATGACGAATCGGTCGGCGCTGGCGACGACGAGAACGGCGACGACGAGAACGGCGATCGGCGGGAACGAGGGTTTGTGAATTTGGGTTCGCGCGCAGTGATAAGAAAATAAGAGATAATTAGCGTAGGGATCGATATGCCTTTTTACATAAATCCCTATTTAGACGCCCTTACGGATAAGTTCTTAGGTTCTTTGTTTGCGGCTCCGTAGGGGCAAACAATAATTTAAGATTTAATAATTTTTAAATAAATATATAAGGACCGTAGAGGCAACCGTTTGGTCCTACGGGTTAATCCGTAGGGCCAAACTTTATCTGTACCTACGGATGTTGTTATCCGGAGGGGCACCCCCCTATTTTAGTAGTGAAGGAGATCTATAGCGATCTAGGTCTTCAAAGAAAAGAGAGAGCCATCGAGGTCTTCAAAAAAAATTATTTCTTTTATTTTTCATCGCATTTTTAATATGTAATTTAGAAACGACTAGACTAGTCGGTATCAATTTTATCAACAAAAATAGTGTGCAGAACACATATGTTTGTAAATGAGAAATATCCTAATTACTTGATTCCACATCTGCTAAGTTGAGTTGGTGATTAACTGATTGGCTACAAATAGAGAAAAAAATAAAATAAAATTGAGACCAGCAATTTTGTCCCCATTTTTATACACAGTCACGGAACCACAGCTCATGTAGAATCTACCATATTACTCTGTAAAGTTTTTATTTTGTTGAATGCTTAATTCCAAAAAAAACCCAAATCTTTTAGCGAAAATAAAAGAAACCCCTAAACAGTTTTAAAATATACAAGAAACTAGCACAAAACGTTCAAAAACTACCAGAAACCTCCAGATGCCACGTCAGCAATAAATAGCACAAAACTGCATAACACCTCGTAATTTTGAAACTATTTGAGAGTTTCTCATATTTTAGCTAAAACGTTTGGTTTTTATTTGGTATTAAGCCTTTGTTGAATATGCAATAATTCATTATGTTTATAAATATTATCTCCATTTTCCCGTGTCCGGTTTGAAAAAAACTTGAGTTGGTTTGGAAATGGAGCTGCAAAAATGGGTAAAATTCTTGCACCATATCTTGCAATTGTAACAAATGGTGCAATTTTGGAAGATGTGTCCATGGCAAGTATTAGATATGCCATATAATCTTTCCATATATGCCACATGAGAAAATTTTCAACATATATTGCATTTTCTATTTTTTTTTAATCAACCAAACAGAACCGAACACAAAAGGCAGCTTGGATTTAGAAATTTAACAACAGAAGTTGATCTCACTTAAACAATGGATTTAGGTCTTTTTATTTGTAACAAGTGTTGCATGCAGCATTTATTGCAGGTAACAAATGAGCTTTGCTAAGCTCATGTTTGCAAATTCCCATTGATATTATTCCCTCCCTGGATCAATCACCACTTGCAAGAATGACTTCAATAAATAGGACATATTTAGTAGAGTAGATTACATTTCATAATTTATTGAAAATTAACGCAAGCATCAAAACTACTCCTACAACTCTATCAATTTTCACAATTTACTGATTAATTAAATAATTAAAAGCATCAAATTAAAATTACTTCCTATCTCTTTCTTGTTTTGTGTCTAATCAAAGCGTAGGGCCAAGCTCAAATTGGAGCAAGTGGATTAAGAGTTCAGGCCCCAGTGTTCTCTTGACCCAGCATGACCATGACAACAACAAATTTAGGGGGGAAAAAATTTGAGTGTGGGGCTCACCAAGACAACATCTGTATATATTATGCAAAAAGAGGAATGAAATCCTAAGTTTTCTTTAATTAGTCAAATAAAAGTTGCACACCACATAGGAAAAATGTTGAAGCAAAACAAAAAAAAAGTGTACATCATCATCAAGACTCTCCCATGCTCACACAACCTCAATTGGAGTCTTGCTTTTTTGCTTTTATCTCTTGTATGGCATTAGGCATGATATCATGTTTACTAGGGATGACACCCTTGATGGAGAAAAGAAGATAAAAAGAATATTTGTGGCCCCTTAATCTCTTAATTAAGAGAGAATCAATACATATCAGTTCAAGAATCGGTCAAATTTAGTTTTTCAAGCTTTTTATATAATCTTGCTTTATGGTAGAGGAGCCCATCATCAATCATCTCGCTTCAACTTTTTACGAAAAATAATCGTTGATTTCGATTTACATTAATAACATCAGAGAGAAAAATTTCCTTAAATGAATCCCTTACGAACGGGGGACAGACGGACAGGTCCCACATGTCTCAATGAGACCTGATCAGCAGGCCACTTCACCTCATCATCATTAGCAATACTAGCAAGGCATATTTTCGAAGAAACGTAGATCAAGACGGGCTATTTGATATCTATGAATAACATAAGAAACTGATAAGGCGCATTCAGTACTATAAAATAAACACGTACTCATTTTATTTGTCCTGTAATTTTAAGTTAAATTACAATTATTGAAGCCATATCGATATAGTACTAACAATTTTCGACATATGTAATTGGACCGATATCCCTGCTCGTCTTGACTCCACAGCCTGTCCTATTTTGATAAGAAAAAAACATTGATGTGATGACAAAGAAAATGGCCTCACAATCTTTGATGAGTGACAACATAAGCTATTATGAGCAAGAGGACCACACACCTTGATAAGGGTGTAAGAGGTGGTGTAGGCTTCGTTCTGATTTGGGTTTGGTTCTTCATGGATCTTAGAAAGCTATCTAGCCCTTGCTCTTTCAATTCTAGGTGGTGCATGACAAGGATGATGAGGGATGGGGGCAAAGTTGATCATGGACATGTGGGCTCCATCATGGGCCCACACAATGTTTGGTTGAAGGGCTCTGCCATGTCATCTCAATGCATGCATATGGGAGATATGCTTGATGGGGCAATGTACATGATGTGCCATGGGAGTTTGGGCACCATGATGGATCATTCCAACATCCAAAAGCCTTAGAGAGCAAGCACTGGTGCTTGTTCCTTTTGATGCTTGGGGATATTAGGGTTTCCAACGAAAATTGAAGGGATATTTAGGAAGAAAATTCTCGTTCTAACAACTGCTTTAATAAACCTTTTTTTGGCCTTCTGGCTATACTTTTATGAATAAACTTGCAATGAATCAATAATGGAAAATTCAAGTAGATATATATATATTTTTTTCTTTGACAAATCTATATTTATTCTTTTTTGGAGACATGTTTATGAATGAGTGAAAATTCTGTAAGCAAACTATATTTTGCTTCCAAGATAAATCGCTTGAAAATTTACTTGGTAAATTTTTACTAATAATAATCTTTGCTGACACAACTACAAAAAAAAAAGCAATATTCTAACCTTCGTACACTATTCCCATTCCCATGGGCCATATTGTTTGCTCTTTTGCAAATTTGATTTTCCAAGCTTGTAACTAACATTTACCACATGCTTGCCTTCTTCTTCCCGATATAAGATTATAGCGGCACCTGCCGGCCTAACGATCCTTTCCATCTGTTGACACCAGACCAAAAATGGGTTCTTATAGGACAATACATCGGCAAAGACGAACCAAAACCTCCGGTAAGCTCGATAAACCTTAATTATATATAACATGTGTTTCTATGCTTATCACACACACTAAAGTCGATAATTTGTTATTTTTATTGTAGAGGTTTTGTACAGGGAGCGAATACAATTTCCCTCGATTCCAGTCTTGTAGCGGTGGTGGTGATGATGATTTCTTTGACCCTTGATGGTGTTGCTTTATCCCTACTCAAAGTTTCTATTTATTTGAACCATTGTGTCATCTTTAGAAGATTATTCCTGGATTTATGACTAGTTAGCGTTTTCATATTAGAATTCTAGTTTATATCATGTTAGCGTTTTTACATGGATTGAATTCATAATTGTCACTACTACAATTGGCTCTAGAGATAGCCAAAGCTTTTTTTTTTCTTTTCTGAAAACGGTTTAACCAGTTCTTCGATATATGTTTGTTGGGAAACCGTTTTAACCGTTCCCCCACTCTCTTCCCCAAAATATAATTAAACAAAAAAGGGGCTATTGGGCAACGGTTGCATAATAAAAACCCTAGCGCGCCTCCAAATATAAAAACCTTGGAGGATCAATGAGATATCTCCACAAAATCCAATATTACTTGAACCATGGAGCCTCCAAAAAAGATAAATTCAGAAGAAAAAAAAAACCTTGGATGTTGATGAATCTCCTTCGCTTCAAGCTTCCTCACGTTTCGATCTCCTTCAATCTCGACGGTTCTCTGTTTTCCCTCAAGCCCTGTATATTTCCACGTTGAAATATGTAAAGTACAGCAGAGTTTAGGTTTCTTTTAAAATAATAACACACCAGTTTTAAACTAGCATATAATTTAGTACCACATGAACAAATTAGTACAACAAAGTTTAGGCTTCTTTTAAAATAATAACACACCAGTTTTAAACTAGCATATAATTTAGTACCCTATGAACAAATTGCAACTAAATAAACATGATATTAAATTTAAAAGGACATAATATAATTGGAAAAATGCCTAAAGTTTATGGCATCCTGTGCAATTAATTATACCCTGTGCAATTAATTATACCGTTTCCATTTGAAATTTGCTGACAGTTCCTGGTATTTCAGTGAAATTTAGTCTAATCCTAAACGAAATAGATGACATCTTTTGCGAAAATTCAAAATAGAAATAAGTTATGGGGTTATTGCGCCTGCAATAGTCTATAGACCCAGTCACTACGGTAGTAGAAACAACCCAGGGGTAAAACAAATCTCCTGTTAGACATATCTCACGGTTCGTTGTTTTACCGTTATAGATGAGCTACAATATATGTTAAAGAACACTATTTTCAACTCGACAAAGAAAGCAAGGATAAAAATAAATTATATCTCCTAAAGTTAATCATTATGATAGCCATGAACCGATGATAAAGACAATGAGTGGGCTCTTTTTTAAATCCAAAAGGAATGAAACAGTGAGATTAATAAGTGATGTTTTTTCCCCTTCTTTTCTTTTTTTTAAAAATAAAGAATAATAAGTGCTATAATTTAATGATCCTATAGCTATTTTTGTCCGTCTTCCTTATATATCAGTGGACCTGATACCATTTATTTCATTTTGTACCAAAAATAAGAGACTTGCAGACAAGCTCCATTACCCCTTTTGGCCTGCTATATTAAATACATTTTCCTTTAACATATTCTTAACAATTGAAAATTTTATTTTGTATATTGGAATTATATGTCTTTGATACATTCTCCTCTAGCTATAATGTTTATTTCTAATGAATTTTACATTTGCAACATTGAAGATGTTGCAAGTGATTAGCCTCTCTGCAACAATGAGCAAGCATGCAAACATTGAGTTTTAAAATAATTTAGAAAGCTAATAGCTTCAAACTAGGATCTTAACTAAAATATTAGACTTGAAACCACAACAAAGAATGAAAGAAGAGTTTCATTCAAGATTAGGTTTTCCTTACATCCTCAAGTGCTAGGTAAAAATGGTTGTTCTTAACTCGATCCTTGAGCTCTTAAAGAGAGAGGGAACAAACTTGAAATTGACCTCTTAGGTTCCAAGATGATCTATCTTGAGATAACACCAACACAATCTCTCACTTCATTAAACAATCTTGCAGTGAAGAAAACAACCTAAACTAATTTG
This sequence comes from Agapanthus africanus, assembly GCA_030015575.1. Lineage (NCBI taxonomy): Eukaryota > Viridiplantae > Streptophyta > Magnoliopsida > Asparagales > Amaryllidaceae > Agapanthus > Agapanthus africanus. Next base: position 815,067,582 of record JASDDO010000019.1, on the reverse strand, counting down.
CTAATTTAATTTTGATTGATGTAGTAGAATTTTTGCTCACTAAATTTTCTTTTCTTTTACTTCACTCTTCTTGAAAAATAAAATCAAAAGAGAGAAGATGGAGATAAGAATGGTTATGAATTCTAAAGATAAGAACAAATATATCATAGCTCATTTAAAATAATAAATCAAAATGAGTCATCTATTTTCTACACAATTCTAATAAATGACTCATTGTTTTATTTATTTAAATTAGTAAATATATTTAATCCTTATCTTTGAATTTTATGTGATTCTTATACACACATCTAATGTGTATATATAACCATGACAAAATGATATATATATTATTTATATTATATATAAATAATATATATGATATATATGAATGTACAGGACCATCTTGCTCAGTTGTATAGTATACTATTTGAGTTGTTTTTATCTGAACATGTGTATTTGTTTTTCTTGCTGCTTTGTATTACTTGTACATGTTGATAAAGACTCGTTACAGTAGTATACTATTTTGGTTTGATTTTATCTTAACATATACATATGTTTTACTCGATATAACATATACATGTTGATAAAGCCCGTAGGATTTTGCTTGACTACTAGCGTTATGATGGCGATCATACTTGTGGGGGCTGAATAGTCCATAAGCACATCCTTAAATGTCCCAAGTTGTAGGAGTATCAAGATCGGGCATCAATATTCCAGAGTAAACTTGTGTATATGTTTCTAGACCCGACGATGGGCGGTGGTTGGTCCCACAGCTATTGGCACTACTACAATATGGGGTTTCCCCTACGGATAATGGAATCCGTAGGGGCAGAATTTTGTTGCCCCTACGGACTAATCCGTAGGGCCCAATGGTTGTCTCTACGGTGCCCGACGTTTTAATTTAAAAATATTAAATCGTAATTTGTTGTTTGGCCCTACGGAGCCGCAAACCAATGACCTACGGTTAAATCCGTAGGGGTATCTAAATGGGAATTTAATAAAAAAAGGCACAGAAATGCCCTATGCCTCGATCTCCCTCATTCCCAAAATTCCCAAAATTCTCGTTCCCGCGTCTGCAGTTTTCTCGTCGTCGCCACCGCCCCCCGTTCTCGTCGTCGCCATCGCCCTCGTTCTTCCTCGTTGCCGATTGCGCGCATCGTCGACCACCGATCGAGCGTCTCCGTCGTCTCGTCCACCGCCTACAGGGTAGTAAATCTCCAATCAACCATAATTTTGATGATTTTAGGGCCAGGGTTCAGGGTTTGGGTACCGATGAGGGTTAGGGTTAGGCATCGGTTGGGGTTAGGGTCAGGGTTCGGTTGGGGTTTGGTGTTGGGGTTGGAGTTCGGCTGGGGTTGGGGTTGAGGTTAGGGTTAGGGTTGGGGTTCGGCTGGGGCTGCGGCAGGGGTTGGGGATAATAAAACCCCACTCCAACCTGTCAAAAGTTTTTTCCATATCCAATTTCAAGAGGATATTATGACCTCTTGTTTTTCTGTTAATATCCTGAGCAAGTTCCTGTGCTAAAACTATATTTTCTGCAGTAGTTTTATCTTTCGTGAATGCTCCTTGATTCTGAGAAATGATTTTTAGCAATAGAGTAGCTAGTTTTTCTGATCGAAGCTTGGTGAAAATTTTGTATAGAAAATTACAAAGGTTTATAGGCCTATAATCGATGATGGAGCGACAGTTTGCCTTTTTGGGAATAAGACAAACGAGAGTAGAATTGACAGCCTTGGGCACCTCTTTATGTTTGAAAAAATATTTCCCAGCTTTCAAAAGATCTTCACTAATAATCTACCATGCAGCCAAATAGAACTTGTCAGAGAACCTATCAGGACCAGGAGCACTATTTGGATCCATATTCTTAATACAACGGTGTAGCTCTTCAATAAAAGAAATATCATTAAGTATTTTATTTTCAACATCTGAAATCATATTAGAAATGATATGTCTGCAATCAAATTCTGCATTTATATTTTGTGAAGTAAAAGCTTTTTCAAAATGAGAAGCTGCCATATGAACAATCTGTTTATGCTCCTCAAAACAAATGCCTTTTACATTTTGTAACTTTATAATTCTGTTTTGACATCTTCTGACATTAACCCAATAATGAAAGAATTTGGTATTTTTATCACCATCTGAAATCTATTTTATCCTTGATTTATATCTCCAAAAAAATTGAGGAAGATTGTGTTTGTTATATCAAAAACCTTTTTGTTAAACCCAACAGGTGAAAATTTAGAGTTGTTATAGATAGCTCTTACATGTTGTTTAATGCATGTACCATTGTTAAGAGAGTGTAAGATGGAGAACAATAATTTGTTTCAACGGCACATTTTTCAAGCTAAAACCAATATATGATATTCGATGATAATATGAAACTTTCATATTCTCATCGATACTCATATATGAAACTCAAAGCGCCACTTAGTTCCCGTCTATCGGTTAACATACGTTCGATATTCGTCATGACATAGAACTATACGAAGGTTGTTAAATATCGGACGGTATAGGTTGGTACTAACAACCGTCGTGTAGTCTATATGACGAGAAGATTCAATCATATGATAACCAATAAATTTGTCCCTTGTGGACAAGTTAGGAATGTATAAAGCAAACACCTGCATTCACTTGTGTTTTTATCCGTTTCGAGATATTTCGACGGTACTTTTCCGCTGGTTCTCCGTGTATAAAGATAGATTAGATGTTCATTTCAACGTTATTTCACAGCTTTGAAATGATTATCTATTCTATTACAGTGTACTCGGAGAACAGCGGGGAGGTGCTGCCGAAATTTACTCGAAACGGTTGAAAGCACAAGTGAATGGATGTTCGCTCTATACATTCTTAATGTGATAGAAGCCTTACCCCCGACAGCCGAAACACACACATACAACAAGAATACATAACAAACGCATCATTAGAGAGTGATTCAAGATATTCAAGTTAAAACCAATATATGATATTCGATGATAATATGAAACTTTCATATTCTCATCGATACTCATATATGAAACTCAAAGCGCCACTTAGTCCCCGCCTATCGGTTAACATATGTTCGATATTCGTCGTGACATAGAACTATACGAAGGTTGTTAAATATCGGACGGTATAGCTCGATACTAACAACCGTCGTATTGTCTATGTGACGAGAAGATTCAATCGTATGATAATGTAACGTTTTAAAAATAAATAAATAAATAATTAAATAAATAAAATCTTTTAGGTGAATTTTCTGATAATCGGTAAAATAAACCGTATTTTCCGTAAAACTCAACTACAGTTATTTTTCAATATAAATTTAAATACGCCTATTTTAACTATATAATTACTAGTAAATGGTGTTTATTTAGTGACTTATAAATTATTAGTTTACTTAAATATTTTTCTTTAATTAATTATTTTAAATATTAACATAAGCTTTTAATTATACATTTAATTAGAGTAAATTACAAATTGAAATGGGTTAATTACAAAATTGTGCACCATGACACACTAAAACAAAATGTAACATGTTGCTTTGAATTGAGTTGGAGTTGTCATGAGGATTCTAGAAAATGATAGAATGGGTTATTAGAAAAGAAAAGAAAATAAATAATTATTGAAAGTAGATAAAAGATTTAATAATTTGAGAGGTTTCTAGATATCCCCACACCCTTCCCTTTCTCTCTCATCCCCTCATTATTCCTGGCCGAGCCTTCATTAGGCAGCCCAAAAATTTTCCCCACTTCACCTTGCTTAAAAAATCATCAAAAATTCAACAAAAATCCAAAATAAAACCTCAAAATCAATATCCAATCTCTACCCATTATTCTTTGGCCTATCTAGCATGGATCTTGGAGAAAAGTTATCATTTTGGAGGCTATGATTTTCATATTTGATCTCATGTTTAGTGAGGTATAATTCTAACCTTAGTGTTAATTATAAGTTAATTACTTAAATTGAATGGATTTCGGTATTTAATTAGGGTTCTAATTGGTAAATTAAAAATTCAAGAAAGGGTTTTTAAATCAAATTAGGGTTTTTATCATTGGGTATTGATCTTAATGTGTAGTTTAACATGTTAGATAATGCTAAACCTAATTTAGAAGCTAAACTGTAAATTGTTACAATTAATTTGTCCAAATTGCTTAATTATTGCAAACTGGGTTTTTGTAATATATATATATATATATATAGGTGAGATAAAATTCTAGTGAGAATTTTTATCAATTATTCATGGTTTTAATGAGGAGATTAACATGTTAGTTGAATGCAAAACCTAATCTAGTTACTAGTTGCTAATTGTTAGTTTAAAAATTGTGATAATTATGCTATTTTGCTAACTAGGTTTTTAGAAATTGATTAAATAATTGGGAGAAAAATCTAATTAGGATATTCATGACATTATTAACATTATAAGTTATAATTTAATACTTTAGATCATGCAAAAGCAAGCTTAATTGTTGTTTGTGCATTTTTACTTTGAAATTGTTAAAATTGGATAAATTTGCAAACTAGAATTTTGAGTTTAATACAAATTGATGAGATTAAATTATGGTGATGGTTTGTATGACTTAGTTATAATATTTAGTAAATATTATGGTCATTAGTTTTGTTAAAACATCATGTTTCGATTTAAAACGATAATTAAGTGCTTTCTTGGTTTTCGGAAATAAATCGATTTGATTTATGTTGAGGTTTTAATGAATTGCAATCTATTTCATATTATAATTAGTGATTTATGAAACCACGATTGGTGTGTTTGGGTTTTTCTCGATCAATCGGCGTTTGTACGCCGATATCGAGGGTTATTTGGTTATTTTGCATGAGCGGGTCATAGGTTTTAACCTATGCGCGTTTCGTGTGCCGTTTTGGTTTTGTCCGCGATTTCGGTTTACGATATTATATATGTTTGCGTATAGGTACTCCTCACGTGGACTTCGGACGATGAAGAAGAGGATGGCGGTATCGACTTTGGTAGACAAGGACCAGGTGAGTAGATGTATATCTACGGGAGAAGTCGGGTGGATGGCGTATAGCACCCCCGCAAACGTAGAATAAGGATATTACGTACTATTATTAGGAAGTCGGACGTGACCTTATATTCTTAGCGAGTAGGGTACTATTAAAGACCTTAACTTGGATTAGACTGATTTAGTAAGACTTAACCAGAGAATGATTGCCTTGGAGGGAATTCGTAAGTTTCATGTAGACACACACACACCCGCACACACATAAACCTGACTTGGTGTATTTGTGTGTGTGTATAGGAATGTGTGTGTGTGTGTGTGTGTGTATATATGTGATATGAGGGTATTATATAATACTTGGGGATGAGTCGATATGATCAGGCATGATGCCGTGAGATATTGGATATGTGATCGAGATATGATATGAAATGTGTTACAATATTAGCAGATCGATGGGTAATGAAGAAATATATGAACGATGATATCTGTAGATGGCATTGAAATGAATGAGACTCTAGGATACAACCCAAATCGTAATATGTGACTTAATCACGATATGATATATGACATGATATTTTAGTGGATCATTTGACGATGGATATTTACACAGACGATGATATATGTTTGATGATATTGGGATGTATGCGATTATAGTACAGTACCCTTGATTATGATATTGTTTGATGATGATACTATACGAACACTGATATATATATGTGATGGTTGACCCGTACCCCAATTTTGGGAAGCCGTACGAGGCATAGATGTGATGATTGATCCGCACTCTTGACTCGAGAAAGTCGTACTATGTACGTGACGCTATTGAGACTGGATCGCCGACTACTAGAGATATCGACTCAGACTTTAGGAGGATTCTTCTTACCTTTCGACTAGTGTCTTTAATTAGTTTCTTAGTTGGTTAGATAGATCTTAGTTTAGGCCCGAGTCATACTTATTTTCAAACTAACGAATCGTGCACATTTTTAAAGATAGCTTGAGAGACACTACGGATTTTTCAAAGGACATATCTTTTCATAAAAACCCCGTAGCCCCGAATTTTCTGAAAAACACGATTCGTGCTTTTTCAAACAACAAACTGTATGACTCGCAATTAGTATGTATTCTCTAGTTGTGCGTTTACTACACATTCACCATTATATTCATATTGTATTCATCGCATTGCATGTTCATACATATGTTTCTTTAGTTAATATGAAACTCTGCCTGTTAGGACACCAGCTCCATTACCGATGATGCGCATGTTCTACGTACACTTATGTGCCGGCTCACACACATCATCATCGGTAATTGCCATGCTACGTACACTTTAGAACATATTATCTTTTATTGATATAATCAGCTAAATGCTAGTTTAATATAATATTGTATGATTACTCTCATGTGCTAGTTTAGACATTACATTTATTATTTAGACACTTCATGCATTCACATATTCATATTATCATGCAGTATTGTAGAGATTATGCCGACACTCATTATTTACTTACTCAAGATTTTGGGATTTTGGATTTCTATGAGATTTCTTGATTTTGGGGAAAACCGCAAGAATATATATAAAAACTTCTCTCTCTCTCTCCCTCTCATTTTAAAATACAAGTTGCGGTTTTCTCGTGATGTATGGGTCGTCCACCATGAGTTTTCATGTTTTCTGTTGGATTTCGAGACCCGATTCGAGGAGTGGAGGAACCGTCTCGGGTACATGGTGGGCCCGGTACGGAACCCCGGGGAGAGAGTGTTTTTGTGGGGATGACAATGAGCCTGGCTGGGGAAGACTACCTACCGGTGATGTCTGGCACGGCGGATATCCGGAGGATACCGACCGTTGTCGTGAGATTTGATGATATGGGCCGATCCGGACTGACGGAGCCCGAGATATTGAGACTTCGAGATATTGAGACTTTTGAGATATTGAGACTTTGAGATGTATATGATTTGTGTCGATACTTGACATAGAATTCCATGGATTTCATTGATGATGTTCAGATTATCATACAAATTTTACTATGATAAAAGTTAAGATTTTCTTATACAGATATATCCAGATTTCATGATTGATTGTTTTACATTCATGATGCATGCATACTCATACACATGACATGTTATTACTTGAGACACTGACACGAGCACTGAGTATTGCACTTATGCATAGATTATTACCCTGCCACTACTAGATGACTATTGTCATGTTAAGTATATTATTATGACCTAGGAGATCGTCGTGCATGCGATTTCTACTTGCAGATGTCTTCTACTCACGAGGTTGTAACTCACCCCCGTTGTGCCAAATTTTCTTACAGGTTTCGATATACAGGTTTCCTTGGCAGCTTGCTGGCACATCATTTCATTCAGGGTGATTTGCTTGGTAGGTTGGTTCGCTTGTATCAGGACCGCCGTTGTACTTTTATTATTTCATTTGTATCTAGTAAGCCCCATCAACCAGACCTTTATTACTTGATAGATTTAGAAGACCAGTTGTTTTTATTTCGACCTTAGGGCCGCGCTTGTATTATTATGGTTTTTGGTGGATTTGGTTTTCTTTTGAGTTTTGAGCCTCGCCCTTCGGCGTTGTATATTTTAGTGCATTGTGTGGTTGTTTTCACCTTTTGGCGTAGAGCTAGTTCCCGCTTGGGGATGCCTTTTTATTGCTTGTATATATTATTCTTGTTTGTACCCGTTTAGGGACAGTTTTTACAAAGGAGACTCTGCCGAAATTTTTGAGAAAATTTGATGTTGTTTTTAAACTTGTTTTCCTACACTTTTTCCTTTAAAGGGTTTAGATTTCTGGGTTTCGGCTTGCTTAGATTACGTTACGCCTCTAGACATTTCATAATTTAAGTGCCGGTCACGTTCCGTACCTTCGGGTCGTGACAAAGTTGGTATCAGAGCGCTAGGTTTAACCTTTATTTAAGTCTAGGTTGACATTGGTTGATGGAGTAGGTGACTTAGGTAGAGTGACGTACCGTGGGTATGATCCGCGGCATACTTACGATACGCTACTTCGCTTAAGAAGCCTTAGGGTGTACATTTCTTTGCACCGTATTCTATTCGTTCTTTTGATCTATCTTCGTCGATATCGGATGGTGGTTTCTATTACTACGGTCGCACGGGCAGAGAGAGCTGTGGCTAGAATGCGATGACCGTTAGGGTATTTTCTATTCTGGAGGGTTGAAGCATTGTTTAGCGTGCGGAAGAAGGGTATTCAAATGTCGTTTAGACGAAATTAAAAGGTTCGAACGAATATCAGAAACCCATTTTCCCAAGTTTAAGGTATTCGGAAGAGCATGCAGGTATTTCTATGGACCCTCTAGAAGAATGAAAGCCTAACTCGACATAATGACCATGAGAACGCCTTTGAACCTTAGGGTTTACGGTAGTTCCGCGGTGCCATTAGTGAGGCTTGGGTTTGCCCTTCTACGGCTGGTCCGCAGATGCTGGGGCATGTACTGGATATTTTTAAACTGTACTTGAGTGTTGAGCTCTCGGGGAATTATGGGACTTTGATGAATCGATCGAAAAGTTTAACGTAGTCCGGATATCATGTGATGGGATACATTACTTGGGAGACTCTAGATATGAGTATATCCGTTTGTAGCACAGTTCATACAGCTACGAAGAGACGAGTTCGAATCAGTCGACACCAGAGGAAAGAGGAGCATATTGACATTAGTGTTACGATTTGCGATCTGGTGATTCGAGTATCACATTTCCGTTGTTTAGATTTTGGTATTTTGAGGATTTCGTTTTATGATTGGTTTTCCTATGTACTCATTCTTTTCACTCGATTCGTGTTCCATGTATCAGATGTATTGATGTTCGTTTTGTGCACACCCATTGCACTTGATTTTGATTTTATACATTTTGAAATAATGATTTGATTTCGTGTATATGGGTTGCACATGATTTTGGATATTCGGTATATGTTTTCGTTCACCATGTGCACTTTATTGAGATTCTTGCGCACACTTGGCGCACTTGATGCGATTTTGTGCACACCAGATGCACTAAATCGGGATTTGTGCAGACTAGATATACCTGATATTGTTGTTATGTACGCCCGTTGCACTTGAAAGATGATTTTGGTGCACACCCGTTGCACCCAGTTTGTTTCTGTGCATATTCGTGGCTTCTGTATTTGGTTTCGATTTTTGTGTGCACCGGACGCACGTGGTGTTTTTGTATGCTGTATTTGAGGCTGATTTCATCTTGAGTAGTACGTTTTTATAATATTTACTTTGGTTTAATAATCGAGCAGGACTGTCCTGAGACCAGTACCTAGTTGTTTTTGCATGCTTCTCTATTCAGATGTTTGGACGATCTTACTGCGATGCGCACTATATACAAGTTATGGTTTTGATGCATTTCATATTGGTTTTCGTATTGGACTTTGACATTGTATTTTCACCATAACTCCAATGATTGCGTTATGCTTAACAGAGTTTTGATTTTGAGATATGTACTTGTTTTTCATGCGCATGTATTGCGCTAAGATGTGTTTTATGTATTGATGATTTCAGAGCCCCAACGATTTGAGTGTTTTGCTAAGTGTTTTAGTATTTGGGGGGAGTTTTAATTTAAATTCACGGACCGAATTTCTTTAAGGGGGGAAGATTGTAACGTTTTAAAAATAAATAAATAAATAATTAATTAAATAAAATCCTTTAGGTGAATTTTCTGATAATCGGTAAAATAAACCGTATTTTCCGTAAAACTCAACTACAGTTATTTTTCAATATAAATTTAAATACGCCTATTTTAACTATGTAATTACTAGTAAATGGTGTTTATTTAGTGACTTATAAATTATTACTTTACTTAAATATTTTTCCTTAATTAATTATTTTAAATATTAATATAAGCTTTTAATTATACATTTAATTAGTGTAAATTACAAATTGAAATGGATTAATTACAAAATTGTGCACCATGACACACTAAAATAAAATGTAACATGTTGCTTTGAATTGAGTTGGAGTTGTCATGAGGATTCTAGAAAATGATAGAATGGGTTATTAGAAAAGAAAAGAAAATAAATAATTATTGAAAGTAGATAAAAGATTTAATAATTTGAGAGGTTTCTAGATATCCCCACACCCTTCCCTCTCTCTCATCCCCTCATTATTCCTGGCCGTGCCTTCATGAGGCAGCCCAAATTTTTTCCCCCACTTCACCTTGCTTAAAAAATCATCAAAGATTCAACAAAAATCCAAAATAAAACCTCAAAATCAATATCCAATCTCTACCCATTATTCTTTGGCCTATCTAGCATGGATCTTGGAGTAAAGTTAGCACTTTGGGGGGCTATGATTTTCATGTTTGATCTCATATTTAGTGAGTTATAATTCTAACCTTAGTGTTAATTGTAAGTTAATTATTTAAATTGAATGGATTTCGGTATTTAATTAAGGTTCTAGTTGCTAAATTAAAAATTCAAGAAAGGGTTTTTAAATCAAATTAGGGTTTTTATCATTGGGTATTGATCTTAATGTGTAGTTTAACATGTTAGGTAATGCTAAACCTAATCTAGAAGCAAAATTGTAAATTGTTACAATTAATTTGTCCAAATTGCTTAATTGTTGCAAACTAGGTTTTTGTAAAATATATATATAGGTGAGCTAAAATTCTAGTGAGAATTTTTATCAATTATTCATGGTTTTAATGAGGAGATTAACATGTTAGTGGAATGCAAAACCTAATCTAGTTACTAGTTGCTAATTGTTAGTTTAAAAATTGTGATAATTATACTATTTTGCTAACTAGGTTTTTAGAAATTGATTAAATAATTGAGAGAAAAATCTAATTAGGGTATTCATGACATTATTAATATTATAAGTTATAATTTAATATTTTAGATCATGCAAAACCAAGCTTAATTGTTGTTTGTGTATTTTTACTTTGAAATTGTTAAAATTGGATAAATTTGCAAACTAGAATTTTGAGTTTATACAAATTGATGAGATTAAATTATGGTGATGGTTTGTATGACTTAGTTATGATATTTAGTAAATATTATGGTCATTAGTTTTGTTAAAACATCATGTTTCGATTTAAAACGATAATTAAGAGCTTTCTAGGTTTTCGGAAATAAATCGATTTGATTTATTTTGAGGTTTTAATGAATTGCAATCTATTTCATATTATAATTAGTGATTTGTGAAATCACGATTGGTGTGTTTGGGTTTTTCTCGATCAATCGGCGTTTGTACACCGATGTCGAGGGTTATTTGGTTATTTTGCATGAGCGGGTCATAGGTTTTAACCTATGCGCGTTTCGTGTGCCCTTTTGGTTTTGTCCGCGATTTCGGTTTACAATATTATATATGTTTGCGTATAGGTACCCCTCATGTGGACTTCGAACGATGAAGAAGAGGATGGCGGCATCGACTTCGGCAGACAAGGACCAGGTGAGTAGATATATATCTACGGGAGAAGTCGGGTGGATGGCGTATAGCACCCCCGCAAACGTAGAATAAAGATATTACGTACCATTATTAGGAAGTCGGACGTGACCTTAGATTCTTGGCGAGTAGGGTACTATTGAAGACCTTAAGTTGGATTAGACTGATTTAGCAAGACTTAACCAGAGGATAATTGTCTTGGAGGGAATTCGTAGGTTTCATGTAGACACACACACACCCGCACACACATAAACCTGACTTGGGGTGTGTGTGTGTGTGTGTGTGTGTGTGTGTATATGTGATATGAGGGTATTATATGATACTTGGGGATGAGTCGATATGATCGGGCATGATGCCGTGAGATATTGGATATGTGATCGAGATATGATATGAAATGTGTTGCGATATTAGCGGATCAATGGGTAATGAGGAAATATATGAACGATGATATGTGTAGATGGCATTGAAATGAATTAGACTCTAGGATACAACCCAGATCGTAATATGTGACTTAATCATGATATGATATATGACATGATATTTTAGTGGATCATTTGACGATGGATATTTACACAGATGATTATATATGTTTGATGATATTGGGATGTATGCGATTATAGTACAGTACCCTTGATCATGATATTGTTTGATGATGATACTATACGAACGCTGATGTATATATGTGATGGTTGACCCGTACCCCGATTTTGGGAAGCCGTACGATGGATTTTACCGTACGAAGTATAGATGTGATGATTGATCCGCACTCTTGACTCGAGAAAATAGTACTATGTACGTGACGTTTTTGAGGCTGGATCGCCGACTACTAGAGATATCGACTCAGACTTTAGGAGGATTCTTCTTAGCTTTCGACTAGTGTCTTTAGTTAGTTCCTTAGTTGGTTAGGTCGATCTTAGTTTAGGCCGAGTCATACTTATTTTCAAACTAACGAATCGTGCACATTTTTAAAGACAGCCTGAGAGACACTACGGATTTTTCAAAGGACATATCTTTTCATAAAAACCCCGTAGCCCCTAATTTTCTAAAAAACACGATTCGTGCTTTTTCAAACAACAAACTGTATGACTCGCAATTAGTATGTATTCTCTAGTTGTGCTTTTGCTACACATTCACCATTATATTCATATTGTATTCATCGAATTGCATGTTCATACATATGTTTCTTTAGCTAATATGAAACTCTGCCTGTTAGGACACCAGCACCATTACCGATGATGCGCATGTTCCACGTACACTTATGTGCCGGCTCACACACATCATCATCGGTAATTGCCATGCTACATACACTTTAGAATATATTATCTTTTATTGATATAATCAGCTAAATGCTAGTCTAATCTAATATTGTGTGATTACTCTCATATTCTAGTTTAGACATTGCATTTATTACTTAGACACTTCATGCATTCACATATTCATATTATCATACAATATTGTGGGGCTTATGCCGACACTCATTATTTACTTATGATTTTGGGATTTTGGATTTCTATGAGATTTCTGGATTTTGGGGAAAACCGCAAGAATATGTATAAAAACTTCTCTTTCTCTCTCTCTCATTTTAAAATACAAGTTGTGATTTTCTCGTGATGTATGGGTCGTCCACCATGAGTTTTCATGTTTTCTGTTGGATTTCGAGACCCGATTCGAGGAGTGGAGGAACCGTCTCGGGTACATGGTGGGCCCGGTACGGTACCCTGGGGCAAGAGTGTTTTTGTGGGGATGACGATGAGTGTAACATTTCAGAAAAATAAAATATTATTTTTGGGAATTTTTATAATTTAATATTAATTTTAATGAATATTTTAATATTTCGGTATAATTAAATACCGATAAATGGAAATTTTTTTTTGGAAAATTATAGAAATTACTAAAAGAGCGTGTTTTATGTGAATTATGCAAATTTTAAGTTTTTATGATTAGTTTGACACTAATTCAGTGCTAATCGCGATTAAAAATCGCTAATCGCTTTTAAGCTTGTTTTGTGCAAAACATGCACCATTTCTTTTCTACACTTGTTGCATTTTCCTACATGTTTTGGGTACATGGCTTGTTATTTTGGGGTTACTATTGATGTGAGAAGGGAATTAAAAAAGAAAAAGAAAAAGAAAAGGGAATAAAATATATAGGTATGGGTGAGAGAGAAGGTGAGGGTTTACTTTGACCCAAGTCTTGGCCATTCCTCTTCATTGCCGTCACTAATTTCTCTTCCTCTCCCTCATGTTGCTGCTGTTGCTGCACTCTTGCTCTCCCTCTTCACAAAATCCTCCAAAACACCATGGAAACAAACTCAAAACCCAAATCCCATTTCATTAAATAGATGCACAAGCTCAATAGAAGCACATTGGACCAAGAAAGAAAAGATTTTGAGTACTTTGAGGAACTCAAGAAAATTCTTGAGTTGCCAAAGGAGATAATTTCTGAACCATTAGCTTAGTATTTGCATTACTTTTACCTCCATGTTAGATTTGAACCGATATCGGGTGGTTTTGTAGACTTAGGAAAAACCTAGTTAGGGTTGATGGGAATTGAGAGTTATGGTGAGCAATTAAGCTCAGTAGAGGACACACAAACCCCCTAGTGCTAGAACCCAGGCCTAAAACCAGAGACTTGAAACGCGGAATACGGATCTAGAAAGCCGATATCGGAAAAACTGTGATTCTGTGAAGGTTAAATGGAATCTGCTATCACCCCGAGACTCTGAAAATTATTTTGCATGGACAGTGATACATGCAGGCACCTAGGAAGCTACCACTAAAACCCTAGCCCCTAACTCCCAAACATGGTCGCAGATTTATTCCTTCTGGCCGCAATTTACGGCCAGATCTGGAGCATTTTGGCTCGTTCTTGTTCTGTAGCTTATACATCTATAAATTAGATCCCTGGTATATGCAAAATTGTCCAATTTGACCTAGGGTAGAATCTGGAGCCTTTTTCCTGAGTTGCTGTTTTAATTCGTGTTTTCGTTTTGCGTATTTTAAATTCTGGATTTGTATAATTGCGTTTTACTTCGATTACTTGGCGTTTATACAACGATATCGAGAATTGTTTGATGGTTTTGAAAGCGTAATCTAAAGGTTCTAACCTATAGGCATTAGAGTGTCGTTTTGGGTAATCCCAATGTGATTTTAATACGCGTTCCGATTATGTTATCTATATAGGTACCATCTTGTGGATTCCATACGATGAAGAAGACGAAGGCGACATCGACACCGACACGCATGATGCAGGTGAGTAGATTATATCTATGGGGGAAGTCGGGTGGATGGCGTATAGTACCCCCACAGTTCGATATTTAGTGTAGTATATATATACTATTTATGATAGCTTATTGCGTGTCGTGGATATTTGAGACGAGAATATGTGTACTATGGTTAGATTAGGGCGTAAAAGTAAACTAGTATAGTTCCCTAGTTGCGAACCCTAGACTAGGTTTACACCCACACGCACACACATGCTTGTTTGTTATACGTATACCTAGATGATGAGGATAGTGGATGATATTTGGAGACGAGTCGATGATATTGGGCATAGTGCCATGAGATCGGTGATATGATGTGATTCGTATTTGGGATACGACATGTGATTTTAGCGGGCATTTGGACATGTGTTTGCACACGCATGTATATAGATGGTATCGATTAGTACTAGACTAGATCAGTACCCCAGATCATAAGATATGATGATAAGGATACCAGATAATTGATGAGATGAATGCGATATTGACCCGTAACCAGCTTTTGGGATGCCGTACGATGATTTGCCGTACGAGATTTATTTTGATGATAGATCCGCACTCATGACTTGAGGATGTCATATGATATTGTATCGTACGCGGTACCTTGAGGCGGGATCACCGATTATTATAATTAAATATATATTTATATCGACTCAGATTTAGGTGGTTTCCATACCCCTCCTGACTGATTTGTTAGTTAGAGCTGTAGATTTGCTAGTAGATATTAGGCTAGGCCGATATCATACCTATTTCAAAAACTAACGAATCGGGAGTAGTTAAAGACAGGCAAGGGATTCTACGGATATTTTCAAAAGACGCATCTTTTCTTAAAAACACCGTAGCCCTTATTTTTCTAAAAACCCCGATTCGTCTTCTTTCAAATGGCAAACCAGTATGACATGGATGCATTGATGTAGCTTCTACACTGTTGTATTTATTATTCATTTGCCGCATATTCTTACTGTTTGCATTGCATTGGATGATAAATATGTTTATTATTATATCAAAACCATGCTGTTAGGACACCAACACCATTATCGATGATGCATATGTTCCACGTACACCTGCTTGCCGGCTCACACATTTCATCATCGATAATTGCCATGTCACTACACTGTAGGATTGTTGCATTCAGGATATGATCCCTTGCATGGCATACTTGTGTACTTACATATTGTACACTCATACTTGTGTACATACCTATTGTACACCCATACTTACATACATAAGTAATTGCACATACATAGATGGTTCTGGCTTGATTAGAGATTTGGGAACCGCAAGATACTCTTTAAAACTGATTCATTTTAAAAGAGCGGTTTTCGCTCAATATGTGCATATTACTATTCCATAATGCATGATATATTGATATGCTTACATTTCTTTTACATGTCGCATACATCATGCTTTTTGATTATACGCATTGAGATATGTTGTTTTCATGATATTTCTGGATTTGGGAACCGTGGGTATTTCAAAAGAGAGTATGTAACTGCTTTAAAAACACGGTTTCCCTTGATATGATATTTTAGTGCGTCCACCATGCGTTTTCTCGGTTCTGAGGCGTGTGACATGGGAACCCGAATCGAGGAGCTGGATGAGGCCGATTGTGGGTACATGGTGGACCCGGTATGGTACCCCGGGGCGAGAACGGATCGCTGTGTTGCAGACGGTGAGCCTGGCAGAGGGACTACTACCTACCGGTGATAGTATTTGGGCTCGGCGGATATCCGGAGGATACCGACCGGAGTCGAGAGATGATATGGGCCGATCCGGACTGACGGAGTCAGTGGGCCGATCCGCACTGACGGAGTCCGATATATGAGGATTTACGTGCTGATGCTAGGTACAGGTTTCATGATGTTTTCGAGTGTCGATGCTGGACACTCAGGTTCCATGATTTTGATATGTCGCGAGCGACACATGTTGATTTACATCCTCATACTTCGATGCATACGTTTATGATATTTATATGCATGATGCTTATTGTCATTGGGTGACACGTGGACGATTTCCACATAAATATATTGACATAAATATTATTGATCACATAGTTGGATGATATCCATATATTCATAGACTTCACGATATAGTCGACATTGATCATACCTCATACTTATGATATGTTATTACCTGAGGCACTGGCACGAGCACTTGGCACTACACTCATGTATAGATGTTACATTGCCATCTTATCATGCTTCAGACTTATTCATTTGAGGTTTATATATATTTGATCGTATTGACCTAGGATTGTGTCATACATACGATTTCTTCTTTGTGATGTTTTCTATTCATGAGTTGGAAGCTCACCCCCGTTGTGCCACAGTTCTTGCAGGTTTTTGCCGTACAGGTTCTATTGCGGTTTTTCTGGAACACTGCTTTCTTTACGGGTGATTTGCTTTGGTAGGTGGGTTCTTTTGCATCAGAACCACCATTGTATATGTATTATTCAGTTGTATCTAGTAATTCCATCAACCAAACTTGTATATTGTTTCAGACTTAGAAAACCAGTTGTGTATTATTTCGACCTTAGAGTCGCGCGTTGTAGTATTATGGTTTTCATGCTGATTTTGAGTTTTGATCTTCGCCCGTTGGCGTTGTATATTATACTGCTTGCGTGGTTGTGACCGCCGATTGACGAAGTGTTAGCTTCCGCTTGGGGATTCCTTTTATCACTGCATATATATTATTCATGTTGTACCCCGTTTGGGGCCAGTATTTACAAAGGAAACTCTGCCGAAATTTTCAGAAAAGACTATAGATTTTAAAAATGCATATTCGGCTTACTTATTTAAAAAGCTTGCTTTTAAAACATGTTTTCTCACTTCTTAAAAACCAGTTTTCCTTATTTACTCCTTCAAATGGTTTTAGATTTCTGGGCTTTTGGCTTACTTGAATTAGATAGGGTCCTATAGACTTCATATGATTCAAGTGCCAGTCACGTGCTATTTCGGGTCGTGACAAAGTTAGTATCAGAGCGCTAGGTTAACCTTGGTTCGAGTCTAAGTTTGACTATGCGGAGTCTGGAGCGTTTATATATATACGGAACTTAGGCTTGACGTTACGGAACTTAGACTTAGTCGAGGGGGTATTATACCCGAACTTTCGTCACGTAGGATGACCCTTGGTTGATGGAGTAGGTAGCTTGAGTAGAGTGACGTACCGTACGTATCTTTCACGACATATTTACGATATGCTACTCCGCTTAAGAGACCTTAGGATGTACATTTCCTTGCACAGTATTATATTCATTCCTATTATCTATCCTCATCGATACCGGTTATGATTTTGCTGCTACGATTACACGGGCAGAGAGAGCTACGACTAGAGTTGCGTCAGTATGAGCTCGTCCTTGACGAGGACTGACCAGGGCATGATTCCAGAGGCATACGATTGCATAGAGAGGCGTCGTTTTAGTGTGTTTTCGTGCCATGAGCGTTTGACAGATCGCTTTTACGAGATTTCCCGGATGTGCTGATGGGCACCAGAGGATCAGGCTACTGCTAGAGGCCAGCCAGAGTGTGATGACCATTGATATATCTCTTATTCAGGATGATTGAGGCGCTGTTCAGCGTACAGACGAATGAGTCAGTTGTTGCTGCAAATGACGAGATATTGCCCAGATGTTGGAGCTACTGCAGCATGAGTATATACTTAGAGATATGATGGAAGGTCGCTAGTCACTCGAGGATGAATGACTAGGACATATGGTTCGTTCGCTTACCCCGATGCGAGGTCTTTAGATTGATTGATTCCAGCTAGAGACGACTTCACGCAGGTTCGTTGGTAGTCGATGGAGGCGATCGAGTGTCAGAAACCCATATTCCAAGTTTAAAGTATTCGGAAAGTCATGCAAGCGACTCTATGAACCCTCTAGAAGAATGAAACCCTAACTCAACATAATGACCGTGTGAAAGCCTTTGAACCTTAGGATTTGCGGCAGTTAACGGTGCCATTTGTGAGGCTTGGGTTTGCCCTTCTACGGTTGGTCCACAGGTGCTGTGGTATGTACCGGAATACTATTAAACTGTACTCAAGATGTTGATCTCTTGGGGGATTATGAGGTTCTGACGAATCGATCGGATGGTTCGACATCATTCGGATATCATGTGATGGGACACATTGCTTGGGAGACTCCAGATACGAGTATAGCCGTTGGAGCGCAGTCCATGCAGCCACGAGAAGACGAGTCCGAATCAGTCGACATTGGAACAGAGTGGAGTAAAGAGTTCGCACGAGATTTCGACGAGATGAAGTTCTGCTCCGCTGATATCAGAGGTGCGATACGCATACAGAGGCGTTGTGAGTTGATCAAGAATGGAAGAATATGGAGTATATCTCCGCAGGTTGGGACGAGTTCCCGAGGACGTGTTCGGCTAGACATCTTCCACAGAGTGATGAAGATACTAAGTTCGTGATTTCGAGTCCGTGTGAGAGACTTTAGATGGACCGTAGCCGAGAACAATTGCAGTGCGCCAATAGAGACGTGACATTGGAATAGACGATGATATAGACAAGTGGGACAAGAAGTTCGTGCAAGATGCTGATGAGCTGTTGTTACTCCCCGTTAAGATTAAAGGTCGGATATGTCTACAGAGGTGTTGGAATGTGACTAGTTTCCGAGAAAATGCCGTGCTAAGGACGCAAATGTCCAGAGAGCGAGAAAAGATTACGCGAGAGTACCAGCCTCCGTACCGTTCGGCATAGGCGAGATCGGAAGAGACCTTGAGCAGGATTCCTTCCAGGACACAGTTGCGATAAGATTTGCACTCGGGATCAGATGTGTAATGTGTATTCAGAGGACCAGAGAAGTGCCAGGACAGAATCTCCTCTGTTAGCACACCTGACAGGGCCGATGAGCCGATTGATTGCGAGATAGGTAATCCACAGAGAAGATAAGGATGCAGAGACAGAGGACGCTAGACCGTGAGCAAGAGGCAAGTAGATATCTTGCGCTGCTAGCATTGGATGCACCGACACCTTCCCGACTTTGAAGGAGGATATACCGACGACGGTATTTATGATTTGTGATTTGGTGATTCGATTATCACGTATCCGTCATCTTAGATTTTGGTATTTTGGGAGATCTGTTAGCATGATTTGATCTTGATGGCTGAGTTCCATGATTTCTGTTTTCGTGCACTATGGTTGCACCTACTGGGTATTCATATTTGTGCACAAGATGCACCAGTTTTATACTTCGTGCGTTTATCTCACCAGATTTATATTTCGTGCCTTTGTTGCACCGGATTTATATTTTGTGCACTACGGTTGCACCTGACTTCGATTTGATGTCATTCGATATGTTGATTTTGATTTCATGCCTATGTTATGCATGCGATTTGACTTATGCCTTCGGTATCGTTTACATGCACTTTTAGTGTTTTGAATTGATTTGTGCACGCTGATACACATGGTTGTGAACTTATATACCGCGGTATACCTGATTTGATTGAGCCGTATTGTATACCGTCGATTTTGATTCTGATATTGAGGTTGATTTCTTGCACTCTATGCATTTGATTTGGATTTTCGCGCGTGTTGAGCGCATATTTTGAGATACGATTTTGGTGCACACCAGATGCACTAAATCGGGATTCTTCGTGCATGTCAGATGCACCTGATTTTGCTGTCAGGCACACACGTTGCCTATGACAGATGTTTCGTGCACACCCGTTGCACCTAGATGATATTTCTGTGCACATGTATGGCACATATATTGATTTTGATTTCTGTGCACACCAGACGCACGTATCATTTATATGCACATTTTTGTGATTGATTTCTTATGGAGCAGTACGTTTTTATGACATTTGCTATTTGTTTTCGTACTGAGCAGGACTAGTCAGAGGACAGTACCTGGATATATTTTGCATGCATTGATAGTTATCGAAGGGATTTCCAAAAAGCGAGCTATAGTTTCAGTATTTACCTACGTATCTGATATGACACGACGCGTTTAAAACAAGGAAACCCTTATAAATTGTTTTCAAAACGGCGGAACGTACATATTAAACAAAAGATATATACGTATATGGTTATTTTCTTATAATAGACGTCCGCCACTGTGCAGTGTTATGCGCATCGCACAGCGACTTAAAAAAAAGATTTGTCATGCATTTACTTCAGCTATTTACATGTATAGACTTGATGTCTACATGTATAGTTCTGATTTATATCATATTGGTTTTGTTTCGGATTTGAAATTTATGTCTTTACCATAACTCCAATGATTGCGGGATACTTGACAGAGTTTTGTTTTTAAGTTATCTGCTCATTACTCATGCGCATGCATTGCGCTATGATGGGTTTTATGTATTGATGAGTTCGGAGCCCCGACGACTTGGACTTTTTATTGAAATGTTTTAGAATTTGGGGGTTTAAATTTAAATTCGGGGACCGAATTTCTTTAAAGGGGGAAGATTGTAACATTTCAGAAAAATAAAAAATTATTTTTGGGAATTTTTATAATTTAATATTAATTTTAATGAATATTTTAATATTTTGGTATAATTAAATACCGATAAATGGAAAAAAAATTTTGGAAAATTATAGAAATTACTAAAAGAGCGTGTTTTATGTGAATTATGCAAATTTTAAGTTTTTATGATTAGTTTGACACTAATTTAGTGCTAATCGCGCTTAAGCTTGTTTCGTGCAAAACAAGCACCATTTCTTTTCTACACTTGTTGCATTTTACTACATGTTTTGGGTGCATGGCTTGTTATTTTGGGGTTACTATTGATGTGAGAAGGGAATTAAAAAAGAAAAAGAAAAAGAAAAGGGAATAAAATATATAGGTATGGGTGAGAGAGAGAAGGTGAGGGTTTACTTTGACCCAAGTCTTGGCCATTCCTCTTCATTGCCTTCACTCATTTCTCTCCCTCTCCCTCATGTTGCTGCTGCTGCTGCACTCTTGCTCTCCCTCTTCACAAAATCCTCCAAAACACCATGGAAACAAACTCAAAACCCAAATCCCATTTCATTAAATAGATGCACAAGCTCAAGAGAAGCACATTGGACCAAGAAAGAGAAGATTTTGAGTACTTTGAGCAACTCAAGAAAATTCTTGAGTTGCCAAAGGAGGTAATTTCTGAACCATTAGCTTAGTATTTGCATTACTTTTACCCCCATATTAGATTTGAACCGATATCGGGTGGTTTTGTGGACTTAGGAAAAACCTAGTTAGGGTTGATGGGAATTGAGAGTTGTGGTGAGCAATTAAGCTCAGTAGAGGCCACACAAACCCCCTAGTGCTAGAAGCCAGGCCTAAAACCAGAGACTTGAAACCCAGAATACGGATCTAGAAAGCCGATATCGGAAAAACTGTGATTCTGTGAAGGTTAAATGGAATCTGCTATCACCCCGAGACTCTGAAAATTATTTTGCATGGACAGTGATACATGCAGGCACCTAGGAAGCTACCACCAAAACCCTAGCCCCTAATTCCCAAACATGGCCGCAGATTTATTCTTTCTGGTCAACAAATTTAGTGCGTCATTATCTAGACGTCATGCATATAGAGAAGGGAGTATCCGAGCATATACTCAACTTGCTTCTTTATAAAGACGGGAAATCGAAAGATAACCTCAATGCTCGGATGGATCTACAGGATTGGGAAATAAGAAGTAAATTGCATCCTAAACCGGTAGCGGGTAAACCAGGCAAGGTTGTACTTCCCAATGCCGCTTATCATATGTCACAATCGGAGAAGAAAAGATTCCTGCAGGTGTTGTATGATTTGAAAGTTCCCACAGTTTTCTCAGGATCATTCAGCAAGAAGATAAAAATTGTGAAAGGCAAGATCGATGGGCTGAAAAGTCATGATCACTATGTTATCGTGGAGCACCTTCTCCCATTAGCCCTCAGGACTTCTCTCCCCGAATCGGTTGGTCTAGTAATCAACGGCCTATGTTGTTTTTTCAGAGAGTTATGCACTAAAACACTGGATGTTGTGACGCTGGATAAACTAGAAAATTCTATTGCGTTGATACTTTGCAAGTTTGAGCGTATTTTCCCACCCTCATTCTTCGATATCATAATACACCTGACGATTCATCTTGCAACTGAGGCTAAGTTAGCTGGACCTGTACAATATTAATGGATGTATCCTGTCGAGAGGTACGTGGAATTTTTCGTTTCACGCAATTTTTAAAATTATTGTTGTCCTGTATGCCCGTATTTATTTATTCAACATATTTTCTTTAGGTACCTCTACACTTTTAAAAAGTATATACGCAATAGAAATCGACCAGAGCGTTCTATCATGTAAGGTTATCTTCTTGATGAAGCAACCACATTTTGTTCCCGCTATCTGGACGAGAACATTGAGATGAGACTTAACCGGCCTCGAAGAATTCAAGTCAGGCCATATGGTAAAGCCGATTATAAGATGGTAAACACTATCTTTATCAACAAAATATACCGGTTTATCTTGCTTAATTGAGCATGTCTTGAAAAAATTAGAGAGTAAGTTTTTTTGGATTAATTGTTATATTTGTGTTTGTGTGTGTATGAAATGATATAATATTAATGTCATAATTTATTGTCGAAAACAGAATTCATTTTAACGAGGTACGTGAGGGGCATCCTGATTGGAACGATGAACGATTGGAAAAATATTATCAGGATAATTTTTGCGATTGGGTTGCAGATCATGTAAGTTATTCGAATAATATGTTATTGCTATCAGTTTTAATCTAAACTTATATCGTTATGTATTTGTCATAAAATTTGTTTTGTTAGATCCATGATCCGAACTTGTCTGCATCATTAGAGAGTGATTCAAGATGGTTAGCTCAATTTCCTAGTATGGAAGTTGCATATTATAAAGGATTCTGTGTCCTTGGATACAAATTCGAAATTAAGGACATAGAAACATCTAGAACCACTCAAAATAGTGGGATTGCGACGGTAGGATCGGATGGTGTGATTTATTATGGATACTTAAATTGTATACTCGCATCCACTATCCCGGATGATCAGAACCCTTTTATATATTTCAGTGTACTTGGTACGATACGCGAACCGATACGGATAAGTGGAGAAGCAATCTTGGGACTTTGAAAGATGAATATGGATTGACCAGTGTGAACACACTTCGATTTTACAGTTAGGAAGATTCGTTTATCTTTCCGAACCAAGCGTTCTAAGTATACTACTCACAGTGTTTGAAGCATCCGGGATGGAGTGTCGTATGTCAATGGAAACCCAGGGATGTCTACGATGTCCCAGAATTCGAGGACAGCGATGGGAATGAAGAAAAGAGAAGACTTCGAGTGCTCCGACCATCTGTTTCGAAAGACGGGTTGTCTTCGGCTGATCATGAAGTTACGTGGGTTAGAAATGATATCGATGATGAAATCCAAGTAGATATGTCTAATGCGCCCACAAAACGAAAAAGGTTATCAGTAATGTTATATTATTACTTCACATTTTACGATCTATACATATATAGTCAATACTTGTAATGATTGTCTAATGCGTCCACGAACCATTTTATCTAGATTTGATGACGATGACGGGAGCAGCGAGGGGCGGCAGGAGCTCCAGCCGCGGCACCGGCAGAGGCAGAGGCAGAGCGGTTCTGCCATCCGAAAAGCTGCGTAGGGAGCTTCAGAGGGCCGGTCTTGCACCCCGATCGGAGACCCCTTCGGATGCTTCCTTCCGTGTGGACTTTGCCACACCTCTAGGTATATTGCACGCATATTCATTTTGAATGTAATATTATACATATACATGCATGTTCATGTCAAAACTACTTATATTGTCAATGTTTGATTGTCTAGCTGTTGGTGATACGTCCACATCAAGGACAGAGGCCACTCCCGCACCTCCAGGTATGTTTATATATCATATAGTGCATGTATATTGATTTAGAATGCTATATCATAAATATATATACATTATTTTTGCTCTTACGTACTTACATCAGGGACAGAGGCTACTCCCGCACCTCCAGGTATGTTTATATA
Source organism: Agapanthus africanus (assembly GCA_030015575.1). Lineage (NCBI taxonomy): Eukaryota > Viridiplantae > Streptophyta > Magnoliopsida > Asparagales > Amaryllidaceae > Agapanthus > Agapanthus africanus. Next base: position 815,042,999 of record JASDDO010000019.1, on the reverse strand, counting down.
TCATATACTTGTGGGTATGTTTATATATCCTATAGTGTATACATGTTGATTTAGAATGTTATATTATTGATATACGCATTCTTTTTGCAATTACTTATATAGCTGATACTTGATTGTCTAATTATAGGTGGTGCGTCCTCGTCTGGTGCAGGGGACACTCCCGTCACTTCCATACCCTCCGCTCAGTCTGCATGTTTGCATGAATAAATATAAAATATTTATTCATTTTACGTATCCTTTAAGAATAAACATGAACTTCATGTAATTTTATCGATATTTATTTTCTAGTTGGAGATGCGTCCACGTCCGGGTCACCGGCTGTTCCTCACCGGAGGAACTATCGTCCCGCTCGTGCTGCTGCCCGGGCCCAGGCTCGTGCTTTAGTCGCCGGAGGTATATATCACATTTCAATTTTCGTTAAACCTTGATTTCTTAATACCACTTTGTCTTAATATTGATTGTCTTGATATTTCTTATAGGCGCAGGGCCTCCCCATCCCGAGAGGGGGACTCGAGGCCCGAATCTGTCCCACAGGCTGAGGCCCGACAGAGCTAGGGGGAGGCAGCATTCCCCCTCTTTTTTACCCCTGATTATCGCTATATCGTCGATCATGCCGAGAGGTTCGGCCGGTATATGGAGGATGAGAGCCAGCTCGTGAAGAATTATCCACTTCACGTTGAGTGGGGCGACCAGCACCGGCGCTCATTCGCCCTCTTCTGGAATCAGGCTCGGGTATTAATATATATTTTCATTTGATTTATCCAATATATTTATTATTAACACTTGCAATCTAATAACAATGTTTTTTTTGTATTTTCAGTTCGATTATGATTTTCAGCTCGATTACGATTTTCAGCTTGTACCCAACCCTGATCATCCTGGGAGGGTGCTCGATTTTCACGCTCTGTACAATGGCCTGATGAAGAACATGCAGATGAAGGTCCGATACTACAGGAATGAGCTGAAGATCGACTGCTATTCCCTGTGGATGGCGACCCCCGAGGCAGAGAGAGCAGTCCTCCTATCTACTCCGGCCTTTGCGAGAGTCGATGTAGATACATGGCCTCTATTGTGTCAATATTTCGACTCTCATCGCAAACAGGTATGTATTTTAAATGTAATTCATTGTTTAGTATATAATTTATTTTTTTGTGTTGCTTAATTAGAAAACTAAATCTGAATGTGTTGTGCAGAAACAGGCCGATCAAAATAAAGAGAATAGGAAGTCGGCGAAGAGGGGTCGCCCCACTTATACAGGTGGCTCGAGGAATATTACTCGTGCAATGGAGTTATCGGTAAATTACAATAGACCGGCCTTTATGATATAATGTAATATTAACAGTTATTTTCTAATATATCTAATATTAAGAGTTATTTTCTAATATTGCAGAGAGCTCAGACCCTGGCACAGGGTGGTACACCGAGCGTGCTGTCCGTGTATCTTGCCGTCCATGACACCTCGACAGATCTCGCCACGGGCGAGCTTCGATACCCCGACACCACTACACAGGAGTATTGCGTAAATGTTAATATTTATTCAACCCCTATTTGAAATTTTTGTTTTGAAAGGTTCAAACTTAAATGATATACTTATATTTTACTGGTTAATGTGGGTGTAGGAGCGGGTGCTTGAGCAGGCGGAGGTATCGGGGATTGATTTTATTAGACAGAACGATCCGATGCTGCTGACCCCAGTCCTAGACGCCGCACACGGAGGGCACCACGGAGGTTGGGTGAGAGGCCTGGGACTGGATCCTAGCAGGGCCCATATGAGGTTGGACTCCACTCCGGCGGTTACTTCCTCCGTCTCCAGTGAGTGACGTTTTCAATAAGAACTGGACACCTTGAAGGCCACCGTTCAGGAGTTGAAGGAGATGTTGGTATGTATACTATTTAATAGTAAAATATTATGTCATATTATAGATAGTAACATATCCAATATTAGTACGTAGCCTGAGCTTATTTGGTTGTAGACTTAGCTTTGATTAATCATACATACATATCTAATTAAAATAAACTACGGTTTTCCAAACTAGATATCCAATGAGGCCTAAGTCCCTAAGTATACATAGATTGGGGTTTCGCAATAACTTGATAATGATACGAATTCGACTAATACACAGTTCTTACTTGTTTATTACACACAAAATTGAACAGACGCGACAGGGTATATCGGCCGAGCGTCCATATGCATCTCCTTCGGCTGCGGCTCCATAAGCCACTACCTCGGCTGCGGTTCCGCAGACAACTCCTATAGCTCCACTGCCCGCTCAGACTCCCGCAGCTGCGGCTCCGCAAGCTACTACCTCGGCGGTGGTTGCGCAGACCACTCCTACAGCTCCACAGCCCGCTCGGACTTCCGCACACTCCGCATTGCTTGAGATATTGACTCAGGGTATATCCGAGGAGCAGGCGTTTCAGATTACGGCGTTTATCAGAGGTGGAGCTGGACCGAGCTAGGGTAGCTTTTTGATTCTTATGTTTTAAACATGTATTTATTTATATGATACATATTGTATATATTTTGGACGATATTGATATTGGTGGTGTTTGCGTGTTTATATTGATATTGTATTATGCTTGTTGATTTCTTTTGTATATTATGTGTGAGATGTGATTATGAATACTGTGGTGTATATTCTGCGTGTTGATTAATTTTATATACGATGTATATATTATTATGCACAGGGCGAGAAAAAAATGGGCAGCCCTTTTTAAAAAAAAACCTGATAATATGTCCCTACAGATTAAGCCGTAGGGCCTAACCTTGCCCCTACGGACTAATCCGTAGGGTCCTACTTTGTCCCTACTTATTTATCCGTAGGGGCAAAATATCAGGATACCTGATATTTTGCCCCTATGATCTCAGTAAGAGGGGATTATTCTTGTCCCTACGGAGTTGTCCGTAGGGGCTTACACATGCCCCTACACAGTTATCCGTAAGAACAAAATATCAGGATACCTGATATTTTGCCCCTACACATCGGGACCTACGCATGTATCCGTAGGGGCATACATTTGGCTCTACGGAGTTATCCGCAGGGATAACTATTTTATTTTATAAACCGATAAATTAAATAACTTTTTTGTCCCTACAGTCTAATCCGTAGGGACACATGGACCTACACATTACGCCGTAGGGGCAAGTTTTTGACCGTAGGGGCATGTTCAAGGCTAAGACTTGCATCTACGGCATTTTCACCTACAGGGTAATTTCTTGCCCCTACGGATATATCCGTAGGGGCAGTGGTTTGCTCATACGGATAAATCCGTAGGGGCAACCCCTATTTGTAGTGGTGTGGTGTGACCACCAAGATTGTATACAGCTGCTCACTGGGGATAAGTACACTGGACGAACTCACCGAGAACTTTTAGATGGTGTTATACCTATCGTGATATAGCGGTTCTCAGGTGACATGAGTACATGTTAGTCTTTAGACCTGAGATCGTCATTTGTCTCGTGTGAGTTCCCACTGTACTTAGATTACTACCCTACCATGGCTCTACTGAGTCGTGCAAATATGTTTTAGTTGGGTATAGTCCCAAGCCACATGGAGTCAGTGAGCGATTGTCAGGGATTCGTCTCTTCTGGTATTGGGAGTCGATATTGCACTGTGTCTGGTTGGTCAGAACCATAAGACTTTGGCCAAGGCAGATGAAATTTACTGATGCTTAGATCAGTAGTTTCTCAGATCAGTCCTGAGCCACATCGACACGACTTATCGGGTTATTAGGGGTCTGACGTTTACTACCCTTTAGACCTGGTATGCGGTACTCTTAGACGAAAAGACCGGACTGTACGGAGATTGTCACGGATATGCTCAGTAGGGGTTTAGATGAGCTTACTTGTCTGCATTTTTTTCGACAGGTACCTGGGTAGCCGTTACGTACAGCTAGTTCCGCTGATGTGCTTATGGTTAAACCCACTGCAAGCGTACTACCGAGTGTTTAGAGTCCCACACAGAGCGTTTCCTTGGGTCAGGAGAAATTATGTAGAGGCTGTATGTTTATACGTGCAGGGTTCCGATTAAATACATGTATTAATTGCGCGAAATTTATTCGGACGGTTTGTGATACAAGAGGGCTTCGGATTAAGTCAGTTTATTAAATCATATATTGATTTAATTCTAGTATCATATTATTGGATTTATCTATCTCTTGGTATTCGTATTTTTGGTATGAATATGGATATGTATATACGGTTTGGTATTCTTGTATTTATACAAGAATGACTTCTAGAAGATGGACACATCATTTAGGTTTTTCTGTTTATTGAAAATATGAAATAAGGTAGCCTGCAAGGTGGCACGAAGAGTGTAGAGAGGAATGGACAAATGAATTAGATATTCATTTGTCATTACTATTCAAGTATGATAGCCATTTTTAAATTGTGAAATTCTTTTCACAAAAAATGGCTATCATATTTTTGATAACCTTATTCTCATATTTTTCATGAGCTCATTCTCTCTCCTTTTTAGCTCTCATCTTCTTCTTCAATCTCAACTCTCTCATGTGTTGAGAATCATGAGCTTTTAGAGATAGATAAACTCCATTAACAATCTCTACATCATCTTTATAACCTAGATTAGCAAACTAGATTATTTAGTTGCTTCATTAGTGAAGCCTAGCTTGGACTACAAACTCTCGGGTGGATCATTTAGGATCAAGAAGGCCTTCAAGCAAGGTTGATCAAGGATTACTAGAAGCACAAGAGGAAGGAGTTTTGATGACCCAAAGGACATATATCTTTTAGGTATAACTTCTTTTCATAGTAGTTAAACTTTTTGTAGTTGCTAGTTTAGGGTTATGGTATGATCACTTGGGGTTTTGTTAATTGTGCTTACTCAAAATTTGATTTTTGTGCATTCCGCCTCTCTACTTCCATTGTAGAGCGAGCACAACTAACTAACATGGTATCAGAGCTACTCCATAAGCCTTAACTAGGTTGTTACGATACTTAAATTCCACCGTTTTCGTCGCGCAAAAATTGTCGACGAAAAAAATAGCCCCGAAAATCCTAGTTTTAGCATGTTTGCACTCCCCATGGGCTCACGGTTTAGACCGAGAAGCCGCGGAATGTTGCGTGGATACCCCGGAGGGCGAAGGTCGGGCCCACCCCCAAGTCCACCACAAGGTGGTCTTAGGGGGTGGGGACCCGAGCACGACCCTATAGGGGTGGTGCTCGGGTCTGCCTACCTCCCCAGGTCACCTCGTGGTAGCCTCAGGGGTTGGGTACTCCTTAGCCCCCCGAGCGACAGTTAATTTTGGGTCCTTTGACCCCGTGTAGGTTCAGATGAGTTTCGAGTTCGTTTCAACTCCTGGATCGGATTAAAACGATGGAATTTTAGGACTTAGTGAACTGTTTTTTCCTGCTTTGGGAAAACTTGCTTTGTTTGCTATTTGTGCGCGGAATTTTATTGTCGTAGTTTTCGTTACTTGCTTCTGTGATGCGTTTATGTGTTGTTTAATGTCTTGTAATCGCTATACGTCGATTAGAAGGGGTTACATGCATATTGTTTATCCGTGATGATGCTTGTGATATTTTTGTGATGGTTTCGACGGATTATTGTAATGGTTAGCCTTTTGTGCAATGTTTGTTGTACAGCTTTGAATTCATTTGAATATTCTTTATCGCAGAGCGAGCGTCTGACATGTGGACTTCCGTTTCTGCCTGTTTGTATATTCTTTTATTGGGCAGGGTTGAGGTTGATGTCATTGTTGTGTGTGTCTATATATATATATATATATATATATATATATATATATTCTGTACTACGATTACCCCGCGGCGAGTGCTCAATGTTGGTTATAGTACCCTCAAGTCAATTATTAGATTGCAGACACGTGATTGCAATGATTGAGAGAGGACCTATACCGGTAGAACATTCTTACTCGAGATGATAGTATGTTATCTGGTTTGTCCTAATCATCGTGTACATACTTTAGGTGACATTACGGATCACTATTACATGTTGATAGAGCACATATGATTCTTTCTTGACTACCAGCAGTATGATGGTGATCAAATATATGAGAGCTGGGTGGTCTATAAGCACATCCTTAAAATGTCCCTGGTCGTGGGAGTTTCGAGACTGGGCATCAATACTCCAAGAGTAAACTAGTGTATACTGATCGAGACCCTGATGAGGGACTGTTTCCCGCCGAAACACGGAGACGCGACCGCGCAGGTCTGTCTTGCCTAAATTTCGAGGGCAGATGCTAATTGGAGTTATCCGTCCACCTCTCCAAAGATACCAAGTTGATTTATGACATCGTATATCGAAGGTTTAAACCGATGCGGCCGATGTAGCAGACTTCATCAGATTCCCCTTCATTTGAGGGGTTTTTGATTGTGTGGACGCTCTTCCCTGCAGGCGCAAGCCCTTGCAGTTAATTACGCTACCGCATCGCGGTAACCACTTTCTCCTTCTCCAGATGGTCACTTCGTGTCATGTGTATTTGTTTTGTTTTTGGTTGCCCGTGGATTGTATATGGAGAATAATTTATATTGTCGCCCGTAGGGCGTGGATTATTCCAAATCCGTATTTTCTTAGATTTGGGTTTGGGGTTGGGTTTAAGAATACGTTAGTCTCATTTGAGACTAAGATCAACTTAAACGTTTGTTAAAGATACGTTAGTCTAATTTTAGACTAAGATCAACTTAACGGGATCGTTTAGATCCAACAAAAGAGCATTTGGGCTCTATTGTTTAGTTTAGGGACATTGCTGTCGATTAGTTTAAGAACATTACGGTCCAAGGTTAAGGAAATCATAGTCCATGGGTTTAAAAGACCCCATAGTCCGAGGTTAAGGACATCATAGTCCATGGGTTTAAGGACCCCACAGTTCGAGGTTAAGGACGTCATAATCTGTGAAATGTATGGTTGTCGGGACCCGTCACCTCTCTGAAGATGTTGAAGGATTGCAAAGACAAATATCAGAGGAATGAAGAGATGTACCCTTGAACCGATATTGGTTGGGAGATCTGTAGTCCAATTTGGGACTAAGATCAAAGATTTATGAGCCTGTAGGCTCAATTAATCTGAATTAAGGACTTATGGCCAATCTTGGGCTAAGTCCAATCAAGTTAAAATATTTAACATTTATTTTGGGCTGTTGAGCATTTATTTGGGCTTGGCCCTTTTAACAATGCTGAGCATTGACTTGCATTCTGACAATATTTTATCTTTTATTGAATGCCGAGCATTCATCATAGCTCTGGGCTTATTAAAGAACAATTTATGTTCTATCAGCCCACACGTGAAGGGCACGTGGTGCGCTTGGCGCTTTGCTCCAGTCAAAAAGCGCAGTGCGCTTCTGCCGAGTAGCGCACACATGAGTGACACGTGGTGCGCTTGGCGCTTTGCGCCAGTCCATAAGCGCGTTGCGCTGATTTATGAGCGCATAGCGCTATCTTATGAGCGCAAGCGCTACCTGTTGAGTGGCGCATACGTGGGGAGCACGTGGTGTGCTTAGCGCTAAGCGCCAGTCTTATGAGCGCAGTGCGCTATATTTGGAGCGTAAGCGCTACTTGTTGAGTGGCGCACACATGAGGAGCACGTAGTGCGTTTGGTGCCAGATCAGGAGTGCTGAGATGTTTCTTTTTAATATGAAGCGCTAAGGCTCTTTTTATGCAGCGCTGTGCGCTAGTTCCGGTGCGCTGAAGCGCTTTTTAATACGGAGCGCTAAGGCTCCTTTATGTAGCGCTATGCACTGCGAATTAAATCCTCTTTTAAGAGACTTTGTCTTATAGATCTAAGAATAAAGTTCTTAGCTTCACAGGAGATGTTTTAATCTCTTATATTGATGAAAGGCTTTGCCTTTATAGATCTGTGATCCTTAAGAGAATTGAATTATTCTCCTCCCTTTTTTACAATGAGATGTTCATGATCTCTTAATTTGAGAAAGACTTTAGTCTTATAGATCTATGATCTGTGAGAAAGAAGTAAATTCTTCTTTTATTTTATGATGAGATCTTTTGATCTCTTTGTAAAAGACTTTGGTCTTGTAGATCTATGATCTTAAAGAAATAAGTGAATTCTTCTTTTTAATTATGAGATGATTTCATCTCTCTGTTCTTTTACCTTGAAGAAAAAAAGTTCTTCTATCGAGAGCTTGGCACTTCTTTCTGAGATTTTCTCAAAGCTTCTGGGGGGGGGGGTTTCCTCTTTATTTCTCTGTATATCTTCTGTCTATGAGACTTGAAGTCTAAGGGCCTTTTTATAGGGCAAGCTGATCAGTTCAATCAGTTAAGGAGATCTTTTCTCCAATTGATTTGGGGAATTTCCCATCGTTGGATCTTTGATCCAAGGGCTTCTGATTACAGAAGGTAATCTTCTTGTTATTAACAAGATTGTGAAATCTTTTCCATACAGAATTTATTCTGTATTTTGGTGATTTTTAATCACCACTGGATCATTGATCCAATTGTGCTCTGATTTACAGAGCACAATCTTGTTATTTGGAAAGATTTTGAGGAATCTTTCCTTAACAGAATTTAATTCTGATTAATTAATGATTTATCATTATTGTCACGCCTCGCTTCCTAAAATACGGAATACGAGGGGTCGACAAGGCCAGCCATGCTCCTACGGTCGAGAAAATATCCTTCCGTAGTCACACTTCGGCTTCTAGCTTTACGTGGTAATCAGTAATCAATGCACAGGTAATAAGAAATGCAGTAACTAAATCAAAACAAATACTAAGGAACTAACCAGATGGAGATCAAGAGGGTATAGCTCTGAGTAGCTGATCAATATGTCCGCGATATCCTCGAGGTACATCAGGTCCTAGTCCAGGCTAGATCCACTCCTCACTCTGAGCATGCATACTCAGGTCGTCAGAGCGACATGATAGCAATATATATGGATACAAATAGTAACTCGTATAATCATAATGAAATGTAACAGTAAATTAAAGAGTAAAGATGTGAACATGAAGTAGCCAATGCGGGTGTATAATAGAGCAGGTGAACAGTGAAGCAGTAAAATAATATGTCATGTATGTTGATTCAGTAAGCAATGCATGTCAATGTCACTAACCCTATCAGTCTCTAAGTCTCACTGTATAGGTCACTAAGCCTATCGACAGTCTAAGTGTGAGAGTCAACCACTCGTGAGTATCCCCCACCCAAGGGTAGGACCCAAGGGCAAGGGACCACGGGCCCAAATAGAACGCACGGTAATAATCAGTGATAACCCTGTAAATCTCCATATATCTCCATATATATATAGGCCGGCATGGGACTCCCGAGATTCTGTTGAACTCACACTCAAACTACCCCACACCCCGTGGTCTACATCAAACGCCAACCATAACCTCAAATACCGGTCGGTCCATGACAAGTCTGCGTGAGAACTGGAGACAGGATCTCCATCAAGCACGTCCCTACTGATACCCGAGATAGATGGACAGTGTCTGGTGCCTTACCTGTGACACTCATACAAGTGCTTCCATAAGTGTCCCATACCACTTATAGTCACACTTATACACATCCCACAGACGTCGACAAAGCAATAGAACAATATGGTCCACTGATTGTGTACAAGTACGTGTCACTTTCACTTATCCATTCATACTCAAACACTGACGTACTTGCCACAATCACCACTAATACCTAACACTGGGTAATGCACATGATCACTAGGTTACCAATGCAATGACATATATATGATGTGATGAGAAAACAGTATGTAAGGCATGATTAAGAAGTCATAAGTCATTGTCCTACCACTTGCATAAATTATCATAAATCATACATGCCAAATTTAGCGAAACAATGTATAGGGGATAAGTAGTATGTTTTATTATCTATCCAGCGAATTTGGTTTCACGTCAATCGGGTTTCAGGATCACTAGATATGGCCATTTCATTTTAAGCGTTCACTGCTGGAAATCCGGTTTCAGAATCGGAAGTCCGTTTCGTAACGCATTTTAATCCTAGTTGGGATCAGAATTTAGTGACGCTACAGTTGAATGAAATTTAGGGTTTTCAATAAGGTTTTGAAATCAATAGACGAATTCTCAATCGCGTCTGTACGTCAGGAGTTATGCACTGTTCACCACTAGAGTATCAGTTCTGGTTCTGTTTGGGACTGCTATACGTCCCGATCTTTTAAATTGCAGTTTAAATAGTAAACGACGATAAAACAGGGTGAAATCACTTGAGTTATTTATCTAACATATTCATCTTCAATAAGGTGTAGGGTTCCACAACATACGAGTTCAGACTGCAAGGTAGTAAAGATTACGGGACAGAAAACAATAACCAGAGTTGCCCTGGACTGCAGTCCAGAGCCGCTCTCCGAACCAATTCTCGTCATGATATCAGTACAGAAACAATTAAGAACTTGCATAGGGTTACAGGTAGTCGAGTTGGCCTCGATTTGAGCCCTCGAATGCATCATTTCAATCTGTTTACAATTAATTATAATTTTAACAAATTTCAGGTACGGGAAATTCCCAGTTTTTACGGGTGTATTTGAGGTGTTCTTTTAAGCCATTAACAATTGTATTTTCCAGTAAAATTTTCACACAGCGCTCATTGCCACATGGGCCAGAATATGCAATCAAGTTCCGTCAAATTAAATGAAGGTTTTCATTGGGATCTTGCATCGAACAGTTGTGTCATATAGGGCCTCACTAAACGTAAACATGGAATCTATAGTATTTTTAATTATAACGGATATAATATAGCATGTAGCAAGTAGGGTACTTGCCTGGAGACGTTTGGCGGCGCACAGCAGTGGCAATGACACACGCGCTGCACGGCAACGACGATTCCGGCACGGCACAATAGTGACAAAAGTCCCGATCTTGGCTCGAGCGTGTCGGAGTTGTCCGGGGAACGACTCGTGGTCACTGGAAGCGGAGGTGGCGCTCTTTGGATCTCTATGAGTGCGCTGGGGTCGACGATGGTCGGCGGTGTTGCTCCGGCGACAGAAGCTACGGGGTTCGGAGTTGGCAGTGAGGTATTTGGTGTGGCCTTGGAGAGAGAGAGAGAGGGTAGTGGTGTTCGGGTGTGGATTTTGGAGGGGGTGAAGGAGATGTAGAGGGTGCAGAGGTCGGCGGGGTGGTTCAGATCAGTGGGGGCTCGCCTGCGTTGAGTGCAGGTAGGGGTCGAGATGGGTGCAAGGGCTTAGGCTCGAGCTCGATTGAGAGGGTGAGGTAGCGTAGGGAGCCCTGTTGGTGGAGAGGAGTGAGCGAGGGAGGAAGGGGAGAGTCGAGGTCTTCCTCGTCGTTGTTGTCGTCGGCGGCGTCGGCGGTTGAGGGCGCTGGCAGTGGGTTATGGGAGTCTTCGAGAGAGAGCGGGGAGAGTTGGAGAATGAGGGTGTGAGGGAGAGAGGAGTTGGAGATGAGGAGTTTGAGGGGCTCGTGAGGGTGTGAGCGGCGAGGCGGCGACGGCAGAGCTCGTCGACGAGTGGCGTTCGATGGTGAGGTTGGAGAAGGAAGGGCGAGCACGAGAGAGAAGAATGAGAGATTGAATGAGATCGAGAGAGAAGGGGAGTGAGAACGAGAGGAGGGTGAAGCGCGCGCGTGAACGTGGGTCGTGGGAACGTGGTCGCAGGCGGGCGCGGGCGCGAGGGGACATGGGAGCAACGGGAAATGAGCGGGAAAATGTGTTTACGTTGGGGGAGAAGAAGTAAGGAGCGGGTCGGGTCGAGTTGGGGAAGGTCGGGTCGAGTTGGAGCGGGTGTGGGAAGCTGGGCTGGGCCGGTAGAGAGGGATTTAATTAAATTGTTTATTATTTCCTTTTGGGCTGAGGGGGAAAATGGGCCGGGGTTTTTAAATAAATTCGAAGGAAAAAGAGTGGGCCGGAGAAAAGAGTTTGGGCCAGTGAGGAAAATATATAATTATTTTTGTTTTGGTTTTAATTTATTTTCTGTTGGGCTTGGGCAGGGTGAAAACGAGAAAAGAAAAGGGAAAAATAAAAGAAAAGGGGAGTGAGGGTTTGAGGTTAAATTAGGGTTAGGGTTTTAAATATGTGAATTAGTTTTAGGAAAAATGGATTTAAGAATGGAAAGTAGAATAAGAGAATTAAGATAAAATAATTATAAATACAATTAGGTAAATTTTGTTAGTGACCATACTTAGTAAAATACGGCTATTGGCCTATAAAAGAACCGGGTATTATATCATACAACCCTTACAAAAATTTCGTCCTCGAAATTTAAAACAAGCGATAAGCTATAAAAATAGCATGCGTAAAGCTATAAGGTAGAGTCAACTATTAGGGCAAACTATATGTTCGAGGGAATGAAAATAGCAGTAACAAACAATAACATTCAAGGCATGCTAGATAGAAATTCGAAATTCTAAATATATGCATACATACGTATATCGAAATAGCGCAGCTAAAATAATAGTATCAGGCACAACCATTTATAATAGCAAACGATAAGCACAATACCCGGGAAAATAAATTAACAACAATAAAGTAGTGAAGGATTTGTCGATAGGTTAAAACATTTTAGGATAATGTATCGATCAAATAGTTTTAAAATAACTTAGGAAACCCACATAGTGAAAATAAGAAATATGGAATAAAATATGTGCGGTATATGGTTGCGCTATTGAAAATGTGAAGGATAGTAAACCATTTAACACGGGTAAAACGGAAGTAGTCAATAACATGCAAATTTTGATAAATACAAAATGGTGAAAGCTAAGTTTTCGAATAACGATGTCCCTAAATATAGTTAGGGTAAAAGGAGATAGCATAGAGATGTATTGAGCTAGCCAGGGTAGGGATTACGGTGGAACTTGGCTCACTCAAAAGGTCGGAGTGTGACACCTTAAACTGAAGGTCGAAGAGACCGGGGTCGGGTCAGCTCAGGGTGTAAGGGTGAACAGTCATGAACCACAGGAGGGGGAGGGATGTATGGGAAGGAGAACGGTTGATACATCATGTGAATCAAAAATCCGAAGGGTTAGCGAACTCGGAAATTTCACTATCAATTCTTCCTCCAGAAGGATCTTAAACGAGGCACATACGAAGGATGAAGGGTGGCTCATTCAAAAGATCGGGGTGCGGTACTTTTTAATCTAAGTGAGGTTCAAAACAGCGCAAGGTGCAGGGGTGGACAGTCAGGGATCTCAGGAGGAAAATAAATGTATATAGGAAACAATCAAGCATCATGTGAACCAAGAAGATCAAAAGATTAGCGAACTTAGCGAATCATTTTATTTCAGAAAAGTCCGAACAAGGTATCCACGATGAAAAAGATAGCCCTATACTATGCACAGATTTTATTTGGCCAGGGGAGACGAAAGCTCAATCACGTCAGTCGCGGTTGTGGAGGGTCAGTAGGTTACGGTAGGCTCGCGCGCTCAGATAGGGGCGTCCATTCCCATATCGCCTTGCAGGGATTGCCATCGGAGGTTCTTCTGCCGCGGGGTCTTGTTCTTATAGTCCTTCTGTCTCGACTGAAGTTTCTCCATCGAGGTCTGATTCTACGTGATCTTTTTCTGCTGGATCCTCTTCCATAGGATTTTCTTCCACTGGATTCTCCCCAGGGTTTTCCTCTCCAGGATTTTCTTCTATCGGGTCCTCCTCCAGAAGGATCTTCCTCTATCGGGTTCTCTTCGGGGTCCTCCTCATCGTCGTCAGAGTCGCTGATTATGTTGACTTCTAGGGCTGCGAATCCCTCACTCTCGGAATCGCTGTTTCCGAAAATAACCTGGGGTCCGTTGATCTCGTCATCCGATCTTACCAGCATGTAGTCCGAGAAAACGCACGACCGTGTGTCCTCATCTAGAGGCGGCGCTTCTCCAAAGTGGGCCATGACCTGAAAAGAGAGAGTCGTGATTAGACAGTGGGACACATTAAGAAGATATCCAAGGATACAGTGGCACAGGAAGGATATGCTGGAGGCAAGGACAGAAAATTAAAATGTAAAGATGCTGATGCAATGAATAGTACAAATAAAGTGAGAAGCAAGAGAACGATACATACATCACAACTCAGAATTTTGTTGCATTCAGCTAAAAGTTCGACGGATACAAGTTTTTCAAACGAAAAGAAATATTTACAAAGGAGTGACAACATTTTTTGAAAGCAGAAAACACGATAACTCTTCTTGGATTTCTAGATCACTGCAACCTCGACACGCGAGTTGAATCCTACGCTGGGCCCGTACTGTTCTTCGACGCTCGAACTACGAAATAATCATCACTTAGCAGAAGTGGAGTGTGGACGAACTTCCTACTTGTAGCTCCTTCCTCTTAGGGCAATCATTGATAAAGTGTTCGCTGGATCCGCAGATCAGGCATCTCCCTTTGGCGCGGCGACAATCCCTCTGAAGGTGTCCTGGCTTCTTGCAGTACCCACAACATTTGGTCTTCTGCTGCTTCTGTCGTGGGGGAACAAGTGGGCGCTTCATCTTCACCTCTTTTCCTCGTCTAACAGGGGCCTCTTTACGATTGGAGACTTCCGCTGGTGCCTGAGTCATCTGCCTTCTTAATCCTTCAGCTAGCAGGTCGTTTGTTCGCTCCCGGGCTTCCTTCAGACTTTGCGGTGCATTCAGAATCTCTACGGTCTGATTCTGGAAAGTGGAGATAGAGGAAGAGTCATTGGAAGACATGGTCCTGAAACAACAACTTTGAGGACGATATAAGGCACAAGCTATAAGAATCAAAATATAATATGGATTAAGCAAGGAATCAAGAATATCGGGTGTGATGAAATTTATTACAAGTTGAAATCAACTGTAGAAATCCAAGTCACTCAAACCCTAGCGGATAGATCAAAATGCATAGCCGAATACTCTATGTGAATCAAGATTAAGAATAACAACTTTACAACCCACACCGAAGGATGTCTTAGATTGTCAAACACTACACGGAACTGCAATTCCAATCGAAGCAAAACCTGGCTCTGATACCAACAAAACCATGTCACACCACGCTTCCCAAAATACGGAATGCGAGGGGTTGACAAGGCCAGCCATGCTCCTACGGTCGAGGAAATATCCTTCCGTAGTCACACTTCGGCTTCTAGCTTTACATGGTAATCAGTAATCAATGCACAGGTAATGAGAAATGCAGTAACTAAATCAAAACAAATACTAAGGAACTAACCAGATGGAGATCAAGAGGGTATAGCTCTGAGTAGCTGATCAATATGTCCGCGATATTCTCGAGGTACTTCAGGTCCTAGTCCAGGCTAGATCCACTCCTCACTCTGAGCATGCATACTCAGGTCGTCAGAGCGACACGATAGCAATATATATGGGTACAAATAGTAACTCATATAATCATAATGAAATGTAACAGTAAATCAAAGAGTAAAGATGTGAACATGAAGTAGCCAATGTGGGTGTATAATAGAGCAGGTGAACAGTGAAGCAGTAAAATAATATGTCATGTATGTTGATTCAGTAAGCAATGCATGTCAATGTCACTAACCCTATCAGTCTCTAAGTCTCACTGTATAGGTCACTAAGCCTATCGACAGACCAAGTGTGAGAGTCAACCACTCGTGAGTATCCTCCACCCAAGGGTAGGACCCAAGGGTAAGGGACCACGGGCCCAAATAGAACGCACGGTAATAATCAGTGATAACCCTGTAAATCTCCATATATATATATATAGGCCGGTATGGGACTTCTGAGATTCTGTTGAACTCACACTCAAACTACCCCACATCCCGTGGTCTACATCAAACGCCAACCATAACCTCAAATACCGGTCGGTCCGTGACAAGTCTGCGTGAGAACTGGAGACAAGATCTCCATCAAGCACGTCCCGACTGATACCCGAGATAGATGGACAATGTCTGGTGCCTTATCTGTGACACCCATACAAATGCTTCCATAAGTGTCCCATACCACTTATAGTCACACTTATACACATCCCACAGACGTCGACAATGCAATAGAACAATAGGGTCCACTGATTGTGTACAAGTACGTGTCACTTTCACTTATCCATTCATACTCAAACACTGACGTACTTGCCACAATCACCACTAATACCTAATACTGGGTAATGCACATGATCACTAGGTTACCAATGCAATGACATATATATGATGTGATGAGAAAACAGTATGTAAGGCATGATTAAGAAGTCATAAGTCGGTGTCCTACCACTTGCATAAATTATCATAAATCATACATGCCAAATTTAGCGAAATAATGAACTGAGGATAAGTAGTATATTTGATTGTCTATCCAGCGAATTTGGTTTCACGTCAATCGGGTTTCAGGATCACTAGATATGGCCATTTCATTTTAAGCGTTCGCTGCTTTAAATCCGGTTTCAGAATCGGAAGTCCGTTTCGTAACGCATTTTAATCCTAGTTGGGATCAGAATTTAGCGATGCTACAATTGAATAAAGTTTAGGGTTTTCAATAAGGTTTTCAACTCAATAGACAGATTCTCAATCACGTCTGTACGTCAGGAGTTATGCACTGTTCACCACTAGAGTATCAGTTCTGGTTCTGTTTGGGACTGCTATACGTCCCGATCTTTTAAATTGCAGTTTAAATAGTAAACGACGATAAAATAGGGTGAAATCACTTGCGTTATTTATCTAACATATTCATCTTCAATAACATGTAGGGTTTCGCAACATACGAGTTCGTACAGCAAGGTAGTAAAGATTACGGGACAGAAAACAATAACCAGAGTCGCCCTGGACTGCAGTCCAGAGCCGCTCTCCGAACCAATTCTCGTCATGATATCAGTATAGAAACAATTAAGAACTTGCATAGGGTTACAGGTCGTCGAGTTGGCCTCGATTTGAGCCCTCGAACACATCATTTCAATGTGTTTACAATTAATTATAATTTTAACAAATTTCAGGTACGGGAAATTCCCAGTTTTTACGGGTGTATTTGGGGTGTTCGTTTAAGCCATTAACAATTGTATTTTCCAGTAAAATTTTCACACAGCGCTCATTGCCATATGGGCCAGAATATGCAATCAAGTTCCGTCAAATTAAATGAAGGTTTTCATTGGGATCTTGCATCGAACAGTTGTGTCATATAGGGTCTCACTAAACGTAAACATTGAATCTATAGTATTTTGAATTATAACGGATATAATATAGCATGTAGCAAGTAGGGTACTTGCCTGGAGACGTTTGGCGGCGCACGGCAGCGGCATCGACACACGCATGGCACGGCAACGACGATTCCGGCACGGCACAATAGTGACAAAAGTCCCGATCTTGGCTCGAGCGTGTCGGAGTTGTCCGGGGAACGGCTTATGGTCACTAGAAGCGGAGGTAGCGCTCTGTGGATCTCTATGAGTGCGCTGGGGTCGACGATGGTCAGCGGTATTGCTCCGGCGACGGCAGCCACGGGGTTCGGAGTTGGCAGTGAGGGATTTGGTGTGGCCTTGGAGAGAGAGAGAGGGTAGTGGGGTTCGGGTGTGGATTTTGGAGGGGGTGAAGGAGATGTAGAGGGTGCAGAGGTCGACGGGGTAGTTCAGGTCAGTGGGGGCTCGCCGGCGTCGAGTGCTGGTGGGGGTCGAGATGGGTGCAGGGGCTCGGGCTCGAGCTCGATTGAGGGGGTGAGGTAGCTTAGGGAGCCCTGTTGGTGGAGAGGAGTGAGCGAGGGAGGAAGGGGAGAGTCGAGGTCTTTCTCGTCGTCGTTGTCGTCGGCGGCGTCGGCGGTTGAGGGAGCTGGCAATGGGTTATGGGAGTCTTCGAGAGAGAGAGGGGAGAGTTGGAGAATGAGGGTGTGAGGGAGAGAGGAGTTGGAGATGAGGAGTTTGAGGGGCTCGCACGGGTGTGAGCGGCGAGGCGGCGACGGCAGAGCTCATCGGCAAGTGGCGTTCGATGGTGAGGTTGGAGAAGGAAGGGCGAGCACGAGAGAGAAGAATGAGAGATTGAATGAGATCGAGAGAGAAGGGGAGTGAGAACGAGAGGAGGGTGAAGCGCGCGTGAATGTGGGTCGTGGGAACGTGGTCGCAGGCGGGCGCGGGCGCGAGGGGACGTGGGAGCAACGGGAAATGAGCGGGAAAAGGTGTTTACGTTGGGGGAGAAGAAGTAAGGAGCGGGCCGGGTCGAGTTGGGGCAGGTCGGGTCGAGTTGGAGCGGGTGTGGGAAGCTGGGCTGGGCCGGCGGAGAGGGATTTAATTAAATTGTTTATTATTTCCTTTTGGGCTGAGGGGGAAAATGGGCCGGGGGTTTTAAATAAATTCGAAGGAAATAGTATGGGTCGGAGAAAAGAGTTTGGGCCAGTGAGGAAAATATGTAATTATTTTTGTTTTGGTTTTAATTTATTTTCTTTTGGGCTTGGGCTGGGTGAAAACGAGAAAAGAAAAGGGAAAAATAAAAGAAAAGGGGAGTAAGGGTTTGAGGTTAAATAAGGGTTAGGGTTTTAAATATTTGAATTAGTTTTAGGAAAAATGGATTTTAGAATGGAAAGTAGAATAAGAGAATTAAGATAAAATAATTATAAATACAATTTGGTAAATTTTATTAGTGACCATACTTAGTAAAATACGGCTATTGGCCTATAAAAGAACCGGGTATTACAATTATTATTAGATATTTGATCTGACGGTGGGGAGCTTTTAGTTTCAGTGCTAGCGCACCCGTGCTTTGCACATGGTGCGCTGCTTAGAGCGCAGCGCACCTAGCGCTAGCGCACCCGTACTTTGCACATTGTGCGCTGCTTAGAGCGCAACGCACCTAGCGCTAGCGCACACGTGCTTTGCACGTGGTGCGCTGCTTAGGGCGCAGCGCACTTGGCGCTTCTTCTGAAGCATTGCTTCTTTTCAAAATTTGAATTTTAAACAGAGCTTTGCTCTGATTGGGGGAAACAGAGGCGGTCGCCGGTCTCACAAGCCATTGGTGTTAGTTTGTTCACTTAAATTGTATACAGGTGCTCATTGGGTTATGAGTACACCAGACGGACTCGCCGGGAACATACTAGTTGGTATTATGCCTATTGTCAGATAGCAGTTCCCAGCTGACATGTGTACAGGTTATTCTATTGACCTGAGATCGTCATTTGTCTCGTGTGAGTTTCCAGTGTGCTTTGATTACTACCCTACCACGGCTTAAAGGAGTCGTGCAAATAGGTTTTCGTCTCTCCCGGTATTGGGGGTTGATGTCACGGAGTGCACGGGTGGCCATCACCAGAAATTCTTGGCCAAGGTAGTCGAGAATTATTGATCCAGGATCGGTAGTTTCTCAGGTGGTGATAGATTTCATACCCACACTAAATGCCGCGTTATTAGGGTTCTGACTTTATCTACCCCCTAGACTCGATATACGATACTCATAGACGAACGGTCCAGACTATATGGATACTGTCACTGCCAGGCTCAGTAGGGGTTTCAGGATGAGTTTGCTCGTCGGCCTCCCTTAAGCTCAATACATGGGTAGCCGTTACGTACAGCTAGTGCCACTGACGCGCTTGTGGTTAAACCCACTGCTAGCGTATTGACGAGTGTTCTCCTTCGAATATAGAGACGGAACCGCGCAGGTTCGTCTTGGCTGAATTTAGGGGCAGATGCTAATTGGTGCTATCCGTCCATCTCTCCGAAGATGCCAAGTTGATTTATGACACCATGTATCGGAGGTTTAAACGGATGCGGCCGATGTAGCAGACTTCGTCAGATTCCCCCTCGTTGAAGGGTTTTTGATTGTGGGGATGCTCTTCCCTGCAGGCAAAAGCCCCTACAGTTAATTACGCTACCGCATCGCGGTAACCACTTTCTCCTTTTCTAGATGGTCACTTCGTGTCGTGTGTGTTTGTTTTGTTTTTGGTTGCCCGTGGATTGTATACGGAGACTAATTTATGTTGTCGCCCGTAAATCGTGGATTAGTCCAAATCCGTATCTTCTTAGATTTGGGTTTGGGATTGGGTTTAAGGATACGTTAGTCTCATTTGAGACTAAGATAAACTTAAACGTTTGTTCAGGATACGTTAGACTAATTTTAGACTAAGATCTACTTAACAGTTTGTTAAGGACACGTTAGTCTAATTTTAGACTAAGGTCAACTTAACCATTTGTTAAGGATACGTTAGTCTAATTTTAGACTAAGATCTACTTAACAGGATCATTTAGATCCAACAAAAGAGCATTTGAGCTCTATTTTTTAGTTTAGGGACTTTGCGGTCGATTAGTTTAAGGACATTACGGTCCAAGGTTAAGGACATCATAGTCCGTGGGTTTAAAGGGACCCCACAGTCCAAGGTTAAGGGCATCATAGTCCATGGGCTTAAGGACCCTACAGTCCGAGGTTAAGAACATCATAGTCCATGGGTTTAAAGGGACCCCACATCCGAGGTTAAGGATATCATAGTCCATGGGCTTAAGGACCCCACAGTCCGAGTTAAGAACATCATAGTCCATGGGTTTAAAGGAACCCCATAGTCCGAGGTTAAGGATATCATAGTCCATGGGTTTAAAGGGACCCCACAGTCTAAGGTTAAAGACATCATAGTCCATGGGCTTAAGGACCCCACAGTCCGTGGAATGATTGGTTATCGGGACCCGTCACCTCTTCGAAGACGTTGAAGGATTACATTGACAAATCTCAAAGGAGTGAAGAGATGTACCCTTGAACCAAAGTTGATTGGGAAATCTGTAGTCCAATTTAGGACTAAGATCAATTAATTAGATTACCAGCACATGGGCTCAGTTGAATTTGAATTGAGGACTTATGGCCAACTTGGGCTAAGTCCACTTAAGTTTGAAATGTTGGACCTTTGTTGGAATGTTGAACATTTGTCTGGGTTCAGCCCTCCCATTATTTAGCAATGCTAAACAGGGGTTTGGGGCTCTGACATTATTTTGTCTTTGACTGAGCACTAACCATTCATTATAGCACTGGATTTTAAGGTTCATTTGAAGGGGAAATTTGCCTCTAGAAAACTTAGCCAATTTGGGCTAAGCTTGGTTTTTAAAATAGTGTTAAACTCTAGAGAATATTTGGCGATCACGTGTTCCCACATGATGTGCTGAAAATAGTGTTAAACACTAAGGACGAGGCGTTTAAAGTAGTGTTAAACACTAAAATTGAATTGGTCACGTGGAGTCACGTGAGGCATCTGAAGATGGGGCCAGACTTCCTTTATTTTATTGTCAGAATATTCAAATAAGTGTTAAACACTTTATCTTAACGGCCATCACGTGTAGGCACGTGATGGGTATCCATGCATTGATTATTAGAGTGTTTATTAGGGGTCACATGGGGACACGTGAGGACGCCCAAAATCAGTACTGCTTTTGGCTTTGTTCCTTTTATTTTTAGGGTCACGTGGGAGCACGTGAAGCATTGCCTCTGAGCTAATTCCTTCTTATTTTGAGGAGTCCATTAAAGGGTCACGTGGGGCATGTGAGCATGCTTTATTCTTCCTTTTTGTTCGTTGGGATGAAGGGTTACGTGTTACCACGTGATCCTGTTGGATACTTGATCTTTACGTGCATGGAGAGCTTTAAATCTCTTGTTTTAAGAATTAAATTCTTTTATAGGGTTAAACCCTAGTTCTGTTTAGAGGAATTAAATTTCCTATGTATTTGGAAGAATTAAATTCTTATGTAGGGTTAAACCCTAGTTTCATTTGGAGGAATTAAATTCCTGTGAATTTGAAAGAATTAAATTCTTGTGTAGGGTTAAATCCTAGTTTCATTTGGAGGAATTAAATTCTTATGAATTTGGGGGAATTAAATTCCCTAAACTCAATTCTCCCTCTAATTTTGGATCTGCATGGCAGAACCTCCCCGATGAGAATTAAATTCTCAACCTGTGGGGAGATCTGCTTCTGTAGATCTTCAACCAAAGGAAGAACTAAGTTCTTTTCAGAAGAGTTAAACTCTTAAATTGAGAATTAAATTCACTTTTTTATTTTATGGAGATTAGATCTCTTTCCCTTTCTCATCTAGGGTTTCTTTTTTTGAAGAGATCTCTTTTTTCTCTCTTGAGAATTAAATTCTCCTCTCTTTTTTCTCTCTGTTGTTGTATATCTGCAAAAAAATTCCAAGGATCCTTCTTTTCTCTTTTTGGCTCTTATTTATAGGAGAAAGAAAAGAATCAGTTTGTTTAGTCAATCTTTCATTAAAAAATTTCAATTGATTTTGTAACCAACATGATCTTTTAGATCACTCAGTGAATTTTATTCACCATTGGATTTTTAATCCAAAAGATATTCTGTTTTTTATTCTTGGTGAATTTCAGGAAAATCTTTCCTTGTATAGAATCTTTCTATAAATTGGTGATTTTTAATCACCATTGGATTTTTAATCCAGCGGTGCTCCACTTTACAGAGCACAATCTTTTTTTGTTTGGAAAGATTTAGAGAAATATTTTCCAATTAGCTTTCTCGATTCCTTCTTAATTAGAATTTAATTCTATTAATTCAGAAGGTTTTAGAAGCCTATCACGTGTTGGCACGTGCTCCCATTGTCTGATCATTTAAATAAAATTTAATTCTATTAATTAAAGAGTTTAGGAACCCATCACGTGTTGACACATGACCCCCCTTGATTAACATTTTAACCAGAATTTAATTCTGTTGTTTTAAAGAACTAAGGAGTCATCACGTGTCAGCACATGACCCTTGTCACGCCCCGCTTCCTAGAGTACGCTAAAGTGGGCACGTGACATAGCCAACCATGCTACCTGTGGGTAGGAAGTATCCATCCACAGTCACATTACGGCTGTAGAGATATCAAGAACAAAATAAAACTATCTAAAACATGTCCATAATCCAAGATAACAGGAGTCAATAATAAATAAATGCGGAAGCGAAAGATCCAATACAAAATAACTGGAATGTATGTCCCATAATGCGGGCTCACATCAGGAATAAAAATGCAGGAAAGAAAACTAACTACTACCAACACTCACAGCTCAGCCTGTCGGCTGAAGTACTCCTGCTCGGACTGCAATAGCGTTATGGAATCTGGGCCATGCAAAACCCAGACGTCAGCGCATCGTGTCATCATGTAATATAATATAAACATGGTAACAGGCAATGCAATATAAACATGAATAAAACAAGGGTAACAATATTATGAATCAGAGCAGTGCAGGGTAATGTGCAGTGGGTAAACTAAACTGTTCTATCGGGTTTTCTAGTCTAAAGTCTTTGAAACCAAATTGATGAATCATCGATGTAACTCAATAGTATCCCGTGCATGCTCGGGACCAAGGTCTAAGACTCTCGGGCTGAAACTGAGACGTGCCGCTAGGCAGTAAACGGTAGCAGGTACAGGCGAGTGATGTCAGCATCATCACTCCGGGGCTGGCCTAGCCCGTAAGACTGATCAGAACAGGTATTGAACTGTTGAGTTACAAGTCAGGTTTCACCTTTGATTTCCCCATACCCCCAAGTTATATATGTCAAGTCAGGTATTCAGTAATCAAGAACTAATGCCAACACAGGATCGGGTAAAAGCAGGTTTGTCTGGATAGACAACAGGAACGGTTCATGAGGACTACATGTCAGGTTTGTTGGCATTAGACACAAGATCAGGTAACGGGTCAGGTCATGGTACATCAGGTCAGGTCAAGCAGTGTACGGTACCATGTCGGGTCAAACAATATGCGTGTAGCAAGTCAAGTCAAGATGTAAACAATGTCATAGGTGTGCTCACAATTAGTTATATAATCAAGCATGGTTATCATCAACATGATATAAGCAATGAATTAAGCAATAGGCAGATTTATTCAATTTGCAGTACAGCTATCAGTTGTGTCACAGAGATGATTTCAATGTTATGCGAATGCAGGATGACAATTATGGCCTTTTAATCATGTTAACAAGTTTAAGAACTTGAGAGGTGCAATGATTTATATATACAGGTTCAAAACAGCTATTACAGGTTAAAATGCACACGGGTGTCCAAATGGAACAAAACTATAGAGATAGTTGCCATAAGCTATGTCAATATTAAAAATGTGATTAAACAGGTAAATGTGGTTGTTAGGTTCAATTGCAGACTGTAGGTTCCAAGTTTAAAGATATAATGATATAATACAATATTATACATGAAAATGAGAAATGATTGTACCAAAGCTAAATTTACAGATTTAGGGTGTCACAATATATATGTAAATATTGTATAGCATGTAGCAAGGGGTACTTTCCTCAACTGGTTGCAAACCGGAAATATGGAACGATAAACGTCGGCGGGGAAACTTGCGACGGGCGCACGGTTCACGGAATGAACCCAAACGATGAATAATGGAACCACACGGGTCTGGGCACCTCGCTGGAATGTCGAGACACGTCGTCGGCATCGTCGGATTCCGGCCAAAATGTGAACAGTAAAGATCAAGGTATGCAATCAACAATAGAAAGAAACTAGAGAGGAAATGAAGGAAGAAAGAGGAGAAGAAGGCTTACGGTGGTCTGCAGAGGGGTCGTGAGGATCGACGGTCGTCGAAGAAACTCCGGCGACCAGCCTACGACGACGGCGAGAGAAGATCTGCCGATCGAGAACATTAGCAGAGAAGGGAAAAGAAGGGAAGAGGAGGGAAGCTAACTCACCGAGGGAGGCTTGCGAGGCCGGGAATACGAGGACGGGGTCACCTGCGGCGACTCACGGCGGTGCAACGGCGTGCAGAGGGTGCGCGCAGGCCGCGGTGAAGGTGCAGGGGTGCACGGGAACGTGGGGGAAAGGAGGAAGATGGGGCTTGGCTACGACGAGGGCGTGGAGACGACTAGCCCGGCGGTGCTGGTGCCGGCGATGGGGTTGCGGCGGCGACGGGGGACGAGGCGGCTGAGCTCTGCGATGGGTAGGGTTCACGTTGCTTTTTAAAAAGAAAGGAGGTTGGAGAGAGATGATATAAATATATAAGAGAGAGAGAGATTTATGGGGGGGAGAGAGAGAGAGAGAAGGACGGGGAGAGAGAGAGATAGAGAGAGAGATGGATTTATGGGGGGAGAGAGAGAGAGAGAAGGACGGGGATAGAGAGAGATAGAGAGAGAGAGAAATAGAGATGGGGCCCACGGGTAAAGAAGAAGTTGATTGGCTGAGGGATCGTCAGTTAGGAAAAAAAATAGATTTAAAAGATTAGGTAATGAACAGTAAAATATATGGTTAGTTAGAAATATACGATGGTTTAAATTTATTAAAATTTTGGGATTTTGGCGCAAAGTAAAACATTTCCAAATCGCGCCCGGGTCGGGTCCAAAAATTTGAAATTGAAATAATAGGATTTTAAGCGGGATCCAAAATTTAAAATGAAGTGTTTTATGATAAAAAAGCATACCCCAAAAACGGACACACGTACGCGCGTGTAGCCGTCCAAACTCGCCCATTTCACTGAACGGGACGAGAACACGATGCACGGAC
The DNA here is from genome assembly GCA_030015575.1 of Agapanthus africanus. Lineage (NCBI taxonomy): Eukaryota > Viridiplantae > Streptophyta > Magnoliopsida > Asparagales > Amaryllidaceae > Agapanthus > Agapanthus africanus. The sequence continues at coordinate 815,017,733 of JASDDO010000019.1, read as the reverse complement.
GCTACCACAAGGCTAGGGGTGTCAAGTAGACCATGATGAATATTTTTAATTTTATTTTAGATGCCAAAATTTGTTATATGCAAAAATGAATTGACGGGGTAAAATTTACAGTAAATAACAATCAAGAAAGATAAATGAAATAAGTGCCATACTACGCTCAAACGATAACTGCAATTAGTAGCATTGGGTTCGGGTGTTACATTATACCCAACTACAAAAAGAATTTCGTCCTCGAAATTCCAAGAATACAAAGATAGAAAACTACAGGAAAAGGTGAGGAAACTTCTGCCGGATTTTATCTTCTCGTTCCCAGGTGGACTCTCCATGTGAGCGATTACCCCAAGAAACAAGCATAAGAGGGATAACCTTGTTCTTAAGAACGTTTTTCCTTCGATCTACGATTTCAATCGGTCGCTCCTCAAAAGTCAAGTCTTCTCGTACTGTTAGCTCCGAGTGATCCAATACATGCGTTTCATCTCGAACATACCTTCGGAGTTGAGATACGTGAAACACATCGTGCACATTCGCCAAGGACTGCGGTAACGCCAAACGATACGCTACCTCACCAACATGCTCCAAGATCTCAAAGGGTCCAACGAATCGAGGACTAAGCTTTCCTCGACTTCCAAAATGAATCACCCCTCTAGTCGGTGATATCTTCAAGAATACCAAATCACCCACGGCGAGCTCTAGAGGTCTTCTTGACGTGTCTGCCTAACTCTTCTGTCGGTCTTGTGCTGCCTTCATATGATTCCTGATAGTGTTAACCTTCTCAACGGTCTGCACAACCAAATCTGGTCCCAATAATCTTCGTTCACCGACATCGTTCCAACAAACAGGTGAACGGCATTTACGACCATACAAAGCTTCAAACGGAGCCATCTGGATAGTTGCCTGAAAACTGTTGTTGTAAGAAAACTCCACTAAATGTAGATGATCCTCCCCAAAACCCTTGAAGTCTAACATGCATGCTCTCAACATATCTTTAAGAGTTTGGATCGTTCTTCCCGACTGACCATCAGTTTGAGGATGATAAGCTGTGCTAAACTTCAATCGAGTCCCCAAACTTTCCGGTAAACTCCTCCAGAAGTGTGATAAGAACCGAGTGTCCCGATCGGACACGATGCTCACCGGTACTCCATGCAATCTTACAATCTCTTGCATGAACCGCTCGCCAAAGTCTATGTTGATTGACCAACCCGGAAAGGAATGAAGTGAGCTGCCTTGGTCAATCGGTCAACAATCACCCATACAACATTGTTGCCTTTTGGACTCAGCGGTAAAGCCGTCACGAAATCCATGGTTATATGTTCCCACTTCCACTGAGGAATCGGAAGTGGTTGCAATAAACCAGCAACCCTTTGATGTTCAGCCTTAACTTGCTGACACACCAAGCACTTTGCCACAAAGCGAGCAATCTCCTGTTTCATGCCTTCCTACCAGAAATGCTGTCGAACAACTCTGTACATCTTTGTGCCTCCAAGATGTACAGAATAAGCTGAACTGTGTGCCTCCTTCATAAGCTCTTCACGAATGTCTCCCTTTGGCACGCACAAACGGCTACCATACCTCAACGAACCATCTTCGTGGATCAATAAATCTGTTCGTAGTCTGTCTTCAACCTGTCCTCGAAACTTTTGCAGTCTAAGGTCCTGTAACTGTGCTGCTTTAATATTCTCGATCAACGATGACTGTACTTGCAGCTGCATCAACTGTCCCGTAGAATGCGGTAGTACAACCTCCAAGTCAAATCTTCAAAAATCTCCAACGATCTCCTTCTGCGTAGTTAACACCTGAATTGCTGGTAACCGACTAAGCGCATCCGGTACGACATTAACCTTTCCCGGATGGTACTTAAGATCAAGATCGTAGTCAGCCATCAGCTCCAACCATCTACGCTGCCTCATGTTAAGCTCCTTCTGTGTGAATACATACTTCAAGCTCTTATGATCAGTGAAAACTTTGACCCTTTCACCTAAAAGGTAGTGTCTCCAAATCTTCAATGCGAAAATCACTGCCGCAAGCTCCAAGTCGTGCGTTGGGTAATTCTTCTCATGGGTCTTCATCTGTCTCGATGCGTACGCTACAACCTTACCATGCCGCATCAAAACATATCCCAATCCTTTCCCAGATGCGTCGCTGTGAATCACCAATCCTCCGGAATTGTCTAGCACGGTCAGAATAGGGGCGGTTATCAACTTCTGCTTCAACGTCTCAAAAGCTAACACGCATTTGTCCGTCCATACAAAAGGTACCTCCTTGCGCGTAAGCTTGGTCAACGGCTCCGCCAGACGAGCAAAGTCCTCCACAAATCTTCTGTAGTATCCGGCTAATCCAAGGAAACTTCTTATCTCAGCAACATTCTTCGGAATTGGCCAATCACGAACTGCTGCAATCTTCTCTGGATCGACGACAATTCCATCGCCAGACACAACATGCCCCAAAAACTTTACTTCCTCTAGCCAAAACTCGCACTTGCTCATCTTCGCATACAACTTCTCCTGTCTCAACGTCTGCAGTGCGATCTTCAAATGCTCAGTATGCTCTTCAAAACTCTTCGAGTAAACCAGAATATCGTTAATGAATACCACAATAAACTGGTCCAAGAACGGTGAAAAGATTCAGTTCATCAAGTCCATGAATACTGCCGGCGCCTTCGTTACTCCGAAGGGCATCACTAAGTATTCGTAATGTCCATACCGAGTTCGGAATATCGTCTTGCAAATATCTTCTGCTTTCACTCGGACCTGATGATATCCAGATCGCAAATCCAGCTTCGAGAATACCCTCGCGCCACTAAGCTGCTCAAAAAGTTCTCCAATGCGAGGGATAGGGTACTTGTTCTTAATAGTCACCCGGTTTAATTCTCGATAGTCGATGCACATCCTTCTTATGCTATCCTTCTTCTTTACTAGAAGAACTGGAGCTCCCTAAGGCGAGTTACTGCTTCGAATCCAACCTTTCTCGAGCAATCCAGCAACCTGTTTCTTTACTTCTTCCAACTCTACTGGTGCCATTGGATAATACGCTTTAGATACTGGCGCTGCACCAGGAATAAGATCAATTGCGAACTCCGCGTCTCGCTTCGGCGGTAAACCCGATATATGTTCAAACACATCCATAAAATTGCGAACGACTGCTGGCTCCTCACTTTCATCACTTCCATTGATGCAAGAATACTGTTTGTCGGCCTAGCCCTAAACTCGACTGGCCCGACAGAACTGCTTTCTTACCGCAACTGCTGTCTGCTGCAAACTCCCTTTCATCCCAGATAAACTCTGCTGCTCTCGGCTGTCGCAAGTACTTGTGAGAAAGTGGTCAAACCCAGGGAGACAATCTGCCTCTGGATGTCCACGTCCAAGCTGCGCATGAACCTCCACGCCCTGTCTGCATCGTTGGCAACTAAGTTCCAGCGAATCTACCGAGTCTCGTCCATTCTGCTGCATGCATATCCACGGGTGTTCCCTTCTGCTTTAGCCCGATGAATTTCTCTTCCATTTCCTCCCGTGCAGTCCGCGGGAAGAACTTCTCCAGGAAACTCTTTGAAAAATCCGCCCACTTGATCGGCTTGGGCAAACGGTTCTCTTCCACAAGCCACCATTCTCGGGCGTAATCCACTAACTGAATGCATACCACGTCAACTCTTTTGTCATCCGGAATCTGTGCCGCAATAAGTAAGTTCTCCGTATCGACTAGCCACTGCTCCGCTGGCAACGGCTCCTCCAAACCAGTAAATGTAGACAGACCTAAACGTCTGAAATCTGCTACGGTCCCTACTCGGTCGACTGGTTTAGCTCCAGCATTGTTCACAGACTGCTAAACGATCTGCAAACCTTCCTGAAACGAGTCCGCTTGTTGCTGGATCAGCTTGGTCTGTTTCTTTTGATTTTCCAGCATTCCTCTTATCACTCCAAGCATCGCGGCTTCGTCCACACGCCTCTGGTATGTCTTCAAATTTTAACCGGCCATAACAAACACCCAACATTAGCATGATGATAGATTCTGAATATAGATCAAGGCTAGAACTCCAAGATACTTAAATAGAGTACCGCATTGTAACTATGCCGCGGTGTCATAGCCACAATTACATAAGTCCACCCAAGTCGCCTAAGTCCTAGAGATAATAAGGAATCAGGTTTTCGAGTCGATATGCAAAGGAAGTTTGCACATCGTAAAAGATGTAATCAGGAAGAATGTGATTCAAGAATGGTAAACGACAAGGTGGCAGGACATGTTTCCTAAACACGGGTATTCTGATTCGTGTTTTGGGTACAATACCCAACTACAAAAGAATCAACCCGACTAACCTATGTCTCTGATACCAAAAGAACCATGTCACGCCCCGCTTCCCAGAGTACGCTAAAGTGGGCACGTGACATAGCCAACCATGCTACCTGTGGGTAGGAAGTATCCATCCACAGTCACATTACGGCTGTAGAGATATCAAGAACAAAATAAAACAATCTAAAACATGTCCATAATCCAAGATAACAGGAGTCAATAATAAATAAATGCGGAAGCGAAAGATCCAATACAAAATAACTGGAATATATGTCCCATAATGCGGGCTCACATCAGGAATAAAAATGCAGGAAAGAAAACTAACTACTGCCAACACTCACAGCTCAGCCTGTCGGCTGAAGTACTCCTGCTCGGACTGCAACAGCGTTACGGAATCTGGGCCATGCAAAACCCAGACGTCAACGCGTCATGTCATCAAGTAATATAATATAAACATGGTAACAGGCAATGCAATATAAACATGAATAAAACAAGGGTAACAATATTATGAATCAGAGCAGTGCAGGGTAATGTGCAGTGGGTAAACTAAACTGTTCTATTGGGTTTTCTAGTCTAAAGTCTTTGAAACCAAATTGATGAATTATCGATATAACTTAATAGTATCCCGTGCATGCCCGGGACCACGGTCTAAGACTCTCGGGCTGAAACCGAGACGTGCCGCTAGGCAGTAAAAGGTAGCAGGTACAGACGAGTGATGTCAGCATCATTACTCCGGGGCTGGCCTAGCCCGTAAGACTGATAAGAACAGGTATCGAACTGTTGAGTTATAAGTCAGGTTTCACGTTTGATTTCCCCATACCCCCAAGTTATGTATGTCAAGTCAGGTATTCAGTAATCAAGAACTAATGCCAACACAGGATCGGGTAAAAGCAGGTTTGTCTAGATAAACAACAGGAACGGTCCATGAGGACTACATGTCAGGTTTGTTGGTATTAGACACACGATCAGGTAACGGGTCAGGTCATGGTACATCAGGTCAAGTCAAGCAGTATACGGTACCATGTCGGGTCAATCAATATGCGTGTAGCAAGTCAAGTCAAGATGTAAACAATGTCATAGGTGTGCTCATAATTAGCTATATAATCAAGCATGGTTATCATCAACATGATATAAGCAATAGGCAGATTTACTCAATTTGCAGTACAGCTATCAGTTGTGTCACAGAGATGATTTCAATGTTATGCGAATGCAGGATGACAATTATGGCCTTTTAATCATGTTAACAAGTTTAAGAACTTGAGAGGTGCAATGATTTATATATACAGGTTCAAAACAGCTATTATAGGTTAAAATGCACACGGGTGTCCAAATGGAACAAAACTATAGAGATAGTTGACATAAGCTATGTCAATATTAAAAATGTGATTAAACAGGTAAATGTGGTTATTAGGTTCAATTGCAGACTGTAGATTCCAAGTTTAAAGATAAAATGATATAATACAATATTGTACATGAAAATGAGAAATGATTGTACCAAAGCTAAATTTACAGATTTAGGGTGTCACAATATATATGTAAATATTGTATATCTTGTAGTAAGGGGTACTTGCCTCAACTGGTCGCGAACCGGAAATACGGAACAATAAACGTCGGCGGGGAAACTCGCGACGGGCGCACGGTTCATGGAATGAACCTAAACGACGAACAATGGTACCATACGGGTCGGGGCACCTCGTTGGAACGTCGGGACACGTCGTCGGCATCGTCGGATTCCGGCCAAAATGTGAACAGTAAAGATCAAGGTATGCAATCAAGAATAGAAAGAAACTAGAGAGGAAAAGAAGGAAGAAAGAGGAGAAGAAGGCTTACGGTGGTCTGCAGAGGGGTCGTGAGGATCGACGGTCATCGAAGAAACTCTGGCGACCAGCCTACGACGACGGCGAGAGAAGATCTGCCGATCGAGAACATTAGCAGAGAAGGGAAAAGAAGGGAAGAGGAGGGAAGCTAACTCACCGAGGGAGGCTTGCGAGGCCGAGAATACGAGGACGGGGTCACCGGCGGTGACTCACGGCGGTGCAACGGCGTGCAGGGGGTGCGCGCAGGCCGCGGTGAAGGTGCAGGGGTGTACGGGAACGTGGGAGAAAGGAGGAAGAGGGGGCTTGGCTGCGATGAGGGCGCGGAGACGACTAGCCCGGCGGTGCTGGTGCCGGCGATGGGGTTGCGGCGGCGATGGGGGACGAGACGGCTGAGCTCTGCGATGGGTAGGGTTCGCGTTGCTTTTTAAAAAGAAAGGAGGTTGGAGAGAGATGATATAAATATATAAGAGAGAGAGAGAGAGAGAGATTTATGGGGGGGAGAGAGAGAGAGAGAGAAGGACGGGGATAGAGAGAGATAGAGAGAGAGAGATTTATGGGGGGAGAGAGAGAGAGAGAGAAGGACGGGGATAGAGAGAGATAGAGTTAGAGTGATGGGGCCTACGGGTAAAGATGGAGTTGATTGGCTGAGGGATCGTCGGTTAGGAAAAAAATAGATTTAAAAGATTAGGTTATGAACAGTAAAATATATGGTTAGTTAGAAATATACGATGGTTTAAATTTATTAAAATTTTGGGATTTTGGCGCAAAGTAAAACATTTCCAAATCGCGCCCGGGTCGGGTCCAAAAATTTGAAATTGAAATAATAGGATTTTAAGCGGGATCCAAAATTTACAATGAAGTGTTTTATGATCAAAAAGCATAACCCCAAAACGGACACACGTACGCGCGCGTAGCCGTCCAAACTCGCCCGTTTCACTGAACGGGACGAGAACACGATGCACGGACGCTACCACAAGGCTAGGGGTGTCAAGTAGGCCAAGATGAATATTTTTAATTTTATTTTAGATGCCAAAATTTGTTATATGCAAAAATGAATTGACGGTGTAAAATTTACAGTAAATAACAATCAAGCAAGATAAATGAAATAAGTGCCATACTACGCTCAAACGATAACTGCAATTAGTAGCATTGGGCTCGGGTGTTACAACCCTTGGTCATGTGTGAGCACGTGACGCCCCATTGGGGTTTTTTCTTAATTTTTATTATATCTTTTAATCCCTTTCAGTGGGTTTAAAGGCCCATCACGTGTGGGCACGTGACTCCCGTTGATTAGAATTCAATTCTATTATAACAGATTTCCCAGTAAACCATCACGTGTGAGCACGTGATGCCCCATTGGGGTTTCTTTCCCGAATTTTTATGAGGGAACAACGAGTCTTTAGAGTCCCACAAAGAGGGTTTCACTGCTATGTGCGAAACGTTGTAGAGGCCGTATGGTTTTATGGCAGGGTTCGATCACATACGTGTACTTGTGCACAGATGATGTTCGGACGGTTAAAACCAGTGGGCTTTGGTTTAAACTGGATCTTAGTATTACATTGTTGGATTATTTTCGTCTCATAGTATTCGTATTCAGTCGGAATACGGATGCGGGTATGTATATACGGATGAGGGTATTCTTGTAATTCGTTACAAGTTTACTTTAGAAGATGCCATTTCTTTTTCTATTAAACATTTGGGCTAAATGTTTATTGAGTGGAAGTGTGAATCATGGCTTGCATTAACTCTTGCATGACTCATTTTGGGGACACATTGTAGTAATTCATTGTGACACTTGCTTGGTTTTGTTTGGTGTGAGATATTTGTGAGATATTTTTGAGTGAGAGGCAGATCTTTTCTTTGGTGGCTTTTCTTTAGTTGCTCATTCGATTCTCACAACAAAAATAGCTCACAAAATAACAATCATAAACCAACACAAGAAAAGGCAGCCACTTCATTTTCTTTCTTCACTTGCTTTTTTCTTGAGCTCACACTTTTCACTTTCCATGGCATCTTCTTCTACCTCCAACCTTACATGTCTCATGCGTTGAGAAACCTAGGGTGTATTAAGACAAAGTAATCCTACACACTCTCTACTTCATCTTGGCTATTTAGTGCAGCGAACTAGGTACTCGAGTTGCTTCGGATCTAAGGTTGGAGCTCGGACTACATACTCTAGGGTGGATCGTCTTCGATGTGGGGAGACCGGAGATCAAACATGATCGAGGAAGCCACGAGGAGCTTGGGATAGAGGTTGAAGACCGAAGGACACGGATCGTTCGGTATAATCATTCTAACTCCTATGCATGTTTTTGTTATCTGGGGCTTATGGGTCGATCCGCAGACTCGGGTTCCGTTAGCGCCGGTTTATTAAGTTTTGGTTCTGCATTGGGCCACGGATTGATGGCCGGGGCGCTGGCGTAACCCAACACTCAAGTAGCCGGGTTCTAGAGGGCAACGGGCTTCTAACTTATGGCATTGAGACCGAGGTGCCTTACTCTAGAATTGGCGGGCTATTTGCCGCACTCGTAGGGGGTATAGGAGACCCACGGTGGAGTGCTCAAGTTACCGGATTCCGTGAAGTGCTGGGTGGCCCATTCATTTCGTTGATTAGGGTTTCTTCGCTTCCAAGATTGGCGGATAACTTGTCGCATTCGTAGGGGTCTTGATTTTATATTGTACAGGTTATCCACATGATCGGGGAACGTTAAGTTTCATTTGCGGCTCAAATGAAACCCGAGGCTCCTAAATTATCCGCTTTTCCTTATTGCTTATCGCTTTTCTGTAATGTTGCTTATATATGCATGTGACGAATGGTTATATATAAATATATATATATATATATATATATATATATATATTGTATATGTTTTCATCCGCGCTCGCATTACCCCCGCTCCGCCATTAGTTAAATAACCTGACGGTGCATGATGGGGCCTCGTGGCGAATGCGGATGGCATATACATATATTCTATTTTCATTCTTTTCTGGTGGGATAAGAATTAATTGATAGGACCGCTTTAATTTTGATTAGTGCAAGACAATAAACCTAATAAGATGTTGTCGGAACCATTTTTTGAAAAAACTATAGTCGTATTCTTTTGCTTTGCATAGAGGTATTCGGTCATGAATATCACGCACCTCATTCGAGAAGGCAAGAGCCTAGATCCTTTCATGGGGAGTGATCTTTTGAGCAAAAGTTTATGTTACTACAGATTACTCGGTTTTCTTCAAATCCACCAGTTTTCAAAAGCGAAGCCTAAACCACTCATTTTCAAAACTACTTGGTTTCTTCAATGATATCAAGTTCATTACGTTAAAGGTATTTTTCGCCAAAAACCAGCTGTAGCCTTCCGTCATCTCGGTTGAGTTGTACCTAGTATTCGTGCTGCGTTTGTTGGCCTTTGTCAAGGTGTAGTGTACGGTAGCTAGATATTGCGTGTTTGTTGCATAGAGATGCGATTATATAGGACAGTCGTATAGCCTTGTTGGCCTTTGTCAAGGGTTTATACGGGTGAGTTTAAATTAATCCAGGATAATGACGGGTTGAACTTGGCTGGTGGATTATGGTTTGTTGGCCTTTGTCAAGGTCATAAACCACTAGGGGTAAAAACTATATCGAGAGTTTCAAATATACAGGAAACTTGCTAGAGTTGCATACTTTCTGGGGTGTGGTGACTAAAGTTGCTTCTATCTAGGTTATCACACGATGATAGTTAAATCCTGATGCCACTGATGAGTAGAATTACTCTTGAGATATATTTTTCACTTCACAATTAGCTAACATATTAGGTGTCTAGAAAGGTGTTAACGGGGCTACGCCTCTGCGTAAACTTGGTTTATTCTAATTAGGTTCGTGTGAGAGCACAGGGAACCTCCCTCAGAGTACCAACACCCATCTGATTGAACGGTTAGCGAACTTGTAAGGTATTAATGATCCCGACTAGTTCTCTTTTTAAGGTTTGAAGGAGAATTCGAGAAAACAGTGGGAGCCATCCCGTTTAGATAAAATAATAACCAATCTAAACTTGCAAGAGCGCACGCTGAGTGTTTCTTCTCTCTCTCTCCAGGTAGCAACCATGTCACGCCTTAATCAAGATAATAAAATGTTTGATTTTAAGGACCCAAATTCTTATTCGGGGCTGGGGAAAATCGGTTCAGCTCTGACTTGTGACACATGTCACGAGCATGAGAAAAGGGAAAGAGGATTGCATGAATTCCTTGATGGCCCCGGTGAAAAAGAAGCATACTATTGCCTCTCTTTCAGGTGTTCTTATTATCGCGAACTGTTTTTCTGTCAGTCCTACCTTATGAGTACTAGATACCGGATCAGGATCTTATATTTGTAATTTATTGTAGGGACTGAGAAATAGTAGGATGATTGGACCTGGTGATATGTCCTTTAGAGTAAGGAACGGAGCACAAGTTGATACTGCTGCATTCGGTGAATATCACATAGTATTGCCAAGCAGAAATACTATGATTCTTTACAACTGCTACTATGTACCTTCCATGCTTTGCAACATCATATCAATTTCTTTATTTGATAAAGATGGATATAACTTTGTTCTAAATAGAATATCATGAATATTTACCTTAATTAGGTATTGGTTGTAGAAGGTACACTGTGTAATGCTATCTAAGTTCTTAATCAAAACACAATTCTTAATGTACAAAACTCACGCAAGAGGAAGAGTTCGTATATGAACGAAACTTACTTATGGCATTGTAGACTTGGTCATACCGGTGAGAAAAGACTTAGTAAGTTGCATAAGAATGGATATCTGAATCCGTTCGAATTTTCATCCTATGAAACTTGTCAGTCTTTTCTCGAAGGGAAGATAACCAAATCTCCATTCACCGGATATGAAGAAAGAGAGACAGAGCTCTTAGGACTCATACACAGTGATGTGTGTGGTCCAATGTCTATACATGCAAAGGGTGGGTTTTCGTACTTCATTACATTCACTGATAATCTCTCTAGATTCGAAAATGTATTTCTCATAAAACACAAATCTGAAGCTTTTGAGAAATTCAAAGGAAATAAAAACGATGTAGAGAACAAGACTGGGAAAAGTATTAAAATCCTTTGATCTGATCGAGGAGGTGAATACTTAAGCATGGAATTCCTTGACTTTATAAAAGAGAATGGAATTATCTCTCAGCTTACTCCTTCGTATATACCACAGCACAACGGTATATCGGAGCGGATGAATCATACCCTATTGTATATGGTTCTCTCCATGATGAGTAATGCCAAGTTACCTCTTTCATTCTGGGGATATGCGCTTCAGACAACGGCATTTCTGTTGAATCAAGTTCTGTCCAAATCAGTGCTGAAGACTCCATATGAAATATGGAGTGGAAAGAAACCATGTCTTAAACGTATTAAGATATGATGTTATCCGGCTTATGTAAAAATACAAAATCCGGACAAAGTTTAGGCACGATCATTTTTATGTAAGTTTGTGGGATATCCTAAGCATTCATATGGATATTTGTTCTACCATATCAAGGAATAGAAGGTGTTTATGTCACGACCCGAATGTGGCACGTGACCGGCACTTAAATCACGTGACATCTAAAGACGTCGACGCAGTTCAAGTAAGCCGAAACCCAGAATCTAAACCCTTTTTGAAAACATTGGAGGTGAAGTTTGAAATAGTCATCAGATGAGATCAGTTGAAAATAAACATTTAAGTCTAACTAAGTATGTTTGAAAAGAATCTCTAACGTTTTAAAATTTGACAACACCTCCCTTATAAATTTTGAATAAAACCCGATACAACATAACAATAGAAAAATATAATCCCAACGGGAGCTAGCTTCCACGCCCAAACGACGGAGCAACCAAGCAAACACTATACGACGCATAATGGTGAAGAAAAGAAAAGCGAAACAAAATCAACAATATAAAAAGGTCGACTCTAATGAGTACGACGCGCACAACATACAATTCTAATTCTCTCTTCTAAATTCACAATATACCTGTTCTAAGTCGATGGAGTTTTACTAGATACAAGAATATATAAGTATACAAATGTGGATACGAACAACAGTAGCCCACCTGTCAAGCAATCACCGAGAAGAAGGGTGTGCCGCAATCCGCCGATAATCCGAGCGGTAAAACTTGTAAGAAACTGTGGCACAACGGGGGTGAGTTGTCAACTCAGTGAATAAAAGTACATCACAAGGTAGAAATAAAAATGCACAACGATACCTAGGTCATAAGTATGGTATTATCATATCCTGTACTAATATATATATATATATATATATATATATAATGAGAATAATGGAGGAAAGAGGCCATAGGAGGGAATTTTCTCCTATGGCGTCGAAATTACCCCCTCCCTCATTTTTTCCAACGATACGGACTCGCCATCTTTATCGTTATCATCTAAGATGTGGGTACACCAAATTTCATCTGATTCTACAACTTTTTCACCGTTAATTTAGTGGGTTCAAAATTAACGGTTTACCGACAACAGAACTTTTTATATCGCTAAATAAACGGTGAAAAAGTTGTAGAATCATATGAAATTTGGTGTACCCACATCTTAGATGATAACGATGAAGATGATGGGTGCCGATCGTTGGAAAAAATGAGGGAGAGCATACTTTTTCGACGCCGTAGAAGGAAATTCCCTCCTATGGCCTCTTCCCTCCATTATTCTCATATATAATATGCATATGTATCATAAATGCAACTCTATCCTTCACATGAATCCCAAAATATAATATATCATATGCAAATGACCTGTATCTTGGTATAAGTGTCACACCCTGCATCCCAAAATACGGAATACGGGAAGTGACTAGGCCAGCCATACTCCTACGGTCACGGAATAATCCTGACGTAGTCACACTTCGGCTTCTAGCATCACATGGTAATCAGCAATCACAGCACAGAAGTAAAGGAAATATCACTAATTTATTACACCAACTTTCATTGTTCACAATTTACAGCAGAACGAAAGAAAAGAAACTACTAACCAAGTGCGAATACAAGGTGATTTATGGAAAGCAGTAAAAGTACTGGAAGCACGACCGTCTAGATCTCTGCGAGCTCGAAGGATAGGTCTGATTCCTGAACTGAGTCTTCTCCAAGGTCTGAGCATGCACACTCAGGTCGTCAGGGCGACACTATGGCGATATATTATAATAATAACAACGAGGCAAGGAAAATAAAGTAAAATAGTGGAGACAAATAAATGCAGATAATCGGTATGTCATCAAACAATGCAATGTAAGATTGTGTCCCTATCAGTTTCTAAATCATTTTTGAAATCGAGTCACGGAAAATAATGATCATGTTTAACGAGGGCCTCGTACATATCCGAGACTATGGCCCACTGTTGCCCGGGACATAACCCAGTCAGCCGGACCGCTAAGTCCAAACCTAATATATAAGAGTCGTTGTTCGAATGATCATCCTCTAAATCACTGATCTCACTAAATACAAGTTCCTTTCCATTTCGATTACCCCTTTTCCCCCAGGTTTCAGTATTTATGAGTATAGGCTAGTTGTGTATAAGTACGCACTAATAAAACTGTTTTATTCACTTTTCACTGTATCATTCACTATCACGAATCATTCACTTTTCACATGCGTACTTGACACAACCAAACCGATACTATTCACGTTCGACAATGTATTATACACTGAAGATCAATAAGGACGCTCACTATCGCTAGAGGTATTACAGTCGGTTAAATTGTGAATCATGCCGCTAAACAATTTATATGCAATACAAATTATTATGCGTCTCATGAACTTATAAAAATCGCATTAAATTATACGTACAAAATTAAGTAAAATGATGCAAAAGCGGTAACAAGTAAACTCAGTCGGTAGTTCAACGAAATTGGTTTCAAGTCAATCGGGTTTCGGTTTCACAAATTACAGTCGTTTCATTTTAAGTGTTCTCTGCTGGAAATTCAGTTCCTGAACTGAAAGTCCATTTTGTAAAAACATTTTCACCCTGTTGGTATCAAAATTAGGCATCGCTACAGTTGGACAATATGCAGGTTTATCTGTTAGGTTTCCAATGCACCAGGCGGATTGATAATATCCATAGTGTACCTGGAGTTATGCATTGTACAATATTGGGGTATACGTTCTGTCCCTGCTTGGGACTGCTGTATGTACAGATAATTTAAAATGTGATTAAAATAGCAAACGTTGGTAAAAATGAATGAAAACAATTCCAATAGTTAACTAATAGATTTATCTTCGCTACGGTATATGGTTCCGCATAATACCAATTTCACACAGAAACGTGAAAGCCCTTCAAATCGAGTATCGACAAGTAGTACTGCTCTGGACTACTGTCCAGAGCCGCACTACTAACCAGTTTCCGTCACCGTTTTAGAATAGAAATAGATTATAAATAATATGGGGTTCTAGGTCGTCGAGTCGGCTTCGATATGAGCCCTCGAACGCAACATTACGGTGTGTAACCAATTAACTATGATTTTCACAAAATCCAGGTACGGAAATTTTCAGGTTCGACGGATCTAAATGGGGATGACATTTCACGGTGTTAAAATCCATATTTTCAAGCCAACTCTTAACACAGTATTAGTTATCACTAGGAAAATCTGTTGTGCTTAAATTCTGTCATTTTAAGAGGGTTTTCAGATCATGGTTTGCATCGAACACTTATAATAACGTTTGAATCACAATCGAAATGAATATATAATAGCATGTAGCAAGTATTTAAACTTGCCTGACGACGTATCGATGACGATACGGCAGCGACGCGGCACAGTGGTGACCTACGGTTACGGCAGCGGCATGACGCGATCACGATGCAGGCACGGCTAGGCACGACACAGCAACCCGACCTCGGCTCGAGTTTGGCGCGTCTTGACGGCTCGGTAGTGGCGGCTGCAGCTCAAGTGGTCGTTGGTTGGTGAAGGGGGCGAGATCGTCGGAGGCGTTGGGGTCGGCCGGAGCAGGCAGAGGTGGTGGTAGTTCAGGGGAGCTTCAAGCGAAAGTGAGGCTGTGCCGGGTTGGCTGGAGGCAGTGATGGGTGTAGGAGTTTGTAGTGGGGTTATTGCAAGGAGATGGGTTCGCCGCGGGGAGAGTCATGAGGAGGTGAGGTCGGTAATGAGGGGACGTGCAGGCGACGACGAGGTGGTCGGTGATGAGGTGATGTGATGACTAGGCCTGGGTTCAGGTGTTGGGTTGCTGGGGTTCTCGTCGGGGATGAGAGGAGAGATGAGGCGGTCGACAACATGGGTTAGGCAGTGAGGTAGCAACGATGGCGAGGAGGTGAGGCAATGGGTCCGGGCGTGAGTTGTGAGCGTCGGGTGATGGCGGTGGTGGTTGTGGTGTTGGGAGGAGGAGGTGGTGAGGAAGAAGAAGGTGATGACGGGAATGTTGCGAGGTGAAGGCGGTGATGAGGAGGTGGAGGTTTTGTAGGGGGGGAGAGAGAGAGACAAGGTCGAGGGTAAGATGACGTAGAGCGCGGGCGTGGGTGCGAATCATAGGGGAAGGGGGAAACATGACGGAAGTTGGATGGGGGAGACAAGATCGAGGTGACGGGAGCAGGGTCGCTAGGGCGGTTGGTCGTGGACGCGATTGCCGCAGCGTGCATGCGCGAGGAGCTGTTGAGGGAGAAGGCGTGAAAATAAGTGTGCGCGGGGAAGGAGTGAGTGGGTCGGGTGGGGTCGGGCAGATAGGTTAGGAAATAAGAATATTTAGGTTTTAAAAAAATATAATAAAATATAAAAATATATATATAAAATTGTAAAAATTATGGAAAAATGTGAAAAAAATACGGAATAAATATACGGACGCTGGGGATTACATCACACCCTATATACAAAAATTTTGTCCTCAAAATTGAAACGAAAATAACGGAATAACAAC
The DNA here is from genome assembly GCA_030015575.1 of Agapanthus africanus. NCBI lineage: Eukaryota > Viridiplantae > Streptophyta > Magnoliopsida > Asparagales > Amaryllidaceae > Agapanthus > Agapanthus africanus. Next base: position 815,001,755 of record JASDDO010000019.1, on the reverse strand, counting down.
ACTACACAAACAGATGTGGAAATCATGCACGACTGTCTTCCTCACGTTCCCAGGTAGATTCCCCAGGAGAACGACCGCCCCTAGACACCCAGACTAACGGAATGACTTAATTCTTTAGCACTTTCTCTCTACAGTCGAGTATAGCAGTCGGTTGCTCCACATAAGATAAATCGACACCCAAGGTCAACTCAGAATGATAGAGAACATGACTGTTGTCTCAAACGTAGCCCCGCAATCGTGACACATGAAATGTGTTGTGCACGCCAGCTAACGATGGGGGTAAGGCGAGACGGTAAGCCACTTCTCCGACTCTCTCCAATACCTCGAATGGTCCAATGAATCGGGGACTGAGTTTCCCGTGACTTCCAAATTTGATAACACCGCGGGTAGGAGAAATATTCAGAAACACATGATCTCCGATCTCGAATTCTAGTGCTCTCCTGCTGGCATCCACCCAACTCTTTTGTCGGTCCTGATCCGTCTTAATCCACTGTCTGATCATCTGAACCTTGTCTACCGTCTGAACAATAAGTTCGGGGCCCAATAATCTTCGCTCACCCACGCCATCCAACAAATAGGAGATCGACATTTCCGTCCGTAAAGTGCTTCGAATGGGGCCATCTGGATGCTAGCTAGGAAACTGTTGTTATAAGAAAGCTCCACTCGATGAAGGTGATCCTCCTAAGAACCCTGGAAGTCTAGCATGCATGACCTCAACATGTTCTCGAGCGTCTGAATAGTACTCTCGGACTGTCCGTCCGTCTGTGGATGGTAAGCCTTGCTGAATTTGAAACGTGTACCCAGACTCTCCTGTAAGCTCTTCCAAAAGTGTGAAACAAATCTGGTGTCTCGGTCTGACACTATATTGACTGGAACTCCGTGAAGTCGCACTACCTCTTGCATGTATTTCTCCGCAAGCAACTCTGTCGACTGTCCCACCCGGAAGGGTATAAAGCTGCTTTCGTAAGACGGTCGACGATAATCCAAACGGCCTTGTTGCCTCTTGGACTCCGTGGTAAAGTAGTCGAAAAATCCATAGTGATGTGCTCCCATTTCCATTCGGGTATCGGAAGCGGTTGTAACAGTCCAGCTATTCTCTGGTGTTCTACCTTTACTTGCCGGCATACTAAACACTTGGATACAAACCGTGCAATCTCTCGCTTCATCCCGTTCCACCAATAATACTGCTTCAGATCTCGATAAATTTTCGTGCCTCCCGGATGCACAAAATAAGCCGAACTATGAGCCTCAGCTAGTACTTTCTCTCGAACATCCCCCTTGGGAACGCAGAGTCTGGTACCGAACCTCAGAGAACCGTCCCGATGTATGAGTAAGTCTGTCCTCAGCCCGGCTTCCACCTGCTTTCTGAACTTCTGCAATCGAGGATCATCTGCTTGTGCAGCCTTAATGCGGTCTACAAGAGAAGACTGCACCTGTATCTGCCAAACCTGCCTGATTGCACTCGGTGTAACAACCTCTAGTTTGAGCTTCTGAAAATCCTTAATGATGCTTCTCTGACTGGTCAACATCTTGATCGCTGGCTTGCGACTGAGAGCGTCGGGTACAACATTTGCTTTTCCTGGATGATACTGTAAGTCCAAGTCATAGTCTGCATTAATTCTAGCTATCGGCGTTGCCTCATATTCAGTTCTCTTTGAGTGAACACGTATTTCAGACTCTTGTGATCCGTGTACACTTCCACTTTTTCGCCTAACAGGTAATGCCTCCAGATCTTCAATGCGAACACCACTGAGGCTAACTCCAAATCGTGGGTTGGGTAGCTTCTCTCATGATTCTTTAGCTGCCGTGAGGCATAAGCAATTACCCGACCGTGCTGCATCAGAACGCAGTCTAAGCCTTTCCCCGAAGCATCGCTGCGTATCACCAAGCCACCTGGATTATCTGGCACTATAAGAATAGGGGCCGTAAAGGTATAATATCCTAGGAAAATTTGATCGAACCAGGACTTATTATTCAGAAAATTTTGACAGAGTACAACTGAGAGATAAACGTGGCCCTAAACTATACATCGTTTTTATTTAGCCTTAAGAAAAGAAAATAAGTCGCGTCAGTCACGATTGTGGAACTTCAACAAGTTGCGATAAGTTCTCACGCTTAGATAGGGGTGTCCATTCCCATAGTGCCTTGCCTGGATATCTGCTTGAGGTTCTTCAGCTTCGAGTTTCTCTTCACTTGAGGTTTCATCCTCCGATTCCTCCTCGGCTGGAGCTTCGTCTTCAGATTCCTCCTATATAGGGTTTTCTTCTCTTGGCTCTTCCTCCTCAGCGGGAGCTTCCTCATCGGAATCCTCCTCCATATGCTCTGCCTCTTCCGGGTCCTTTTCTGGACCCTCTTCTATAGGGTCTTCCTCAGGATTCTCCTCTTCAGGATCTTCATATAGATCCTCCTCTACTGCATTTTCTCGTAGATCCCCTTCTATCGGGTCTCCTTCGGGACCTTCCTCTTCAGGGTCTTCTTCTGGATCCCCTTCCACTGCATTTTCTTGTGGATCCTCTTCTATCGGGTCTTCTTCGGGATCCTCTTCTATCGGGTTTTCTTCTGGGTCCTCCTCTTCATCGTTCGAATCATTAATCATATTGATTTCTATAACTGCGACATCGACTCCCTTGTCCTCGGATTCACTGTCGTCAAAAATAATTTCTGGGCTATCGACCTCATCGTCTGAACTCACTAATATACAGTCGAAAGAAACGCATGACCGAGTGTCCTTATCGAGAAGCGGTGCTACCCCAGGGTTGGCCATGGCCTGAAAAGTAAGGGTCATGATCAGATAGTGGAACACGAAGGAAAATAACGACTAATGATGCAGAACACGAGGAAAAGATAAAGTAGATAAGATTCAAAACATGAACTTGAGTGGTGATGCACAAGTAGTATATGGAAGTGAAAGTAAGGAAACAAAATATGATTCAAGGGACCCCTAAATTGAACTACAATCTTATTCTAAATCCGGGGCTCTGATACCAAAAAAACCATGTCACGTCTCGCTTCCCAAAATACGGAATATGGGAGGCGACTAGGTCAGCCATGCTTCTACAGTCACGGAATAATCCTGCCATAGTCACACTTCGGTTTCTAGCATCACATGGTAATCAGTAATCACAACACAAAAGTAAAGGAAACATCACTAGTTTATTACACCAACTTTCATTGTTCACAATTTACAACAGAACGAAAGAAAAGAAACTACTAACCAAGTGCAAATATATGGTGATTTATGGAAAGCAGTAAAAGTACTGGAGGCACGACCGTCTAGATCTCTGCGAGCTCGAAGGATAGGTCTGACTCCTGAACTGGGTCTTCTCCAAGGTCGGAGCATGCACACTCAGGTCGTCAAGACGACACCATGGTGATATATTATAATAATAACAACGAGGCAAGGAAAATAAAGTAAAATAGTGGAGACAAATAAATGCAGGTAATCGGTATGTCATCAAACAATGCAATGTAAGATTGTGTCCATATCGGTCTCTAAATCATTTTTGAAATCGAGCACGGAAAAGAATGATCATGTTTAACGAGGGTCTTGTACATACTAGAGACTACGACCCACTGTTGCCTGGGACATAACCCAGTCAGCCGGACCGCTAGATCCAAACCTAATATATAAGAGTCGTTGTTCGAATGATCATCCTCTAAATTACTGACCTTGCTAAATATAAGTTCCTTTCCACTTCGATTTCCCCCTTTTCCCCAGGTTTCACTATTTATGAGCATGGGCTAGTTGTGTACAAGTACGCACTAATAATACTGTTTTATTCACTTTTCACTGTATCATTCACTATCACGAATTATTCACTTTTCACTGGCGTACTTGACACAACCAAACCGATACTATTCATGTTCGACAACGCATTATACACTGAAGATTAATAAGGACGCTCACTATCGCTACAGGTATTACAGTCGGTTAAATTGTGAATCATGCCGCTAAATAATTTATATGCAATACAAGTCATTATACGTCTCATGAACTTATAAAAATCGCATTAAATCATACGTACAAAATTAAGTAAAATGATGCAAAAGAGGTAACAAGTAAACTCAGTCGGAAGTTCAACGAAATTAGTTTCAAGTCAATCGGGTTTCGAGTTCACAAATTACAGCTGTTTCATTTTAAGTGTTCTCTGCTGGAAATTCAGTTCCTGAACTGAAAGTCCATTTTGTAACACAGTTTTCACCCTGTTGGGTTAAACATTAAGCGTCTCTACAGTTGGAAAATATGTAGGTTTATCAGTTAGGTTTTCAAAGCACTAGGCGGATCGATAATATCCATAGTGTACCGGGAGTTATGCATTGTACAATATTGGGGTATACGTTCCGTCCCTGCTTGGGACTGCTGTATGTAACGATAATTTAAAATGTTATTAAAATAGTAAACGTTGGTAAAAACGAATGAAACCACTTCCAATAGTTATCTAATAGATTTATCTTCGTTACGATATAGGGTTCCGCATAATAACATTTTCACACAGAAACGTGAGAGCCCTTCAAATCGAGTATCGACAAGCAGTGCTGCTCTGGACTGCAGTCCAGAGCCACACTCCTAATCAGTTTCCGTCACCTTTTTAGAAAAGAAACAGATTATAAATCATATGGGGTTCTAGTTCGTCGAGTCGGCTTCGATATGATCCCTCGAACGTAACATTCCGGTGTGTAACCAATTAAATATGATTTTCACAAATTCCAGGTACGGAAATTTTCAGGTTCGACGGATCTAAATGGGGATGACATTTCACGGTGTTAAAATCTGTATTTTCAAGCCAGCTCTTAACACAGTATTCGTTATCACTAGGGAAATATGTTGTGCTTAAATTCCATCATTTTAAGAGGGTTTTTAGATTATGGTTTGCATCGAACACGTATAATAACGTTTGAATCGCAACGAAATGAATATATAGTAGCATGTAGCAAGTATTTAAACTTTCCTGACGACGTATCGATGACAATACGACAGCGACGCGGCATAGTGGTGACCTACGGCTACGACAGCGGCACGGTGCGATCACGACACAGGCGCGGCTAGGCATGACACAGCAACTCGACCTCGGCTCAAGTTTGGCACGTCTTGACGGCTCGACAGTGGCGGCTGTAGCTCAAGTGGTCGTTGGTTGGTGAAGGGGGCGAGATCGTCGGAGGCGTTGGGGTCGGCCGGAGCAGGCAGAGGTGGTGGCAGTTCAGGGGAGCTTCAAGCAAAAGTGAGGCTGTGCTGGGTTGGCTGGAGGCAGTGATGGGCATAGGAGTTTGTAGTAGGGTTATTGCGAGGAGATGGGTTCTCCGTGGGGAGAGTCGTGGGGAGGTGAGGTCGGTGATAAGGGGACGTGGAGGCGACGACGAGGTGGTCGGCGATGAGGTGCTACGATGACGAGGCTTGGGTTCGGGTGTTGGATTGCTGGGGTTCTCGTCGGGGATAAGAAGCGAGGTGAGGAGGTCGACGACGTGGGTTAGGCGGTGGGGTAGCGACGACGGCGAGGAGGCGAGGCAATGGGTCTGGGCGTGAGTTGCGAGCGTCGGGTGATGGCGGTAGTGATTGTGGTGTTGGGAGGAGGAGGTGGTGAGGAAGAAGGAGCTGACGACGGGAATGCGGCGAGGTGAAGGCGGCGACGAGGAGGTGGGGGTTTTGTAGGGGGAGACAGAGAGACAAGGTCGAGGGTGAGGTGACGTGGAGCGTGGGCATGGGTGCGAATCGTAGGGAAGGGGGAAACGTGACGGAAGTGGGATGGGGGAGACGAGGTCGATGATGAGGTGACGCGAGCAGGGTCGCATGGGCGGTTGGTCGTGCGCCTGATTGCCGCAGCGTGCATGCGCGAGGAACCGTTGATGGAGAAGGCAGGAAAATGATCGCGCGGGGGGAAGTAGGAGTGAGTGGGTCGGGTCAAGTCGGGTAGATAGGTTAGGAAACAGGAATATTTAGGTTTAAAAAAAATATAATAAAATATAAAAAACATATATATAAAAAGTGTAAAAATTCTGGAAAAATCTGAAAAAAATACGGAATAAATATACGGACGCTGGGGATTACAATATGCCCATAAGTCACCAAAAATATATAGGTAAAAGCTCTTCTTTAAAATAGCCGCAGAATACATATGTCACGGTATAAAAGCAGATGTGATAGTATGAAATATAATAAGTATCTTATTTAAGATATACGTTCTGCTATTTTAGTGATGACTGTTAAGAGATTTACAATTGAAAAGATCCCAGTGTCATATCAGACACGTCAAAATAATGAGGCTATAGCTCGATTTTGAATTCCATTTTATATGCAAATACCCGTAAAAAGGTATGCAGGTACTGTCCCCCAGATCAGTCTTGGTCGGCTATAATAACTCATAACATAACTGTATATCTCATAAGATAGCAACATATCAATATCTGGATGTCCGGCATCGACACCCGAAATCAGAAATCCCCCGTGTCTATCACCGACACGCAAATCCTCAAATCTCTCGTGTCCATCACCGTCACGCAAATGCAGATATCATCGACACCATCTCAACAGATGATCGCCACCCGATATCCCTGGCCCTGGTCGGTATCCCCTGGATATCCGCCGTGCCCAAATCGAGCCTCGGTCAGTATCCCGGGATATCTACCGTGCTCATCTCTATCTCCGGTATCGAGTGTCCTCGCTAGGCTCTCCGCCTCTAATGCGGCTTTCCTTCCCCTCGATCTCGACCGGGTCCACTATGTATCCGTCTGTATACTCCCCCACTCAGTCCGGATAAGTAGTAAGTCCGAAACCGTATATCCCCCCCACTCGATTCGGAATAAAACAATCAGAAAATATCAAGCTCATGGTGGACGTCAACTCATCGTATCCAGAAATATCAAGTAAAGAATAAGAATACTTGCATAGATCATTCTAATGATATATTATATATATACTTATTTAACAGCATCCCATACCACTAATATATATCATCAAAAGTAAAACATCCTGAAAACTCATAAGAATCAAATATGAATACCCATGGTACTGGTATTCGCAATGCTTAACAGATAATAAGGTAAAGTATGTAAATAAGTCATACAAGTAAATAAATGTATCAATTCTACCGTGTCATGGCAATACTAATGATGTGTAGTGTAGCATACGCGTCTGTGCTCGTGCAGCATGGCAAGTGTTCTATAAGTGTATAAATCATACTTGTATCGATATTTACATACGCACTAGGTAGTATAGCGGTTCTATAGTGACATGGCAGTACAAATGAGGTGTAGTGTAACATATGCGTATGTGCTCGTGCAACATAATACTCATTGATTGTTTTGCAGTGTTCTATCAGAGTGTTCGTATCACGGAAACGTATAACATCGATAAATATATCGCGAACATATAAAGTAAATCTAAGCGTAATTATTAAATGTACTACTTGCTATGAGCTATACCATTATCTTTGAAAATGGAACGAAACGTTGGTTTTTGAAATAAGGAAGCTACATTAGGTTAAAAATAGATATTCGCTTTGGAAATTGGCATCGCATCCTTGTCCTTTATCATTAAAAATGGAAACGAACCGTTAGTTTTTAAAAGAGTATAGCTCACTCAAGTATTACGTTCTAACACGAAATAAAACATGACTCCACGAGTCTAAAGGAACTTAGCCGTATTCGGCTCGCTAATCTCGTCATCACAAGTACGGTATGATCCTTCGTACAATTCCACCAAACCATGAATAAAACTATATGCATATGAATAACATACTAAATGCAACATAACTCCAATATCATAAACTTGAATAAACACTAAGAACTAACTAGATATCATAACTATCCTATTTATAAAGTTGCGGGGGTGTTTTACTCCATCCACCCGACTTCCCCGTAGATATAAATCTACTCACCAACTTGTCGGGCTCGTTTGAATCCACGATTGCTATGTCCGTCAACTCCGTCTCTGAAACCTTCGCGATCGTACCTATAATCGTAATTAAATCACATCGATGTAAATATTATATCAAACACCAAGACAATGAGCTAAGCACCCGTAGGTTAGAAGTTACAGCTCACTTACCCCAAAAACGAACAAACGCCCCTGAAATTAACGTACGAACGTCAACGTTTTAGTCGCAGTACAGAAATACGAAAAACTCATATCGAAAAGTTGGAAACTTGATAAAACCCTTACTAAAACATTCTCAGATTTCTCTGTATGCATATTGGAACAAATCAAACAATACTGTATATCATAAAATAACCAAATACACCTACAGAGAAAAACCCAACAAAAAACTCCACCAAGGACCTGGCGGCGCCGGCTAAAACGAGGATGTCGCCGGATGAACATGTGAATCTGGTGCTCGGGCTTTAGGTATTGTCTCCTAGTGGTCTCATGATACTATGGTCTTGTTAGTTTTTCTATTGGTTTTACCTAATGGTTTTAGATTCACTATTTGTACCACCAAAATCACAAGTATTCAAATTTCTAATATTTATATACAAAAACAGATACTAAACAGAATTGAAATCATATGGAAAGAAGGAGATATACCTATAGATGGTAGTACAAAGAAATCCAGCTCAAGGATTGTATGATGGAAACTCCTAGGGATAAGGGTGGCTCAAGCTTGAAGATGTAAACAACTTTCATGAAGGAAATCATGGCTTTCTCTTATGGTGATGGATACTTAGAAATATTTTTTTTGTTTGGAGTTTAAAGAAACCTATGGTCCAGTTTGAGAGAGCTAAAGAATTTCAAAGTTTGTGAGTAGATAAAGCATGAGATGTTAAGAGAGAAGGAGGAGGTGTCAAAGGAGAAGAGGGAGGTGAAGGGAGTTGAGCATGGGTGAGGGTGTGTTGGTGTGAGGGTTTGAACTAGGATATCATATACCAACCATTAAAAGAATTACAACAAAAGAAAAATCTTTCATGTTACAATTTAAATCCATGTAAAAGAAAAAGATATGAGATAATTAATCTTTCACTTAAATATCATTATCTTAATATAAAATATCATGTCATGTTAAAATAATTAATATATCAATTTTTTATGATATCACACACTTTTCTTCATATTTACCAAAATAATTACATTTTTACGGATATAATTCCGATATCCAATTGCATAAGCGATATTATTTTTGTAAACTTATTATATTAATATTTAAAATTATAAATTAAAATTTATAATTTTCCAAAATGTTACAGTTTGTTGCTCGCTATGCCATCTTTTTAGAGAAGGAGTTTCTTACAAAAGAAATCAGTGGGAGCACAGAAGAACTGGAAGAAATTCAAGAACCACAAACTGAAAATAAAGATTTGGTGAAACCTCAGGATTCAATAATTCCGAACGAACCTCAGCCACTCCGCAAATCTAGTATGATTTCTAATCCGTCCTAGAGATACTATGGTTTCCTCGTAGACGAGGATCGAGAGGATTGCATCTTAGAAGATGTCACGCCCCGCTTCCCAGTGTACGGTGATGGGGACGCGACGAGGTCCGCTACGTATATACTCAGAAGTACATACGCTAAGCGTATCTAAGCAATATAAAATAAATACACAAGAGACAAGATATAAAAAGAACATCAACTTTTATTTATTAACATTCTTTGTACAATACATGAAAGGAAATACGACTGAAATAAAAAGATGCATAAACAGTGGCATAACAGGAAATGAAAAGTACAGAAAGGAAAAGTGTACAATGAAACTAAAGTGCTGGATTTTCGGAAAACTGCTTCAAGTCTTCTGCAGATGGCTCGATCTCTGCCGGGTCCGAATCACCTGACGACATTCAAAGAAGAAAGAAATAGAATGTCGTCAGCGAACAGGTCGTTCGGTAAGTCCCAAAGGTAAGAGGAGAAATAGAATAGACAGAGAGTAAGAGAGAGAGGGAGAGGGTGGCTTTTACAGTTGTATTATATTGTTATATTATTGTAGTATGGTATTAACGCTGTTGTTGTAGCTTGGTACAGAAGGATGCCAGTGTATACGAGAGGGGTCTCAGTATGCTAGAGACCGGGGCAAATGGAAGTACAAGGCTCCGTTATACAACCCGGAACAACGGCAATTGGATTCATGTTAGGTGTCTTAATCTTACCGTCTCGTGCCACCTTTAACACCTTCCGTACCAATCTACCCCTTAAACCCCGCGATGTCTTGTTTGTATTGTTGTCTTGTAAATTGTGTTGGTTGTATGATTGATTGACTGACTGACCGACCGGAACCATGATATCAGGAAACGGTTATAACCGTAGAGTCATGCAAATGGAATATTGGGAAACATGTAAAAGGAATATATCCATGGTTCAGTTCAGCCAAATTGTATAAACTGATAATTGCATTCATGGATTCATGTATTCATATTGACTTGGAAACTTGTAGATTATAGGTTGACTTGAATCATATTCAAGTCAGATTAATCAGACTCAAACCCGAGTCAGACAATCAGAAATGTGAAACGAAGTCTTATAATTGTTAGGGTCCTCAGGGTAATTTATAAACTTGAGGGGGTTTTATGTAAAAATACTTTTATATACTTTTCAAAATACAACTCAAGTATTTAATTATCGTCTTTATGTACATACACCAATTTAATGATCAAGATAAATATGTATACATGTTCAAATAACATGAAATGAGTCAAGTATATTATTCGAGTAACTACCATAAACGTAAAGAAATATTATGTACGACTAATTAATCAAGTCAAACGAATGCGGAATATAAGCAGAAATATGGATCCAAGTGTTTTGCATGAGTGAGTTCCAGTTTCACCTAAATACGACTACCGGTTTGAGAGATATATATATGTTTTCGTATCGTCGCGCAAAACAGATCAGAATCTATTCGGCACCGTCACATATTTTTAAAACGCAGTTTGAGTTAATTTCTATCGGGTTTCAGGTTATGAAAATTATTAGAAAATTGTAGGTATTTCGATGAACGTATCTAAAACACCAAGATTCACATGATTTGGATTTCTGAAGCTCTAATTATGATCATTTTAATATCAGCATTTAAAACATAAAATCAGATTTCTGGATAGCAACTATATATTCTATTGCAAAGCCTATATCAGGTTGTTTCATGCATTCCTAAGTAATACAATATACAGAAAATTATAGTTCTATCAATGATGCATCTACACATCTAAAATTTGTCACAAACGGACATCGGGTGTTCGAGTTATGTCCAATTTAAAAACAGTGTGCGAATCGGAACAGATTCTGTCCAGATCCGTCACTTAATATTGTAACGCAGTTTTCTTTATCTTAGATGGATTTTTAGTAAAACTATAAAACTAAAAAAATCTATATCATTCGATGTAGATATCAAAAACACCTTAGTTTGCTCAATTTGGATATTTTTAGACCAAGTTATGTGTCCTAGAAATTGACCGATAATTGCAGTTTTCTGTTTTTACGAACAGTGAATAAAAACAATATAATTCCTAAACCGTTATGCGGTTCGATCTAAAATTTTTACAACATGTAAAAAATAATATATTCTATCATATTTAAATTTCCTGAAATTTTCAGAATTAAAAATTAATTTATAAAAATTATTTTAAAACTAAACATATTAATATGTCATATGTGATAAATAAGAAAACCATGGTATTTATACATAACTTCATTTTTTTTTTACAAACTTTAAATAAAGTGATTTATAATAAAACAACAAACATGCAATCCTAATTGGTCACTATGAAATCTTAACATGTGAATTGAGAGTAATGAAAAAGACTTTACAAACTATATATGTGTGTATGTTTGTGTGTTCATTATTTATATATGTATCCATTTAATTAATTATTTAGGAACTATGATATGTCAAGGAAAGTTTTTCATGGCAATATAAACCAAGAGAAATATAAAGAGAAAAAGAAAGAGATGGAGAGAAGGAAAGAGAGAAGGGACTTACATACACAAGCCGGTATTGTCACCGGGCTTGTCTATCCGCCGATAGTCTCGCGTTACTAGCGAGACCTTCTTGAAGACTTCTTCATGTTCTTCTTCTTGGACTCTAGGTGAAGAGGAAGAAGTGAGAGATAGAAAAATGTGAGGAAGAAAAAGATAGAGGAGGACAATAAAGATGTGTAATGGTGAATTATGTATAATAATATATGCATTCAACATGAGAATTAAAAGAGAAATGAAAGGTCACAATTCATTTTGGAAATGAAAGGTCTCATTTGTAGGTTATGAGAAGAATAAAAAATGATAAAAAATAATTGCAAGAATGAGGATTTGAACATGTGACTTATGGAATAACAATGCAAGGACTTAACCAATGAGCTATAAGGTTGTTCATGTATATATTTAATTAGAATTAAATATATGATGTTGCTTAAAAAGAAAATGGGCTTTTTAGATGGGCTGTAGAGAATAAGAATAATGGATTTGGGTTAAATATTTATGAAAGGAAAAATAAGAATGAGAAGTTAAAAACTTAAATATAAGAAAAAGAAATTGTATCTAGAAAAAAATACATAATAGATTGAGGAATACAATAATAATAAATTTAATAGAAAAAGGAAATTACCAAGTACAAATAAATACGGTATATTATTGAAGAGGGATAATACAAATGTATAAAGATTTTGGGGTTGTTACAGAAGAAGATGATCCTACTAGTTTCAAGCATGCCATTACCAGTAGGAACTTTGATAAATGGTTGGATACTATGCGATCTGAAATGGAGTCCATGTACACCAACAAAGTTTGGACCTTGGATATTGCTCCTTCTGGGGTAAAACCCGTTGGATTTAAATGGATCTTCAAAAAGGAGATTGGTGTAGATGGACAGGTGGAAACATAAAAGGCTAGACTTGTTGCAAAAGGTTTTCGTCAAAAACCAGATGTGGACTATAACGAAACCTTTTCTCCAGTGGCTATGCTGAAATCCATTTAGATCTTACTTTCCACCGCTACCTTCCATGACTATGAAATTTAGTAGATGGACGTAAAAACGGTTTTTCTGAACGGAAGTTTGGAAGAGTGCGTGTAACGACCATATTTTCTAATACCTAATAAAATATATTTTATTTAAATTTTTAGTATCAAATAATTATTTATGTGTTTCTTTTAAGAAGAATAATTTTTAAAGTAATGTTAATAATTTTCAAAGCATTAAATATGATTAAAGGAAATTTCTAAAATCTATTTATTGTTTTTATAGGCTTAAAATGTTTTAATAAAATTTTATAATGCCTTAAAATAACCTACATATTTTTATTATCAATTAAAGTAATTAATTCGTAATTAGAAATATTTTAAAGGATAAACTAGATATTATATAATCTTAATAAATAGCTAAAACCATAGGAATGGTTATATTATTTAGTTTTTGCCCAAAATTATTTTTATACTAAAGATAACAATAAAATATATTTTCGGAATTGTTTCCATAATTTTCCCGCATTTTAAACTATTTCTAACAATTTTTTTAACCCAAATTCGATTTATAAAATAATAAACAGTTATTAATTTTTTTATAAAAAAAATAATTATTTAAACCCCTTATTACCTGGACCGTTGGATGCAAGATCCAACGGCGCAGAACCCACCGCCAGCGCCCACGTTGTGGGGACCACGCGAAACCGCGTGATCCCCCCACGCTTGACACGTGGCGGCGGCGGAACTCTTGGCGGCGCGATCTCAGCCGTTGGATCTTGATCCAACGGCTGAGGTGAAGAGGCGGAGGGCGCAATCATTGACTAATGATTCGCAATCATTAGCAGCGCAGATTTTGAGAGAGTTTTAACTGAATTCTTTGATTTTTATGGTTGGTGAAAAATGCTATAAATAGACACCTTCAAATCTAAATTTCTCACACCTCAGAACTCCAAAAATTCTGAAAAAAATACCGGTACCTTCGTATCGACGACGCCGACGCTACGACTCCACCCAATTGCCGAGGAAAAATCGGGACGCGGAGCTTTTCAGGTGTTTTGCACCAGCCTATGTCTTCAACCGTCCTCGTCTAAACAAAGGTAGGATCCGCCTCTCTCTCCTCTTTCTGTCGCCTTCTTCTTTTCTCAATAACCTAATTCCAGCTTCTAATCATCAACCCCCTGTTTAAAATGTTGTTATAATATTCGTGCATGCCTATTCCTTGTACCCTCAATAACGATAATGTTAACCCATATTTTAAAACGGTGTTTAAATTTCCTCTGTACACAAAAGTTTATTACACACTCATAATACCTAGAATCTGATATACTTAATGTCATAACCCATGAGTTGTCATTTCACCTCTGACATACCCACACTTACCCATACTATCAAAATGATCTCGAAATAGGTTACTTCTACAAAATACTCTCGTTTAATTAAAATATTATGTTTATTTAAAATATCCGTAAGAGATAAGATATGTGAAATAAATATTTTAGATACGACATATGTATATTTTATTACACTTTTTTATCAACTACTATAATATTGTTAAACCCCCTTCAATCTTTTTAAAGAAGAGAATACTAAATTTAAATAACGATATCTTTTCAAAAGGAATTTTTAGTATCTTACTAAAAGGTAATTTTAAAATAACACCAATTTAGGACAAATGAAAGTTGTAGGCATCGGTCGTTTATCTAAACCAGACTTTGTGGTGCCTAGGCTAGACAAGTGGGAAAGGAAACTTTAAAAGGCCCGTCTCACGGTGATTCGTGAGCGGATCCCTCTTTTCCTTACTTGTGCTTACCTGGCCACAATTGGCGATGAAGAGGCAATTTGAGGACCTCACAACTTGTCCTTTTGGAACAGTTAGGAGCAGTCTAGATTTTCGAATAAAAACCTCTTGCAACTTGTCCTTATAAAAATCTCTTGCAAAAGATTTTCAAATAAACACCACAACTTTTTATCGAAAGGATATTTTTTCGTAAAATATTATGTTTTTCCAAAATGATAAATATTCCAAATCTCATGGTTTTCTTAGAAGTAATAAGAAGATAATTAAACACTATTATTCTTTTTAACTAAGTTTTCCCTAAGATGACACAAAGTACTTTACGAACCTTAGAAAATAAAACGAGTGGTTGTGAAATGCCATATTAAACGAGATCAATACTTTTTAAATTTCCAGTTTATGACAACATGACATATACAAAACATGATACGGTTAGGGTTAGAATGCGCGGACCTAGGTATGGAATACTTAATATGAAGATCCCGATATTCCGGGTGAACAGTACAAAGTGTGGACGACTATACAAACATGAAGATCCCGATATTCCAGGTGAACAGTCCAAAGTGTGGACGACTATATAAATATGAAGATCCCGATATTTCGGGTGAACAGTCCAAGATGTGGACGACTATACAATGTGGAAATTCCATGTCTAGAGGTATACGCACTAACTCTAATTCGTCAAAACCTTTATACTGAACCACGGGGATGGGTAGTTTGATTAGGCAAGGAGATATCGGAACTCGGATTCCCCTACTACTCGATCATGATCCCGGGAAGTGAAACGGTACATTTACCTTCCCCAGTTGTTGTTCCGTGGCTACAACGGAAAAATCACGAGTATCCGGACCCTTATTTAACAAACTAAAACGTTTACAATACCTATTGATACTCAACACTAAACCCACATCATGTGATATTCCTACCTGTTACCTTATCTACCTTTCTTCATGAGACACGAGTTATTCAGTATCTTGGATATGGATATTTTACCAGTTTAGACTTATTGTTTATTTTGGAACTGAAGGGTGGTAATACCTGTGCACTTGAGTGATATTCACGCTAGACAAAGCTCCATCGTAGTCTTGGGACGCCTTTCGGGGATGTTCACGCTACCACATTGATTGCCATCTCAGGCACGAGCACCTGCTCATACTGCTTCCATCTAGTCATGGGATACCTCAAGGATACGAGTATGTTCACCCGTCAATTCCATCCATACACACCTTGTTTAACCTGATCTAACTCTTAGACTGAATATCCGTTTGACTTGACTTGAACCTTTACCAAACATATACCTCACACAAGCTACTCATATTCACATATCTAATTTGTATATAACCTCATACCTTTATACACATGTACATCATATTCATTATATACACCTGTTCGTTTCTATACCTTTACTTTCTTATGAGGCAATCCTACCAGAGTATAACTCGCTGAAGGACCTTCCTTCTCTTCCTTTATCCTTGGAATGTTCGTCAGATAAGAATGAGCGGCGAGGATCAAGGTGTGAAGCCAGCTTATGAAGATTATGCAGACTGGACGATGGAAGATTAGCTAGATTTAATTTTTATTGTTGCCCATATGTTTAGGGCTTTTGTTTCTTCTCGATGTAATTAAACTACTTAGTTTATTTTACTCTTTTTTGGATGTAATAATGTTTGGTTAATAGAAATAAATGCCTTTCGCTTTTATTATTTTTGTTTTGGTACACATCTTGCATGATTTATTCTTACGCTTAACGTAACTGTATTGAATAGACCACCTTCAATACAGTTAGGTTGCGGACCGTGCCACGCCATTCTTCACCTTCTTTTGGGAAGTGGGGCATGACAGGTTTTTGTGGTGGCCCATGCAGGTCCACTCTTGTGTACTAAAATGAAATCGTCAACTGACTTATTATATTTATGAATCTCATCCATCTATACCAATATCATAGTTTTCCTATGTCCCTTATCTCTTCCTTGACATTCTGTACCCTGTCCATGACCTTCTGTTCAAGTCATGGCAAATCTTTCCGACGATGAGGACATGTCCGATATTACTTTTGAATCTACATCTGGAGATTCAGACGACGAAGTCGTAAACTCTCAGGCGGTTATTTCCGACAGCGACTCGGAAGACGAAGAAGTCGATGCTGCAACTCCGGAGCCTGTGATAGCTAATGACTCCGAAGATGAAGAAGAAGATCCTATAGAAAAGGAGTATATAAAGGTTGGGCCAGAAAAAGAGGCTTTTGCGGCGGAAGAGAATCCTATGGAATATGATCCGGATGAGGATGCTCCTGCAAAGGAACGAAACCCTATATAGAGAGGGAATCGGAGGGCGAGGTTGAGTCGAAGGACGAAGTTTCGAGTGAGGAGGAACTCGAAACCGAAGAAACTCTGGCAGTTGTCCATACAAGGCACCGTGGGAATGGTCGTATCTTTCTTAGTGCGAGGACCTAGCACCACTTGTTGAACTCCCGTAATCGAGATTAATAAGTCTTTTTCCTTTCTTTGGCCGAATAAAATGATGTAAGAATAGTATGGGCATGTCCTTACTTCCGGTTGTACTCTCCATATTGAAGTTGGATAATAAAATCTTAGTTTCGAGCAAAAATCTCTCTTGTATATCTTGCTCTTCTTATTAGTCTCTCTCTTGCATTAATTGTTGTTTTTCCATTCAAGTTATTATCCTGTCTCATCCCTCAGCCTGATTGTAACCTAACCTATTCGGATTCAGATCATCAATGGCTGGACGATACCATCACCGCAACCGAAGGGGAAATGGAGTCAATGAAGCCGCTGCTCAGCAAGCAGCTATGCTACAAGGACTATTGGAGCAACAGCAGCAGCAGACAGCCGCCCTTCATCAGGAGCTACGAGAAAGTAGGCAGCAGCAAGCAGAGATTTTAAGTAAGGCACTAACCCCAGTTCCTCAAGGTTCGGCGGGAGTGAAACAGTTCAGATCACTCCACCCTAAGACTTTTTCGGGGAAGGAAACTCCTTTAGAAGCTAAGGAATGGCTCAAGGGAACATTCAATGATCTCAGTGCAGATCAAATTCCGAAGGACGCGTGGGTGAACATCGATAAGCTACAACTTACGGATACTGCCAGGATATGGTGGGAGGCAGAGGAAAGTAGATCGAAGGAGCCCATCGACTGGGAAAGGTTCAAACAACGTTTTGATACTCAGTACTTTCCAGTCGTGGCACACTTAAAAATAGAACGGGAGTTTATACAGTTCCAATAAGGGAGCATGTGGGATAAGTCGGTGGACAAGTACGCTTCGGAGTTCGCAAGGTTAAGTCGGTTCGCGCATCATCTGGTGGCAACCCCAAAACTTTATGCTAAGAGATTCCGACAAGGATTGGACCTGAAGACGCAGTCCTCCATTTCTTCTGCTACCTTATCAACTTATGATGAAATCTTAGAGGCGGCACGAAACTTTGAAGACCTTTAGAGACGCATAAGGAAGGATGACCGTTTGTCTGGCATTAGCGACCAGCCAATCAAATTCTTGAGGGATCATCTTCCAGATTCAACGGGAGACAACAACCTAAGAGACCAGCAGTACCAACTATCTTCGGAAAAACAGCCGTTGTATGCAACCATTGTGGTAGGACCGGACACTACATGAGAGACTTTCGCATTTTGAACAAACTTTGCATAGTCTGTGGGTCTCCGGATCATGCCATTGGGGACTGTCCTCAGAGAGGGAGACAATCAGGCCCCGTCAACAAGCCGGCTAATTATATGGCACCACGACAGGGAAACCAGCCACCTTCCGCCACTCACCAACCGGTCAAGGGGCATCACTAAAAAGGCCACCCTTGCCATCACAGGAGCGTGTTTTTCAGCAAGCACAGAGGAATGGACCCAAACGCCAGACCTTCACCATGACGGCCGAGAAGGCTGATGCCACATGGAAAGACAACAGAGGTACTCTTTCTTTTTCTCAACCTTTCTTTCGATGCAAATCTTAGTTGGACTCACTATAATTCCTCTAGGTTTCATAATTTCAACTTGTTACCTTTATGTTATATCTCTCAAGTTTTCCATTAATTCACAACCTCCCTTCGACTTCCAAACTTTTCTATCTGTAGGCAACTACTGATTTTACATTTTCCGATTCCTTGTATCTAAACCCTCCAGAGACTTTCCATGCATCAAGTGATACACCAACTCGCGGGAGCGACACATGCAGTAAAGAGGATTCTTGACAGCGTTACTGATTTCCGTGCCTAGTAGTGGTTACTCCTTTGAAAATTTCAACTATGAAATTATTCTAAGAAGGGTAGATCGTAACTATCACAACCATTCTTGCAATTCTTAGCAAACCCAGAAGTTTTAAACATCCACAACGATTTGTCGGAGAAGGGGCTTGGTGATGTGATGTATCAGCGCGGCGATATAGTTGCATATGCGTCAAGACAACTAACGACTTATGGACGCAACTATCATGTTCAGATTTAGAACTGGTGATGGTAATTTTCCTCTTGAAGATATAGAAACACTACTCTAAGGAGAACATGGGAACACGGATGGTTGAAACACATGGAGCGGATGAGAGGGGTCAAGTTTTATATGGGAGAAGTGCCAATCGATTGGGACGACCCTGAAGATGGAGAATTTGTAAGATTGACATAATTGTAGAAAAAAAGTGGAGATGGTGATATAATGCAGCGAGCTCGGAAAGCTCAGCTCGCGACCCATCAGTCGTTTAACATCTTGGAATGAGACGGTGGGTTTGTGTATAGACTAGCTTTGCTATTTTCTATGGAGGGTGTGCATAATAGTTTTATATCTCACAGCTAAGTGGGTATACTGGCAACCCTAGTCATACTTTTAATCATTCCGAGATTATGGAAAGGTTGGCGTAATCTACAAGCAGCAACCGGTCGGGATACCAGAAGGATGAAACCATGAGGGACAAGATAATCCAGCTGGCTAGAGTTATGTTGGGAAGGAACTACCAGGAAAGATATACGCGGAAGCGAGAAGACGGGACGAGAGAGCGAGACCCAAAATTTTTAACCACGATAATCCCTTCTCGATGATTTTTTTTTCTTTTCTTGACCTACCTTCTGAAATTTCGAGGACGAAATTATTTTAAGGAGGGTAGATTGTAATGACCATGTTTTCTAATACCTAATAAAATATATTTTATTTAAATTTCTACTATCAAATAGTTATTTACGTGTTTCTTTTATAGAAGAATAATTTTTAAAGTAATGTTAATAATTTTTAAAGCATTAAATATGATTAAAGAAAATTTCTAAAATCTATTTATTGTTTTTATAGGCTTAAAATGTTTTAATAAAAATTTTTAACGCCTTCAAATAACCTACATATTTTTATTATCAATTAAAGTAATTAAAAATATTTTAAAGGATAAACTAGATATTATATAATGTTAATAACTAGCTAAAACCATAGGAATGGTTATATTATTTAGTTTTATACTAAAGATAATAATAAAACATATTTTTTGAATTTTTTCCATAATTTTCCTGTATTTTTAACAATTTTTAACAATTTTTTTAACCCAAATTCGATTTATAAAATAATAAACAGTTATTAATTTTTTTATAAAAAAAATAATTATTTAAACCCCTTTTTACCTGGACCGTTGGATGTAAGATCCAACGGCCCAGAACCCACCGCCAGTGCCTACGTGGTAGGGACCACGCGAAACCGCGTGATCCCCCCACGCGTGACACGTGGCGGCGGCGGGACTCTTGGCGGCGCGATCTCAGCCGTTGGATCTTGATCCAACGGCTGAGGTGAAGAGGCGGCGGGCGCAATCATTGACTAATGATTCGCAATCATTAGCAGCGCAGATTTTGAGAGAGTTTTAACTGAATTCTTGGATTTTTATGGTTGGTGAAAAACGCTATAAATAGATACCTTCAAACCTAAATTTCTCACTCCTCAGAACTCCAAAAATTCTGAAAAAAATACCGGTGCCTTCGTATCGATGACGCTGATGCTACGGCTCCACCCAACTGCTGAGGAAAAATCGGGGCACGGAGCTTTTGAGAAGTTTTGTACCAGCCTACGTCTTCAACCTTCCACGTCTAAACAAAGGTCGGATCCGCCTCTCTCTCCTCTTTCTGTCGCCTTCTTCTTTTCTCAATAACCTAGTTCCAACTTCTAATCATCAACCCCCTATTTAAAATATTGTTATAATATTCGTGCATGCCTATTCCTTGTACCCTCAATAACGATAATGTTAATCCATATTTTAAAACGGTGTTTAAATTTCCTCTGTACACAAAAGTATATTGCACTCATAAAACCTGGAATCTGATATACTTAATGTCATAACCCATGAATTGCCATTTCACCTCTGACATACCCACACTTACCCATACTATCAAAATGATCTCGAAATAGGTTACTTCCACAAAGTACCCTCGTTTAATTAAAATATTATATTTATTTAAAATATCCGTAAGAGATAAGATATGTGAAATAAATATTTTAGATATGACATACGTATATTTTATTACACTTTTTCATCAACTACTATGATATTGTTAAACCCCCTTCAATCTTTTTAAAGAAGAAAATACTAAATTTAAATAACGATATCTTTTCAAAAGGAATTTTTAGTATCTTATTAAAAGGTAATTTTAAAATAACATCAATTTAGGACAAAGGAAGGTTGTAGGCATCGGTTGTTTATCTAAACCAGACTTTGTGGTGCCTAGGCTAGACAAGTGGGAAAAGTAACTTTAAAAGGCCCGTCTCACGGTGATTCGTGAGCGGATCCCGCCTTTCCTTACTTGTGCTTACCTGGCCGCAATTGGCGGTGAAGAGGCGATTTGAGGACCTCACAACTTGTCCTTTTGGAACAGTTAGGAGCAGTCTAGATTTTCAAATAAAAACCTCTTGCAACTTGTCCTTATAAAAATCTCTTGCAAAAGATTTTCAAATAAACACCACAACCTTTTACCGAAAGGATATTTTTCTGTAAAATATTATGTTTTTCCAAAATGATAAATATTCCAAATCTCATGGTTTTCTTAGAAGTAATAAAAAGATAATTAAACACTGCAATTCTTTCTAAATAAGTTTTCCTTAAGATGACACAAAGTACTTTACGAACTTTAGAAAATAAAACGAGTGGTTGTGGAAGGCCATATTAAACGAGATCAATACATTTTAAATTTTCAGTTTATGACAACATGACATATACAAAACATGATACGGTTAGGGTTAGAATGCGCGGACCTAGGTATGGAATACTTATTATAAAGATCCCGATATTCCGGGTGAACAGTCCAAAGTGTAGACGACTATACAAATATGAAGATCCCGATATTCCGGGTGAACTGTCTAAAGTATCGAAAGGATATTTTTCCGTAAAATATTATGTTTTTCCAAAATGATAAATATTCTAAATCTCATGGTTTTCTTAGAAGTAATAAAAAGATAATTAAACACTATTATTCTTTTTAACTAAGTTTTCCCTAAGATGACACAAAGTACTTTACGAACTTTAGAAAATAAAACGAGTGGTTGTGGAAGGTCATATTAAACGAGATCAATACTTTTTAAATTTCCAGTTTATGACAACATGACATATACAAAACACGATACGGTTAGGGTTAGAATGCGCGGACCTAGGTATGGAATGCGCGGGTTGGAATACTTTTTAAATTTCCAGTTTATGACAGCATGACATATGAAGATCCTGATATTTCGGGTGAACAGTCCAAAGTGTGGACGACTATACAAACATGAAGATCCCGATATTCCGGGTGAACAGTCCAAAGTGTGGACGACTATACAAATATGAAGATCCCGATATTCCGGGTGAACAGTCCAAGATGTGGACGACTATACAATGTGGAAATTCCATGCCTAGAGGTATACACACTAACTCTAATTCGTCAAAACCTTTATACTGAACCACGGGGATAGGTAGTTTGATTAGGCAAGGAGATATCGGAACTCAGATTCCCCTACTACTCGATCATGATCCCGGGAAGTGAAACGGTACATTTACCTTCTCCAGTTGTTGTTCCATGGCCACAACGGAATAATCGCGAGTATCCGGACCCTTGTTTAACAAACTAAAACATTTACAATACCTATTGATACTCAAAACTAAACCCAAATCATGTGATATACCTACTTGTTACCTTATCTACCTTTCTTCATGAGACACGAGTTATCCAGTATCTTGGATGTAGATATTTTACCAGTTTAGACTTGTTGTTTATTTTGGAACTGATGGGTGGTAATACCTGTGCACTTGAGTGATATTCACGCTAGACAAAACTCCATCGTAGTCATGGGACACCTTTCGGGGATGTTCACGCTACCCCATTGATTGCCATCTCAGGCACGAGCACCAGCTCATACTGCTTCCAGCTAGTCATGGGATACCTTAAGGATACGAGTATGTTCACCCGTCAATTCCATCCATACACACCTTTTTTAACCTGATCTAACTCTTAGACTGAATATCCGTTTTACTTGACTTGAACCTTTACCAAACATATACCTCACACAAGCTACTCATATTCACATATCTAATTTGTATATAAGCTCATACCTTTATACACATGTACATCATATTCATTATATACACCTATTCGTTTCTATACCTTTACTTTCTTATGAGGCAATCCTACCCGAGTATAACTCGCTGACGGACCTTCCTTCTCTTCCTCTATCCTTGGAATGTCCGTCAGATAAGAATGAGCATTATGGCGAGGATCAAGATGTGAAGCCAGCTTATGAAGATTATGCAGACTGGACGATGGAAGATTAGCTAGATTTAATTTTTATTGTTGCCCACATGTTTAGGGCTTTTGTTTCTCCTCGAAATAATTAAACTACTTAGTTTATTTTACTCTTTCTTTTGGATGTAATAAAGTTTGGTTAATGGAAATAAATGCCTTTCGCTTTTATTATTTTGTTTTGGTACACATCCTGCATGATTTATTCTTACTCTTAACGTAACTGTATTGAATAGACCACCTTCAATACAGTTAGGTTGCGGACCGTGCCACGCCATTCTTCACCTTCTTTTAGGAAGTGGGGCGTGACAGTGCGTTTATATGGATTAGCCGGAGGGATTCGTGGACAGTGGGAGCAGCGGGAAGGTTTGCAAGTTGCTTAAATCCATTTATGTATTAAAGCAGGTATCACGGAGCTGGAATATCTGTTTTGATAAGATAGTCAAGGAATTTGACTTCATCAAAAATGAGGATGAGCCTTATATCTATAAGAAGATTGTAAGAAGAATTGCCGTATTCCTATTCTTATACGTGGATGACATTCTCTTGATAGGAAATAATATTCCTATGCTACAATCGGTCAAGTTGTTCTTGTCACAAAAGTTTTCCATGAAAGACCTGGGTGATGCCTCCTACATTATGGGGATTAAGATCAACAAAGATAGATATAAGAGATTGTAGGGATTTTCACAGTCCAGATACTGTTGGTCATATATGCCCTAGAGACCATTATTGTATCATACTAGATTGTTTATTACATATTGCAAGCTTGGGATATTCACAGTTATAATAACAGTCTTGCTCAAAATGGTATTATGCTACCTGGTTTGATTCTACCTTAATATGTGCATGTGTTTCTTTTAACATATCGCTTATACATATTGGTAGAGCCCTTAGGATCTTTACTTGACTACCAGCGTTGTGATGGCAGTCACACTAGTGGGGCCTGGATAGTCTATAAGCACATCCTTATACAGATCCCTGGTCGTAGAATTATCGAGATGGGGCATCGATACTCCAGAGTAGACTAGTATTACGCTTCTCATCCCAGCACGGGAGATGGTCTGTCCACGGCCATTAGTACGTCATACTGGAGATAGTATACAGGTGCTCATTGGGTTATGAGTTACACTGGACGGACTCGTTGGGAACCGTTGGTTGGTATTATACCTATAGTCAGGTAATAGCTCTTGGATGGCATGAGTACAGGTTAGTCCGTTGACTTGACATCGCTATTCACCTCAAGTATGTTCTCACTGCACTTAGATTACTACCCTACCACGGCTCAAACGAGTCATGCAAACAGGTGGTAGTTGGGTGCAGTCCCGAAGCACTTGGAGGCAGTATCGGTTAGATAGGATTCGTCTCTCCTAGTATTGGGGGTTGATATCGCGCTGTGTTCGGATAGCCATTACACAATGTCCCTGGCCAGGGCAAGTGAGATTTACTGGTATGTACTCCAGTAGTTTCTCAGGGTGTATTGGGCTCTGCCTCGGCATGAATTATTGTGCTATTAGGGGTCTGATGGTTACCATCCTATAGGCCCGATATGCGAGTATCTTAGACGAACAGACCGGACTGTACGTAGATTGTCACAGATAGGCTCAGTACGAGTTCAGATAAGATTGCTTATCGGCCTTTTTATTGAAAAATACCTGGTAGCCATTACATGCAACTAATACCGCTGACGGGCTTGTGGTTAAACCTACTGCCAGCGTACTGTCGAGTCTTTAGAGTCCCACACAGAGGGTTTCCCTGCTTCGGGCGAAATGATATAGAGGTCGTATAGTTTTACGGCAGGGTTCCGATCACATATATGTACTGGCTACATGAATGTTGTTCGGGCGGATAATACTAGTGGGTTTTGGTTTAAGCCGAATCCTAGTATTATATTATTGGATTGTTATCATCTTATTGTATTCGTATTTTTCGGAATACGAATACGGGTATGTACATACGGTATAGGAATTCTTGTAATTTCATAAGAGATGCTTTTATAAGGGGATACCTCATTATTTGGTTTATCTATTTTTGAGAAATAGATTAATGAGGTGTAAATGGAGATATTTAAGGCATGGGAGTGAAGCATAGCATATACATTTGTTTATTAGTTTGGATACACTATTGAAGTATGGTTGTAATTTTCTATGTGAAAATAATCCATGCTTCAATGAGTGATGAGATATGAGCCATTTTTCACTTGGCCAACACTTAGTTCATTTGCACTCTTTCTTTCTCTCTCCATTTTCTCCTCCATCTTTCTCAAAGACCCTAACTCTCGCATGAGTTGTGAACCCTAGGGTCTCATGAGATAAAACACTCCATTAGACTCTCTACATTTTCTAGGCTACTTAGCTTAGCAAACTAGGTATCCTAGTTACCTCGATTTAGAGGTTGGAGCTTGAAGTATAGACTCTCGGGTGGATCATCTTCGACACAAGGAGACCGATGTTGCAAGCTCGATCCGATCTTTGAGGAGCTAAAGAAAAGGAGGAGGAGAAGAAGACCTGAAGGACTTGTTAAAAAGGAGGTATAACACTTTTCATAGTAGTTAGAACCTCCTAGTAGTTTTTAGCTAGTTAAGGTTTCTGTTAAGATCCTGGAGTTTTGTCGGTGTTGCGAAGCTTGAAATATCGTTTTTTGTAAATTCCGCCTCCCTGTGAACTCGCGGGGTGTACGACATCAACTTATAGTGGTATAAGAGCCTACTAAATCTTAACTAGCTAGTTAGCAAGTAGTTAGAAATTCGATCGACGGAAAATTTCCCGAAATCAAAATCCAAAATATGCTTTGCTGTCAATTTTCAAAATTGCTCAAAAAAATTATTTCTGTGGCTTTAAAAATACATGCAGGCATTTATAAGAACACAGGATAAAATCGAGCTCGTAGATCTCCAAGACCGCCGCGAAACCGTGGCTAAACAGTGTGTTTGGTCGTCGTTCCGCGACCGAGTCAAGGCCGACTCGGTCCAATTTACTTTTGTGGGTCTTAATTGTGGAATTGTGATTGTTGGCATATGTGGTTTTTACCCAAAATTGTTTGTGTACTGGTTTGTTCATGTGTTAGACACAGATTTGTTTATCGATCGAAATTCTAAAGTTCTTGGATAAATGTGATTTTGTGTTTGTATATATGATGCTAAATGTCTGATAATTGCTATACGTCGATTTGTGGGGGTTGCACATATCTGTATTGTGATGGTTTGTATATATGGAGTATTGGATCGTCGTGGATGAATAGCCGGGGGATGTGAGAAGAGTGTTTTCTTTTCTTTCATTCATGTAAATTTGTAATTGATATAATATTATTTTGCGGGGCATATCCTGGTTGAGCTTGTAGCCACCATTGTATTATTTCATTTACTATTTCTTGCACCTAGGATAGACCCAAGGTGGGGTGTACAAACTACCGGGTTTTTGAAGTGCCGAGTGGCCTACTCATTTTATTGAGGGAGGTTGATTCACTTCGGAAATTTGGCGGATAGTTTATCACACCCGTAGGGGTCTAGGGTGGGGTTTGGCTATTCATTAAGACCATGGAATTCGTCTTTCATTCTAGGATAAAACGAAATACGGAATTTCTAGTATATCCAATATATTCATCTGTGATCTGGAATGCCTATTATTGCGTGAGACGAATGGCTATATATATATGTTATATATAATAAACGTTGCTTATGTTTTGCACCCGCGCTAGTCCAGCCCCTGCTCTGCCATTAGTTAAGTAACCTAACGGTGCATGATGGGGCCTCGTGGCGAATGCGGATGGCATAAGCCTACGTTCTATTTTCGTTTCTTTTCTGCAATGGTAGGGTTAAATGATGAGTCTGCATTAACATTGATTAATGCAAGGAAAACAAACCAAAGTTTAAATCGTTGGAACAATTTCAAAACCACTCGGTTTTCTTGAAAAACAACTTTTAAATGCGGAGCCTAAACCACTCCTTTTAAAAGCTATCATGGTTCTTTCGACTATATAAAGTTCATTACGTTTACGGTTTCACCAAAACCATTCGTAGCCCTCTGTCATTTCAGATAGGTATTCAGTAGTATTCAAGCTATGTATTTTGACCTTCGCCAAGGCATAGTGATTGGTAGTTGTTGGGTATTCATCTGTAGCATAGATAGATGCATTGATTTGGGACAGTCGTACAACTATTTTGGCCTTCGTCAAGGGTATGTATGGAGGGGTTCAAATTAACTTAGATAATGACAGGTAGAACTTGACTCGTGTCTTATGATATGTTGGCTTTCGTCAAGGTCATAAGCGCCTGGGGCAAAATCCACATCGGGAGTTTCTAAGGAAAATGAAACTTGCTAGTGTTGCATACTGTTTGGAGTGTGATGATTTTGGTAGGATACCTTCAAAATTGTCACACGATGATATTTGGATCCCGATCCTACTGTGAGTATTCGCTACTCTTCTAGAGATTTTTCACTAAACAATCAATTCTATAAACCAAGTAGGTGACTAGAATAGTGTTAGCGGGGCTACGCCTCCAGGGAAAAGAGGTTATGTAATTAAGGAACTTCGCGAAAGCGTTGGAAAACCTCCCTCGAAATACCGACACTAACCTGGCTGAAAGGTTAAGCAAGAATTGTAGGGTGAGATTAATTCTGACTAATTCTTCTTTTATGGTTTGAGAAAGGATTCGAGGAACAGTGAGAGCCATCCTGTTTAGATAAACTAATAACCAATCTAAACTTGCAAGAGCATCATGCTGAGTGTTTCTTCTCTCTCCCCTAATTGCAGCGACCAAAATGACTGGGCTTTTGTTACTGCTAGATAATAATAAATTGACTGGGCCAAACTATAAAGTTTGGCTAAGAAATGTCTAGATGGCCATTACCTATGACAAACTGGGCTACCTCCTTACTACCAAAGCCCCCACCGTATCAGGTCCAGATTCCACCGTCGCGGATGTTGATATCCATAAGACATCGGAAAAAGACAGTGCGAGAGCCAAGTGCCTCGTGTTAGCCTCAATGGATTATGAACACTAGAGGCAGCACGAGAAGATAGACTTAGCTTCCATCTTCATCCATACCAAAGATTTATATGGAGAGCAATCTCATATCGCAAGATATGAGATCTCGAAGAAATTGTTTCAGGCGAGATTGGTTGTCGAGTCATCTGTAGGGGACCACGTCCTTATGATGATTAGCTATATTGAAGAGCTCACAGACCTTGGGACCATGCTGGAGAACGAGCTATTTACTGAATTGATTCTATAGTCCCTCCTATATAGTTACGCCCAGTTTATTTTGAATTTCAACATTCAAAGGAAGGAAGTTTCACTTCCAGAACTCCTCAACATGTTGAGGAGCGTTGAGGGCACCCTATAGAAATCCAGGAAGATACCCACTCTTCTTATCGGGGAATTTTTATTTTCTAGATCCAAGGCGAAAGCCAAGAGAGAGAAGAAGAAGGCCTTCACCAAGCTAATAGGCGGTGTCTGTAAGGTAGAGGGAAAGGGCAGGACAAAAGTTTCGGGGCTAACAGCAGATAAGGAGGAATGTTTCTATTGTCATGGGAAAGGGCATTGGCAGAAGGACTACAGGGCTTGGAAAGCCAGAAACCAGGATTTGAAGTACGTTGTGGTTTCAGTTTCAGGTGTGTTTATGATTGAAAACTGTCTATCAATGAACTATACTTTCTGGGTACTAGATACCGGATCAGGATTTTATATCTGTAATTCATTACTGGCTCTGAGAAACCGTAGAGTTATCAAGGCAGGTTATATGACTCTCAGGGTTGCTAACGGAATGAGCGTGGACACTGCATCCAAATGGGAATATCACTTAGGATTGAAAAGTGGGCAGATTTTGATTTTACGTAATTGTTTGTGTGTACCTAGTCTGACTTGTAATATCATTTCTGTATCTTTATTTTCTAAAAAAAGTTATGATTTTACATTTGTAAGCGATGTGGTCCACATCCACCTTAATCAAAATTTGATTTGGTCAGGTACAATAGATAATGGTATATACGTATTAAATCAAGCTCAGGCTTTCAACGTCCAGAACACACTTAAAAGAAAGTCTCCAGAATTAGATCACGCTTTCTTATGGCTTTGTAGACTGGGTCACATCAATGAAACATGGTTGACGAAATTACATAAAGAGAGATATTTGGATTTGTTCGAATATCAATCCTATGCAACTTGTCAATCATGTCTCAAAAGAAAGATGACAAAGACTCTGTTCACAGGACACGGAGAAAGAGCCACTGAGCTCTTGAAACTCATACACAGCGACGTGTGTGGTCCAATGTCTACACATGCAAGAAGTGGTTATTCCTATTTCATTACTTTTACGGATGATTTCTCAAGATATGAACATGTATTCTTGATGAATCATAAATCCGAGGCCTTTGAGAAATTCCGGGAATATAAGAATGAAGTGGAAAAACAAATCGGCAAAAGTATCAAGACACTTAGATCTGATCGAGGTGGTAAATACTTAAGTGCCGAGTTCTTAGATTACTTAAAAGAGAATAGAATTCTCTCTCAGCTTACTCCTCTATATACACCTCAACACAACGGTGTATCGGAAAGGCGTAACCGAACCTTATATATATGGTACCTTCTTTTACGCGGTAACGCTGAGTTACTGCGATCCTTCTGGAGTTATGCGCTAGAATCAGTTGCATATCTTTTGAACAAGATTCCTACTAAGTCAGTGCCTACCACACTATATTGGAGTGGGAAGAAACCCTATCTTCAGTATCTAAAGATATGGGGATGTCCAGCTTTTGTAAAAAAGCAGCATACGGACAAGCTCGAGGCACGCTCAGTACTGTGTAAGTTTGTGGGATACTCAAAGAACTCCAGAGGGTATCTTTTCTATTACACGGAGAAACAAAAGGTCTTTGTTTTTCGGCATGCCCACTTTTTGGAAACTCAATTTCTTGAAAAAGACATAAGTGGGAACGCAATAGAACTGGAAGAAATTACAGAACCACAAGCTATTACTAAAAGTATGGTGGAACCAAAAGTTTCGAAAGAACCGGACATCCCTGCGCCACTCCGCAGGACTAGTAGGCAGTCTCATCCGTCCGAGAGATAGTACAGTTTTCTCATAGACGGTGATAGAGAGGATTGCATCATCGACGATGATGAGCGAACTAGCTTCCAGCAAGCCATTCAGAGCAGAGACTCGATAAAATGGCTGGATGCAATGCGGACCGAAATGGTGTCCATGTATAGCAACAAAGTATGGACTTTGGACATTTCTCCAGAAGGGGTAAAACCCGTAGACTGCAAATGGATCTTCATAAAGAAGAATGGTGTCGATGGACAGGTTGAAACCCATGAGGCTAGACTTGTTGCAAAAGGTTTTCATCAAAGACCTGGTTTGGCCTATAATGAAAACTTTTCTCCAATGGCTATGCTCAAATCCATTCGGATCCTTCTTGCCATTGCTGCTTTCTACGATTATGAAATTTGGCAGATGGACGTAAAGACCACTTTTCTGAATAGAAATTTAGAAGAGTGTGTTTATATGGATCGGCCGGAGGGTTTCATAGAGAGTGGGAGCAGTGGAAGAGTGTACAAGTTGCTTAAATCAATTTATGGATTAAAGCAGGCATCGCTGAGTTGGAACATCTGTTTCGATGAGATGGTCAAGAAATTCGACTTTATCAAAAATCCAGATGAACCATGTATCTATAGTAAAATTGTAGCGAGAACTGTGATATTTCTCGTCTTGTACGTGGATGACATTCTCTTGATAGGAAATGACATATCTATGCTACAATCAGTCAAAGGATTTTTGTCACAAAAATTCTCCATGAGGGACTTGAGTGATGCCTCCTACATTCTGGGGATCCAGATATATCGTGATAGATTTAAATGGATGTTGGGACTTTCATAGTCAAGGTACATCGACACCATACTGAAAAGATTTAGTATGAAAGATTCAAAGCGCGCTAATCTACTGTTTTGTCACGGAATCACCCTCTCCAAAGAGATGTCTCCCAAGACTGATTTGGAAAGAGATCACATGAGTATTATACTCTACACTTCAGCGGTAGGCTCTATAATATATGCGATGTTGTGTACCAGACCATATATAGCTTACACACTGAGTGTTATAAGCAGGTATCAGTCAAACTTAGGGGAGAAGCACTGGACAACAGTGAAGAACATTCTCAAGTACCTGAGAAGGATTAAGGAGATGTTCTTGGTGTACGGCAGAGAAGACCTCCAGGTCAAGCCCTTCGCCGACTCCAGCTTCCAGAGTGACAAGGATGACTCCAGGTTCATGTTGGGTTATGTCTTTACCCTCAATGGAGGGGCGATCTGTTGGAAGAGCTCTAAGCAGGACGCCGTTGCTGGATCAACGATGGAAGTGGAGTATATCGCTTTATGTGACACCGTGAAAGAAGCAGTATGGATCAGGAAGTTTGTGACAGAGCTTCAGGTGGTTCCGTCCATTGTTGCTCCAATACCGCTGTATTGTGACAACAACGGAGCTATAGCTTTAGCGAAGAAACCATGGCCCCATCAGAAATCCAGGCACGTCTTGAGGCGGTTCCACCTGATTAGGGAGATCAATGATCGCCGGGAGATCGAGGTGCGAAGAGTAGAGACAGAGAACAACACTGCAGATCCACTCACAAAGGCCATCCCTCAGACACAGTTCGAGAGGCTAATCAAGATGATAGGTCTGCGATATACCAATACATGGCCTTAGTGCAAGTGGGAGATTGTTAGTGATATATGCCCTAGCGGCTATTATTGTATCATACTGGATTGTATATTACATATTGGAAGCTTGTGATATTCACAGTTATAATAACAGTCTTGCTCAAAATGGTAGTATTCTATCTAGTTTGATTCTATCTCAATATGTGCATGTGTTTCTTTTAGCATGTCGCTTATACATATTGGTAGAGTCCTTAGAATCTTTGCTTGACTACCGGCGTTATGATGGATGTCACACTAGTGGGGGCTGGGTAGCCTATAAGCACATCCTTATACAGGTCCCTAGTCAAAGGATTATCGAGGTGGCGCATTGATACTTCAGAGTAGACTATATACTTCTCATCCCAGCACAGGAGATGGTTTGTCCCACAGCCATTAGTACGTCGTTCTGAAGATAGTATACAGGCGCTCATTGGGTTATGAGTTGCATTGGAAAGACTCGTTGGGAACTGCTGGTCGATATTATACATTTCGTCAGGTAGCAGTTCCCGGATGGCATGAGTACAGGTTAGTCCATTGACTTGACATCGCTATTCGTCTAAAGTGTGTTCCTACTGCACTTAGATTACTATCCTACCACGGCTCAAAGGAGTCGTGCAAACAGGTAGAAGTTGGGTGCAGTTTCGAAGCACTTGGAGGCAGTAGCAGTTAGATAGGATTCGTCTCTTCCGGTATTGGGGGTTGATATCGCGCTCTGTTTCGGAAAGCCATTACACAAAGTCTCTGGCCAGGGCAAGCAAGATTTACTGGTAGGTACTCCTGTAATTTCTCCGGGTGTATTGGGATCTACCCAGACATGACTTATTGCGTTATTAAGAGTATGACGGTTACCATCCCCCTAGGCTCGATATGCGAGTATCTTAGACGAACATACCGGACTGTACGGAGATTGTCATAGATAGGCTTAGTCGGAGTTCGGATGAGATTGCTCATTGGCCTTATTATCGACACACCTGTGGTTAAACCCACTGCCAGCGTACTGTCGAGACTTTAGAGTCCTACACAGAGAGTTTCTCTGCTTTGGGCGAAATGATGTAGAAGCCGTATGGTTTTACAGCAGGGTTCTGATCACATACGTATACTGGCTACACGAATGTTGTTCGGGAGGATAATACCAGTAGGCTTTGGTTTAAGCCGAATCCTAGTATTATATTATTGGATTGTTATCATCTCATTGTATTCGTATTTTTTGGAATATGAATACGGGTATGTACAAACGTTAAGGGCATTCTTATAATTTCATAATAGATGCTTCTAGAAGAGGACATCTCATTATTTGGTTTATCTATTTTTGATAAATAGATTAATGAGGTGTAAATGGAGATATTTGAGGCATGGGAGTGAAGCATGGCATATACATTTGTTTATTAATTTGGATACACTATTGAAGTATGGTTATAATTTTCTATGTGAAAATAATCCATGCTTCAATGAGTGATGAGGTATGAGCCATTCTTCACTTGGCCAACACTTAGTTCATTTGCACTCTTTCTCTCTCTCTCTCTCTCCATTTTCTCCTCCTTCTTCCTCAAAGACCCTAACCCTTACATGTGTTATGAACCCTAGGGTCTCATGAGATAAAACACTCCATTAGACTCTCTGCATTTTCTAGGCTACTTAGCTTAGCAAACTAGGTACCATAGTTAACTCGGTTTAGAGGTTGGAGCTTGAAGTATAGATTCTCGGGTGGATCATCTTTGATACAAGGAGGCCGACATTGCAAGCTCGATCCAATCTTCGAGGAGCAAAAGAAGAGGAGGAGAAGAAGAAGACTAGAATGACTTGTTAACAAGGAGGTATAACACTTTTCATAGTAGTTAGAACCTCCTAGTAGTTTTTAGCTAGTTAAGGTTTCTGTTAAGATCCTAGATTTTAGTCGGTGCTGCGAAGCTTGAAAAATCGTTTTTTGTAAATTCCGCCTTCCTGTGAACCCCCGGGGCGCGCGACATCGACTTACAGTTGTACATATAGGACATACTGAAGAGATTTAGTATGGAAGATTCCAAGCACAGTTACATACCTGCTTTGCACGGAATCACCCTCTCCAAAGAGATGTCTCCCAGGACTGATGATGAGAGTGCTCAGATAATATTTTTCCTTGTTCACTAATAAATCGACTAATTAAACTCATGTTTCTATAATCAATTTGATCCCCCGAGCATGAGTATTATACCCTATGCTTCGGCGGTAGGATATATAATGTATGCAATGCTATGTACTAGACTAGATGTAGCTTACACGCTTAGCGTGGTGAGCCGGTATGAGTCAAACCCAGGTGAGAATCATTGGACAGATGTAAAGAACATTCTTAAGTACCTGAGAAGGACTAAGGAACTGTTCTTAGTGTACGGTAATGGGGACCTTCAGGTGGAGTCCTTTACCGACTCGAGCTTCCAAAGTGATAAGGATGAGAATAAGTCTGTCTCAGGTTTTGTGTTTATCCTCAACGGAGGGGCATTCTATTGGAAGAGCTCCAAATAGGAGACCGTCACAGACCTGATGATGGAGGCTGAATACATTGCTGCCAACGATACCGCAAAAGAAGCGGTCTGGATGAAGAAGTTCATTACTGAACTTGAGGTGGTTCCGTTCATTGTTAACCAATACCTTTGTATTGCGATAACAATGGGGCTATGAATTTAGCGAAGGAACCACGGTCCCATCAAAAATCCAGACACATCTTGAGGTGGTATCACCTAATCAGGAAGATCATAAATTGCCGGGAGGTCCAGAGAGTAGATACGAAAGACAACACGACGGATCTATTTACCAAGGCCCTCCCTTAAGCGCAGTTCGAGCGACTTTTTGAGATGTTGGGTATGAGATACGCCAACAACTGGCCCTAGAGAAGACGTTGGGTATTCGGTATGCCAATTACATGTCTTAGTGCATGTGGGATATTGTTGGATATGTATGCTCTAGGGGCCTGTATTGTATAGGATACTATGGATATATATGTACATGGTAATCATGCTCTGTTGTATAGTATACTATTTGAGTTGTATTTATCTGAATATGTGTATTTGTTTTTCTTGCTGCTTTGTATTGCTTGTACATATTGATAAAGACTCGTTACAGTAGTATACTATTTTGGTTTGACTTTATCTTAACATGTGCTTATGTTTTACTCAATATCACATATGGCTGATATATGTTGATAAAGCCCGTAGGATTTTGCTTGACTACCAGTGTTATAATGGTGATCATACTTGTAGGGGCTGGGTATTCCATAAGCACATCCTTAAATATCCCAAGTCACAGGAGTATCGAGACCGGGCATTGATATTCCAGAGTAGACTTGTTTAAACGTTTCTGGGTCCCGACGAGGGGCGGTGGTTGGTCTCACAGCCATTGGTGTGATCACCTAAGATTATATACAGGTGCCCATTGGGGATAAGTACACTGGATGGACTCATCGAGAACTTCTAGATGGTGTTTTACATATTGTCAGATATCGGTTCTCAGGTGACATGAGTACATATTAGTCTTTAGACCTGAGATCGTTATTTGTCTAGTGTGAGTTCCCACTGTACTTAGATCACTGTCCTAACATGGCTCTACTGAGTCGTGTAAACAGGTTTTGGTTAGGTACAGTCCCGAGCAATATGAAGGCAGTGAGCGATTATCAGAGATTCGTCTCTCCCGGTATTGTGAGTCGATATCACACTATATCCGGTTGACCAGAACTATAAGACCTTGGCCAAGGCAGATGAAATTTACTGATGCTTAGATCAGTAGTTTCTCAGATCGGTCCTGAGCCTCATTGACATGATTTATCGGGTTATTAGGGGTCTGACATTTACCATCCCCTAGACCTGGTATGCAATACTCTTAGACGAAAAGACCGGATTGTACGGAGATTGTCACGGATAGGCTCAGTAGGGGTTCGGATGAGCTTGCTTGTTGGTCTTCTTTTCGACAGGTACCTGGGTAGCCGTTACGTACAGCTAGTGCCGCTGACGTGTTTGTGGTTAAACCCACTGCCAGCATACTTTCGAGTCTTTAGAGTCACACACAGAGAGTTTCCCTGGTTCAGGCAAAATGATGTAGAGGCCGTATGTTTATACGTGCAAGATTCCGATTAAATACTTGTACTAGTTGCGCGAAATTTATTTGGAAAGTTTGTGATACTGGAGGGCTTAGGATTAAGCCAGTTTATTAAATCATGTATTGATTTAATTCTACTATCATGTTATTGGATTTATCTTTCTCTTCATATTCGTATTTTTGGTACGAATACGAGTATATATATACGGATTGGTATTCTTGTATTTATACAAGAATGACTTCTAGAAGATGGACACCTCATTTAGGTTTTTCTATTTATTGAAAAATATGAAATGAGATGGCATGCAAGGTAGCACGAAGAGTGTAGAGAGGAATGGGCAAATGAATTAGATATTCATTTCTCATTACTATTCAAGTATGGTAACCATTTTTAAATTGTGAAATTCTTATCACAAAAAACAAAAATGGCTATCATATTTTTGATAACTTTGTTCTCATATTTTTTATGAGCTCGTTCTCTCTCCTCTATAACTTTCATCTTCTTTTTCAATCTCAACTCTCTTAAGTATTGAGAATCATGAGCTTTTAGAGATTTGACTCCATTTCTCGACATGTTGATAGATTAGTACAATCCATTTTTGCACATTGATCATTACAAATTGTACTAATTTATTCATTCCATTTCCAGCCTCAAGTTCGTATTCCATTTCTTTCTCCCCTCCGCTATTCTTCTCCTCCACCGAGACAGTATCTCGCTTCCATTCACACACGGTCTCGCGTATTCTTCCTCTCTCTCCTCTATGCATTCTTTCAACAACCAGGACATTATCACGATAAAATCTTTGAATGGTTTCTATTAACTTTTGGCCTGTGTAAGGCCTTCTATAGATTGATACTGTTCTCTCCCCTCTAATTCTGAACTTCAACGTTTAAACGGTGAAAACACTGTTTCACTTAAGTTTGGGGGGGGGGGGCTTTTGGTGTGTGTGTATATATATATATATATATATATTTTGCGTTTTAATAATAATAATAATAATAATAATAAGATTAATAATAATAATAATAATAATAATAACAACAAAAGGTAGTGAATACTTGAGCAAGAAAATAAATAAATAAACACGGGAGCACCGACAATTTTGACCCTTTTGGTGTAGCATGACAGTGAGAGCACTGTCAAGTTTAAATTTGAGGGTGTGCTCGGTAAGCCTTTTATCTTCACATTCATGTGTATATTTTGTATTTGTAAACTTATTAAAAAACCCACAAAAATTGAAAAAAATTACAAAAAATATAAAAACTTTGTCATCAAGTTAGCTTGTAGGATAACTTAGATTTTTTCCGAAAATTTAGTGGATACGTCAGAAATAACTAAATTCTAGGCTTAGCAATTGAAAACCCTAAAAATAACCCTCTTTCTGTTTAACCTTGGCAATTATACGTCATTGCAGTTTTTTTAGAAATAGATAATCTTGAGTTCAGTTCTTGAGTTAAGTCGAGATGAAGGGAAAGTATTGAAATGTTTATTGAAAGATAAGTCTGAAAAATAGTTCCTATTCTTAAGTCTAAATTCAGAAAGTATATATCCTACAAACCGCACTTACACACACCTTGAAACTTGGGATAGTAGAGGATACCTAGAAATACTCTTTCCTGAATGCTTAGTATGAAAGAAAAAACAATATTTAAAGCTAACCACCAAAAGAGTATCGCTGAAAAATATTTCCGGTCATGAAAAGAAAAAGAAAAAAAAAATAAATTACAAGAACTGGAAACTATTATTTACGCTTTAGGCTCACACATTCAGTAATCGGCTGTTAGTGCCTCAAGAAGCAGTAACAGTCGCATGAAAAATGTGTGAGCAAAACCGTCCATCATTAATGAAAAGAAGTAGTATTAGGTATTAAGGTAAGGGTACTATAGCTTGAATTGAATTTTTGAGTGTAGGGATGAAATTTACATACACGTAGGGGTATACGAACGATATTTGAAGGAAAAATAAGGATAAAGAATAAGACTTATGTTTTCCATAAAATTGATAAAAATTTCGGATTGGAGACTTCGCTTTCGAAGGAAAACTTAAGAGAAACCGTGATCTTTCTAAACTGTCAAAATGTATAAGATCTTGGGTGGAATAGATAGGAGGTGTGAAAAATAAGGGATGAATATTTCTAAGTTAGGATGATAGAATTTCTAACTTAGATGCTAAACTGTAGGATTAGAATCAATGTTGTATTATGAAACTAGCTTGACGGGATTTTGTGGGTAGTATCCGCTGAAAACTCTCAGGAAACAACACTCCTCCTACTAGTGACACAGAGAGGTTTAACGGCTTGTCGCACACGCTAAGTGCAACTGTGATGCCTACGAAAGCGAGCTTAGAACACTTTGAGAATAAATGGTTTTGCTCGGGACGAGCAAAAGATAAGTTTGGGGGTATTTGTTCACACCAGAATATTGCATTTAATACCGTCCATTCTTTTGCTCGTTTGTTTATAGGCAGATACTTTTGATTCTGGTTTGCTACATATTTACAGGTTATAGGTTTTTAGTCCAAAATATCGCAAATCATACAAAATCTCCATAGTTGCGCCAAAATCCAGAACATCTGCCACAGACAGATAAAATCCGGGTTCCGGTCATCCGCATCCATCCAGTGCCGCTTACCAGTTCAAGAGATAAGACAGATAACAGCGGTCATTCGTGTCTCAGTCAAACACAAAGCACGAGAGGGGCATCAAAAAATTCAAGAGATGCACAGAGCTCGACGGGGATAAAGGTCAAATGAATTAAAAGTGAAGCCATTTTGGACTATTGGAAATCTGAAGAAATTTTGGAAGCATTTTACAATTTGGGACTTGTAAAATTGAAGAATGTAGCAACATTAGGAAGCACAGAAAAACCGAGACACCAATTCCACAAAACGGCGGCGGAACCGCCGCCAAATGTGCATTTTCGCCGCAGTTCCGCCACGGCCACGTAGATTCTTTGGACCGTTTTTTAGGGACAATTTAGTAATTATATAAAGGCTCAGAATATGGGTCTAGGGTTTTAATTCTCTGCCAATAAATACTCCGGTTTTGTGCCCAACTAGTAAGTCTTTTTCTTTGTTAGATTTTAGTGTAGTTTAGTTTGTAGTTCTTCTTCTTCCTCTTCATCTTTCTTCTATTAAAGTGTAGTGAAAGTTCTTGAGTGGAAGTTTAATGAAAATGAGGGTTGTTTTTTATTATCTTGTATCTTTACTTTTTCTTGTATTGTAATTTTATTTCCAAGTGTAACTTTATTATTTGTTGTTAAGTAGTTGTTGTTTTTGTTTTTCTTTTCTTCTTAACAGTATTTTTTCTCAGGCCATCATACTCTGTGGAGTCCCTTATTTAGGTGAGGGCCAAAGTAGTTAACTTACTACCATTTTGTAAAACTGTATTTTTTTCCTTTATTTCTTTTCTTCCTTCTTGTTTTCTTTTTATTTTCATTTAAATCTGTGAATAATTTCCATACTTGTTAGGGGTTAAGGAAGGTTAGTATGAAGGATGGAAAAATCCCTTGTGCTTCTCTTCGCCAAACACCTTGAAATGAATCTAGACCAAACAAACACAACCCCCTCACTTAGGCACGCTATACGTGACATATAGCCGCGATCTAAGTCGAGAAGTCTTTTGGGCACACTACAACATGACATGTAGTAGTGACTTAATTGGATACATGGTTGTGGGTGTTTAGCCTAGGGTTGGAAATAAACGCACGCAGCGGACGGACAAGGGGCACTAGGAGTGGATTTAGCGTTGGAAAGCTTGCTTAAACTCGCAAATCCGATTCCTATGTTCTCCTAGTCCCCGCTACCTTCTATTATCCCAACATCATTTTAAGAATGACAAAAGACAAGCACAAGACTAATTCTGACTCTACTAACCAATCTTAACCCTAACAAGCTTACTTGAACATAAATACGAACACTTAGTATAGAATTGAACCTAAACATATACATTCTTGAATTAACCCGTCTAAAGCAAGAACTCAAATACGAACTATCTCTCAGTGGACGACTCGTACTCAACCGGCTAGCTATAAGCAAAACCGTCTTGATTGTGGTAAGTAGAGAACAAAGTAGAACGTATATCATAACACATTGCAGGGCTCCCTAGGACAGTAAGGTTTCGGGAGGCATCGTCCATACCAATTTCAAAAATTTGCCGTTCTCGCTAACCCAAACCATAGAATCTTTACTAGAAAATGCGACGAAAGGATATGTAAACAACTTTACAACAAAGTGAACGAGGAATACAACCTTTGTAGACCGGTCCTTCACTTCTTATGCTCCGTGTAGTAGTCCCTTCGCTGCAAGTCATAAACACCCGAACTCTAGAAAGGGTTCTCCCAGAGAAATGAACAAGCTTACTCGAAGTCTTCGAGGCCGGAGATGATCTACGTCAAGGAGACTCAAGCTCATGCTACCTCTTCACTAATTGTGAAATTAGTGAAGCAAACACCCTAAACTAAATGGCAAGTAGTAGAGGATGATGAAGTAGGAAATGGGCTCACTTTAGATCTATTTTTCTCACAATATTTTCTCACCTTGAGAAAAGCTAGTAAGCTTTTATCATGAAGAAGAAGAAGCTCAAGTGAAGAATCAAGAAGAGAGAAATGAATTCATGAGGTGAGAATAACAACCATGGGTGAGTTAGTGTCATACACTAACTCATGTAGAGATTAAACCATGGCTAACAATAATGGTTAGGTTAATAAATATCTACAAGTAAAACAAAACTAGTGGACTAAGTTAAAGATGAGCTTCTCCAAGCTTCCAAGCATGTGACTAATTACCATTAATTTTGATTAATTTTAAATAAATAAAACCATTCCATTATTTTAAGCATGGTGTAAGTCTCATACACCCATGTCACATGTGGCATCTAGCATGACACAAAAGTTGTACATTAATATATATCACATATATACTAAGTGTACATAAGTGAGAAAAAGAAATGTTTAAGTGAGCTAATATTAGTTAATGTAAATTAATATATCACATATATAATTATAAATTAAATTATTAAATCAACACTTGATTTAATAATCCGTCTATATCACATATAACTGACTAATATCAATTGCAACAACTTATCGAATTAATACTTGATCAGATAACTCGGCTATATCACATATAACCGACCGATGTCACAAATGGCGAGAATAGAATGCGGTATCACAAACGCGCATTAATCTCGGTCACGCACATATCTCATATGTGCTCCTACTCCGTTTTGCATGAAGCAGGAAACCTCTGTGTAGAACTCTAAAGACTCGTCAATACGCCGGCAGTAGGTGATGATCATATCAAACACCCACAAGCCGCAAGCGGTCTGCTAAACGTAACGGCCACCCGGGTATTGAGTGATCAGAAGATCAACAAGCATGCCTACTCATACTCCTGCGAATCCAATCAGTAACACTACCGTACAGTCCGGTCTCTTCGTCTGATATGTCGCATATTTAGCTTGGGGGTGGTAAACGTCAGACCCTAATAACTCGATAAGTCGTGCCGATATGAGTCTCAAAACGGGTCGAGAAACTACTGATAACACTTACCAGTAAATCTTAGGAACATCCTTGGCCAGGGACTTCCTGTTATGGCCAATCGAGTACAGCGCAACATCAACCCCCAATACCGGGAGAGACGAAATCCCCTCCTATCGCTCATTGCCTCCATGTGACTCGGGACTGTACCCAAAAACCACCGTTTTGCACGTTCTCTTGAACGTGGTAAGGTAGAAATCAAAGCACAGTGGGAATCACACAAGACTTTATGACGATCTCGGGTCGACAGACTAACCTGTACCGGTGTCACCAGAGAACCGCCATATGACGTGAGATATAATACCATATAGGAGTTCTCGGCAAGTCCGTCCAGTGTACCTAGTCTCCACTGAGCACCAGTATACTATCTCTGATGTCAAACACCAGTGGATATGGGATCATCCATCAACCATCTACATGGGTCGAGAAGCTATACGCCAGTCTACTCTGGTATATTGATGCCCCGTCACCCACAACTACGAACATTAAAGGATGTACTCACAGACTACCATTTGTCCCACTAGTATGATCTGCATCATAATCCAGATAGTCAAGTACACATCCTAAGGGCTTTATCAACATGTAACAGAGAGACAATCAGTGTACATTTTAAGATAAAGAGTAACTAGATAGCATACTATCATGTCGAGAAAGAAAGTCCTCCCTATATATGTCCAAGCATCCACTACAATATTCATCTCATGTACAGTAATGGCCTCAAGGGCATACATATAACTAACAATCTCCCACTTGCACTAGGGCCATCATATAGCAGTGGTTGTAGTATCCCATACTCAACCATCCCATAAAAGTCTCTTTTGGGAAAAAGGCCTTTGTGAGTGGATCCGCCATGTTGTCCTCTGAGTCTACTCTCCTAACCTCGATCTCCCTGGAGATCAACCATCTCCATGATTAGGTGATACTGCCTTAGAATATCTCTGGATCACTGATGGGATGGGGGTTCCTAGGCCTAAACCATAACTCCATCGTCATACAATGGTAGGAACGAAGTTCATTTCATGAGCTTATATACACCCAGACTGCCTCTTTGGTAGCATCGTTGGTAGCGATGTATCGAGCCTTTATCGTCTAGTTTGCCACGGTATATAGCTTGGAACTATTCCAACATACCATCCCTTCACTGAGGGTAAAGACAATGCCTATGATTGACTTTCAGTCGACCTTACCACCCAGGAAGCTATCCAGTGATTCTCCCCAGGATCGATTGATACCATCTCACTACACCTAGTGAAAATCCTAACATCCACTTAGATCTATCTCATAGATCTAAAACCCAGGATTTAGGATGTATCACCTTGATCCTTTATGGAGAATCCTTGTGATAAGAGGAGATTGACCGATTGTAGCATATGAAACACCTTCCCTATCAAGAGTATGTCATCTAAGTACAATACGAGGAAGACCACCTTACTCTTTACTACCTTTCTGTATATATAAGGTTCATCCACCATTTTGATGAAGTCAAACACTTTGACTACCACATCAAAATAGATGTTCCAACTCCGCAATGACTGCTTTAACCCGTAAAGCAACTTGCACATGTTTCCGCTTCTCCCACTGTCTACGAAGCCCTCTGGCTGTGTACTTATAGACGCTCTCTTCTAAATCAGTATTTGGAAAAGCAGTCATGACACTCAACCGCCAGATATCGTAGTTATGGTATGTAGCAATGGCAAGTAGGATCCGGATGGACTTAGGCATAGGCACTAGAAAATGTTTCATCATAATCCATACCTGGTCGATGACGAGAACCTTTTACAACATGTCTAGCTTCGAAAGTCTCAACTTTTCCATCTACAGCAAGTAATCTTCTTAAGATATACTTGCTCCTGATGGGGGTTTAACCCTTTAGATATAGCAACCAAAGTCCATACTTTGTTGGTGCACATAGATTTCATCTCAGACCGCATAGCATCCAGCCATTCTTACAGAGTCCGCACTCTTGATGGGCTGCTCGAAACTAGTTGGGTCATCATCTCATGATACAATCCTCGCTCCCACTGTCATAGAGAAAACCGAAGTATCTCTCAGGTGGATGAGGAACCCTACCAGATCAGCGGAGTGGCTGAGGTCCGTCTGGAATTATTGAATCCTCCGGTTCTACCAAATCGTCAGCTGTAGTTTGTATAGCTGGAACTCCTTCCAGTTCTCCCTTATGACCACTAATTTCTTCACAAGAAATTCCTTTTCTAAAAAGGTGGCATGCCGAGAAATAAAACAGCTTTTGTTCCTCGGTGCGGTAGAAGATATTTCCTTGCGAATGCTTGGGATATCCATCAAACTTCCACAGAGCTGACCTTGCTTCGGGCTTGTCCGAATTTTGCTTTTAGACATAGGCCGGACAACCCTAAATCTTAACTTACTTAAGAGATGTCCTCTTCCCATACCATATCGCATATGGAGTGGTAGGCACCCGATTTGGTTGGAACCCAATTCAATAGGTATTCAGCTTCTCAAGTGCATAACCCCAAAGGAAATAGGCAACTCAGTAGTACTCATTATAGAGCGCACCATATCTAATAGGGTGTGATTGCTCCGTCCTGATACACCGTTGTGTTGTGGTGTATACGGAGGAGTAATGCTGAGAAAGAATCTCATTCTCCTTTAGAATAGTCCAGGAATTCCGTGCTCAAGTATTCTCCACCCTGATCACATCAAAGGGCATAATACTTATACCCGTTTTGGTTCTCTACTTCGCACTTATATTCAGCGAATTTCTCAAAAGCCTCAGACTTGTGTTTCAACAGGAACACATATGCGAATCTTGAGAGATCATCAGTGAATGTAATGAAGTAAAAAGAACCAGTCCTGGCATGTGTAGACAAGGGAGCTACATACATCCTCATGTATCAATCCCAAGAGTTTACTAACTCTTTCTCTGTTTCCAATAAACGGAGCTATGGTCATCTTATCTTTGTGACATGACTGGTAAGTTTCACAAGATGTAAGTTCAAACTGATTTAAATATACAACTTAATGTAACTTAGCTAGTCGGGTCACATTGATATGACCTAGTCTACAATGTCTCAAGAAGAATTCGTTCATTTCTGAACTCTTCCTTTTGTGTGTGTTCTATACGTTGAGAACTGTAGTTTGATTTAGAACGTATATACTTTTAGATAACGTGCCTGAACCGATCAACTCTTGATATAGGAAATGTTCAAAACATTATCCAACAATACAAAATTATATCCATCTTTAGTAAATAAAGAGACTGATATAATGTTGCATATCTGGTTCGCTATTTAATAACATTCGTTCAGAATCA
The DNA here is from genome assembly GCA_030015575.1 of Agapanthus africanus. Classification (NCBI taxonomy): domain Eukaryota; kingdom Viridiplantae; phylum Streptophyta; class Magnoliopsida; order Asparagales; family Amaryllidaceae; genus Agapanthus; species Agapanthus africanus. Next base: position 814,956,766 of record JASDDO010000019.1, on the reverse strand, counting down.
ATGTATTTTGTAATACAGGGTGATAACTGCCAACACCTTGGCTGCAACAATTGCACCATTTCCAAAAAACTTATCACCCATTCTCAGTTCTCTACCTATCTATAGCCCATGTAATAGATTATATTAACGGGATCCTGATCTGGTATCTCATACCCAGGACGTAGAGGATACTGAGAAACAGTTCTCTGTAATGAACACACCCGAAGAAGATGCATCAACATGCATTTTCTTCGTTTGGGCGGCATGGAAATCCTGGTAATACCTTATTTCCTGCTCGGTCTTATAAAAATTATAAGTTGGAGCGGGACCAACGTTACCCAGCTCAGTATAACAAGCGGGTTCGGTCAATACATCCATATTATTATCTTGATTAAGGCATGGCATGGTCGCTACCTGGAGAGAGAGAGAGAAGAAAACACTTAGTGTGCGCTCTTCCAAAATTAGATTGGTTATTATTTTATCTAATCAGGATGGCTCCCACTGTTTTTATCAAATCTTCCTTCAAACCCTGAAAGGAAAGACTAGCCGGTATTAATTACACCCTACAAGTTTGCCAATCTTTCGGCCAGGCCAGTGTCGGTACTTTGAGGGAGGTTCCCCGTGCTTTCGCACGGACCTAATTAAAATAAATCTCGTTTTCCTAGGGGCGTGACCCCGTTAACACCTTTCTAGACACCTACTTGATCGGCTAATTGCAATGTGTAAAATGCTCTCAGGAGTAACTCTTACTCGCAGTGGGTATCGGGATCCAACTATCTCATAGAAGGTATGAAATCTCATTGCAAATTTCAACACTTGAAATTCCCGATAATATTTTTCCCCTAGCAACTTATGACCTTGGCTAAGGTCAACAAATCATAAGCGCTAGCCAAGTTCAACCCGTCATTTCTTGGTTGAATTAAACCCACCCACGCGACTCGTGGCTAAGGTCAACAAAGCTGCACGACTACCCTAACTCAATCGTATCATATGCTGCAGATAAGCACTAATTAGCTACTGTACACTACGCCTTGGCTAAAGTCAACAAACGTAGCACGAATACTAAGAATTACTTATCTGAAATGATGGAGGGCTACGACAGGTTTTTAAGAAAACCCTTTGCATAATGAACATGATATCGTTGTAGAATCGAGTGAATTTTAAAAAGAGTGTTTTTTAGGCTTTTACTAGTTTTGATAAAGAGATCACTCCCGGTGAAGGGATCTCGGCTCTTTCCTTATCGAATAAGGTGTAGGATATTTCACAAATACCACTATGCAAAGCAAAAACTATAGAAGAAATCAAAAGACAAACCGAGGTTATAGCATCTACTAGTTTCGCTAAAGAGGTCACTCCCGGTGAAGGGATCTCGGCTCTTTCTTTATCGATAAAGTGCTGGATATTCTACAAGGAATACCGCTATGCAAAGCAAAAACTAGAGCTACCAGTTTTAAAACAAGTTTCTACAACATTTTTAGGTTTATTTTATTTCATTAATCTCATTAATGAAGTCCCATAATTTAAGTTACCTAACCATCACAGATAAATACAACGTACGCTTATGCCATCTGCATTCTCCTCGATGTCCCGTCATGCACCGTTAGGTTAGGTAACTAACGACAGAGTGGGGCAGGGCTAGCGTGGGTGTAAAACATAAGCAATGTCTATATAATATATAACATATACTATATACAATATCTATCTCATCATATCAAGTGATCACATCACTGAATATCGCAGCAGAAATCAACATATGAAATATTGGATATACTAGGATTTTTGAGTTTTATATTAAGCCTGTATAAAACACAGATTCAACGGTCGTGATGAATAGCCAAACCCACATCCCTAGACCCCTACAAGAGTGGCAAGCAACCCTACCAATTCTAGAGTTAGGAAACCCGGACTCGACTCCTCGAGATGGTCTCCCAATGGACTTTAGAACCCTGTTATTTGTGCTCCCCTTCTTGGGTCTATCCTAATGCGGAAAAGTAAATAATATATATCAACGGTGACATCTTCCTCAACCCGGAAGTGCCCCAATAAAAGAATATTACATACAAGTTTTTACATGAATGAAAAAGAAAAACTCTCATCTCACATAAAAAACCCATGGCTATTCAAACACGACGATCCAATATAACATATCACAGCAACACATAACATCTCATGTCATCAACGTAAGTAAATATGCGTATCCCATTTGTCGTTGATATATTGCAACGAAACCGGCGATACCCTACATATTACACTTACGGTCGCAGAAAAGAAAGTGAAAAACTACAACAATTGGAATCCGCAACCACCTTGGACTGTAGGGTTCTTGTGCACAACAGCATGGTTTCGGGAGGCATCGTCCATACCATTTTCAAAATTTTGTCGTGCTAAAGAACTCTAACCTGGGATGTTTAACTAGAGAATCATACGAAACATATTGTAAACTACTTTACAGTTAAGTGATTACGGATTACAACCTTTATAGTCCGGTCCTTCACTTCTTTAGCTCCTTGTAGTAGTCCTTTCGCTCCAAGTTGCGATCTTGCGGACTCTCGAACGGCTCCACAAGAAGCAAAATGCATGCTTGCTTGAAGTCTTCCAAGCCGAAAATGATCTACGTCGAAGAGTCACAAACCTAAGCTACCTTCTTCACTAATATGGGATTAGTGAAGATAACACCCTATACTAAAGTGCTAATCTAGTAGAGGATGATGAAGTAGGATTTTTGCTCACTTTAGAATTACTTTTCTCACTTGTTTTTAAGCTTCTCTCAAAACCTAGAGAGCTCTCTTGAACTTTGAGGAAGAAGAAGCAAATAATAGATGTGAAAGAGAATGGCAAGCATGGGTGAGAAAATATCTAATATATCTCATGTAGAGACTTAACCATGAGTTTAGAAAATGGTTGGGTTAATAAATATCTAGTATAAAACAAAACTAGTGGGCTAAGTCAATGAGTCTCCAAGCTTCATGAAGCTTCATGCCATGTGAAAAATTTCCAACTAATAATTGTTTTATGCTAAATAAATAAACCATTCATTATCATTATCATGGTGTAGGTCTCATACACCCATGTTGCATGTATCATTAACCATGACACATAAATAAAACACAATTAATATATATCACATATATATCAAGTGTGCACATGTGAGAAAAAGAAATGCTTAAGTGAGCTAATATTAGTTAATGTAAATTAATATATCATATATATATCATTATATATTAAATTATTAAATCAACACTTGATTTAAAAATCCAGTTATATCTCATATGACCGACTAATATAATTTGTATCAACTTATCGAATCAACACTTGATTCGATAACCCGGCTATCTCTCATATAACCGACCGATACTGTATCGACTTATTGAATCAACACTTGATTCGATAATCTGGCTATATCTTATATAACCGATCGATACTTTATACCGCGAGAATAGAATACGGTATCATATACTCGTATTAATCTCGGTCCCGCACATATCACATATATGCTCCTACTTCGTTTTGCCTGAGCCAGTGAAATCTCTGTATAGGACTCTAAAGACTCGTCAATATGCCGGTAGTAGGTGATGATCACATCAAGCACCCACAAGCCGTTAGCGGTACTAGCTGGACGAAACGGCTACCCGGGTATTGAACGATCAAAAGATCAGCAAGCTAGCCCGCTCTAACTCCTGCAAAAGCCTGTCAGTAACACTACCGTACAGTCCGGTCTCTTCGTCTGATATGTCGCATATCTAGTCTAGGGGTGGTAAACGTCAGACCCCAATAACCGATAAGTCGTGCCGATGTGAGGCTCATAACGTGTCGAGAAACTATTGATAACACTTATCAGTAAATCTCTATAGCAGCCCTAGCCACGGACTTGTCGTTATGACCAATCGAGCACAGCTCAACATCAACCCCCAATACCGGGAGAGACGAATCCCCTCCTATCGGTCATTGCCTCCATGTGATTCGGAACTGTACCTAAAAGCCACCATTTTTCACGTTCTTTTGAACGTGGTAAGGTGGAAATCAAAGCACAGTAGGAATCACACAAGACTCTATGACGATCTTGGGTCTATACACTAACCTGTACCAGTGTCACCGGAGAACTTCTATCTGACAATAGATATAATACCAACTAGGAGTTCTCGGTGAGTCCGTTCAGTGTACCAAGTCTCTACTGAGCACCCGTATACCATCTTTGATGTCAAACGCCAATGGATGTGGGATCATCCATCGCCCATCATATGGGTCAAGATGCGTATACGATAGTCTACTCTGGAATATCGATGCCCTGTCTCGATACACCCTCGACTAGGAACTGTTTTAGGGTGTACTTGTGAACTACTTTTGGCCCCACTAGTATGATCTCTATCATAGTCCTAGTAGTCAAGTACACAACCTAAAGGCTTTATCAATATGTGAGAGCAAGACAGCATCATATATACAAGTCAACATGTTATGATAAAGAGCAACCAGATAGCATACTATCATGTCGAGCAAGAAAGTCCTCTCTATATATATCCAAGCATCCACTATAATATACATCACATATACAATAATGGCCTCTAGGGCATACATATAACTAACAATCTCCCACTTGCACTAAGGCTAGTTGCTGTAGTATCACATACCCAACTTCTCAAAGAGTCTTTCAAATTGTATCTGGCGAATGGCCTTGGTTAGTGGATCCGCTATGTTGTCCTTCGTGTAAACTCTCCTGACCTCGATCTCCCGGCGATCAACTATATCCCGGATCAGGTGATACCGCCTCAGAATATGCCTGGATCGCTGATGGGACCCGGGTTCCTTAGCCAAGGCCACTGCTCCATTGTTATCGCAACACAAAGGTATTGGATGCACAATGGACGAAACCACACCACGTTCATTTATGAACTTCTTCATCCAGACAGCCTTTTTGGCAACATCGTTGGCAGCGATGTATTCACCTTCCATCTTCGAGTCTGCCACGGTTTCCTGTTTGGAACTCTTCCAACAAACTGCCCCTTCATTGAGGGTAAAGACAAATCCCAAGACCGACTTAGAGTCGTTCTTATCACTCTGGAAGCTCGAATCGGTAAAGGACTCTACTTGGAGTTCTCCGTTACCATACACCAAGAACATCTCCTTAGTCCTTCTCAAGTACTTGAGAATGTTCTTCACAGCTGTCCAGTAACTCTCTCCTGGATCTGCTTGATACCTACTCACTACACTTAGTGAGTATGCTATATCGGGTCTGGTACATAATATCGCGTACATGATAGAGCCTACTGCCAAAGCATAGGATATCCCTTGCATGCGAGCTCTCTCTAAATCAGTCTTGGGAGACATCTTTTTGGAGAGAGTGAGTCCTGAGATCATGGGTAAAAACCCATGCTTGGATTCTTCCATACTAAGCCTCTTTAGTATGGTGTCAATATACCTAGACTGGGGCAATCTCAGTATCCTTTTAGATCTATCTCTATAGATCTTAATCCCCAAGATGTTGGAGGCATCCTCTAGATCTTTCATTGAAAATCTTTGTGATAAGAAGAGCTTGACCGATTGCAGTATAGGAACATCATTTTCTATCAAGAGTATGTCATCCACATACAATACGAGGAAGACAACCTTACTCTCTGCCACCTTTTTGTATATACAAGGTTCATCTACATTTTTGATGAAGTCAAACTCTTTGACTACCACATAAAAACAGATGTTCCAACTCCACGATGTCTGTTTTAACCCGTAGATGGATTTAAGCAGCTTGCACACCTTCCCGCTGCTCCCACTGTCCACGAAGCCCTCTGGCTGAGTCATGTACACGCACTCTTCTAAATCACCATTTAGAAAGGCGGTCTTAACATCCATTTGCCAGATTTCGTAGTCATGGTATGCAGCGATGGCAAGCAGGATCCAGATGGACTTAAGCATAGCTACTGAAGAAAAGGTTTCATCATAGTCAACACCTGGTCTTTGACGAAAACCTTTTGCAACAAGTCTAGCTTTGAAAGTCTCAACTTTTCCATCTACACCAAGTTTCTTCTTAAAGATCCATTTGCCCTCAATGGGTTTTACCCCTTTAGGAGCAACTTCCAAAGTCCACACTTTGTTGGTGTATATGGATTCCATCTCAGATCGCATTGCATCCTTCCATTTCACAGAGTCCCCACTCGTGATGGCCTTCTCGAAGCTAGTTGGGTCATCATCTTCCATGATGCAATCCTCTCTCCCACCAGCAACGAGAAAACCGTAGTATCTCTCAGGTGGAAGAGGAACCCTATTAGATCGGCGGAGAGGCTGAGGTTCGTTGGGAACTATCGAATCCTGTGGTTCCAATAAATTATCAGTTGTAGTTTGTTCTGCTGGAACTTCTTCTAGCTCTACCTCTTCGCCACTAATTTCTTTCGTAATAAATTCCTTTTCTAAAAAGGTGGCATGTTGAGCAACAAACACCTTTTGTTGTTTACTGTGGTAGAATAGATATCCATTTGAATGTTTAGGATATCCAACATACTTATAAAGAACTGATCGTGCCTCGAGTTTGTTCGGATTTTGTCTTTTGACATAGGCCGGACAACCCCATATCTTAACTCGTTTAAGATATGGTCTCTTCCCATTCCATATCTCATATGGTGTGGTAGGTACAGATTTTGATGGAACCTGATTCAATAGGTATGCTGCTGCTTTAAGCGCATAACCCCAAAAGGAAATAGACAACTCAACAGTGCTCATCATAGAGCGTACCATATCTAACAGGGTGTGATTCCTCCGTTCCGATACACCGTTGTGCTGTGGTGTATACGGAGGAGTAAGCTGAGAGAGAATCCCATTCTCTTTTAGATAGTCCCAGAACTCATTGCTCAAGTATTCTCCTCCTCGATCAGATCGTAGTATTTTAATACTTTTACCTGTTTGGTTCTCGACTTCGTGCTTATATTCATTAAATTTCTCAAAAGCTTCGGACTTATGTTTCAACAGGAACACATGTCCGTATCTTGAGAGATCGTCAGTGAATGTAATGAAGTACGAGGAACCATCCCTAGCATGTGTAGACATGGGACTACATACATCACTATGTATCAGTCCCAAGAGTTCCGTAACTCTTTCTCCGTGTCCACTAAATGATGTTTTGGTCATCTTTCCTTTGAGACATGACTGGAAAGTGTCATAAGATGAAAATTCAAACGGATTCAAATATCCATCCTTATGTAACTTAGCTAGTCATATCACATTGATAAGACCTAGTCTACAATGCCATAAGAAGGATTCGTTCATTTCTGAACTCTTCCTCTTGTGTGTGTTTTGTACGTTGAGAACCATGGTTTTATTTAGAACGTATATGTCATTATTTAACGAGCCTGATCCTATCAACTTTTGATCCAAGAAGATATTCATAATATTATCCTGTACTACAAAATTATATCTTTCTTTACTTAATAAAGAAACGGATATAAGATTGCATATCAGGGTCGGTATGTAATAGCATTCGTTCAGAATCAATGTATTACCATTCGGTGATACTGGGTGATATTCGCTAACTGCTTTGGATGCAACATTTGCACCATTCCCTACTCTTACGGAATGATCACCTATTCCCAGTTCTACCTTTCTTAAGCCCATGTAACATATTACATATGTGGGATCCCGATCCGGTATCGAATACCTAGGACATAGAGTGAACTGAGAAACAGTTCTCGGTAACTAACACACCTGAAGAAGATGCATCAATATGCTTATTCTTTATTTGGTTGGCGTGGAAATTCGGATATTTTCCTATTTCCTGTTCAGTCTTATAACAATTATAAGAAAGAACGGAACCAACGTTTCCCTGCTCAGCATAACAAGCGGGTTCGGTCAATACATCCATATTATTATCTTGATTAAGGCCTGACATGGTCGCTACCTGGAGAGAGTGAAGTAAACACTTAGCGTATGCTCTTGCAAAGATTAGATTGGTTATTTGTCTAATCTAATCGATGTCTCCTTCTGCTATTCTCAAATTTTCCTTCAAACCTTTAGAAAGAATATTCAGCCCGTATTAATTGCATTCTACAACTTCGCTAACCGTTCAGCCAGACCAGTGCCGGTACTTCTGAGGGAGGTTCCCCGTGCTTTCGAACGGACCTAAGTAAAATAAACCTCATTTTCCCAGAAGCGTAGCCCCGTTGACATCTTTCTAGACACCTAATAAGTTAGCTAATTGTAAAGTGTGAAACTCTCCCGGGAGCAACTTTTGCTCACAGTGGGTATCGGGATCCAACTATCTCATAGAAGGTATGCAATCTCATTGCAAATTTCAACACTTGAAATTCTCGATATTACTTTTAACCCTAATGTCCTAGGACCTTGACAGAGGTCAACAAACCATAGTGCACTAGTCAATTTCAACCCGGCATTTCATGATTGAATTAAACCTACCCGCACGACCCTTGACAGAGGCCAACAAGGCCGTACGACTACCTTAATCCAATCGTATCACATGCTTTGCATATAAGCACCAATCAGCTACCGCACACTACGCCTTGACATAGGTCAACAAACGTAGCACGAATACTAAGTGGTACTTATTTGAAATGTCGGAGGGCTGCGCTGGTTTTTAAGAAAACCATGAGCGTAATGAACTTGATATAGTTGTAGAAACAAGTGATTTTTTAAAAGGAATGTTTTTGAGGCTTTTTACTAGTTTTGCTAAAGAGGACACTCCCGATGAAGGGATCTCAGCTCTTTCCTTATAGAATAAGGTGCAGGATATTTCATTAATACCGCTATGCAAAGCAAAAACTAAAAGAAGCAATCAAAAGACAAAACCGAGTTAGTTGTAGCATCTGCTAGATTTTACTAAAAAGATCACTCCCGATGAAGGGATCTCGGCTCTTTCCTCATCGAATGAGGTGCTGGATATTCTATAAGGAATACCGCTATGCAAAGCAAAAACTAGAGCTAGCCTTTTTTTTTGAAAATATGATTCTACAATATCTTTTAGGTTTCTTTCTTTTAATTAATCTTATTAATGAAGTCCCATCATTTAAAGCTTCCTAAGCATTACAGTAAATGAAACGAAAATATAACGTACGCTTATACCATCCGCATTCGCCACAATGTCCCGTTATGCACCGTTAGGTTACTTAACTAACGGCTTACCGGGACGGGACTAGCGCGGGTGCAAAACATAAGCAACGTCTATTATATATCTCATATATAATATATAGCCATTCGTCTCAGAATCTACAGTGATCACATCACAGAATATCTGCAGCAGAAGATAACATATGAAATATTGGATATACTAAGAGGTCCGTGTTTTATTTTGAGCCTGTATAAAACACGGATTCCACGGTCGTGATGAATAGTCAAACCCACATCCCTAGACCCCTACAAGAGCGGCAAGCAACCCTACCAATTCTAGAGTCAGGAGACCCGGACTCGACTCCTGGAGTTGGTCTCCCACTGGACTCTAGAACCCGGTTACTTGTGCTCCCCTCCTTGGGTCTATCCTAATATGGAAAAGTAAATAATATACAACAATGGTGACATCAATCTCAACCCGGAAGTGCCCCAATAAAAGAATATTACATACATTGAATTTTACATGAATGAAAATAAAAACTCTCATCTCACATAAAACCCCTGGTTATTCAAAACACGACGATCCAATATAACATATCACAGCAACACATAACATCTCATGTTATCAACGTAAGTAAATATGCATATCCCAATTGTCATTGACATATAGCAACGAAACCGGCGATACACCATATATTACACTTAAGGTCGCAGAAAAGAAATTTTCAAACTACAACATTTGGAATCCATAATAACCTTAGACATCATAAACACAAAATATCATATACTTTGGATTTTGTGCCTAACTATATGAATTCCACATACTGTATCACATTCCAGAAAAAGCTAGACGACGTTATCCGATCGAATCAATAAACACCCAAAATTTTCCAAAAAGCTCAACACTTGAGCGTAGTTTAAAAATACTCAGTACATTCCACAACTCCTATGAACCAGCCGTAGAAGGGTCAACCAATGCCTTACATGTGGCACCGCCGAACTACCACAAACCCTAGGGTTTAGTGGCTGTTTTGATGGTCACATGATCGAGTTAAGGTTTCGTTCTTCTAGAGGGTCCACAGTATCGCTTGCATGATTTTCCGAAAGTTTTAAACTAAGAAAAAATCAAACACTTGGAAAATTTTCCGGCAAGGGTTAAAGTGGGTATTTGATATCCGATCGAACTTTTTAACACCGTCTAAAATAACCCGAAAAACTGTTAGAATTACGACTACGAAACACTCCGAGTTGTCTTTGCAGAAAGTTAACATCACATGCAAATTTAGCAAAAACAAACAACACCTGAAACACTAAAACCCAGAGACTGGAACACTGAAAAAATTTGAAGCCAAAACTCTTCCAAAAAACAGAGCACACCAGATTTTTAGCCCATGTGGCTGGCCAACTTCTGGCCAAACTTCTTTAATTTTCTTCTGTGTTCATGTTATATCACATACAACATTCTGCGGTTGTTTAAAAATTTTTTAGAGCATTTTAAAATTTCGACAGAAACTGAACTTGTGTATCGGGCGTTTCGGAGTTGTTTCATTTTCGTAATTCTATATACATCGCCTAAATCTCTAGCTTGGCTCTGATACCACTATAGAGTTCTTGTGCACAACAGCAAGGTTTCAGGAGGTATCGTCCATACCATTTTCAAAATTTTGTCGTGCTAAAGAACTCTAACCTAGGATGTTTAACTAGAGAATCATACGAAACATATTGTAAACTACTTTATAACTAAGTGATTAGGGATTACAACCTTTGTAGTCCGGTCCTTCACTTCTTTAGCTCCATGTAGCAGTCCCTTCGCTCCAAGTTGCGATCTTGTGGACTCTCGAACGGCACCACAAGAAGAAAGATGCATGCTTGCAAAGTCTTCCAAGCCGAAGATGATCTACGTCGAGGAGTCACAAACCCAAGCTACCCTCTTCACTAATGTGGGATTAATGAAGCTAACACCCTATACGAAAGTGCTAATCTAGTAGAGGATGATGAAAGGATTTTTGCTCACTTTAGAATTACTTTTTTCACTTGTTTTTAAGCTTCTCTCAAAACCTAGTGAGCTTTCTTGAGCTTTGAGGAAGAAGTAGCAAATAATAGATGTGAAAGAGAATGGCAACCATGGGTGAGAAAATATCTAATATATCTCATGTAGAGACTTAACCATGAGTTTAGAAAATGGTTGGGTTAACAAATATCTAGTATAAGACAAATTAGTGGGTTAAGTCAATGAGTCTCCAAGCTTCATGAAGCTTCATGCCATGTGACAAATTTCCAACTAGTAATTGTTTTATTCTAAATAAATAAACCATTCATTATCATTATCATGGTGTAGCTCTCATACACCCATGTTGCATGTATCATCAACCATGACACATAAATAAAACACAATTAATATCTTTCTCTCTTTCTCTCTCTCTCTCACACACACACACACACACACATATATCAAGTGTGCACATGTGAGAAAAAGAAATGCTTAAGTGAGCTAATATTAGTTAATGTAGATTGATATATTATATATATCATTATACATTAAATCATTAAATCAACACTTGATTTAATAATCCGGTTATATCTCATATGACCGACTAATATAATTTGTATCAACTTATCGAACCAATACTTGATTCGATAACCCGACTATCTCTCATATAACTGACCGATACTGTATCGACTTATCGAATTAACACTTGATTCGATAACCCGGCTATATCTTATATAACCGATCGATACTTTATATCGCGAGAATAGAATACAGTAATATATACTCGTATTAATCTCGATCCCGCACATATCACATATGTGCTCCTACTTCATTTTGCCTTAGCCAGTGAAACCTCGGTGTATGACTCTAAAGACTCGTCAATACACCGGTGGTAGGTGTTGATCACATCAAGCACCCATAAGCCGTCAGCGGTACTAGCTGGACGTAACGGCTACCAGGGTATTGAACGATCAGAAGATCAGCAAGCTAGCCCGCTCTAATTCCTGCAAAAGCCTGTCAGTAACACTACCGTACAGTCCGGTCTCTTCGTCTGGTATGTCGCATATCTAGTCTAGGGGTGGTAAACGTCAGACCCCAATAACCGATAAGTCATGCCGATGTGAGGCTCATAACGGGTCGAGAAACTACTGATAACACATATCAGTAAATCTCTATACCAGCCCTGGCCAGGGACTTGTCGTTATGGCCAATCGAGCACAGCGCAACATCAACCCCCAATACCAGGAGAGACGAATCCTCTCCTATCGCTCATTGCCTCCATGTGATTCGGGACTGTACCCAAAAGCCACCGTTTTGCACGTTCTTTTGAACGTGGTAAGATGGAAATCAAAGTACAGTGGGAATCACACAAGACTCTATGGCGATCTCGGGTCTACAGACTAACCTGTACCAGTATCACCGGAGAACTGCTATCTGACGATAGGTATAATACCAACTAGGAGTTCTCGGCAGGTCCATTCAGTGTACCCAGTTTCCACTGAGCACTCGTATACCATCTTTGATGTCAAATACCAATGGATGTTGGATCATCCATCTCCCATCATATGGGTCAAGATGCGTATACGATAGTCTACTCCGGAATATCGATGCCCTGTCTCGACACACCCTCGACTAGAAACTGTTTTAGGGTGTACTTGTGGACTACCCTTGGCCCAACTAGTATGATCTCCATCATAGTCCTGATTGTCAAGTACACAACCTGAGGGCTTTATCAACATGTGAGAGCAAGACAACATCACATATACAAGTCAACATGTTAAGATAAAGAGCAACCAGATAGCATACTATCATGTCGAGCAAGAATGTCCTCTCTATATATATCCAAGCATCTACTATAATATACATCATATGTACAATAAATGGCCTCTAGGGCATACATATAACTAACAATTGGAATCCGCAACCATCTTGGACATCATAAACCCAATATATCACATACTTTGGATTTCATGCCCAACCAAATGAATTCCTTAGACATCACATGCCTAACAATTATAAACCCCGCATTTTAGTTTTGATATCGAAAACACTTTCCAATAACAAGTCGGGTAATTCAACAAGATTCCCGATAACCTGATCGAATGCTCGTCGGAAACTTTAGTAGATGGCCGCACCCCCCGATACCGTCGACGAAGTGCTCTTAGGCCGAACACCGCGGCCGCGAGCACCCGAACGGATGCTTTAGGCAACGGGGTTATCCTACAGTCACTTAGTCGGGGCTATGGGGCGTGGTTATCTAATAAGTTTACCCGGCGAGTATCCGCGTATGCTATGTGATTGCGACGGATTTTTGATCACATCAAAATTCCGTGGCAACCGATCAAATGAGACAAAATTGCTAGATTTATAAAATTCAAATTAGTGTGGATTCCAAGTATTGTATTCCATCACATGATATCCGGACGACGTTAAACTTTCCGATCGATTCATCAAAGTCCCACAATTTCCCGACAGCTTAACACTTGAGCATAGTTAACAAATCCCAGAACATGCCATAGTACCTATGGACCAGCCGTAGAAGGGCAAACCCAAGCCTCATTAATGGCACCGCGGAACTGTCGCAAACCCTAAGGTTCGAAAGCGTTCCATGGTCATTATATCGAGTTAGGGTTTCATTCTTCTAGAGGGTCCACAGAATTACTTGCATGTTTTTCCGAATACGTTAAATTTGGAAAAATGGGTTTTTGACATTCGTTCGAACTATTTAACTTCGCCTAGACAACATGCGAATACCCGAAACAATGTTAAAACTATGAATACGAAACACTCCGAATTGCCTATACTGTAAGATTATATCACATGCAAACTTAGGAAAAACAAACAACACCTGAAACATCAAAACCCAGAGACTGGAACACAGTACAAATTTCAGCCCAAAACTCCACTAAGTGGCCGAGCAGGCCGGATTTTCTTGCATTGTGGCTGGCCAAAATCCGATGGAAGGGGATAAATTTTATACCGTGTTCATGTTGCATCTCATACAACATTCTGCAATTGTGTAAAAACTTTTTAGAACACTTTTTAAAAACGATAGAAACAACATTTTCGTGTTTCAAGTTTCGAAGTCATTTCGGTTTCGTAATCTAACAAAATACGTCTAATTTTCTAGCATGGCTCTGATACTACTGCAGGGCTCCCTAGGACGGCAACAAGGTTTCGGGAGGTATCGTCCATAGCAATTTCAAAAATTTGCCGTTCAAGCTAACCCTAAAAATAGAATATTTACTAGAAAATGCGACGAAATGATATGTAAACAACTTTACAACTAAGTGAATGAGGAATACAACCTTTGTAGACCGGTCCTTCACTTCTAATGTTTCGTGCAGTAGTCCCTTCGCTGCAAGTCATGAACACCCGAATTCTAGAAAGGGTACTCCCGGAGAAATGAACAAGCTTGCTCGAAGTCTTCGAGGCCGGAGATGATCTACGTCAAGGAGACTCAAGCTCATGCTACCTCTTCACTAATTGTGAAATTAGTGAAGCAAACACCCTAAACTAAATGGCAAGTAGTAGAGGATGATGAAGTAGGAAATGGGCTCACTTTAGATTTATTTTTCTCATAATATTTTCTCACCTTGAGAAAAGCTAGTAAGCTTTTTCTCATGAAGAAGAAGAAGCTCAAGTGAAGAATCAAGAAGAGAGAAATGAACTCATGAGGTGAGAATAACAACCATTGGTGAGTTAGTGTCATACACTAACCCATTTAGAGATTAAACCATGGCTAACAATAATGGTTAGGTTAATAAATATCTACAAGTAAAACAAAACTAGTGGACTAAGTTAAAGATGCTACAAGCTTCTCCAAGCTTCCAAGCATGTGACTAATTACCATTAATTTTGATTAACTTTAAATAAATAATACCATTCCGTTATTTTAAGCATGGTGTAAGTCTCATAAACCCATGTCACATGTGGCATCTAGCATGACACAAAAGTTGTACATTAAAATATATCACATATATACTAAGTGTACATAAGTAAGAAAAAGAAATATTTAAGTGAGCTAATATTAGTTAATGTAAATTAATATATCGCATATATAATTATACATTAAATTATTAAATCAACACTTGATTTAATAATCCGGCTATATCACATATAACCGACTAATATCAAATGCAACAACTTATCGAATCAACACTTGATTCGATAACCCGGCTATATCACATATAACCGACCGATATCACAAATGGCGAGAATAGAATGCGGGATCATATACGCGCATTAATCTCGGTCCTGCACATATCTATTATATGCTCCTACTCCGTTTCGCATGAACCAGGAAATCTCTGTGTAAGATTCTAAAGACTCGTCAATACGCCGGCAGTAGGTGATGACCATATCAAACATCCACAAGCCGCAAGTGGTCTGCTAAACGTAATGGCCATCCGGGTATTGAGCGATCAGAAGATCAACAAGCATGCCTGCTCATACTCCTGCGAATCCAATCAGTAACACTACCGTATAGTCCGGTCTCTTCGTCTGATATGTCACATATCTCGCCTGGGGGTGGTAAACGTCAGACCCTAATTACTCGATAAGTCGTGTCGATGCGAGGCTCATAACGGGTCGAGAAACTACTGATAACACTTACCAATAAATCTCAGGAACAGCCCTGGCCAGGGACTTCCTGTTATGGCAAATCGAGCACAGCGCAACATCAACCCCTAATACCGGAAGAGACGAAATCCCCTCCTATCGCTCATTGCCTCCATGTGACTCGGGACTGTATCCAAAAACCACCGTTTTGCACGTTCTCTTGAACGTGGTAAGGTGGAAATCAAAGCACAATGGGAATCATACAAGACTCTATGACGATCTCGGGTCGACAGACTAACCTGTACCAGTGTCACCAGAGAACTGCCATATGATGTAAGGTATAATACCATCTAGGAGTTCTCGGCGAGTCCGTCCAGTGTACCCAGTCTCCACTGAGCACCCGTATACCATCTCTGATGTCAAACACCAATGGATATTGGATCATCTATCGCCTATTTACATGGGTCGAGAAGCTATACGCTAGTCTATTCTGGTATATCGATGCCCCATCACCCACGACTAGGGACATTAAAGGATGTACTCACAGACTACCATTTGTCCCACTAGTATGATCCGCATCATAATCCAGGTAGTCAAGTACACTTCCTAAGGGCTTTATCAACATGTAACAGAGAGACAATCAGTGTACACTTTAAGATAAAGAGTAACCAGATAGCATACTATCATGTCGAGCAAGAAATTCCTCCCTATAAATGTCCAAGCATCCACTACAATATACATATCATGTACAGTAATAGCCTCAAGGGCATACATATAACTAACAATCTTTCACTTGCACTAGGGCCATCATATATTAGTGGTTGTAATATCCCATACTCAACCATCCCTTAAAAGTCTCTCTTAGGAAAAAAGTCTTTGTGAGTGGATCCGCTGTGTTTTCCTCTGAGTCTACTCTCCTAACCTCGATCTCCCTGAAGATCAACCATCTCCATGATCAAGTGATACTGCCTTAGAATATGTCTGGGTCACTGATGGGACAGGGGTTCCTATGCCTAAGCCACAACTCTATCGTCACACAATGGTAGGAACGAAGTTCATCTAATGAATTTATATACACCCAGACTGCCTCTTTGTAGCATTGTTGGTAGCGATGTATCGAGCCTTTATCGTCTAGTTTGCCACAGTATATAGCTTGGAGCTCTTCCAACATACTGTCTCTCCACTGAGGGTAAAGACAATGCCTGTGATTGACTTTCAGTCGACCTTTCCACCCTGGAAGCTATCCAGTGATTCTCCCCAGGATCAATTGATACCATCTCACTACACCTAGTGAAAATCCTAACATCCACTTAAATCTATCTCATAGATCCAAAACCCAGGATTTAGGATGTATCACCTTGATCCTTTATAGAGAATCCTTGTGATAAGAGGAGATTGACCGATTGTAGCATAGGAAACACCTTCCCTATCAAGAGTGTGTCATCTACGTACAAAACGAGGAAGACCACCTTAGTCTCTACTATTTTTTTGTAAATACAAGGTTCATCCACTATTTTGATGAAGTCAAATGCTTTGACTACCACATCAAAACAGATGTTCCAACTCCGCAATGCCTGCTTTAACCCGTAAAGAAACTTGAACATGTTTCCGCTGCTCCCATTGTCTACGAAGCTCTCTGGCTGTGTGCTTATAGACGCTCTATTCTAAATCAGTATTTGAAAAAACAGTCACGACACCCAACCGCCGATATCGTAGTCATGGTATGTAGCAATGGCAAGTAGGATCCGGATGGACTTAAGCATAGGCACTAGAAAAAGTTTCATTATAATCCATACCTGGTCGATGACGAGAACCATTTACAACATGTCTAGTTTCGTAAGTCTCAACTTTTTCATCTACACCAAGTAATCTTCTCAAGATATACTTGCTCCTGATGGGGGTTTAACCCTTCAGATATAGCAACCAAAGTCCATACTTTGTTGGTGTACATAGATTTCATCTCAGATCGCATAGCATCCAGCCATTCTTACAGAGTCCCCACTCTTGATGGCCTGCTCGAAACTAGTTTGGTCATCATTTCATGATGCAATCCTCACTCCCACTGTCATAGAGAAAATCGAAGTATCTCTCAGGTGGATGAGGAACCCTACCAGATTGGCGGAGTGGCGGAGATCCGTCGGGAACTATTGAATCCTCCAGTTCTATCAAATCATCAGCTGTAGTTTGTATAGATGGAACTCCTTCCTGTTCTACCTTATGAGCACTAATTTCTTCGCAAGAAATTCCTTTTCTAGAAAGGTGGCATGCTGAGAAATAAAACACCTTTTGTTCCTCGGTGCGGTAGAAGATATTCCCTTGCGAATGCTTAGGATATCCATCAAACTTCCACAGAACTGACCTTACCTCGAGCTTGTCCGAATTTTGCTTTTAGACATAGGCCGGACAACCCCAAATATTAACTTACTTAAGAGATGGGCTCTTCCCATACCATATCACATAAGGAGTGGTAGGCACTCGATTTGGTTGGAACCCAATTCATTAGGTATTCAGCTTCTCAAGTGCATAATCCCAAAGGAAATAGGCAACTCGGTAGTACTCATTATAGAGCGCACCATATCTAATAGGGTGTGATTGCTCTGCCCCGATACACCGTTGTGCTGTGGTGTATACGGAGGAGTAATGCTGAGAGAGAATCTCATTCTCCTTTAGAATAGTCCAGGAATTCCGTGCTCAAGTATTCTCCTCCCTGATCACATCAAAGGACATAATACTTATACCTGTTTTGGTTCTCTACTTCGCACTTATATTCATTGAATTTCTCAAAAGCCTCAGACTTGTGTTTCAACAGGAACACATGTGCGAATCTTGAGAGATCATCAGTGAATGTAATGAAGTAAAAAGTACCAGTCCTGGCATGTGTAGACAAAGGAGCTACATATATCATCATGTATCAATCCTAAGAGTTTACTAACTCTTTCTCTGTTTCCGATAAACGGAGCTATGATCATCTTATCTTTGTGACATGACTGGCAAGTTTCACAAGATATAAATTCAAACTGATTTAAATATGCATCTTAATATAACTTAGCTAGTCGGGTAGCGACTTCGAAACGCATGTCAATTGCTGCCAAAATTGAACAATCTCGTAGTCAAATTTTCTCTCCTTTCACTATTTCAAATTCGTTAGGACAACAATTCCAATCACCTTCTTATTATAATGTTGATCTTAATCCTGTCCATTTTTCACAACCATTTGATTCCTATCAATCGTACCCGGCTTTTACACCTTCCTTAGGTATTTCTTCTAAACAGCCATTTGGGAGTTTCACATATCCACACGAATTTGATTTTTTTACTGAAACCCCTTCACAACCCATATCTAGTCTTGAACAGTCATTGGAGGAATTTCGGGTAGCGTCATTCCAACAGATAGAAGATTTGAATGCGTCTATGGCCGCCCTCATACAACCATCTGGTAGTTCCCAACTAGCTCATGATTTTGTGTTGTATGATGCGGAAATGGGACAGTTTGAGAATTTGAGTAGTGAGAGTGAGCAGTACACCCTTCCAAATCAAACCTACACTTTCAAGTTGTAATCCACAACTCCAGTTTCGAAAGTCTAGCGAGTGTCCCACATGAATCACCAATTGAAGATAGAATGTTTAATGATTTGTGCGACCTTGTAGTGTTTGATTTACTCGATTGTGAAGGGTCCATTTCAAGTGAAACCACGCCCAGTCCTTTTGATCTCTACACCTCCAATCTAGAACCACAATTGATTGAAAACCAAGCTTTTGATGAGCTGTCTGAGAAATTTGACTTTCAATTGATTGAGAATATTGACGCTGGGAATATTTTGGTTGATGAACCCACAATTTTGGATGAGTTTTTTCCACCAATTCATCATGCCCTTTCACATCCATGTGGACATCATCCCGAACCATTAACTATTTTTTCCGAACTCCATATGCGTCTGGATATTGTTGATGATGAATGCATGGATGAGATGAATTTTGAGGAGAGTCTTGAGGATAGCATTGAGGATGAACTAGTTTTATTTGATGAGTCGGATTTTCCAATTCATCCTGTCCCTTTCATTGACTGTTCACACTCTCTTGAACCTTTAACCGATACCATTCTTCAATGACTTCCCTCCATCCTTTCCATCGTTTCCACTTTGCAAGAAACCGTATCACATTCATTTCCTATGTCTGGTTCACCAAGTTCGGTCGACCCATGTTTTCTTACGAATTTTGAGAGGTTTGACCCCATTTCTCAACATGTTGATAGATTAGTACAATCCATTTTTTCACATCGATCATTACAAATTGTGCTAATTTATTCACTCCATTTCCACCCTCAAGTTCATATTCTATTTCTTTCTCCCCTCCGGTATTCTTCTCCTCCACCGAGACCGTATCCCGCTTCTATTCACACATGGTCTCACACATTCTTCCTCTCTCTCCTCTATGCCTTCTTTCACCAACCCGGGCATTATGACGATAAATTTTTTGAATGGTTGGTGTTAACTTTTGGCCTGTGTAAGGCCTTCTATAGATTGATACTATTCTCTCCCCCCAATTCTGAACTTCAACGCTTAAACAGTGGAAACACCGTTTCACTTAAGTTTGGGGGGGGCCCTTTGACATGTGTGTGTATATATATATATATATATTGCTTTTTCTTTAATAATAATAATAATAACAATAATAATAAATAAATAAATAGGGAAGCACCGACAATTTTGTCCCTCTTGGTATAGCATGACAGTGAGGGCACTGTCAAGTTTAAGTTTGGGGGTATGCTCGGTAAGTTTTTTATCCTCGCATTCATGTGTATATTTTGCATTTTCATACTTATTTAAAAACCCACAAAAATTGAAAAAAATTACAAAAAATATAAAAACTTTGTTGTCAAGTTAGCTAGTAGGGTAACTTAGATTTTTTCCGAAAATTTAGTGGATACGTTAGAAATAACTAAATTCTAGGCTTAGCAATTGAAAACCCTAAAAATAACCCTCCTTCTATTTAACCTTGGCAATTATATGTCCTTGCAGTTTTGTTTAGAAGTAAGTAATCTTGAGTTCAGTTCTTGAGTTAAGTCGAGATGAAGGGAAAATATTGAAAGCTTTATTGAAAGATAAGTCTGAAAAATAGTTCCTATTATTAAGTCCAAATTCATAAATTATATACCCTACAAACCGCACTTACACGCACCTTGAAGGTTAGGATAGTAGAGGATACTTAGAAATACTCTTTCCTAAAAGCCTAGTATGAAAGAAAAAACGGTATTTAAAGCTAACCACCAAAAGAGCATTACCGAAAAATATTTCTGGTCTTGAAAAGAAAAAGAAAAAGAAAATAAATTACAAGACCTGAAAACTGCTATTTATGCTTTAGACTCACACATTCAGTAATTGGCTGTTAGTGCCTCAAGAAGCAGTAACAGTCGCATGAAAGATGTGTGAGCAAAACCGTCCATCATTAATAAAAAGTAGTATTAGGTATTAGCGAAATGGTACTATAACTTGAATTGAATTCTTGAGTGTAGGGGTGAAATTTACACACACGTAGGGGTATACGATCGATGTTTAGAGGAAAGATAGGGATAAAGAATAAGACTTATGTTTTCTGTAAAGATGATAAAAATTCCGGATTGGTGACTGCACTTTAGAAGGAAAACTCAAGAGAAACCGAGATCTTTCTAAACTGTCAAAACGTATAGGATCTTGGGTGGAATAAATAAGAGGTGTGAAAAATAAGGGATGAATATTTCTAACTTAGGATGATAAAATTTCTAACTTAGATATTAAACTGTAGGATTAGAATCAAGGTTATCTTATGAAACTAGCTTAACGGGATTTTGTGGGCAGTATCCGCTGAAAACGCTTAGGAGACAACACTTTTCCTATTAGGAACACTTAGAGGTTTAACGGCTTGTTGCACACCCTATGTGCAAACGTGAGGCCTACGAAAGTGAGTTTAGGACTTTTTGAGAATAAATGGTTTTGCTCGGGGCGAGCAAAAGATATGTTTGGGGGTATTTGTTCACACCAGAATATTGCATTTAATACCGCTCATTCTTCTGCTCGTTTGTTTATAGGTAGGTGCTTTTGATCTGTGTTTGTTACATATTGACAGGTTACAAGTTTCTAGTCCAAAATAACGCAAATCATACAAAATCTTCACAGTTGTGCCAAAATCCAGAACATCTGCCACAGACAGATAAAATCAGGGTTCCGGTTATCTGCGTCCGTCCAGTGTCGCTTACCAGTTCAAGAGATAAGACAAATAACAGTAGTCATTCGTGTCTCGGTCAAGCACAAAGAAAGAGAGGGGCAGCACAAAATTCAAGAGATGCGCGGAGCTCGATGGAGATAAAGGTCAAATAAATTAAAAGTGAATCCATTTTGGACGATTAGAAATCTAAAGAAATTTTGGAAGCATTTTGCAATTTGGGACCTGTAAAACAGAAGAAGATAGCAATATGAGAAAGCAAAGAAAAACCGAGACCACAATTCCAGAAAACGGCGGTGGAACCGTCGCCAAATGTGGGTTTTAGCGGCGGTTCTGCCGCGACCACGTGGCATGTTTGGACCGTTTTTAGGGACAATTTTGTAATTATATAAAGACTCAGAATATGGGTCTAGGGTTTCAATCCTCTGCCTATAAATACTCTAGTTTTGTGCCCAACTAGTAAGTCTTTTTCTTTGTTAGGTTTTAGTGTAGTTTAGTTTGTAGTTCTTCTTCTTCTTCATCTTTCCTCTCTTAAAGTGTAGTGAGAGCTCTTGAGTGGAGGTTTAATGAAGATGAGGGTTGTTTTTTATTATCTTGTATCTTTACTTTTCTTGTATTGTAATTTTATTTCCTAGTGTAACTTTATTATTTATTGTTAAGTAGTTGTTTTTGTTTTCTTGTTTTGTTTTTCTTTTCTTCTTAACCGTATTTTTTCTCAATCCATCATACTCTATGGAGTCCCTTACTTAGGTGAGGGCCTAAGTAGTTAACTTACTACCATTTTGTAAAACCGTATTTTTTTCCCTTTCTTTCTTTTCTTCCTTCTTGTTTTCTTTTTATTTTCATTTAAATGTATGAATAATTTCCACACTTGTTAGGGGCTAAGGATGGTTAGTATGAAGGACGGAAAAATCCCTTGTACTTCTCTTCGTCAAACACCTTAAAACGAATCTAGACCAAACAAACACAACCCTCTCAGTTAGGCGCGCCATACGTGATATATAGCCGTGATCTAAGTCAAGAAGTCTTTTGGGCACACTATAACGCGACATGTAGTTGTGACTTAATTGGGTACATGGTTGCGGGTGTTTGGTCTAGGGTTGGAAATAAGCGCACGTAGCGGACGGACAAGAGACACTAGGAGTGGATTTAGCATTAGAAATATTGCTTAAACTCGCAAATCCCATTCCTATGTTCTCCTAATCCCCGCTACCTTATCTTATCCCAACATTATTTTAAGAATGGCAAAAGACAAGTTCAAGACTAATTCTAACTCTACTAATTAAGCTTAACCCTAACAAACTTACTTGAACATAAATACGAACACGTAGGACAGAATTGAACATAAAATATACATTCTTGATATAACTCGTCTAAAGCAAGAACTCAAATACGAACCATCTCTTAGTGGACGACTCGTGCTCAACCGGCTAGCTACAAGCGAAACCATCTTGATTGCGGTAAGTAGAGAACAAAGTAGAATGCATATCATAACACATATCGCGGTTTTCTGCTTCAATCAGCTCAAGAGGAAGAAGTTTTGATGAACCGAAGGACACATATTTTTTAGGTATAACCCCTTTTCATATTAGTTAAGCTCCTTGTAGTTGCTAGTTTTGGATTATGGTTTGATCACTAGGGGTTTTATTTATTGTACTTGCTCAAAATTTGATTTTTGTGCATTCCGCCTCTCTACTTCCATTAAAGAGTGAGCACAACTGACTAACACATATATATGTCCAAAAATTACAATTATTGCTTCTAGGTCATACATATCTAATAGAAGAGAAACCTAAGATCCCTTGATCTATGAGTTAGACCGAAATAATTCAATTGTGTAAATTGACCATGCTACCTCGACTGAGTTAGAATTAGAAGGTGATCCCTTAATCCCCCTTGGATTCAAACCATCTAGTGTACATTAAAAACTTTAATTTTAATTATAGATTAAAAACTCTTCAACCGTTTATAAATTGTTGTTTTATATTTCTTAAACAGGTAAAAAGAAAAAAAACCTGAAGATGGGCTAATCCACAAACTTGTTTCTCCAAACGGGGAGATGACCTAAGGATCTTAGAAATTACCCTGCGTGGTAAGCCAGTTGGGGACTACTCCACAAAGTTCAACAATTATATCGGCGATGAGGCGTTGAACTATGATCGTTATCCGCTGCATCAAGAGTTGTTTATTGAGGAAGAAATTCATGTGAGGAGATTATTTTTAATAGCACAGGTATATTCAAGTTATTATCAAATATATATAATTTGGTAATTATTCAAAATGAATTAACTTTTTATTCTTTTATTTCAGTCCAATGACCACTATAGATATGTCGGTATAGATGACGACTACAGTACTATTACCGAGTCATTTGATATAGAATTGTTGCTGAAGCACATGGTGGACCGAATACAGAATAAAAAAAAGGCAATGTAATTAGTTTAAAACATAATTTCTTGGCAAATGGCTTGATGCAAATACTTCGCAAGAGCGAATGGAGCTCATGAAAGACGTCGAAACATGGATGCGGAGAGAACAATGGGAAAAGTTGGTCGCTTACCTGACAAGCCCTGAAAAAATGGTATATATGATTTCAAATTTGTATATATGTGTGTGTGTGTGTGTTTATTAACCAAAATTTTGACCCAAACGATACCGAAGTCTAATGTGGAAAAGATAATATTAGTAATCAAAATTTTTTGTTATTTTGAAGGCCGAATCAAAACACAACAAAATAAATAGGGAAAGCAGAAAACACCTGCGTTCTAATAAAACCAGTGGGAAGTTACTGTTAGAAAATGTCAATTGGAGGATGGTTAGTATTTTAAACCTTCAAGTTTATGATCGTAGTGGATTTGTTTACAATATTATTATCTATCATGCAATTTATCTATATTATTGTTTATTGAATGCAGAAAAAGAAAGATCCAACCACATACGATCCATTTAAAGCTTGGATTTCTACGCATTCTGGCAAAGATCCATCATCTCGAGAATATAGGGTAAGCTTTGCTTATTCATCAATTTCATGTAATTAATAACTATTTGGATTATCTCTGAACCTTAAAATATATAAAATTTAATCGCATGGAACATTTGCAGAAGGCGTTTGAGGAGAAGACAGTTGGGATAGATGGTGGTTCCAATTTCCCGATACATGTGATTACCCCCATCTTAGATGAGATATCTGGAGGATATCATGGTGGACACGAAAGGGGCTTGGGAAGTGGAGGCATGCGACATCGTATGAGTTCTACAAGTATTTGCAAATTTTCCATCATCTAAACGCAGTCATAGGCATCCAGCTTGGTGGATGCATGACTGGAACTCTTGAGAAAAGAATTAGAAGAAGAGTGACGCAACCTGAATGCAGAAATCGATGCCTATTTCAATGCTCAAGTCGAAGCCTATCTTGAAGCTTATGAAGAAAGGCAAGACGGGGCAGCATGAAAGCAAAGGGAGGAACAAGATGAGCATTAATGGCGTATGTATTCATAGTGGATGGGTGGTGGAATGTATGGACCATGGGGTCCCTTACCAGTTGCGACATCTAAGTAATTAATAGGATCATTGCTATTTTTCAAACTTAAGTACGCTATTTTGATTGCGGATTTAGTTTATGGTTCTAGACATTTATGTTTATTAAGTAATGCTTTATGGATTTGATCTATGGATTGTATTCCGAATTATTGATGGTTTTTTATTATTGATGTTTGAATTTGTTTTGTTTAATATCGGAATATTGTTGTTATGATGTCATTGTTGTGACGTTCTTATCGTTTTTTGAAGAGGTTATTGTTATGTTGAATATAATATTATATTTTCGAATTACTATTAATTGTCAAGAAGGGGCGGCCAATCAATAAAAATAATATTTAAAAAAATATTTGCCTCCCAGAATTGTTTAAACCATTTCCAGAAATCTGAGTATTTTAAAAAAACCTATTTTTTTGGGAGAACGGTTTAAACTGTTTCCAGAATTTTAAATTTTTTTGATTTAAAAAAATACACTTTTTTAGGAGAACGGTTTAGACCGTTCGCTGATAATTTTTGCGAGAATGGTTTAAACCGTTTCCGGAATTTTAAATTTTTTTTATTAAAAAAATTACCGTTCTTTTGGGAGAACGGTTTAAACCGTTCTCCACATTTTGGGAGAACGGTTTTAAACGGTTCTCGATTTTTAGAGAACCGCGATACATAGAATTGTTCTCAAAAGCCGGGGAACGGTTAAAACTGTTTTCTCTGCTGCTTGGGAGAACGGTTTTAACCGTTCTCCTAAGGGTTATTTGTAGTAGTGTTGTGCATGTGTGTGCATTGTGTGTGCCTGCGTGCATGTGTGTGCATGTATTTGTTGTGTGTGTGTGTGTGTGCAGGTGCATGTGTGTGTGTGTAGATGGGTTCATGTGTGTATGTTGTAGATGTGTATATGTTGCGTGTGTGTGGTGTGTATGTGTATGTGTTGCATTTTGGGGTGGGTGTGATTGTTGAACCTCCGAAGCTCGAGCTAAAGGTTTTGCCCGCTCACCTAAAGTATACTTTCTTGGATGAGAACGATACACTCCCGGTCATCATCTCGGCTTCTCTAATTTTAGAGCATGAGAAAGTCTTTCTATCCGTTTTACGATCAAACCGACAAGCTTTCAGGTGTACGATGGTGGTCATCAAAGGGATTAGTTCCTTCATTGAACAACATCATATACATATGATGGATGTGTGTGTGTGTGTTGTGTATGTGTTGTGTGTGTGTTGTGTGTGTATGTTGTGTAATTGTGTGCATATGTAGGTTGTGAAATTGTGTGTTGTTGATGTTGGATATAGGTGTCCTGAAAGCAATTATTGTAATTGTACATGGACCTATATGGATAATACATTCTTACTCAAGATGATAGTATGGTATCTAGTTTGCTTTTATCTTTTATGTGTATATGTTTTATTTGCTAATACGTATCGCTAGTATATGTTGATAAAGCCCTTAGGATCTTTGCTTGACTATCAGGATTATGATGAAATTATACTAGTGAGAATATTAGGATCTTTGCTTGTATATAATATTATGGACTACTAAACTAAAATACCCGGGTCACCTCGTTCTAGTATTGTCGGGTGGCTCGCCGCACTTGTAGGGTTTTTTGGTTTGGTTATATAAGGGCTATTCACACAACTATAGAATATCGTGTTTCATTTTCGTCTCAAGTGAAACGCAAGATTTCTAGTATATTCAACTATTCCATTCGTTTACCGCATGCTTGTGATGTGATTACTTTTCTGTGATGTATCTATATACTTTTGAACTGCAATAGTCCAGTGTCTGCTTCGCTGTCAGTTATCTAACTTAACAGTGCATGATGTTGCTTCGTGGCGAATGCAGTTGGTATATAAATCTTATATATTCTCTTGTATGTTGTGATATATAAGAATATTAGATAAAAAGAGTTTTTATCTAAATGATGGGACAACATTAATATGATTAATGTAAAGAAAATAAACCTAACTCTAAGTTGAAGGAATCAATCGGTTTTTCAAAAACCACTCGTTTTCAAAACCATTCAGTTCTTTCAATGATATCAAATTCATTACGATAAATATTTTCTTCGAAATCAGCTGTAATTTTCCGTCATTTTAGATAAGTAGATTATTTACTATTCGTGCTGCGTTTTTTTATCTTTATTCAAAGCATAGTGTACGGTAGCTAAGTGATTCTTATCTGCCTCATGAGATGAGATTAGTTAGGACCGTCGTATGTCCTTATTGATCATTAGTCAAGGATCGTGCGGGTGGGTCTAAATTAATCAAGAAATGACGGATTGAACTTGACTAGCACTCAATAATTTGTTAATCTTTAGTCAAGGTCATAGGGTGCTTGGGGTAAAAACCATATCGGGAGTTTCAATAGTTGAAATTTGCAATGTGATTGCATACCTTCTATAGTGTGTAGTGATTTGTTGATCTTTAGTCAAGATTGCCACGCCATGATAGTTGGATTCCAATTCCTACTGTGAATAAAAGTTATTTTCGGATGAATCTCGCCTTCGCAATAAACTGGCTCATTAGGTGTTTAGAAAGTTGTTTACGAGATTATGTCTCTAAGGAACATGGGTTATTTAATTAGGTCCATATGACAGTGTAGAGAGCCTCCCTTTCAGTACTTACATCGGCTTAGCCGTCCGGTTTGTGAATGTAACATTTCATAATTTTATTATGTTTATTTTAGAATTTAATTAATGATATAATGAGTTTTATTAAGAAGATAACATTTATTGAATTGGGTTTTCATAAATTGGTATAAATAAATATATCTATACAATTAATAATAATAAAACCAATGTTTTTATATTTCCTAATTAACACTATTTTGGCATGACAAACCACAATAATATTTTCACTTTCTTTTTCCTTTAAATTTAAAATTAAATTGGGAAAGAGGGGAGGTATAGGAGAGAGGCATGGGAGAGGGAGGTATGGAAGAAATATAATATAGGAGAGAGAGAAGCATAGGGCTACCCATATCACTCTATCTTCTTCTCATTTTCTTCTTCTTCTTCTTCTCCAAATCTTCATTTCTCTAACACTCTCTCAAGTCCCAAACCCCATTTGCCCCTTCTCAGGCTTACACAAAACTTAGTTTCCTCATCCAAACCTTAGCACTCTCAAGTTCAAGAACCAGAAGACTTCATCTACCTCTTTGAAGCCTCTTTCAAGCTTGGACCTCCTCTTTCTTCCCATTTAAAAATGTAAAAATTCATCTTTTTACCAAGTTTTTAGTATTTGCCAAGAAAACTACATCTTCTACTTAAAAATTGTGTTTTTATGGTTTAAATCTTGCACAAATGGAGTTTAAATGGTTACTTGTAGTTGTAGTATATTAATGCAAGTTTTCTTGTTGTTACAACTTGTTAGGCATTTATTGAGTTGGAAATTTGTTAAAAGTTTTGGTTTTAAAGTGTTTTGCAAACATGAAATTTTCGAGCAGCAAATTTTCTTCTTCAGACGTCTGAGAGCTGAGCTTCAGACGTCTGTGTTGTATCTGTTTTAAGTTCATGTTGTTTGCCAGACGTCTGAGCTTAAATCTTCAAACGTCTGCTGTGTTTTTGGGGTTCCTCTTTTACTTTGGGAAGACATTTGTATATTGTTCCTCAGACATCTGCGACTCCACTGTTTTTCTTGATAATTGTTTTCCAGACATCTGAGCTTTGAGCTTCAGATGTCTGCCTCTTCTCTGTCTCTGTGAGATGTCTTCTTCAGACGTCTGAGCTTAGAGCTTCAAACGTCTGATGCTATTTTTTGGTCTGATTAACTTGAGTTTTGCGCTGTGTTTAGCTTGCTTGGGTTTATATTGATATTAATGGGGTTTTCTTGCGTGTTTAAGATTGTTATTGGTTATTGGGTCGATTATGAAGACTGCCGAGTCGATGAGGAAGGGCAAGGCGGTCGTAAGCTTCGATTAGCTCGAGCCGTATTACTGTGGGTAGATTTAACATCTACAGGAGTAAATCGGGTGGATGGCGTATAGCACCCCCGAAACCAAAATTTTTTTGAACACTTATTATTCATTATAATTCTAGTCCCATATGCTAAAGTTAAAATGCCATGTTTAATTTTCCTTGCTATGCTTGTGCGAACACACTTGTTAGAACACTGCACAGTTATTAATGATTACCATGAGTCACAATCACAGACTCGCATACTATATATACACATCATTAGTATTGCCAAGACACGTATAGACCATGACACTCGGACAATTACTAACGATCACTATGTGAAACCAACACAGACTCACATGCTACATGCACACATCATTTGTATTTCTATGACACGTATAGACTAGAACACTCGCACAATTACTAATGATAACTACATGACATTAGCACCGACTCACATGCTACACGTACATATCATTAGTAACTGCCATGACACGTATAGAACTTGCCATGTTGCTCGGGTTGAATTTACATTCATGTTAGTACTATATGCTGCTGATCATATTTTCGTTATGTTGATACCATTGCCGTCACGACCCGAAATGCCACGCAACTGGCACTTGAATCATATGAAGTCTATATGACCCCATCTAATTCAAGTAAGCCAAAAACCCAGAAATCTAAACCATTTAAAAGAAGAAAGAAGGAAAAGTTTAGTTTTAAAGCAAGTGGTTTTAACAACATAAGCCGAAATATGCATTTTTAAAACATCAATTCCTTTCTGAAAATTTCGGCAGAGTTTCCTTTGTAAATACTGGCCCCAAAATGGTACAACATGCATAATATGAATAAAGGCATCCCCAAACGGGAGCTAGCTCTTTTCCAATTGACGGCCACAATCACGCAAGCAATATAATATACAACGCCGAAGGGCGAGGATCAAAACTCAAAGGAAAACTCAAAATCATCAAGAAAACCCAAAATAATATAACGCGCGACTCTAAGGTCGAAATAATATACAACTGGTCTTCTAGGGTTATAAATATACAAGTCTGGTTGATGGAGTTTGCTAGATACAACTGAAATAAATGAAGTATAATGGCGTTCACGATGCGAGTGAACCCACCTACCAAAGCAATCACCCAGAATGAAGTAATGTGCCAGCAAAGCCGCCAAGGAAAACAGGTACGGCAAAACCTGTAAGAAACTGTGGCACAACGGGGGTGAGTTGCCAACTTGTGAGTAGAAAATATCACAGAGCGGAAATCGTATGTATGACTCAATCCTAAGTCAAAACGACCAGTAATATATAACCTCATAATGATAAAGCCTGAAGCATGATAAGGTGGCAAGGGTAAACATCTATACATAAGTGTAATACCAAGTGCCCGAGTCAGTGCCTCAGGTAGCAACATATCATAAATATGAGGTATGAATACAATATAATGAAAACAAAATACATCATGAATGAGAAAACTGTTTTCTTAATTTAGTGAGATTTCTGTATAATTAAAATCGAGGTATCATCAATGAAATCAACATAGAATCAGTGTCAAGTATCGACACAAAACATATATCTCAATATCTCAGGCTCCGGCAATCTGGACTGGCCCGTATCCTCGAATCTTAATCTCTAGGGCTCCGGCTATCCGGACTGGCCCATATCATCAAATCTCAAAATCGAGGGCTCCAGCTATCCGGACTGGCTCATACTCCAGATATCCGTCGAGTCACAATACAATTACCGGTCGGTAGTGCTCCCCTACAAGGCTTAACGTCATCATCTGTGACCATCTTGCCCCGGGGTACCGCACCAGGTCCACCATGCACCCACAGACGGTTCCTCCTCCTCCTCGAATCGTGTGTATGATATCGCTCAAGAGCCGAGAAAACTCATGGTGGACATATCTCATATCATATCATGAGAAAACCGCATTTTCTATCTTTTAAAAAAGATGATAAGTTTATAAAATCTTTGCGGTTTCTTTAAATCCAGAAATCTCATGGAATCCGAAATCATAATTCACGATGTAAATAAATAATGAATACTGGGTCCGGCAATCCGGACTGGCCCATACTATAGCATGGAAAATGAATATATGAATATACATGCATGAGATAACACAGTAAATAAATGCAATGTCTAAGCTATCATATAAAAGTAAGCTCACTGGTACCATGCCGAAACTATCAGCTAACAAGCGATATCAATGAATTATTATTCTCTAAAGTGTACGTGACATGGCAATTACCGATGATGATGTGTGTGAGCCGGCAAGCAGGTGTACGTGGAGTATACACATCATCGGTAATGGTGGTGGTGTCCTGACAGCATGATTTTAATAATAACTAATGAAAACACAATACAAGCATGTAATGCGATGCAAACAGCAGAAATGTACGGAAAATGAATAGTAACGCAACATATAAGAATAACATTATAGTCATACCGTTTGACATTTGAAGTAGCATGAATCGTGGTGTTTAGAAAATAGGGCTACGGTGTTTTTACGAAAATGCACGTCCTTTGAAATATCCGTAGTATCCCTTGGCCTGTCTTTAAAATACCCACGATTCGTTATTTTGGAAATAAGTATGACTCGGGCCCAGTCTAATATCTACTAAGTAAACTACAGTACTAAACTAACAGGCTAATCGAAGGGGGTAAGGAAAACCACCTAAGTCTGAGTCGATATATATATATATATATAATAGTCGGTGATCCCGCCTCAATAGTATCACATACGATACAATATATAATATGACATTCTCGAGTCAAGAGTGCGGATCTATCATCATAATCCTAGCTCGTACGTTAAATCCGTCGTACAACATCCGAATCTGGGTACAGGTCAAATATCACATTATCTCATTATTCATCTGGTATCCTTATCATCATATCCTGTATAGGGGAACTGATTAAGTCTAGTGCATTCTGATGCCATCAATATAAATATATTTATGCGTATGTATGAAAACACATCGTCTAAAGACCTGCTATAATATCATGTCGTATCTCATAATACGAACCAAATCATATCACCGATCTCATGGTATCATGCCCAATCTCATCGACTCATCTCCAAGTACCATATACTATCCTCATATCCAAGTGTGTGTGTGTGTGTGTGTGTATACATACTCACATACCTATATGTATATATATATATATATATGTATATATCTCCATATACGCATAAGTGAAACAAATGTATGCGTATGCGTGTGCGTGTATGCAAATCATAAATCTAGGGTTTCACGGCTAAGAAGCTAAACTAGATTATTTCTAATTACACTAAAACTAATCAATGAACACATAAACCTATCTTAAAAATCATTAATCTCACACTACGCACTTATATATATATAGTATAATATACTCGTATTTTACACTACGAAACTGCGGGGTTGCTATACGCCATCCACCCGACTTCCCCTGTAGATATATATCTACTCACCTTGATCCTTACTTTCCGAAGTCAATGACGCCACGCTCGTCCTTGTTGTTCGAAGTCTGCTCGAGGGTACCTATATATGTACACACAAGATATCATATCGCATTAAAATCCGATTCAAATCCAAGACAACACGCGAGGTGCTTATAGGTCAGAACCTATCGCTTACGCATACGAAAATAATCATAAATCCTTTGTCGTTGACGTACAAACGTCCAACGATCGAATTCAAATCAAATACAAAAACCAAGTTTTCAGAATCAGAAAACATAAATTCAGCAACATGAGAATTCTATCCCAGATTTTCCATCAGGTAAAATTAGCCAATTTTGCATATGGGGTTGCTCTAGATATCAGATAACAATGTCACAGACCAAAAAATCACTCGCTTTCATCCCAACATAGCCGCAATTTGCGGCCAACATGAATAAATCTGCGGCCAAGGTAATGAATTAGGGGCTAGGGTTTCAGTGGTGGTCTTCTGGTCACTTGCACACATCACTATGCTTGCTAAATATATTTCAGGTGTCCCGTGTGATAGGAGATACCAATATACCATCACAAATCCAACACAAATCCAATATTGGGGTTTCTAGGTTTGTGAATTGGTGGCTTACTCTCAGGTTTTGGTCTTTAATCAAACACCATAGTGGTTTAAGGTCACTATTAAGCCTCAATTGCACCTTTGGATTCAACTCAAACCCTAACCTCCATCTAAGAATTTTCTAAGACCACTAAACCTCGATAATTCAATTCTAAACTAACAATAGAAGCTAATGGAAGGAAATAAAATACTAATGGTTAAGGAATTACTTCATTTGGCAACTCAAGAAAATTCTTGAGTTTCCCCAAGTCTCCAAAATCCCAACTTTCTTGGTCCAAAGTGCTTGTGATGAGTTTGTGCATGTTTTTTGTGAAAGGGAGATGATGTTTTGAGTTGTTTTTGGTGGTGTTGTGAGGAGGTGAAGGTTGTGGAGGAGAGGGGGCAGCCAAGGGTTGAGAGGGAGAGAGGGAAAGATGAAGATGAAGAAAAGAAATGGGAGCCTTGACCAAGTTTGACCCCTCACCTCTCTCTCTCTCTCTCTCTCTCTCTTACCCATACCTCCTTTGTTTATTCATATTCATTTTCTTTTGTTTTGTTTTGTTTTGTTTTCTTTTCTCTTCTCTTCTCATTTAAAACCAAACCAAAATGAAAAAGAAAAATAAAAGACCATGGTAGGAAAATGTAACAAAGTGAAATATGACATGGTGCATGTCATGTGCACAAATCAAGCTTAATGCACGATTAGTGATATTTAATCGCGATTAGCATTGAAATAGAATATAATTAATTATAAAAATTCATAATTTTTATTATTTAATTATATATATTCCTAAAATAATATTTTATTTTTCTGAAATATTACAATTGCTCCATACATTCTTATATTTTAGCTTCCATGGTTGCAAAGTTACGCGTTTTTTTTCTATGAACTTTATGTTTTCCATAAGATTTGATAAACCGCATGGTTCTATTTTATAAAACTTAGTTATGCATGCAAATTACGGTTTACTCTTGATATGATAATGATGCGTCTACCATGAGTTTTCTATGTATTTATGGTTTGGTGATATCCGATGCCTAGGGGGGGAGACCGGTTTCGGATATATGGTGGATCCAGTAAAAGATCGAGGGGAAGGAAGTCTGCACTAAAAGATGGGGAGCCTAGTAAGGTTACTCAAGACCGGTGATAGTTTGGAACACGACGGATATCTGGAGGATATCGACCAGAGTTATATGATGAGATTGAAAAGAGGGCCGATCCGAAAGACGACGCCTAAGATATGTTGAGATTTTCGAGTGCCGATGATTGATACAGGATTTGATGATGGTTTTATTGATGATGTTTTTCTATTATGCGCGATGCGTTATGATACGCTTACATTTACTTTTGCTATATACATGTTATCACACATCATATTAATCTCGTACTTTATGATTAGTCTGTAGATCGTTATACATACGATATCTACCTTGTGATGTCTTTCTACTTACGAGTTGGCAACTCACCCCCATTGTGTCATGACTTCTTGCAGGATCGACCGCTTGGATCAGTAGCTGCTTCATTGGCACATTTCCTTTTGGGGCATGATCGCTTTTGCTAGGTGGGTTATGAAGTCTTATCGTAACCGCCTTTTGTGTACTTGTGTTTTTTTTGTATCTAGTTATAACTCCATCTACCACTTGTATATTCGTTTGACTTGGACTGAGTTGAGGCTTAGATGTTTATTCTTTTGGGTTGAATTCGGGCAGAGTCGGCCATAAGCTTTTATTTATGCATTTCATTATATTTGCTTGTGTTGTTCTTCGCCTTAGGCGTCGTATATTATTGCATGGATTGTATCTCCGCCGTGTGGACGTCGAGCTTGTTCCCGTGTGGGGATGCTTTTATATTTATCGTTGTATAAGAAATTTATTCAAAATTTACAAAAGGAGGTGTTGCCGGATTTTTTAAATGACAAATTGTTTTCAAAATGTTTTTAAAAACTTTACTTACATTTTAAAATAACAAGCCTTTCGAAAAAGCCTTTATTTCATTTTATAAATATTTCTTAAAACTTCACCTCTATTAGTTTAAAATTTATTGGTTTTGATCCTGGTTTAGGCTTACTTGGGTTATGGTGGGATCCTCTAGACTGCACGTGATCCTTGTGTCGGTCACATGCCTTTTCGGGTCGTGACAGTGAAATTTTGAGGTGTTGATGATTCCGGCTAATCCTCTTTTTATTAGGTTTGAAGGAGAATTCGATTATATAGTGCAAGCCATCCTGATTATATAAATTAATAAACCAATCTAATCTTGCAAGAGTACACGCTGAGTGTTTCTTTTCTCTTTCTCCTGGCAGCGTCCATATTTGATCTTAAACTAAAACTCGTAAAACCAAGTTAACCGAACCTTATTATAATGAATGGTTTTGGAATATCTTGATTGCCCTAAACTTACGACATGGTCGCATATGTCCTTATCGTTCCCACTTCTCCTTTCCTTACTCTAGAATACTCTGTATTAGATACGAAAATCTATATTGTATTGAATCGTGATTGTGTGTTTGCCTTGTGCCTCATGTTAGCCTCTATAAGCAAGGAGTTGTAGAGGAAGCTTGAGAGGATAGGCGTTTAGTTTATTCTTCTCTATACAAACAAGTTGTCTCGAGAGCCATCTCGTATAGTTAGATATGAGACCTCGAAGAAATTGTTTCTATCGAGAATGGCCACCAATTTCATTCTGGAGAATGAATTATATATTGCTATAATTATACCGACTCTCCCCTTTATCTTCTCTCATGTTGTGAGCTCCTTTAGTAATGAGAATACATCGGTTATGCTTATTGGAGAGTCTTCTTTCCAACCCAAGGCTAAAGCTAAATGGAAGGGAAAGAAGAAAGCCAACCAGCCTAAGGCTGGTGTAAAGAAGGTAAGGCGTAGATACATTAAAAAGGGTTGCAGTTGAGGGGATAGGAGGTTGTAACTACTATCATGAACTCGGTCATTGGAAGAGGCATTGCGAGGAATACCTGGTCATCCTTTTGAAGCATAATGATGCTTCATCTTCTGATGTGTTAATTGAAAAACCGTTTCTCAACAAACTCCGCTTTCTAGATATTTGATATCGGATCAGGATCTCACATCTGTAACGTGTTACAGAAGCTGAGAAGAAGTAGAGTATTGGAAAATGGTGATTTGTTCCTCAGAGTCGGAAATGAAGCAAATGTTGCTGTAGAGGAATATCACCTGTTGTTGCCTAGCGGCAAACTTTTGGTTATACACCAACTTTACTTTTAAAAATAATACGTCTCTTTATTAGATAAATAAAGATACACACATGTTTTAAAAATTATGTTATGAACATTTACTTTGATCAAATGTTGATTGGGTAATGTGGATTGGAAAACGGTATAAATATCCTTAACTAAAATACAGTTCTCAATTTACAACACACGAATAAGAGGAAGACTTCAAAGATGTATGAAGACTTCTTATGGCGTTTTAGGCTTAGTCATATCAATGAGACTAGACTAAGCAGCTTATATAAAGATGGATATTTAGATCCATTCTTATTTGAATTGTTTGAAACTAGCCAATCTTGTCTCAAAGGAGAGATGATCAAAACTTCGTTTACTTGATACGGAGATAAAGTTAGTGAACTTTAAGGACTTACACATAGTGATGCATGTGATCCTATGTCTACACATGCAAGGGGTGGGTATCAGTACTTCATTTCTTTCACCGATGAGTTCTCTAGGTTTGGACACATGTTCTTGTTGAAATACAAAGTCCGAAGCTTTTGGAAAGATCATAGAGTATAAGAATGAAGTAGAGAACCAGAGGGGAAAAAGTATCAAGATTCTTTGATATGATCAAGAATGTGGATACTTAAGCTCTGTATTCCTTAGTTCTCCAAAAAGAGAATGAGATTCTCTCTCATCTCACTCCTCCGTATACACCACTACACGACGGTATATCAGAGAGGAGAAATTGCACCCTATGATGATACGGTGTTTTCTATGATGAGTGTTGATGAGTTTCTCTTTTATTTTGGGGATATGCATTGGAATTAATTTCATACTTATCGAATAAGGTTCTGTCTAAATTTGCATATACCAATCCATATGAGATATGGAATGGTAAGAGACTATTTCTTAAATTTGTTAAGATATGATGTTGTCTGGCTTGTGTTTTAAAAGTAGAATTCGAACAAGCTCAAGACACGTTCAGTAATGTAAAAGTTTTTGGGTTGTCCTAAGTATTCGCAAGGGTAATTCATCAACCAGGTTGAGAAACAAAAGGTGTTTTGTTCTCGACACACCGTCTTTTTAAAAAAAGAAATTTCTTGTAAAAGAAATTAGTGAGAGTATGGTAAAACTGAAAAAGTTCCATAACCACAAACGATTACTGAAGATTTAGAAGAACCTGAGGGTTCAATTTTATCCGAAAAATCTAAGCCATTCCGCAAATCTAGTAGATGACTTCAGCCATCTAAGTGATACTAGATGTAACAAGGAGGACCACATCATGGTAGATGATGACCCTACTAGTTATCAGCAGGCTATAGGGAGTAGTGACTCCAAGAGATGGTTGGATGCTTAGAAATCCGATCTAGACTTCATGCACCCCAACAACGTATGGACTTTAGTGGATACTTCTGAGGGGATAAAACCTATTAGAAACAAGTTCATCTTCAATGAAGATCTGTGCAAATAGAAAGGTGATGACCTTTTAAGCTAGACTGGCAGCAAAGGGGTTTTAGTCAATATCCCATCGTGGACTACGATAAATCCTTTTCTCCAGAAACTATGCTCAAGTCTATTCGGGTTCTACTTACTACTGATGCTTACCATGAATACAAGATTTGGCAGTTGGACGTCAAAACCGCTTTTCTAAATGGTGATTTAGAAGAGAACCTGTATAGGGCTTCGTAGAATAGTAGGAGCAGCTGATAGGTGACAAGTTGCTTAATTCCATTTATGGACTAAAACAGGTATCACAGAGTTGGAACATCTGTTTTGATGAGACAATCATAGAGGTCGACTTTATCAAAAAATGCAGATGAAACATGTTTTTATAAGAAGGTGTAAGGTGTACTGTCACATTCCTCATATAGTATATGGATGATATTCCCCTGATAGGAAATGATGTTCTTATACTATAATCGGTCAAACTTTTCTTGTTACATAAGTTTTCCATAAAAACCTGGGTGATGCTTCCTTCATACTTGGGATTAGATCTGTAGAGATAGATCTAAAAAGATGTTAGGATTGTCCCAGTCTAGGTATACTGACACCATACTAAAGGCATTTAATATGGATGATTCCAAACGCGGTAATTTACCCGTTTGTCAAGGAATCACCCTCTCTAAAAAGAAGTCTCCAAAGAAGATGAGGAGAGGGCTCTCATGACATTTATACTCTACGCTTCTGCTGTGGGGTTGCTCAAGTTTGCGATGCTGTGTACCGGACCAGATATAGCTTACGCACTTAATGTGTTAAGACGGTATCAACTAAACTCAGGGGAGAAATATTGGATAGCGGTGAAGAACATTCTTTAGTACTTAGAAAGTACTAAAGAGATGTTTTTGGTATATGCTAATGAAAACCTCCAAATAGAGTTGATTACCGATTCTAGCTTCCAAAGTGACATAGATAAATGAATTTCTGTCACGAGTTATAAGTTTACCCTCAATTGAGGAGCAGCATATTGGAAGAGTTCCAAGTATGATACCGTGGCAGACATGACGATGGATACTGTGTGTGACTCACCGATGATGCAACCAAAGAAGGTGTTTAGATAAATGAGTTCATTTCTAAACTTGGTCCTATCAGATATCCACACCAATTCTAAGGAAAGTATCGCTTAATTCGGGAAATAGTTGATCTTCCTGTGATTAAGATAAAGAGAGAAGAAATTAGAAACATTGTAGCGGATCCACTCACTAATGCTATTTCTCAGATACAGTTTGTAAAAATGTTTTCAGAGAAGTTGGGTATGAGATACTGCAATAATTGACCTTAAGTGGAAGTAGGAGATTGTTGGATATAGGTGTCCTAAAGGTAATTATTGTAATTGTACATAGACCTATATGGATAGTGCATTCTTGCTCGAGATGATAGTATGCTATCTGGTTTACTTTATCTTTCATGTATATATTTTTTACTTGCTATTACGAATCTCTAATATATGTTGATAAAGCCCTTATGATATTTGCTTGACTACCAGGATTATGATGAGATCATACTAGTAGAGGCTAGGTAGTCTATAAGCACATCCTTAAATGTTCCTAGTCGTGGGAGTATAGAGACAGGGTATCGATATTCCATAATAGACTAGTGTATACGTTTCTTGATACCTGACCAAGACGATCATTGGTCTCACAGCCATTGGTGTTTGACATCAAAGATTATATATGTGTGTGTGTGTGTGTGTGTGTGTGTGTGTGTTTGACACCAAAGATTATGTGTGTGCGTGCGCGCGCGCTCATCGGAGAATCAGTTGTTAGTGATATATGCCCTAGAGGCCATTATTGTATAGTACTAGTTTGTATATTACATTTTGGAAGCTTGAGATATACACGGATATAATAACAGTCTTGTTCAAAATGGTAGTATACTACTTGGTTTGATTCTATCTTAATATGTGCACGTGTTTTTTCACATATCGCTTATACATATTGATAGAGCCCCTAGGATATTTGCTTGACTACAAGCGTTGTGATGGCAGTCACACTTGTGGGGCTGAGTAGTCTATAAGCACATCCTTATACAGGTCCCTAGTCATAGGATTATTGAGACAGGGCATCGATACTCAGAGTAGACTGGTGTATACGCTTCTCATCCCAGCAGGAGAGATGGTCTGTCCCACAGCCATTAGTACGTCGTACTGGAGATAGTATGCAGGTGCTCATTAGGTTATAAGTTATATTGGACGAACTCGTTGGGAATTTCTGGTTGGTATTATACCTATCATCAGGAAGCAGTTCCCAGGTGACATGAGTAAAGCTTAGTCCGTTGAGTTGACATCACTATTCATCTCGAGTGTGTTCCCACTATACTTAGATCACTACCCTACCACGGCTTTAACGATTCATGCAAATAGGTAGTGGTTGGGTGAAGTCCCGAAGCACTGTAAGGCAGTAGTGGTTAGATATGACTCATCTCTCCCGGTATTGGGGATTGATATCGCGCTGTGTTCGGAAAGCTATTACACAATGCCCTTGGCCAGGGCAAACGAGATTTACTGGTAGGTACTCCAATAATTTCTCAGGGTGTTTTGGGCTCTACCCCGGCATGACTTATTACGCTATTAGGGGTCTGACAGTTACCTCCCCTAGGCCCGATATACGAGTATCTTAGACGAACAGACCGGACTGTACAGAGATTGTCACAGATAGGTTCAGTAGGAGTTCGGATGAGTTTGCTCATCGGCCTTCTTATCGACATATATCTGGGTAGCCGTTACGTGCAGCTTGTACCGCTGACATGCTTGTGGTTAAACCCACTGCCAGCGTACTTTCAAGTCTTTAGAGTCCTACAAAGAAGGTTTCCCTGCTTCGGGCGAAACGATATAGAAACCGTATGGTTTTACGGCAGGGTTTCGATCACATACGTGTACTTCCTACACGGATGATGTTCGGGCAGATAATACTAGTGGGCTTTCGTTTAAGCCAGATCCTAGTATTATATTATTGGATTATTTTCGTCTCTTTGTATTCGTATTTTTCGAAATAAGAATACGGGTATGTATATACGGTGAGGGCATTCTTGTAATTTTACATGACATGCTTCTAGAAGGAGACACCTCATTATTTGGATTATCTATTTTGGGAAATAGATTAATTACGTGGAAATTGGAGAGATATTATTGGCATAGGTGAAGCATGGCTCTTTACAGTTGTTTATTAGTTTGTGTTCTCTATTGAAGCATGGTGGCTATTTTCTTTGAGAAAATAATCCATGCTTCAATGAGTGAAGACTTGAGCCATTCTCCACACACACACAACCTTAGTTCATTTGCTATTTTTCTTTCCCTCTCCAAATTTCCTCTTCTTCTTCCTCAAAACCCTAAAAGCACTCATGTGTTGAGAAACCTAGGGTCCTCAAGACAAATTAATCCATAATTATTCTCTACATCACCTAGGCTACTTAGCTTAGCAAACTAGGTATCCTAGTTACCTCGGTTTAGAGGATGGAGCTTAAAGAACACACACTTGGATGGATCATTTTTGACGCGAGGAGGTCGACGTTGCAACTTTGATCCAATCTTCGAGGAGCCAAGGAGAGGAGGAAAAGAAGACCCGAAGGATAAGGTTCCAGAAGGTATAACACTCATCATAGTAGTTAAACCTTCATGTAGTTAGTTAGTTAAGGTTTTCGTGTTGACCCTGGAGTTATAGTCTGTGTGGCGAAGCTTATAAAAATCATTTTTTTGTAAATTCCGCCTCCCCGTGAACCCACGGGCTGCGTGACATGGACTTACAGTGGTATCAGCGCCTACTAAACATTAACTAGCTAGTTAGCAAGTAGTTAGAAATTCGATCGACGGAAATATAGCCCGAAATCATTTTTCAAGTCATGCCTATTGTCAATTTTCAAAATTGGTCTAAAAATTATTTTAGTGGCATTAAAAATACAAGCAGGCTTTTCTAAGAATACAGAAGAAAAACGAGGATGTAACTCCCTAAGACCACCGCGGAACCGCGGCCAAACTCAGTGTTTAGCCGCCGTTCCGCGGTCGAGTCGAGGCCGAGTTGCGCCGATTTTCTTCTGTAGGTCTATTTTGTGGAATTATAGTCTCTGGCATATGTGGTTTCTACCCAGATTTGTATGTGTACTGGATTGTGCATGAGGTAGACATGGATTTTTTTATCGATCGAAATTCTAAATTTCTTGGCTAATGTGATTCTGTGTTTGTATATATGATGCTAAACGTCTGCTAATCGCTATACGTCGATTAGTTGGGGTTGCACATATCTGTGATCTGTGATGGTTTGTGTATATGGATTATTAGATCATCGTGGATGAATAGCCGGGGGATGTGAGAAGAGTGTTTTCTTTTCTTTCATTCATGTAATTTTGTAAATGTGATGTAATATTATTTTGCGGTGTACATCCGGGTTGAGATTGTAGCCACCGTTGTATTGTTTCATTTACTATTTCTTGCACCTAGGATAGACCCAAGGTAGGGTGCACAAACTACCGGGTTCTTGAAGTGCCGAGTGACCTACTCATGTTATTAAGGGAGCTTGCTTCACTTCCGGAATTTGGCAGGTAGTTTGCCACACCCGTAGTGGTCTAGGGTAAGGTTTGGCTATTCATCACGACCGTGGAATCCGTCTTTCGTTCTGGGCTTAAACGAAAAACGGAATTTCTAGTATATCCAATATATTCATCTGTGATCTGTGATCTGGAATGCCTATTATTGCATGATACGAATGGATATATATATATATGATATATAATAAACGTTGTTTATGTTTTGCACCCGCGCTAGTCCAGCCTCCGCTCTGCCGTTAGTTAAGTAACCTAACGGTGCATGACGGGGCCCCATGGCGAATGCGGATGGCATAATCGTATGTTGTATTTTCGTTTCTTTTCTGCAATGATAGGGTTAATTGATTGGACCGCATTAACATTGATTAATGCAAGGAAAACAAACCACAAAGTTTAAATCGTTGGAACAATTTCGAAACCACTCGGTTTTCTTGAAAAACAACTTTTAAATGCGGAGCTTAAACCACTCCTTTTAAAAGCTATCTTGGTTCCTTCGACTATATCAAGTTCATTACATTCACGGTTTCTCCAAAACCATCCGTAGCCCTCCGTCAGTTCAGATGGGTATTCAGTTGTATTCAAGCTATGTATTTTGACCTTCGCCATGGCATAGTGATTGGTAGCTGCTGGGTATTCATCTTTAGCATAGATAGATGCGTTAGTTTGGGACAGTCGTACTACTATTTTGGCCTTCGTCAAGGATATGTACGGGTGGATTCAAATTATCCTGGATAATGACGGATAGAACTTGACTTGCAACTTATGATATGTTGGCCTTCGTCAAGGTCAAGAGCTTGGGGCGAAAATCCACATCGGGAGTTTCTAAGGAAATTGAAACTTGCTGGTGTTGAATACCATTTAGAGTTTGATGATTTTGGTAGGATTCCTTCAAGGTTGTCACACGATGATATTTGGATCTCGATCCTACTGTGAGTATCCGCTACTCTTTGGGAGATTTTTCACTAAAACAATCAATGCTATAAACCAAGTAGGTGCCTAGAACGGTGTTAGCGGGGCTATGCCTCCAGGAAAAAGAGGTCATGTGATTAAGAAATTTCGTGAAAGCGTTGGAAAACCTCCCTTGAAGTACCGACACTAGCATGGACGAAAAGTTAAACAAGAATTGTAGGGTGAGATTAATCCTGACTAAT
The DNA here is from genome assembly GCA_030015575.1 of Agapanthus africanus. Classification (NCBI taxonomy): domain Eukaryota; kingdom Viridiplantae; phylum Streptophyta; class Magnoliopsida; order Asparagales; family Amaryllidaceae; genus Agapanthus; species Agapanthus africanus. Next base: position 814,913,169 of record JASDDO010000019.1, on the reverse strand, counting down.
CCTTTTTTTATGGTTTGAAGAAGTATTCAAGGAACAGTGGGAGCCATCCTGTTTAGATAAGCTAATAACCAATCTAAACTTGCAAGAGTATCATGCTGAGTATTTCTTCACTCTCTCCTAATTGCAGCGACCAATATGACCGGGCCTAAGTTATTGCTAGATAATTATATATTGACTGGGCCAAACTATAAAGATTGGCTAAGGAATGTCCAGATGGCCATTACGTATGACAAGCTGGACTACCTCCTTACTACCAAAACCCCTGCCGTCCCAAGTCCAGATTCCACCGTCGCGGATATTGATATCCGTAAGACATGGGAAAAAGACAGTGCGAGAGCCAAGTACCTCATGTTAGCCTCAATGGATTATGAATACCAGAGGCAGCACGAGAAGATGGACTTAGCTTCCATTTTCCTCCATACCAAAGATTTATATGGAGAGCAATCTCGTATAACAAGATATGAGACCTCGAAGAAATTGTTTTAGGCGAGGTTGGTTAGTCCCAAGGTCGCGACATGGACTTACATCAGTATACTGAACGGAAGCGTCGAGAACTCCTAGATGGTATTATATCTATTATCAGATAACTGTTCTCTGGTGACAATGGTACATGGCAGTCTTTTGATCTGAGATCATCATAGTGTCTTGTGTGTGCTCCTACAATACTTTGACTTATACCCAACCACTGCATTAAAGAGCTGTTCACATTTTTAGGTGGTAAAGATAAGCGTAGGAATGATAAGAAATGAACGAATTCGTGTAGTGTAGTTTATTTCGCAATTAACAACTTTGCGTTAATACAAAGTGGTGAATAACGAATCATTCCATCGGAGATGGAGGGTTAGGTTCGTGTTTTCAACGCGAGTTATTAAGATTTTGGTTTAGAAAGAGTTTTGTGAACAGTTTTAGAAGAAATGATAATGTAAAGGGGATGGAAATTGTCAAGAAATTTATTTGAATGAAGGATCTCAAGCTAATCTATTCAACTCTCTCTCTCTCTCTCTTTTGATTTCTTCAACAAAAACATAATTTCCCAGAGTATAGATCATCAAACACTCAATATGAAGGTGGTGGAGCATGATCTATCAAATGGCCAACCAATTGCCTTTCGTGAAGTTGAGACTCAATATTAGCCTTGATTTAAATGTTACGAGTACAAACCATCAATCATGCACCACAAAGAGTGATGGAGTATTGAATGTCAAATTAGACATTTAAAATCAAGACTTTCTTGAGATGGATGATGCTAATCAATACTTGAAGATGATGTTAACGGACTTTGGTGGAATTGCTCGATGAGGAGGCATAGCCTTCCATGTTCAAGTGCGTCACCTATGAACCTTTGACAACATTTCCAAGACTTGATCTAATCTCTAGATTCATTAAGATTAATTAATCTCTACATAGATCGTATAATCATCTAGCCTCGCCACTCTCGGCAAAGACCAGAGAGGAAGATGTGTTTACTTGAAATTAATTAAAACAATCAAATAAGAGTTTCATCACAATTAAGAGAGAGAGAGAGTGTGTGTGTGTGTGTGTGTGAAATGGATCACTTAATCACCATTCACTCTCCTCATTTCCTCAACAATCAACTGCTACTCACAAATCATCATCATCAACATCATAAAGAAACTAAACCTAATCAATAATAAGATCTTCATAAAAGCACAAGGTATTTAAATGCAATAGAAAGAGGGAAAGAGGGAAGAACACTAATGATCTTCAATTTACCTTCAATTCAAGTTTTGATCTCAAATCTAACCATAATTTTTATGTATTTAGAAGAGGAAAAGAGAAAATCAACTAACCTAAGCTCCAACCTTCATTGATATTTATGAGGAAGCTAACAAAAGAGGAGGAGAAAGAATGCTAATCCTTATAATGAAAATTACACAAATTGAAATTCAAAAATAAAAGAGAGAATTAAAGCTACCCCCAATTCCTTCAAATCTGCTCCTTTTATAGATTTTTCATTGAGGTTCTAGAAATTTTGAGGGAGTAACCGTTTGATGATGAGGCAAGGGCCCAAAATCGAGCCCAATTTTTTGCGCCTCGACCATGGTTCCGTGGTCAACTTGAACCCTCTAGACCGCAATTCAACGATCGAGTTGTGAGCAATTGGTCTCGTTTTAAGCCCGTGTTCTTATGTTGTTATATAGATGCTCTTTTTCAATCTTGAGAACTCTCATCAAGACTATAGTAGCTTTGCAACGGAGGCCATATCCTGTATTTAACGATTGAGCTCAGATGCAATATTTTTAGTTCAATTTCCATCTTCTTGACTTCTAGACATGTTTCCTGTACTTAGGTAGCATTCAAGGGCTAATAGTATTTATTTATATACAATTGGGGTAGAAAAAGGAGGTAAATAATGCACTAAACCATGATGAACAAATACCTCTAAACTTAAGCTTTGCATGCCTTTGAGCAATAATCATGTTATTCTAAAACAAATCCTAGGCTCATTTTCATATGCGTTACGATTGCACATAGCATGTGCAACAAGGCTTTAAACCTCTAGATTGCCTTAGAGGACGGGTGCTGTCACATGAGGGTTTTCAGCAGATTGCACCCAAAAAATCCCAAGTCAAGCTAGTTTTGTAGGGTTCACATTAAACTCAAGTCCTAGGATTTATTATCAAGCATTAGAAACTTTATTCTCCTAGGAAAGAAACTTCAATCTTTATTTTCGGTACTTCTCACTATTGATTTAATTTAACCTCCTATACAGCTTTATATATATGCAAGTTATCTCTTAATTAAGGTATTTCAATTCAAGGTCATCATATCTTTTTTATTATATAAGTTAAGCGACATGAAAAAACACTTTTCAACGCGATCACCCGGGCTTGCTTAAGCCTAGATTGATCAGTTACTCCGTATGTCTCATTATTAATCTTTGCTTCAATCTCTTGGCTCCTTGTTATTATTTTTTAAATTTTATTTTAGCTCTTTCGGCGATGAATCCCAAGTCAGACAACTTTAGGTCACTGGGTGATGAAGCACCCCAATGACCTAGGAACTCAAGTTGCCAAGTTTTCAAAACAAAGATTATATTCAGTTTTCCCTAATTGAATTCTTTCGGCATTGACACCCAAGCCAGACGGCTTTAGGGCATTAGGTGGTGAAGCACCCCAACGACCTGAGGACACGAGAAACCAAGTCTTTTATTATATATATATATATATATATATATATATATATATATATATATATAGTACGGATCCGTTAGGGCGGGTTCGTGTTTTTAAAAACATGAACCTATATGAGGACTATTGGATTTTATGTTTTTAATCAACGGTTAAAATTAATTCAGCTTAATAAATCGTTAATAAATGGAAGGTAAATATTTTACTCCTTGAAACTTCCAAATGTTGTGTAGGTAATACTAAAGGATTTGATGCTTGTCTTGATTTTTTTTGGAAGTTTCAAGTTGTAGAATATTTACATTCCATTTATTAATGATTTATTAAGCTGAATTAATTTTAACCGTTGATTAAAAACACAAGATCTAACGGCACTCATTCAGGTTCGTGTTTTTAAAAATGCGAACCCACCCTAACAAATCCTCCCTATATATATATATATATATATATATATATATATATATATATATATATATATATTATTTTTATTAAGGAGATATTTCAAGCTTATCCTTTATTTCCCAAAACTTAGAAACATAGTGTAGGTGTAGATAAAATTGTATATTCACTACGGTTAAATTTTCAAGGAGGGTTATCTTTCAGGTATCTATTTCTAATCCTAGGTTTCAATTATTTCTAACCGATCAAGCTAAACCTTCGGATTTCGAATCTAAGCTTACCCCTGTTGACCTTGTTGGGTAACATCACCTTGGTTTTGATATTGAACAAAACATTATTTAACTATTTTACATACTGACGGTACTTGTGCTTAAGTTTTATGTTTTCAGTGTGAGAGACATAACAGATATTGCAAATGAAAGAAAAGGAAAAGTATAACGATATCAAAGCGCCAAAGAGCGTGATGATATGAACTTACAAGACGCACAGTTGAGGAAATCAAACAAAAGAAGCTTTGTGATATCAAAGGAAGCAAACAAATATGGTGAGAAGGAATTTTCAAGATAAGGAGCTAAAGTTATAAAAAAAAAGGACAAGATTTGAGAGATAAAGAATCAAGCGACCCAGAGAACATGCTACAAATGAGTAAAACTTGTATTTTCTCCATTTATTGTGGCATAGGTCATCTCGTATCAGTCACACGTTTTTAAACTTTCAAAATCCGTCAAATATCAGAAATGTCAGGTTTTGAGTCGTCTCAAATCCCCCTGAGCTGTCTCACACTGTCTTTGATTTCTTCCCTTTGTTTTTGACATCTTGAGCCCGCTCATCCTAGTCTTGAGCCGTCTCATAATCATTCTCTGTAAAATCATTTTTTGTTCTGTTACCATGAGCCAACATACTCTTATCTTGAGCCGCCTCACATAAACTAATGCTCCTTAATATTTCTGCCATGAGCCGACTCATCATTGAGCCGTCTCATGTTGATTTCCTACACATTTGAGTTTCTCACTGTTCGTTTAAGATGGCTCATACGTTTTTGAGCCGGCTCAACTGTTGGCCGTTTGAAATCCCTAAAATCATTCTTGAGATATTTCTTTCTAGTTTTGTGGTATTCTTTCCCAATTCTTTAAATACGGTTCTGGTCGAATTTATTCAGTAATAAATTCTTGCATTCTCAATTCTTTGTGATCATCCCTTGGTTCTAAAAGTTCATCATCTTCATCAAAGTTTTCGAAACCCTACTTATCATCGGGTTTGAAATTCTTTTGAGTTTTTCAAAAGTTTTCAGTTTTTAATTCTTGCAAAGGCTTTTATAAACTGGTTTTAAATTCTATTCCTTTGCAAAAATCTTGATCTTCTATTTTGAAATTCTTTTATAAATTTTTGAGATAAAAAAGGGGCTTCAAACTTGATTTTATCAAATATCCAAATTCTTCGGTTTTAAACTTGTGTTGATTCATATATGAGATTAGGAGTTGGTTTGGGTTCTTGTATTGTAATTGAATTGTAAAGATTTGATCTGAGCCTGTGTAAAAGATTACTCGGTGGAGGTGGTCCATCAGTGTTTAGTTGTAAACGTTTGATCTGAGCCTGTTGAAAAAATTAACCGGTGGAGATGGTCTATCAGTTGTAAACCCGGTGGAGGTTGTCCTTCATTTGTAAAGGTTTCTTCACCTTAAAAAGAGTTGAATAGTGGATGCTCTTAGGGGGAGACCTAGGCAGAGACTAGATACCGTGGTATCAAACTTCGTTACTAATCACTGGTGTCCTACTGAGTTTGCACTTTCTATCTCATTTTATATCTACTGTTTACGTAATTTACTATTTATATTATTTTTCCGCAGCATTTTTTGTGTTGAGCAATGAAGATTTAATTGTTAGTCATTTGCCCTATTCAACCCCCCTCTAGAACACTTTTCAATTGGTATCAGAGTGGTTAGATTTCTTTTTGGCTTAAAACCCTAATGCTTAGATCCTGTGGTTAGCAATAATAACATTACTCAAAACAATAGATTAGTAGAAGATCAAGCCACAAATTGACCATCACTCTTTAATGTCACGAATTACAACTTCTGGAAGATCAAGATGCGAATTTTCCCCCAATGCATTGATCTTGATATTCTAGATGTTGTAGAGGATAAATTCATTTCACCGGCTAGACCTTATAGTGAAAATGATCGAAAAAATATGGCTATGAATATTAAAGCGATGAATGTATTACATTACTTTCTTTCACCTGATGAGTTCAACCGGATCTCCATGTGTACTACATTACTACATATGGCTATGAATATTAAAGCGATGAATGCATTACATTACTCTTTTTCACCTGACTGGTTCAACCGGATCTCCATGTGTACTACATTATTATATATGGCTATGAATATTAAAGCGATGAATGCCTTACATTACTCTCTTTCATCTGCGAGTTCAACCGGGTCTCCATGTGTACTACCGCACATAAGATTTAGAAGACTCTCAAAAAATTTCACAAAGGGACGAGTCAAGTGAAAGAAAGTAATATCAACCGACTCATGAGTGGATATGAACAGTTTAGAATGAGCGTCGATGAATCGATTGATGTAATGTATTCAAAGTTTAATATGATCATTACTGAAATTTTAAACTATGGTAAAACTTTTACAGAAAAGAAGAAGCGCTTGAAGATCTTAAGTATTCTCACGGAAAAATAGCAACCCAAAGTTACGACTATTGAAGAAGTAAGTAATTTAGATGAACTAACTTTGGAGAACCTTGTTGGGAAGCTCAAGACGCACGAGAAGAAACTCAATGATATTAGAGCAAGGCAAAAAGAAGAAGAACCTTCAAATAAGAGAAGACTAGCTCTAAAGGCGAAGAATGTTCCACCAGAAGAATCGGACAATGAATGTGATCAAAGCAAAAATGAAGATGATATGGCCGCACTCGCAAAGCAATTCATAAGATTCATCAAATTCAGAAACTTCAAGAAAGGAGAAAACTACCGAGATAATAGAAATTCAAGTTCGTCTACTAATCCCACTTATTATGAATGCCACAAAACAGAGGCACATGAAGGCCGATTGCCTGACATTGAACAAAGGCAAGAACAAGTATAAGGATAGTAAAGACAAACATGAAAAGAAAAGAGTGTTCCAAGAAAAATGGGATGAATCTGATTTCTGACACTTCGGATAATGAAGAAAAGATTATTGCAAACATGTGTTTCATAACACATGGAGACAACGACGAGGTATACGATGATGATCTTGATAGTTTAAATAGAGATGGATTGATTGATTTATATATTGAATTGCAAGAGAACTTTCAAAAATTATTTTCTAAATATAAGAGTTTGAAAAAGAAATCTTTTTCTATCTTTTACAACTCTTGTATTATTCTTAAGAAGGAAAATGATGTTTTGAAAGATGATATCATTGATTTAAGGACTAAACTTGAAACTTTAACTATTGAACGTGACAATTTAGCATCTTCCTTTAAAAACTTTCAAAACTCAAATGCTAAATTGGAACACTAGCTTTTGAGTACCAAATTGAAGACTACAAAGCTTGAAGAAACTCTTGTTAAATTCACCCAAGGCAAGAATAAGTTGGATATCGTACTTTGTGAATTTAGCAGGAATCAGCAATCCTATGGTCTTGGTTTTGATCCTAACACTTCGACTAGTATTTCAACCAATAGATTTCTTAGAGGCACTACTTATTGATATGGCTATAGACACACTTTGAAAACTTGCCATTATTGTATTACTCTTGGCCATACTGTTAGATATTGTCCTATCAAAAATAAATATAAATATCATTTTTTGCTTAGAAGTAGTGTACCTAACCATAACACTAGATCATCTACTTATAGATCACAGTTTTATCCTACCAACCCTCGTGGAGCTATGATGATTTGGATACCAAAGGTCAAAAATAAATATCCTATTTTAGGCACCACAACTACATCAACATAGAACCACATTGTACCTTGATAGTGGGTGTTCGATGCACATGACCGGTGATATATCTAGCTTCAACTCACTATCAAGAGAGAAGAAGGCGGTAGCATCACCTTCGGGGATAATAATAAAGGTTACATAAAGGGTAAGGATAAAATCGTGGTAAGCGATTCTACCAATATTGGTGATGTGTTATTAGTTGATAATTTGAAACAACAACTTGCTTAGCATTAGTCAAGTTTGCGATAAATGATACACCGCTGTTTTTGATAAAGCTGTTGCAAAATTTTTAAAGATGACAAGTGTATTTTTTTTTGGAAAAAGGCAATATAATACTTATATTGTTGATCCTAATGATTTCGCCAATGATAAGGTTAAGTGTTTAGTTGCAGATGATGCAGATACATGACTTTAACATCGTAAGCTTGGTCACGTATCAATGGGCATGGTAAACAAAATTGCTAATGGTGACCACGTAAGAGGAATTCCAAAACTGAAGTACGAAAAGGATAAATTGTGCGATGCTTGTTAATTGGGCAAACAGGTAAAATCTTCACTTAAGATGAAGACCGAGGTAATATCGTCTAAACCTCTTCAACTATTACATATGGATCTATTTGGAAAATCATATGTATATGTAATAGTTGATGACTATTCTTATTTTTATTGGGTATTCTTCCTTGTTAGTAAGAATGATATGATTACTAGTTTTAATATCTTTTCAAAATGCATCCAAAACGAAATGGATTTGAAAATCCCCAAGATTCGTAGTGATCATGGGGAAGAATTTGAAAATGCCTTATTTAAAGAATTTTATGAAGATATTGGTTTTAAATATGAGTTCTCTTGTCCAAAGACGCCACAACAAAATGGTCTTGTAGAGAGAAACAATCATTCTTTACAAGAAATGGCGATAACCATATTAAAAGAAAATTTACCGAAATATTTTTGGACTAAAGCAGTCAATACTTTTTGTTACAATTTTAATCGAATTTCGTTACGAAATTTTTTGAAGAAACCTCTTATGAGTTATTTTATGGAAATAATCTATCCATAAAATATTTTAAAGTATTTGGCTATAAATGTTTTGTTTTAAATACTTTGGATAATTTGGGTAAATTCGATTCTAAAAGTGATAAAAGCATCTTTCTTGGTTGTTTCCTTACTAGCAAACCATATAGAATATTTAACAAATGGACTCATAATATTGTTGAAAGTATACATGTAAATTTTGATGAGTCTAATATTCCTATTAAGAAAAGTGCTAGTTCTGATGATGCAGATATGGATGATGGATTGCAAGAGATAAGCAAAAAGGATTATGCGACGGAAGATCTAAAGGAAGACGAAAAAACTGTTGATGTACATCAAGAGCATCGTAAAGATTAGCGCTTCAAGAATGATCATCTAAAAGAGCAAATTATTGATAATGTAGAACATGGAGTTATTATTCGTTCTTCTAATTTTCTTAGCTGTCTAAACTTAGCATATATTTCCAAAATCGAGCCTAAATCTTTTAAAGAAGCTAAGTTAGAAAGTGATTGGATTCTTCCTATGCAAGAAGAGTTGGTACAATTCGAATGAAACAAAATTTGGAAACTTGTGCATAGACCCAACGATAGACCAGTTGTTGGTACTAAGTGGGTGTTTAGGAGCAAGCTTGACGATTAAGGCAACGTGGTTCGAAACAAAGCGCGGTTGGTTGTGCAAGGTTATAGACAATTTGAAGGAATTGATTATGAGGAGATTTACGCTCCCATAACCCGACTTGAAGCCATTCGTATTTTATTGGCTTATACTTGTTGTAAGAATTTCAGTCTATTTCAAATGTAAAGAGTGTGTTTTTAAATGGTAAAGTAGAGGAGGAAGTGTATGTGGAACAACCTTCCGATTTTGAAGATCATCAATTCCCAAATCTTGTTTTTAAACTCCACAAGGCCTTATACGGTCTTAAACAAGCTCGTAGAGCTTGGTATGTGCGTCTAAGTGCATTTTTAATAAATATCGGTTTTTCAAAAGGAATTGTTGATAAAACACTCTTTACAAAACATTTTGATAAAGGTATCTTATTAGTGCAAATTTATGTAGATGATATTATTTTTGGATCCACTAACGAATATCTTTGTCAAGAGTTTGCCAAGTTAATATAGGATAGGTTCGAGATGAGCATGATGGGCGAACTAAGTTATTTTCTCGGACTACAAATACGGCAAACTAAAGACGGAGTGTTCATAAACTAAGCAAAGTACACAAAGGAGTTAATCAAGAAGTTTGGTTTAGAAAGCTCACGCATGTAAGACACGCCTATGCCTATAACGGTTAAGCTATCAAAGGATGAAAATGGTAAGAGTATAGATAAGACTCTATACCGAGATATGATTGGTAGCTTGCTTTATTTAACGGCTAGTAGTCCGTATATTATGTTTAGTGTTTTTCTGTGTGTGCATTTTCAGTCTGATCCTAAAGAATTGCACCTTTCGGCTGTTAAATGTATTTTGAAATACTTGAAAAGTATGATTAATTTAGGATTTTAGTATCCGAAGAACAATAATTTTTTCTTGACTTGTTATTCGGATGCTGATTATTGGGTAGTCAAGTAGATCACAAGAGCACGAGTGGTACTTGTCATCTACTTGGCAACTGTCTTGTCTCATGGACTTCAAAGAAACAAAATTCAGTTGCTTTGTCTATGGATGAGACTGAATACATTGCTTCCGGTGCTTTTTACACACAAACTCTTTGAATGAAATATACTATAAACGATTACAATGAATGTTTTTCAAAAATTCCAATTTTGTGCGACAACACTAGTACCGTGTATATGACTAAAAATGCAAACCTACACCCATAAACTAAGCATATAGATTTTCACTATCACTTTGTGCACGATCATTATCAAAAGGGCGATATTATTCTTGAGCATATGCCAACAGAAGATTAATTAGCAGATATTTTCATGAAACCTTTGGAAAAGGCTCGCTTTGCTATTATTCGAGGATCCCTTAATTTAATAGACATAGATGCATGATTTAATGACGTTTTTTGTGAAATTTGAATATTGGTTTATCTGGCTTGTAAAAAGAGTTTTTGGATATTGGAAACTATTTGATATTTTATTGGATTTCGATGCGTTTTGATATGATCTATAGTAATTTCTAAGTTCACTTTGCCAAACGATATCTGCAACCCTTTTAGGGAAACTCAGTTGTTGATTTTGTTATTTACAATAAATCCTACTCACGAGTCTAGCAAAGATATTTAGAGAACCCTTTACGGGGTATTCGATTCATCAAGTGAGAAATGAAGTTAAAAGATCAATATCATGTTTTCAATGATATTTGATGGTAAAATAATTTTCAGAACTTAATATAATGTTTTTATTAAGTCTCCAATGCTGAGAAGGCGATACACGAGCGAGAGTACACTTAATTTCTTTGATTCTTCATGTTTCAGATTTTGAGTCGTCTCACAGTTCTTTCAGCCGTCTCAAAAGCACTCTCTTTTGATCAGTTTCTGACATTCTGTGCTTACCTTTTTGTGAGCTGTCTCAAATTTTAACACTTTTTCCTATTTGAGACTCTGTTCGTATGAGATGGCTCAATTATTTTTTAGCCTTCTCAAATGAATTTTTCCAGTTTTTTTTCAATCCTATTTAAGTTGGTCCCATACCTTCTTCTCTCTCACAAGCCGTCTCTTCCTCTCTCAAACCAAAACCCTAACCACTAAAATTCTTTCCTACTCGACCAAAATCCCATGATTTTGATCAATTTCTCCCCGGCCGATCATTAATCCCCTCTCAATTCTCTCAATTCCCTAAACTCGACCATTTTCATGGCTCCCAAAGCAACACAATCCAAGGCGAAGAGAAAATTGATCCAAGACGATTCTGAGTCCGATGATGATGTGATCTCGATAAAGCGTACAGGATCCTCTCCCAGTAGCAGTAGAGCAAGAGGAAAGAGAACCATTTCTAGGCCGCAAAGAACTTCTTCGACATCCAATATTCCTAGATAAGGTAATCAACCTTCCTCTTTGTTTATTCTTAGTACTACTGCACCATCGTTGACTGTTCCCATTTCATCTATACCACCTACGCTTTCCACCAAGTTTGATTTACATTACCACTTGATAGATCATTTCAAATCTTTTAAGAAGAATCTCAAAAGAAACATTTTGTCTGGCTTGGTGATCGATTTCAAGGATCTCGACGATTGGAATATTAAACCTTTGTTTGAGTATCAAGGCTGTCTTGATTTCTTCACTTGATTGTCCAACACATCCATTTATTATTCGATGTGTTTTCGCTAATCTCACTAGAGACGTATCTAGACCTAACATGCTAAAATCCTTTTTCATTCGCAATTTTGGGTTCAATCCTGATACTTTGAGCAAAATCCTGAATATTCCGAATGATGGACTTGACATATATGATAATAATCTCTTCTCGTTCCAAACTAACCTGGGGGAAAAGCCCCGGAATCCGCATCTACTTTGCTTCATAACAGTGAGTCTTTAGTTCGCTCTGAACATTCTGGTGATTTGATTTCCCATACTCACCTTGTTGCGAAACTCCTTAGTTTTTGTATTCTTCCCAAAGTGCATGGGTAATCATATCAAGTATACTGGTTGTCACAAGCTCCTTACTTTTTGTATCTTGAAGGATATTCATGTGAATCTCCCTGTGCTTATCTGCAAACACGTGAGGAATCTGATTACTGCTCGCAACATTTTGGCTTATAGGAAATCATAACTAAACTTCTTGATCAGTTTTAAATTCCTATTAGCACTTTCTCCACTCAACAATTCGACATTCCTTTCTCTATAAAGAACGTTCATCTTATGAAGATCTCTCCCGATGACGAAGTCTCTTCTGATTCTCTATCTTCTGAGTCGGAGAATGAGTCATATCCTTCTTTTACACCTGCTTTTACACTTGTTCGTCATTAAGAGGCTTCTTTATCTTAGCGTTCAGTTATTCTGACCCATACTTCTAGTCATATCGATGAGGCTACAGAAGGTATTCATGCTAGGTTGGATGCACTTGCGGCTCATATTAAATCTATTTCCATTCGTCAAATTGAGTCGGAGAATCATATTATGGCTTATTTTGCATCTATCTATGGTGTGGTTCTTCTTTCTCCTATTATGATTCCTACTTCGAGTGCACCGTCATCATCTGTCGTTCCTACTCCTCATATAAATCCCATCCCTACTGCATCTACTCCCTCTCACCAGGATCCTTCCACTTCAGTAGTCCCTACTTCTGGCATGGCTCCTTCTATTCTAGCTGATAAGCTTTCTCTGGTTGTCGTCATTACTACCATTTCCACTCCTCTTGACTTACCCTCTACTTCTATTGTTCCTTCTACCTCTACAGATCCCGTCGATTACACTCTTGGCGCTCCTCTTTCGACATTGACAGATCAGGCAGCTCCCGCGCTGTATTACTTCCATGATGGTGACTTATTGGAGCGTAGTTATTTTGGTTTTTATGTAGGTTGTTTTATTTTGATTGGTTATGAAACAATGTGATGTAATATTTTTTGGTACCATGGACATAATATAGATGTATTAATGGTGATGATATTTTTGTGGTGATGAACTTATGGATATTTTGGTTATGCTATGAATATAAATATTATGGTTTTGGCTTTATTTTTATATTATATGATATAAATATCATATTTGGATGTTGTTTTGTTTGGCTATGACATGGATATGATATTGTGTGCACTATTTTGATTTTCGCTATGACATGGATCCTATGCATGTTATTATTGTCGCTATATTTCTACAGGTACCACCATTTTGATTTTCGACAAAAATGAGAAGAAAAATGGTATTTACAGGTACATAATATTTGCGACACATACATATTCGTGACACATACATATTTTATTTGTTTATATGCACATTGTGGTTTTCATAGTATTGAAAGTTTCAAATTGGTATTGGTTTTACAAATTGTCTTTTCTTTTATAAAACTTGAATTCATGCTTAGTATTATGGATATTGAATTCAGGGGGAGTTTATCGTAGTTTTATTTATGTCTTATATTTGGTTATGTCTCAATTCCATGTACTGTAAATATATTTTGTCAAATATCAAAAATGGGGAGATTGTTAACCTTGTTAGGTAACATCACCTTGGTTTTGATATTGGAAAAAACACTATTTAACTATTTTACAGACTGACGATACTTGTGGTTAAATTTTATGTTTTCATTGTGAGAGACATAATAGATATTGGAAAATAAAGAAAAAGACAAGTATCAAAAGAGCATGATGATATGAACTTACAAGACGCACAATTGAGGAAATAAAATAGAACGAGCTTTGCGATATCAAGGGAAGAAAATATACATGGCGACAAGGAATTTTCAAGACAAGGAGCTAAAGTTATCAAAAAGAACATGATTTGAGAGATGAAGACTCAAGCGACTTATAGAAGGTGCTACAAATGAGTAAAACTTGTATTTTCTCTATTTATTGAGTCGTAGGTCATCTCATATGAGCCACACATTTTTAAACTTTCAAAATCTCTCAAATACCAGAAATGTCAGGATTTGAGCTGTATCAAATACCCCTGAGCCGTCCCACACTGTCTTTGATCTCTTCCCTTTGTTCTTGATATCTTGAGCCAGCTCATCCTAGTCTTGAGCCGTCTTATATCCATTCCCTGTAAAATTATTTTTTGTTTTATTTCCATGATCCGGCTTATCCCTATCTTAAGCTATCTTACATAAACTGTTGCTCCTTAATATTTTTGTCCTGAGCCGGCCCACCATATCTTGAGCCTTCTCATGTTGATTTCCTGCACATTAAATTTTTTCACTATTCGTTTGAGACGGCTTATATATTTTTGAGCCGGCTCAACTGTTAACCGTTTGAAATCCCTGAAATCATTCTTGAGATTTTTCTTTCCAGTTCTGTGGGATTCTTTCTCATTTCTTTAAATATGGTTCGGGTCGAATTTATTCAGTAATCAATTCTTGCATTCCAGTTCTGTGTGATCATCTATTGGTTCTAAAAGTTCATCATCTTCATCAAAGTTTTCGAACCCCCGTTATCACCAGGTTTGAAATTCTTTTGGTTTTTTTTGAAAGCTTTCATTTTTTAATTCTGCCAAAGGCTTTTATAAACTGGTTTTAAATTCTATTCCTTTGAAAAATCTTGATCTCCTTATTTGAAATTCTTTTATAAATCTTTGAGATCAAAAAGAGGCTTCAAACTTGATTTTATCAAATGCCATAATTCTTCGGTTTTAAGCTTATGTTGATTCATATACAAGATTAGGAGTTGGTTTGGGTACTTATATTTTAATTGAATTGTAAAGGTTTGATCTGGGCCTATGTAAATGATTATCCGGTGGAGATGGTTTATCAGTGTTGAGTTATAAAGGTTTGATCTGAGCCTGTTGAAAAGATTATCTGGTGGAGATGGTTCGTCAGCTGTAAACCCGGTGGAGGTTTTCCATCATTTATAAAGGTTTCATCACCTTAAAAAGAGTTGAATAGTAGATGCTCTTAAGGGGAGACCTAGGCGGAGACTAGATACTACGGTATCGAACTTTGTTACTAATCGCTGGTGTCCTACTGAGTTTGCACTTTCTTTTTCATTTTATATCTATTGTTTGCGTAATTTATTATTTATATTATTTTTCTGCAACGTTTATTGTATTGAGCAATAAAGTTTTAATTGTTATCCATTTGTCTTATTCACCCCCCTTCTAGAACACTTTTCAACCCCTACTAGCTAACTTGACTTGAAAACATTTTTCTTAGTTTTTGAATTTTTTGGTTTTTTTAATTTTATTTTATGTGGTTTTCTATATACACTACTACAATATAGGGTTGCCCCTATGGGTACATGAATCCGTAGGGGCAACTTTTTATAGCCTCTACGGATTAATCCGTAGGTCCCCATAGTTGTCCCTACGGTGCCCTACGTTTTAATTTAAAAATATTAAATCGTAATTTGTTGTCTGGCCCTACGGAGCCGCAAACGATGGCCCTACGGTTATGTTTGTAGGGGCATATAAATGGGTTATTAATAAAAAAAAGCACAGAAAATTCCTCGATCGTTGCCAAAAATTCTCTCTCTCACTCTCCCGCGTCTCGATCGCTCATTCCCGCGCCTCGTCGCCACCGCCCTCCGCGCCTCGTCGCCACCTTCCTCGATCATTCCCAAAACTTCCCGCGCCTCATCGCCACCGCCCTCCGTGCCTCGTCGCCTTGATTGCTCATTCCCGCGCCTCCGTCGTCTCCTCCACTGCCTGCTACAGATTAGTAAATCTCAAATTATTTATAATTTTGATGATGTTAGGTCTAGGGTTCAGGGTTCGGGTAGGGGTGAGGGTTAGGGTTAGGCATCAGGTTCAGTTTAGGGTTGGGTTAGGGTTAGGCATCAGGTTCAGTTTAGGGTTGGGTTAGGGTTAGGGTTAGGGTTCGGTTGGGGTTGGGGTTGGGGTTGGGGTTAGGGTTAGGGTTCAGCTGGGGTTGGAGTTGGGGTTAGGGTTAGGGTTACGGTTGGGTTGGGGTTAGGGTTGGGGTTGGGGTTAGGGTTAATTAGTTGGGCTTAGGGTTAGGGTAATTAGGGTTAGGGTTAGGGTTTGGTTCAGGTTTAGGGTTAGAGGCTAGGGTTAATTTAGGTTAATTAGAGGGTAGGGTTAATTTGGGTTAATTAATGATAATTTGAAAGGGTTAGGGTGTTGATTAGGGTAAATTAGGTTAATTTGGGTAAATTGGGTTAAGTTTGGGTTGATTAGAGTTAATTATGTTAATTTGGGTAAATTGGGTTAAGTTTGGGTTAATTAGGGATAATTTGTGTTAGGGTAACGATTATGGTTAATTGTGGTTAATTAGGTTAATTTGGGTTATTTAGGGTTAGGGTTTAGGGTGCACTAGTTCATTGCAGTAGGATACTCGATGATAACGTAAACGTACAACTTTACCGTAAACGCAAGAAAAATTTACCCTAAACTTGAAATTTCGAACCCTTAATAACGAAACGTAAACGTAAAACCTATTCATGTTAAATGTTCAAGTTAAAACCAATATATGATACTCAATGATAATATGAAACTTTTATATTCTCATCGATACTTATATATGAACTAAAAGCGTCACGTAGTCTCCGTCTATCGATTAACATACGTTCGATATTCGTCGTGACATAGAACTATACGAAGGTTGTTAAATATCGGACGGTATAGCTCGGTACTAACAATCATCGTGTAGTCTATGTGACGAGAAGATTCAATCATATGATAACTGATAGATTTGTCTCGTGTGGACAAGTTAGGAATGTATAAAGAAAACACCTGCATTCACTTGTGTTTTCATCCGTTTCGAGATATTTCGTCGATAGTTTTCCGCTGGTTCTCCATGTACAAAGATAGATTAGATGTTCATTTCAATGTTGTTTCACAGCTTTGAAATGATTATCTATTCTATTGCAGTGTACTCAGCGGAGAGGTGCTGCTGAATTTACTCGAAACGATTGAAAGCATAAGTGAATGGGTGTCCGCTTTATACATTCTTAATGGGATAGAAGCCTTACCCCCGACAGCCGAAACACACACATACAACATGAATACATAACAAACACATCATTAGAGAGTGATTCAAGATTTTCAAGTTAAAACCAATATATGATACTCGATGATAATATGAAACTTTCATATTCTCATCGTTACTCATATATGAAACTCAAAGCGCCATTTAGTCCCCGTCTATCGGTTAACATACGTTCGATATTCGTCGTGATATAGAACTATACGAAGGTTGTTAAATATCGGACGGCATAGCTCGGTACTAACAACCGTCATGTAGTCTATGTGACGAGAAGATTCAATCGTATGATTACCGATAGATTTGTCCCGTGTGGATAAGTTAGGAATGTATAAAGAAAACACCTGCATTCACTTGTGTTTTCATCCATTTCGAGATATTTTGTCGGTACTTTTCCGCTGGTTCTCCGTGTACAAAGATAGATTAGATATTCATTGCAATGTTGTTTCACAGCTTTGAAATGATTATCTATTCTATTACAGTGTACTCAGCGGGGAGGTGCTGCCAAAATTTACTCGAAACGGTTGAAAACACAAGTGAATGGGTGTCCGCTCTATACATTCTTAATGGGATAGAAGCCTTACCCCCGACAGCCGAAACATACACATACAACACGAATACACAACAAACGCACACACAGCACATACACACTAACAACCCTACACTTAAGCGAAATCATAAATTGAAACACACATATATAGAATACAACTCATACATGGGTATCCTCAAATCTAACTTTGATTATCAATAATTTATTCTTTTCAACGACAAACGCACACACAAAGCATATACACGGATTTTCTCCTTTGTAAGTAACCATCTCGTTCTTAGATTTCTCAATATAGTCATCATAACCTACAATTTATATGTTATACAGTCTAACATGGCCCATGAGTACGTCAGAGTTAAGGACTGGATGTATGTGGATTGGCAACAACGTATGTAACATAAGTTTATCGCAAGAGTTTCTACTTTTATTGAATTTGCACGCGCACATAATAAGATCGTGATAGAGAAGATTCTATGCCCCGTGCGATAGATGTGGGAATAAATACGGGCAGAAGTTAGAATTGGCAGAGCTTCATATCGTAAAACATGATTTTACTAGACTTTATACAACTTGGTTATATTACGGGAAAGGAGAAGAACACAGTAATGCAGCAGAAGAAGAAGGATAAGACGATAATGCGGAAGGAGAAGAAGGAGAAGACGGTAATGCGGCAGAAGAAGAAGACGGTAATTTCTTTCCATCTGAAGAAATGGAGGATATGGTAGAGGCCACCTTAGGTGAATCTATTCGTACCGAAGATGACATTCCTTCCGGTCAAGGCCCGCGTGCGGATAAATATGAAAATTTTATGAATGATACTAGAAAACCAATTTATGAGAATGCATAGTATTCCACTCTCTCATGGTTCGTCCAACTTTTCCAGATTAAGTGCCTAAATGGATGGAGCAATAAGTCATTCATAATACTTCTTTCGTTCTTGAAAGATTCTATGGCCTCGGGAAATAACGTGCCCGATAGCTGGTACGGAGCCCAGAAAATGATGTCTGATTTGGGTCCGAAGTGTGAGAAGATTCAAGCATGTCCTAAAAATTGCGTGTTGTACCGGAAAGAGAATTCAGATTTGAAAGAGTGTCCAACATGTGGAGAAGCCAGGTATAAGCCGAAAGATTCTGATAAGAAGCCCGATATACTATCAAGATAGCACGATACTTTCCCATAACACAGAGGCTGCAGAGGCTATTCAGGTGCAAGAAAACAGCCGAGATAATGATTTGGCATCACCGTGCTCTTCCAAGTGAAGATGGAAAAATGAGTCATCCAAGAGATTCACCGGCATGGAAGGATTTCTATAGGAGGCACGCAATATTCAGTAGCGATCCTCGCAATGTCAGGCTCGGACTGGCAAGTGATGGCTTCTGCCCATTCAACTATATGGCTGGAAGCCACAGTACATAACCCGTTGTAATGATAGTTTATAATCTGTCGTCTTGGTTGGCTATGGACCAATCATATTTTATGATGCCTCTTCTTATCAACGGACCAAACTCACCGGGAAACAATATCGACGTCTATCTCTGACCTCTGATCGAGGAGTTAAAATCTTTGTTCATTGATGGTGTAGAGACTTACGATGCAAACACAAATACAACCTTCATACTGTGTGCGGCTTTAATGTGGACAATTAATGACTTTCCTGCGTATGGAATGCTATCAGGTTGGTCCGTACATGGTCACAAAGCATGTCCTCATTGCCATCAATATATAACATCGAAATTCTTGAATTTTAGCAGGAAGATTTGTTATTGCGGCCATCGACGTTTCCTGCCTTTAGACCACCCCTACAGGTTAGGCGATGTTCACTTTGATGGTCATCAGGAGCTTCGTAGACCTCCAGCCCCATTGTCCGGAGAGGACGTGACTGCTCAGTGGGATGGTTAAAATAATGTGACCTTCGGGATGGATCCGACAAAACAGGTCAAACCACCATTCTGGAACAAGTTAAGAATTTTCTTCGAGCTTCCGTACTGGTGAACAAATTTAGTGCGTCATTCTCTGGACATCGTGCATATAGAGAAGGGAGTATCCGAGCATATTCTCAACTTGCTTCTTTGTTAAGACGAGAAATCGAAAGACAACCTTAATACTCGGATGGATCTACAGGATTGGGGAATTAGAAGTGAATTGCATCCTAAACCGGTAGCGAGTAAACTAGGCAAGTTTATACTTCCCAATGCCACTTATCATATGTCACAACCGGAGAAGAAAATATTCATGCTGGTGTTGCATGATTTGAAAGTTCCCACAGGTTTCTCAGGATCATTCAGCAAGAAGATAAAAATTGTGAAAGGCAAGATCGATGGGCTGAAAATTCATGATCACCATATTATTATGGAGCACCTTCTCCCATTAGCCCTCAGGACTTCCCTCCCCGAATCGGTTGGTTTAGTAATCAATGACCTATGTTGTTTTTTCAGAGAATTATGCGCTAAAACACTGGATGTTGTGACGTTTGAGAAACTAGAAAATTCTATTGCGTTGATACTTTGCAAGTTTGAGCATATTTTCCTACCGTCATTCTTTGATATCATAATACACCTGACGGTTCATCTTACAACTGAGGCTAAGTTAGCCGGACCGGTACAATATCGATGGATATATCCCGTCGAGAGGTACGTGGAATTTTTCGTTTCGCACAATTTGTAAAATTATTGTTGTTCTATATACCCGTATTTATTTATTTAACATATTTTTCTTTAGGTATCTCTACACTCTTAAAAAGTATATACGCAATAGAAATCGATCAGAGGGTTCTATCATGCAAGATTATCTTCTAGATGAAGCAGCCATATTTTGTTCCCGCTATCTGGACGAGAACATTAAGACGAGACTTAACCGGCCTCGAAGAATTCAGGACAGGCCATATGGTAAAGCCGATTATAAGAGGGTAGACACTATGTTTATCAATAAGATATACCGGTTTATCCTCCTCAATAGCGCATGTCTTGAAAAAATTAGAGAGTATGTTTTTTTGTATTAATTGTTATATTTCTGTTTGTGTGTATGAATTATATAATATTAATGTCATAATTTATTGTCGAGAACAAAATTTATTTTAACGAGGTACGTGAGGGGCATCCTGATTGGAACGATGAACGATTGGAAAAATATCATCAGGATAATTTTTGCGATTGGGTTTCAGATCATGTAAGTTATTCGAATAACATGTTATTGCTATCAGTTTTAATCTAAACTTATATCGTTATGTATTTGTCGTAAAAAAAATTTTGTTGGATCCACGATCCGAACTTGTCTGCATCATTAGAGAGCGATTCAAGATGTTTAGCTCAGTTTCCTAGTATGGAGGTTGCATATTATAAAGGATTCGGTGTTCTTGGATACAAATTCGAAGTTAAGGACATAGAAATATCTAGAACCACTCAGAATAGTGGGATTGCAACGGTAGGATCGGATGGTGTGATTTATTATGGGAAGATGAATATGCTTAAACCTGGGAGGGTGCTCGATCTTCACGCTCTGTACCATGGCCTGATGAAGAACATGCAATCGAAGGTCCGATACAATAGGAACGAGCTGCAGATCGACTGCTATTCCTTGTGGATGGCGACCCCCGAGGCAGAGAGAGGGGCCCTCCTATATACTCCGGCCTTTGCGAAAGTCGACGTAGATACATGGCCTCTATTGTGCCAATATTTCGACTCTCAGCGCAAACAGGTATGTATTTTAAATGTAATTTATTGTTTAGTATATAATTTATTTTTTTGTGTTGCTTAATTAGAAAACTAAATCTGAATGTGTTGTGCAGAAACAAGCGGATCAAAATAAAGATAATAGAAAGTCGGCGAAGAGGGGTCACCCCACTTATACTGGTGGCTCGAGGAATGTTACTCGTGCCATGGAGGCATCGGTAAATTACAATATATCTATTTTAATATAATATGAACTTAAGAGTTATTTTACGATAAATATAAATTTTTGGCAAATTGCAGAGAGCTTAGACCCTGGCGTAGGGTGGTACACCGAGCGTGCTGTCCGCGTATCTTGCCGTCCACGGCACCTTGACAAATCCCGCCACGAGCGAGCTTCGATACCCCGACACCGCTACCCAGAAGTATTGCGTAAATGTTAATATTTATTTAACCCCTATTTGAAATTTTTGTTTTGAAAAGTTCAAATTTAAATGATATACTTATATTTTACTTGTTAATGTGGGTGTAGGAGCGGGTGGTTGAGCAGGCCGAGGCATCGGGGATCGATTTTACTGGACAGAACGATCCGATGCTGCTGACCCCAGTCCTAGACGCCGCACACGGAGGGCACCACGGAGGTTGGGAGAGAGGCCGGGGACTGCGTCCTAGCAGGGCCATATGAGGTTGGACTCCACTCCGGCGGTTACTTCCTCTATCTCCCATAAGCGACGTCTAGAGCAAGAACTTGACACCTTGAAGTCCACCTTCCAGGAGTTGAAGGAGATGATGGTATATATATTACTTAATAGTAAAATATTATATCATATTATAGATAGCAACATATCCAATATTAGTACGTAGCCTGAGCTTATTTGGTTGTAGACTTAGCTTTGATTAATCATACATACATAGAACTGTCTAATTAAAATAAACTACGGTTTTCCAAACTAGATATTCAAACGAGGCCTAAGTCCCTAAGTATTCATAGATTGGGGTTTCGCAATAACCTGATAATGATACGAATTTGACTAATACACCGTTCTTACTCGTTTATTACAAATAAAACTGAACAGACGCGACAGGGTAGTTCGGCTGAGGCTCCACATGCATCTCCTTCGGCTCCTACAGCTCCACAGCTCGCTCAGACTCCCGCAGCTGCGGCTCCGCAAGCCACTACCTCGGCTGCGGTTGAGCAGACCAGCTCCACAGCCCGCTCAGACTCCCGTACCGTCCGCATTGCACGAGTTGTTGACTCGGGGTTTATCCGAAAAGCAGATGCACCAGATTACAGCGATTATCAGAGGTGGAGCTGGACCGAGCTAGGGTAGCTTTTTGATTTTTATATTTTAAACATGTATTTACTTATATGATACATATTGTATATATTTTGGACGATATTGGTGGTGATTGCGTGTTCATATTGATTTAGATTGATAACGTATTCTGCTTGTTGATTTCTTTTATATATTATGCGTGAGATGTTGATTATGAATACTGCGGTATATATTCTGCTTGTTGATTACTTTCATATATGATGTATATATTATTGTGTACAGGGCGAAGAAAAAACATGCTGCCCTTTTTTTAAAAAAACTGTTAATATGTCCCTACGGATTAATCCGTAGGGACACATATTGCCCCTACCATTTAATCCGTAAGGACACATTTTGCCCCTACACATTTATCCGTAGGGACAAATATCAGGATACCTGATATTTTGACCCTAAGGCGTCAGTAACAGGGGTTAGGCTTGTCCCTATGGAGTAATCCGTAGGGGCCTTAGCTTTACCCCTACACATTTACCCGTAGGGACAAAATATCAGAATACCAGATATTTATATATATATAGTGCTCAACACTTTTATACAGCGCTCATGTATGTTTCACGTGAGGTATTGAATCTTCACTTTTGGGCGCTCACGTGGGAAGCACAAAAAATGTTGAGTTTATGTTTTTTGGGCGCTCATGTGGGACTCATGTGAGACGCTGTGCTCTTTTCTTTGTTGAGCGCTTACGTGGGAAGCACGCAAGGCGCTGAGCATTCTGTTTTGGGTGCTCACGTGGGAAACACGTGAGATGCTGAATCTTTTATTTTAGAGATTTTAATCTCTGTTAATATTTTCTGAAGAAGTTTTAACTTATGTTAATGGCATTTTGACCATTAATGATCACCAAGATCTCTATTTTGATGATCTGGGGTCGGTTTTATTAGAGAACTAAATTCTTCTATTCTTTTTGTAAGAACTAAGTTCTTTATATAGAGTTAAATCCTATTTTCAGAGAAATTAAATTCTTAGAGCATATGTCTTTTCTTTCTGTTCTTTTTATCTAATTATTTTCCCAAGATTTTGAGTTTGAAGAGCAGAATCTCCCCGATGAGAATTAAAATTTTCACTCGTGGGGAGATCTGTCTTACAAATCTCAGATCCAGAGAAATAACTATGTTCTTTTAATGAAGGGTTAAACCCTTGTTTTTACTTATGCCGGGCAAACGAGATATGCTTTATCTTTGTTTTTTCTTTACCTAGGGTTGGAGAGAACGAGAAGGCCTTCTTTGAAGGAAAATTAAATTCTCAGTTTGTAGAAAACTTATAGGGTCGATTCTTTTTTTTTTTTGAGACTTAAAGTCTTAGGTTCTTTATCTGGAGGAGGCAAATTGTTAATTAGTTTAAGAAAATCCCTCATTTGAGAGATACCAATTGATTTAATCGATCTCAAAGATTATTTGGGGGATTTTATCCACCGTTGGATTTTTGATCTAGAGAAATTTTGTTTTACAGAATATATATTCTTGTTTTTAACAAGATTAGGGATATATTTTCCCATAGATAGAATTTAATTCTATAAAACGATGATTTTTAATCTCCATTGGATTTTTAATCCAAGAGTTCAAAATATATCTTTCTTATTTGGAACGATTAGGATGATATTTTCCCAAATTTAGAATTAATTCTATTATTGGATTTTTTATCTAACAGCTCTCTGTTTAACAGAGAATATCTTTCTTATTTTTAAAGATCAGGAAGATATTCTCCTCTAATAGAATTTAATTCTATTATCTTTCTTATTGGATTTTTCATCCAACGGTTCTCTGTTTAACAGAGAATGTTTGATCAGAGAGATATTTTTTGCCCTAATAGAATTTAATTGTATCATCGAATCTTTGATCCATTGGCTCTGTTTAACAGAGCATATTCTTCTTGTTTAGAAAGAATATTTTTCCATATTAGACTTTAATTCTGTTATTGGATTTTTGATCCAACAGCTCTCTGTTTAAAAGAGAATATCTTTCACATTTTAGAAAGATTAAGGGGAGTATTTCTTCCAAAATAAAATTCAATTCTATATAGAATTCAATTCTATCTGAAGCCAGTGGTTAAATGGTATGTTCTCATATGCTTAACATGTGACCCCAGTTTGGGTTTTAACCTGCTTATATTTAGCGCTCATATGCTTTGCATATGAGCGCTCACGTGTTTAATACGTGAAGCTAGTTTGCCCTTTTTTGTTTACTTATTTTCAGCGCTTATATGCTTTGCATATAAGTGTTCATGTGCACGTGAGGCCAATTTGGCCTTTAGTCATTTGTTAAGCGCTCACGTATTTAACACGTGAGACCAAGTTGCGGGAATTCTTTTCCTTTTTCTTTTCTTCCCCTTTTTTTTATAAGGGAATACCCACTACCCTTGACGGCCTCTCTTCGGTCCACGTGCTTCACCGCTAGATGATTTTGATCTTCAAAGTGCTGCAACATCCCCCTCAATCCTATCCAACCTCCTATCAATTCGGTCCATTCTTTGATCATTCTTTTGTTGACTTTTTTTTATCAACTTAAACATTTGATTCATCCCTTTCATCATCATTTGCATTACCGTAGATTGATTCACATGTGAAGGGTATGTAAACACGGTGTTTTCACTCTCGGAAGAGGACTCAATTGGCGCATGCTCCCTAACTTCGGATGCATCAGGTGTATAATGTTAGTTATATGTATGCCCTAGAGGCTATTGTTGTACATGATTGTATATTATAGTAGATATTTGGACATATATAGAGAGGACTTTCTTGCTCGACATGATAGTATGCTATCCGGTTGCACTTTATCTTAACATGTACGCTTATGTATCTTTATACTGTCTCTCTGATACATGTTGATAAAGCCCTTAGGATGTGGACTTGACTACCAAGACTATGATGTAGATCATACTAGTGAGGCCAGGATAGTCTACGAGTACATCCTTTAATTGTTCCTAGTCAAGAGAGTATCAAGACGGGGCATCGATATTCCATTAGAGACTAGTGTGTACGATTCTTGACCCTGTATGGGGCGATGGTTGATCCCACAACCATTGGTGTTTGACATCAGAGAATGTGCATAGGTGCTCATTAGAGAATGGGTACACCGAACAGGACTCGCCGAGAACTCCTAGATGATATTATACCTAACGTCACATAGCAGTTCTCTAGTGACACTGGGACATTTTAATCTGTAGATCCGAGATCGTCATATAGTCTTGTGTGATTCCCACTGTGCTTTGATTTCCATCATACCACGTTCAAGAGAACGTGCAAACCGGTGGCTTCTGGGTACAGTCCCGAATCACATGGTGGCAATGAGCGATAAGAGGGGTTTCGTCTATCCCGGTATTGGGGGTTGATGTTGCGCCGTGCTCGATTGGCTATAACAGGAAATCCCTGGCCAGGGTTGCTGAGATTTACTGGTAAGTGTTATCAGCAGTTTCTCGAACCGTTATGGACCTCATATCGGCATGACTTATCAAATTACTGGGGTCTGACGTTAATCACCCCTAGACTAGAGATGCGACATATCAGACGAAGAGACCGGACTGTACGGTAGTGTTACTTATTGGATTCACATGAGTATGAGCAGGCTCGCTTGTTGACCTTCTGATCATTCAATACCCGGGTGGCCGTTACGTTTAGCAGACCGCTTGCGGCTTGTGGGTGACTGATATGATCACCACCTACTTCCAGCGTATTAACGAGTCTTTAGAGTCCTACACAGAGGTTTCCTGGCTCAAGTGAACGAAGTAGGAGCACATATTTGAAATGCGCGGGACCAAGATAAATACGTGTATATGATACTGTATTCTAATCTCGCGATATAGGTTATATGTGATATAACCGGATTATTGAATCAAATGTTGATTCGATGATTTGATATTAGTCGGGTATATGTGATATAGCCAGATTATTAAATCAAATGTTGATTTAATAATTTAATATATATATATATATATATATATATATATATATTTGATACATTAATATATATTATATAATATAATTGCTCACTTAAATATTTCTTTTCTACATTTACATTAAACACATATGTATATATATGATATATATATGTATATATATATTTTAATTCGTGTATCATGCTTGATGATACACGGAACTTGGGTGTATGAGTCTCACACCTTAGTTAAGATAATGTAGGGTTTTTTATTATTAAGAGAAAACCAAAATGAGGTGGAAATTAGCCATGGTTATGGAGCTTGGAGAAGCTTGTGGAAACCTTGACCTAACTCCATTAACTTTTGTTTTACTCTAGATATTATTTAACCTAACCATTATCTTAGCCTTAGTTAAGCCTCTACAAGAGTTTATATTAGATATTTTCTCACTCATGGTTCATATGAAGTTCATCTTCTTCATCTCTTTTTTTCTTGACTTGAGTTTTCTTGAGGTGAAAAAGAAAGTGAGGAAAAATATTCTAAATGTAGGGTTGCTAGGCACGCTCACAAGGTTTTACGAGGCATCAACCATACCCGATTAAAAATTTAGCCGTGCCGAATAACCTAAAGCCGGATCTTTAAATTAGTGTTTATGCGAAAACAAGTATGTTGAACACTTTAACACTAAGTGAGAGAGATTACAACCTTTGTAGATCCATTCCTTCACTTCATAAGCTCCGTGTTGAGGTCTCTTCGCTGCGATCATCGTGTTCCAGACTCTCGAGAGGTTCCACGAAGAGAAAGATGTAAGCTTGCTTCCGATCTTCGATACAAAGATGATCTACCTTGATGTTTCATTAACGCAAGCTAACACTCACTAAATGAAGTGAACACCCTCATCTAAATGGCAAAGGTAGATGAGAATGATGAAGTAGGATTTTTTCTCTCTTTTATTTTCTCATTCTCACTCATTTTCATCACTTGGAAAAAAGCTAGTAAGCTTTTTCCATGAAAGAAAGAAGAAGGAAGAAGAAGATGAGTAATTTATTAGAATTCATTTGTGATGAATAATGAAAAGATAAATATGATGAATAATGCAACCATGGTCAACTAAACCCATGTAGAGAATTAATTAGGGCTAGGGTTTGGGTTGGGTTAAAGCGTGAGTCATTTGAAAATATCTTTGCAAAAACAAAAGAAAACCTTCTAGAATCATCTAGAAAGCATTAATCCAAATCAAACCCTAATCTTGTTTAATCTCTACTAAACATGTTGCATTAGTTATCATATCATGTTACAATATTATATATCACATATATAATATTTATTGTAACTAAATAAAATAAAACAATTAACATATATCGCATATATATCAATGTATTACCCGAGTGAGAAAAAGAATCTTTTAGTGAGCTAATATTAGTTAATGTAATTTAATATATCATATATATTATTATACATTAAATTATCGAATCAACACTTGATTCGACAATCCGGCTATATCGCATATAACCGACTAATATCTCATTTACCGATTCATCAAATCAACACTTGATCCGATGACCCGGCTGATATCAAATATCACGAGAATATAATACGGTATCACATATCGTATTATTCTCGGTCCCGCACATATCTCATATGTGCCCCTACTCCTTTTTGTCTGAGTTAAGAAATCTCTGTGTAGGACTCTAAAGAATCGTCAA
The DNA here is from genome assembly GCA_030015575.1 of Agapanthus africanus. Lineage (NCBI taxonomy): Eukaryota > Viridiplantae > Streptophyta > Magnoliopsida > Asparagales > Amaryllidaceae > Agapanthus > Agapanthus africanus. Next base: position 814,884,979 of record JASDDO010000019.1, on the reverse strand, counting down.
TATGCCGGCAGTAGGTGATGATCATATCAAACACCCACAAGCTGCAAGCGGTCAGCTAAACGTAACAGCCACCCAGGTATTGAGCGCTCAGAAGATCAACAAGCAAGCCTGTATTTTCTCCCGTGAATCCAATCAGTAACACTCCCGTACAGTCCGGTCTCGTCGTCTGATATGTCGCATATCTCGCCTAGGGGTGGTATACGTCAGACCCCAGTAACTTGATAAGTCGTGTCGATATGAGGTCTATAACAGTTTGAGAAACTACTGATAACACTTACCAGTAAATCTCAGCAACCCTGGCCAGAGATTTCCAGTTATAGCCAATCGAACACAGCACAATATCAACTCCCTATACCGAGAGAGACGAATCCCCTCCTATCGCTCATTGCCTCCATGTGATTCGGGACTGTACCCAAAAGCCACCTTTTTGCACGCCCTTTTGGACGTGGTATGATGGAAATCAAAGCACAGTGGGAATCACACAAGAATCTATGACGATCTCGGGTCAACAGCCTACTCTGTACCAGTGTCACCGGAGAACTGCCATCTGACGTGAGGTATAACACCATCTGGGAGTTCTCGGCAAGTCCGTCCAGTGTACCCAGTCTCTGCTGAGCACCCGTACACCATCCTTGATGTCAAACACCGATGGATATGGGATCATCCATCGCCCATCATATGGGTCAAGATGCGTATACGCTAGTCTACTCTGGTGTATCGATGCCCTGTCTCGATACACCCTTGACTAGGAACAGTTATAGGATGTACTCGTCGACTACCGTGGCCCCACTAGTATGATCTCATCATAGTCCCAGTAGTCGAGTACATATCCTAAGGGCTTTATCAACATGTAATATAGAGACAATCAGAGTACATGTTAAGATAAAGTTCAACCAGATAGCATACTATCATGTCGAGCAAGAAAGTCCTCCCTATATATGTCCAAGCATCCATTACAATATACATTGTATGTACAGTAATGGCCTCTAGGGCACACATATAACTAACAATCTCCCACTTGCACTTGGGCTATCTGTTGTGGTATCACATACCCAACAATCAGCTGTGGTTGAAGTATCTCATACTCAACCATCCCATAAAAGTCTCTACTGGGAAAAAGGCCTTTGTGAATGGATCCGCGCTGTTGTCCTCTTTGTCTACTCTCCTAACCTCGATCTCCCTGGAGATCAATCATCTCCATGATCAGGTGATACTGCCTAAGAATTATATCTGGATTTCTGATGGGACGGTAGTTCCTTGGATAAAACCACAACTCCATTGTCACACAATGGTAGGAACGAAGTTCATCTCATGAACTTATATTTATCCAGACTGCCTCTTTGGTAGCATCCTTGGTAACGATGTATCTTGCCTTTAATCGTCTAGTATGTCACGATATCTAACTTGGAACTCTTCCAACATACCGTCCCTCCACTGAGGGTAAAGACAATGCCTGCGACTGACATTCAGTCGTCCTTATCACCCTGGAACCTTTCCAGTGATTCTCCCCAGGATCGATTGATACCATCTCATTACAACTAGTGAGTATCCTAACATCCAATTAGATCTATCTCATAGATCCAAAACCCAGGATTTAGGAGGTATCACTATGATCCTATATGGAGAATCCTTGTGATAAGCGGAGATTGACCGAGCGTAGCATAGGAAACTCCTTCCCTATCAAGAGTATGTCATCCACGTACTCTACAAGGATCACCACCATACTCCCTACTACCTTTTTGTATATACAAGGTTCATCTACCATTTTGATGAAGTCAAACTCTTTGACTACCACATCAAAACAGACGTTCCAACTCCGCGATGCCTGCTTTATCACATAAAACATCTTGCGCACGTGTCCGCTGCTCCCACTGTATACGAAGCCCTCTAGCCGTGTACTTATAGACGCTCTCTTCTAAAACATCATTTAAAAAAGCAATCATGATACCCAACCACCAGATATCGTAGTCATGGTATGTAGCAGTGGCAAGTAGGATCTGGATGGACTTAAGCATAGCTTTGAAAGTCTCAACTTTTCCATGTACACCAAGTAATCTTCTCAAGATATACTTGCTCCTGATGGGGATTTAACCTTTCAGATAAAGCAACCAAAGTCCATACTTTGTTGGTGTATAAGGATTCCATCTCAGATCACTAAGCATCCAGCCATTCTTACAGAGTCCCACTCCTGATGGCCAGCTCGAAACTAGTTGGGTTATCATCTCATGATGCAATTCTCGCTCCCACTGTCATAGAGAAACCGAAGTATCTCTCAGGTAGGAGAGGAACCCTACTAGATCGGCGGAGAGGCTGAGATTCGTTGGAAACTATTGAATCCTTTGGTTCTACCAAATCATCAACTGCAGTTTGTATAGCTGGAACTCCTTCCAGTTCTACCTCATGACCACTAATTTCTTCACAAGAAATTCCCTTTCACAAAGGTGGCATGTTGAGAAACAAAACATCTTTTGTTCCTCGGTTAGGTAGAAGATATTCCCTTGCGTATGCTTGGGATATCCAACAAACTTCCAAAGATATGACTTTGCCTCGAGCTTGTCCGTATTATGCTTTTTAGACATAGGCCGGACAACCCCAAATCTTAATAAACTTAAGATATGGGCTCTTCCCTTTCCATATCACATATGAAGTGGTAGGCAACTGATTTGATTTGAACCCTATTCAATAGGTATGCAACTTCTTAAGTGCATAGCTCCCAAAAGGAAATAGGAAACTCAGTAGTACTCATCATAGAGCACACCATATCACATAGGGTGCTATTGCTCCACCCTGATATACCATCGTGCTATGGTGTATACGGAGGAGTAATGCTGAGAGAGAATCTCATTCTCCTTTAGAATAATCCAGGAATTCCGTGCTCAATTATTCTCCTCCCTGATCACATCAAAGGACATAATACTTATACCCGTTTTTGGTTCTCTACTTCTAACTTATATTCTGTGAATATCTCAAAAGGTTCGGACTTGGGTTTCAACAGGAACATATGTCTGAATCTTGAGAGATCATCAGAGAATGTAATGAAGTAAAAAGAACCAGTCTTGGCATGTGTAGACAGGGGACCTTCATACATCAGCATGTATCAATCCCAAAAGTTCACTAACTCTTTCTCTGTTTCCAATAAACAGAGCTATGGTCATCTTATCTTTGTGACATGACCGGCAAGTTTCACAAGATGTAAATTCAAACTAATTTAAATATGCATCTTAATATAACTTCAGCTAGTCGGATCACATTGATATGACCTAGTCTACAATACCTCAAGAAGGATTCATTCATTTCTGAACTCTTCCTCTTGTGTGTGTTCTATACGTTAAGAACCGTGGTTTGATTTAGAACGTCAATGCTTTTAGATAACGTGCCTGAACCGATCAACTCTTGATATGGGAAATGTTCAAAACATTATCCAACAATACAAAATCATATCCTTCTTTACTAATAAAGAGACTGATATAATGTTGTATATCAGGTTCGGTATCTAATAACATTTGTTCAGAATCAATGTATTCTGGTAATACAGGGTGATAGTGACCAACAGACTTGGCTGCAATACTTGCACCATTTCTATCTCATGAAACTGATCACCCGTTCTCAGTTCTCTACCTATCTGTAGCCCATGTAACAAATTACATATGTGGGATCCTGATCCGGTATCTCATACCCAGGACGTAAAGGATACTGAGAAACAGTTCTCTGTAATGAACACACCCGAAGATGATGCATCAACATGCACTTTCTTCGTTTGGGCGGCACGGGAAATCTGGTATTCCTCAATTTCCTGCTCTGTCTTATAACAATTATAAGTTGGAGCGGGACCAACGTTCCTCAGCTCAGTATAACAAGCGGGTTCGGTCAATTCATCCATTTTATTATCTTGATTAAGGCGTGATATGGTCGCTACCTGGAGAGAGAGAGAAGAAAACACTCAGCGTATACTCTTGCAAGATTAGATTGGTTATCTAATATATCTAATCAGGATGTCTCCTACTGTTTTATTCAAATCTTCCTTCAAACCCTAAAAGGAAAGGCTAGCCGGGATTAATTACAGGCTACAAGTTCGCCAATCTTTCAGCCAGACCAGTGCCGGTACTTTAAGGGAGGTCCCCCGTGCTTTCGCATGAACCTAATTAAAGTAAATCTCGTTTTCCCAGGGGCGTAACCCCATTAACACTTTTCTAGACACCTACTTGATCGGCTAATTGTAATGTGTAAAACTCTCCCAGGAGTAACTATTACTCGCAGCGGGTATCGGGATCCAACTATCTCATAGAAGGTATGCAATCTCATTGCAAATTTCAACACTTGAAATTTGCAATGAGATTTTGCCCCTAGCAACTTATGACCTTGGCTAAGGTCAACAAATCATAAGTGCTAGCCAAGTTCAACCCGTCATTTCCCGATTGAATTAAACCCACCCGCACGACCCTTGGCTAAGGTCAACAAAGTCGCACGACTACCCTAATTCAATCGCATGATATGCTTATACAGATAAGCACTAATCAGCCACCGCACACTACGCCTTGGCTCAGGTCAACAAACGCAGCACGAATACTAACTAGTAGTTATCTGAAATGACGGAGGGCTACGACAGGTTTTTGAGAAAACCTTTTGCGTAATGAATTTGATAACGTTGTAGAATCGAGTGAATTTTAAATGGAGTGTTTTTTAGGCTTTTCTAGTTTTGCTAAAGAGGTCACTCCCGGTGAAGGGATCGTCGGCTCTTTCCTCATCGAATAAGGTGCAGGGTATATCATATATACCACTGTGCAAAGTAAGAACTATAGAAGCAATCAAAAGACAAACCGAGTTTGTAGTATCTGCTAGTTTCACTAAAGAGGTCACTCCCGGTGAAGGGATCTCGGCTCTTTCCTTATCGAATAAGGTGCTGGATGTTCTACAAGGAACACCGCTATGCAAAGCAAGAACTAGAGCTACCAGTTTTTAAACAAGTTTCTACAACATCTTAGCTTTCTTTTATTTCATTAATCTCATTAATGAAGTCCCCTTTTATTATGCTTCACAAGCATCTCTTTTGAAACGAAATCTGCAATATAACATATATCTCATATATATAATATAAACATTCGTCTCAGGCAGTAATATGATCTCATCACAGAACATTGCAGCAGAAGAACATATATGAAATATTGGATATACTAGGACGTCCGTGTTTTTAATACGAGCTTGTATAAAACACGGATTCCACGGTCGCGTTGAATAGCCAAACCCACATCCCTAGACCCCTACAAGAGCGGCAAGCAACACTGCCAATTCTAGGGTTAGGAGACCCGATCTCGACTCCTCGAGATAGTCTCCCATTGGACCCTAGAACCCGGTTATTTGTGCTCCCCGCCTTGGGTCAACCTAACGCGGAAAAGTAAATAATATACAATGGTGACATCATCCTCAGCCCGGAAGTGCCCCAATAAAAGAATATTACATTCAAATGAATTTTACATGAATGAAAAAGAAAAACTCTCATCTCACATAAAACCCCCGGCTATTCAAAACGCGACGATCCAATATAACATATCACAGCAACACATAATATCTCATATCATCAACGTAAGCAAGTTTGCGTATCCCGATTGTCGTTGATGTATAGCAACGAAGCCGGCGATACAACACATACTACGCTTACGGTCACAGAAAAGAAAGTGTAAAACTACAACAGTTGGAATCCGCAACCTCCATAGACATTGCATGCCTAACCAAATGAATTCCTTAGACATCGCATGCCTAACAATTATAAACCACGCATTTTAGTCTCATTATCGAAAACTCTTTTCAATATCAAGTCGGGCAATTCAACAAGATTCCCGATATCCTGATCGAATGCTCGTCGCAAACTTTAGTAGATGGCCGCACCCCCGATGCCGTCGACGAAGTGCACTAAGGCGGAACACCGCTGCCGCGAGCTCCCGAACGGATGCTTTTGGCGACGGGGTTCTCCTACAGTCACTTGGTCGGGGCTATAGGGCGTGGCTGTCTATTAAGTTTACCCGGCGAGTATCCGCGTACGCTATATGATTGCGACGGACTTTTGATCGCATCAAAATCCCATGGCAACCGATCATCTGAGACTAAACCGCTAGATTTATAATAATCAAATTAGTTATCTCATAACTACATGTGGATTTCAATTATTGTATCACATTCCAGATAAATAGACAATGTTAAACTTTCCGATCGAATAGTCATACACCCAAGTTTTCCCAAATAGTTCTCAACACTTGAAATTAGTTTTAAAACATCCATCACATGCCACAGTACCAATGGTCCAGCCGTAGAAGGGTCAAGCCAACGCCTCACATGTGGCATGCCGTACTGCCGCAAACCCTAAGGTTTAGAGGCAGTTCAAGACGGTCACATAATCGAGTTAAGGTTTGTTGTCTTCTAGAGTGTCTACCGCATTACATGCACGACATAGAACGTTCTTAAACTACAGAAAAATCCAACTTTTGAAAAATTTTCCGACAGGGGAAAAAGTGAGTTATTGATATCCGTTCGAACTTTTTAACAGTTTCTAAAATTATCCGGAAAAACTTAAACGAAGTTAAATTATCCGATCGAATCAACGAGTCCCCAAAACAACCCAGAAAACTCAATACTTGAGTATAATTAAAAATTCCCAGAAGAATCAGGAAGTTGGTACTGAAGTTACTGTACAAAACCCTAACCCTAATTCTACTGTTCCACCGCGGAACCGCCGCACAAGCAAGGTATTGCCGCGGTTCCGCGGCGCTTTAGTGGAATTAAGATGTCGTATTTCTCAGTAATTCCTAAAATAGCCTGCTGATTTTTTTGAGTATTTTTAACTCACAAAAAATCACATTTTTAAAAAATGACCAGAGAAGGGTTCGTGTCGGGGTATCCGGGTTCGATCGGACTTTAAACTTCGTCTACACTTCGCCTAAAACTCTAGCATGGCTCTGATACCACTGTAGGGTTGCTAGGCACGCTCACAAGGTTCTACGAGGCATCAACCATGCCCGATTAAAAATTTAGCCGTGCCGAACAACCCAAAGCCGGATCTTTAAACTAGAGTTTACGCAAAAACAAGTATGTTAAACACTTGAACACTAAGTGAGAGGGATTACAACCTTTGTAGATCCGGTCCTTCACTTCATAAGCTCCGTGTTGAGGTCCCTTCGCTGCGATCATCGTGTTCCGGACTCTCGAGAGGTTCCACGAAGAGAAAGATGTAAGCTTGCTTCCGATCTTCGATACAAAGATGATCTACCTTGAAGTTTCATTAACACAAGCTAACACTCACTAAATGAAGTGAACACCCTCATGTAAATGGCAAAGGTAGATGAGGATGATGAAGTAGGATTTTTGCACTCTTTTATTTTCTCATTCTCACTCATTTTCATCACTTGGAAAAAAGCTAGTAAGCTTTTTCTATGAAAGAAAGAAGAAGGAAGAAGTTGAATAATTCATTAGAACCTTTTGTGATGAATAATGAAAAGATAAATATGATGAATGATGCAACCATGGTCAACTAAACCCATGTAGAGAATTAACTAGGGCTAGGATTTGGGTTGGGTTAAAGCATGAGTCATTTGAAAATATCTTTGCAAAAATAAAAGAAAACCTTCTAGAATCATCTAGAAAGCATTAACCCAAATCAAACCCTAATCTTGTTTTATCTCTACTAAACATGTTGCATTAGTTATCATATCATGTTACAATATTATATATCACATATATAATATTTATTGTAACCAAATAAAATAATACAATTAACATATATCGCATATATATCAATGTACTACCCGAGTGAGAAAAAGAATCTTTTAGTGAGCTAATATTAGTTAATGTAATTTAATATATCATATATATTATTATACATTAAATTATCGAATCAACACTTGATCCGACAATCCGGCTATATCGCATATAACCGACTAATATCTCATTTACCGATTCATCGAATCAACACTTGATCCGATAACCCGTCTGATATCAAATATTGCGAGAATATAATACGGTATCACATATCGCATTATTCCCGGTCCCGCACATATCTCATATGTGCCCCTACTCCATTTTGCCTGAATCAAGAAATCTCTGTGTAGGACTCTAAAGAATCGTCAATACGTCGGTAGTAGGTGATGATCATATCAAACACCCACAAGCTGTAAGCGGTCAGCTAAACGTAACAGCCACCCAGGTATTGAGCGCTCAGAAGATCAACAAGCAAGCCTGTACTTTCTCCCATGAATCCAATCAGTAACACTCCCGTACAGTCCGGTCTCGTCGTCTGATATGTTGCATATCTCGTCTAGGGATGGTATACGTCAGACCCCAGTAACTTGATAAGTCGTGTCGATATGAGGTCTATAACAGTTCGAGAAACTACTGATAACACTTACCAGTAAATCTCAGCAACCCTGGCCAGGGATTTCCAGTTATAGCCAATCGAACACAGCACAACATCAACTCCCTATACCGGGAGAGACGAATCCCCTCCTATCGCTCATTACCTCCATGTGATTCGGGACTGTACCCAAAAGCCACCTTTTTGCACGCCCTCTTGGACGTGGTATGATGGAAATCAAAGCACAGTGGGAATCACACAAGACTCTATGACGATCTCGGGTCAACAGCCTACTCTGTACCAGTGTCACCGGAGAACTGCCATCTGACGTGAGGTATAACACCATCTTGGAGTTCTCGGCGAGTCCGTCCAGTGTACCCAGTCTCTGCTGAGCACCCGTACACCATCCTTGATGTCAAACACCGATGGATATGGGATCATCCATCACCCATCATATGGGTCAAGATGCATATCCGCTAGTCTACTCTGGTGTATCGATACCCTGTCTCGATACACCCTCGACTAGGAACAGTTATAGGATGTACTCGTCGACTACCGTGGCCTCACTAGTATGATCTCATCATAGTCCCAGTAGTCGAGTACATATCCTAAGGGCTTTATCAACATGTAACATAGAGACAATCGGAATACATGTTAAGATAAAGTTCAACCAGATAGCATACTATCATGTCGAGTAAGAAAGTCCTCCCTATATATGTCCAAGCATCCATTACAATATACATCGTATGTACAGTAATGACCTCTAGGGCACACATATAACTATCACTAAAGTGAGCTAAATTCCTACTTCGTCAATCTATACCATATTAGCCATATAGTGTAGATTGTTTACTTCACTTATTCATACATTAGTGAAGAGGTAGCTTGAATTGAGTCTCCTCAAAGTAGATCATCTTTGGTTTCGAAGATCATTAAGCAAGCTCATTCATTTCGACTAGTGGAGCCTACGAAGAGTCCAGAACACCACTATTTGAAGGGACTTCTACACGGAGCATTTGAAGTGGTGGACCGGTCTACAAAGGTTGTATTTCATAATCACTTATGTTTATGCTTGCTTCCTTGATGTAAAACCCTAATTCTCTAGTTCGATTCTAAGTTTGAGTTCATTAGTACACTATATTTTTAAAATTGTATACTTGATACACCTTGAAACCATAGTAGATGTGCTAAGAAACTCCAACATATAAATCGTGGTTTTCATATCTCAGTAAGTACCAGTGATAGTTTCTTTCTTTACTGTAACGGTCCACACTACATGTGTATCGAATACCTCCGAATGTATCAAGTGACGATAAATTTGTGTCACAAGCACGGCTAAAGAATAATTAGTATCGGTTCCTCAGGGGATTGTATGTAAAAGAGTGGACCACAAATCAAGGTTCCGATTTCTTGTCATAAGACAATGAATGATGTGTAATATTAGTGTAAAGGTGGTTGTGTGTGATAACATGATCATGTTAGCATTAACCCACTTACAAGCCGCATAGACGTTTGCAAAAATTGTTTTACCCTTGATTCTGGATCTAACATTCATATTACAATCCGCCCCATCACATGTGCATAAAAGTGATGATCCTCAGGGTAAACATTACTTTGAGGTTGTGGAATACCCGTAACATGTGAGATGGTAGTGGCATTAATCACATACCATCTCAACATGAATTTCACTGGTATTTGGATCAAAGATATTAGTGCGATGGGTGTAAAATTATCTAACAAGATTATTAATCGTGAAAGCATCATCATGACTGTAAACTAGAAAATCCCATCCACGATCATTAATCTCATCAACGAAAATTCACCCAATCGATCGTATTCAAAAATATCGATGAAATTCTTCTCCATCAAATAATTAACCATGTTTGTAGGGACAAGTTTTCCGGATTCAGAAAGATTTAGAGTTTAAGAAGATGAACCTCCACTGAAAAATTCAGACCGTGAAGAGATCTAGGGTTTTTATTTAGGGCTCTAGAAAGAGGCAGAGAAGAAATATGGGTTCGGGTCAAAAGAGAGAAGAGAGTTTAAATGGGGAGTCCAAGAAATTTTGCAACTAAACCCATCAAAATCCTATTTTTACATAAATTAGAAAGATTTTCTCAAATATTTCCTAACCATGAAGCTCAAAGAATCTTAACCAACATTTATACCTTTATTTTTTATCATGAGAGATTTTTATTCAAATCATTTGACAATTTTTTTATTCTATATTTTAGAGATATTTTCTTGTTCTTTTTATATTTTCCCATTTTGTTTGTTTTTTTAAGAAGAATTTCACAAGACATGAAATCCTCCAAAAAGAAATATTAAAGAAAAATCTAAAATATTATAAAAAGATAACTATATACAATATCAAAAGTGAGAACCAACTACTAAAAAATTATATCGCGATGTGGTCAAGATTGGTTGAATAAGGTTTTGAGATCATGGAAGAACAGTAGTGTTGGAGTCAAAAACTGCACCCCATTGACCAAGTCAAAGTCATGGTCATCACCCAAGTAAGCGGGCACAAGCCCAAGCCAAGCGGGTCTGAGCCAAAGCATGGAGGGCGGCCCATGCCAAAATTATTATGTAATTAAATTTTAGTGAATAAATATAAGGAAAATGGGCATAAAGCCAATTTATTTAAAGCCCATGGCTTATATGCAAAAGAAATGAGCACATGGGCATTGGTGAGGCAAAAAAGCCATTTTGTAAAGCCCAAAAGGCAAAATGTAAAATGTGAGACTAATAAAAGTCAAATATTATGAAGAAATCAAGAACAACCTTCATTCCAAAATCATTCTAGGGTTTTGAGCCTCATCTTTCTCTCTCCTCAAGGATCTTTTTCTTCTTCATTTTTTTTCAAATAAATTAAGAGGTTAACTTCTTATTTTTCAAAACTAAAAAGATTTGAGCCATAAACCTATTGAAAGGAGAGTTAATCCTTCATCAAATCCCAAAAATGAGTGAATTTTGCATCTCTCTTTCTTCCTCCTCAAGATCCAAAGAGGGAAGAGGAAGAAGAATATCCATCTACAAAAATCCCAATTTTTGATAAGGTCTAAGGCTTCGAGAAGGGGAAAATGACCCTTTTTTATAATTCAAGATTCGAAATTCGAAAATTTGAAGATTCATGAGAGCTTTTTAAAGTAAAATAGGAGAAGGTTGGGGGTGACCCCATCAAGGGAGCCCCTTTTGGGTTCTTCCCTTTGGGAAAACCCCTCCTTGGGGAAAATCTTGGCGCCAACGCCAAACCCCTCAGGAGCTTAAGCTGCACAATTTTGGCGCCAGCGCCAAACCCACCCATGAGCTTAAGCTTCGCAACCTTGGCGCCAGTGTCAGCGCCAAACCCACCCAGGAGCTTAATCTCCGCAACCTTGGTGCAAGCACCAAGGAACCAACGCTAATCCTGCATTTTGGTGCAAGCGCCAAGTGCCAAGTGCTAACCCCCTCTTTCGCAAGCGCCAAAGCACTGAGCGTCAACCTCCTCTTGTGTGACTCAACGTCGCTAAGGCCAATCCCCTTTGCGCTTGCTTGCACCCGTGCAATGCACTTTCCCGTTTTTAGGAGCTCCCCGACACAATGTAAACTCTATGGGACCCCTGTAAACTCTGTAAGGCCCCCGATATGTCTAAAGCACCCTCGAATTTTTTCAGAACACAACACGCACATATTGCACATTGAGTTTGCATGATTTGTATGACCCGTTAATCGGAGGTTCACTCACCTCAAAGCGAAGGTAGTTAATGGCTGTTTTGTCCGCGGCTGCCGGACATTAGAATCTCCACAATCAATAAACCCCAACCTATTTTAGGAAGGGATAATATATATACGCCTGACAAGCGAGCGCATTTTATCTCAATAGGGTGACAAAAATCACTCCACAAGTAGTACGTCTTGGTTGGTGAATACGGAAAAAGAGTGTGAAAGAAAACGGAAAGGTACATGATAAGGTATAGATACAGTTATCTTAAAAGTGGGCGTAAGAGGAGGTGGATCAAATTCTTTGAGTTCATGAGAACGCTCCCTAAATGGGACTGGTATGTGATTAAGCGTAGTATCTAACTCATCAAGAAAAACTAGTTCATGTACGAAAATATCTCTAAAAATATCATTGGAGAAGTCGATGTTTGCATACACCACATCAAGGAATATAAAAGATTCAAGAAGGGGTTCTAAATCGGTGTCATGCAAAAACTCAGAGAACTCATCAAGCTCGTCCGTTAAGGATTCCAACTCGAATTGAGGCTCAACAATACTCATGTAACTTGACTCATAAAAACTCAGGAGATTGAAGTGCGGTTCGTCGGTGCTCGGAAAAATCTTATTATCACTCACATGCTCGGAACTAGTCACATCAAACAAAAACCCTTCAAAGTCATCTTCATCCGTGGAAACTTCATTTATCGCATTGACTTCGAAGGTATCGTCAAGAGGATTGCTAGGCTGATTTCCAACACGAAAGATGTTTAACTCAAGTTTCATGTTTCCAAAGGAGAGAGACATTGAACCGTTTTGACAATGTATCAGCACAGTAGAAGTCGCAAGAAAAGGACGGTCTAAGATCACCAGGATTTGATTGTAAAGGTTCATCACAACTTGTGTTTCAAGAACTATAAAATCAACGAGGAAGAAAAATTCGCCAAGTTTGATTAACACATCTTCGATTTCCTCTAAAGGTTTCTTAAGTGATCGATCGGCTAATTGGAGTGTGACCTTCATAGGCTTGAGCTCACCCAGCCCAAGTTTTTTATAGATGAAGAAAAGTAGCAAATTCACACTTGCATCCAAATCTAACAATGCATTGTTAATTCTCTTTTCATCAATTCATCAATTGTAAATGAAATAGTAGGACAACCGGGGTCCTTATATTTCACAAGCAATGAATTAGAGAGAACTTCCGATACATTAGTGGTTAGAAATACAGTTTTGGGTAAAAAGGTTTGCCGTTTCCTAGTGCATAAGTCCTTAAGTAATTTATCATATGAAGGAACTTGTTGGATTACATCTGGGAGTAGAATGTTGATTTTGACTTATTTAAAAATTTTAAGCACCTTTTCCATTATTTTTGTTAGATTGCAACATTTTAGAGAATGGAGCCTTAGGTTGATAAGAGTCATATAACGTTTGTGTTAGAATAGGTGAAGAAACAAGAGCTAACTCCGGACTCATCAAAGTTGGATTTGATAAAAGTGGAAGAGGGGGTAAGATATGCGGAGTCGATCACAACGTCAGCGGTCGATAAGGTGAAGGCTTCGGAATAGAAGAAGGTGTAGAAGAAGAAGAAGAAGAAGAAGTAGATGAAGTTTGAAGCATGCCAACAGTGTTGTCAATTTGCATTCCGGATCGAAGGGTGGTAATAGCAGCAACATGTGTGATGTTTTCATCGGAAATCATGTGAGCATTACATTGTGCGTTCAGATTTTAACAACTTGACTTGGTAGTCGACCTTTTTCTCTCTCACTCAAAACCGCGGTTAATTTTTCCATTCTATATTCAAGGTCAGCTACAGATTGAGATTGAGTGTTAGCAAAATTGGTAGAAACTTGCATGAAGTTTTGGAGTGTGGATGAAAAATTATCGGTTTTGGATATAGAAACTTTCGTGAAATTTTGAAGGCTTTTTGTAACGACCTTGAAATCCCTGTACAATTGTAACGCAGTCAATATATAAAAAGGTGTATTTCAGCCTCACTAGGAGTTATAAGTTAAATTTGTTCGATAAAAACAATAAGCAACTTATAGCTCACTGATTAAGACTCTCCACTGCTGTTTTTTAGCTTATGTGTTCGAATCCCATCAGTCCTAATTATTTTTTATATTTTTCTTTTTAACTTTTCGGAAGCTCAAAAGTTCCACGTGCATTATATAGAGAAACGAAAAGTTTCAGATAAAACAAACTAGATAAATGAGGTGTTAAATATGATTAACACACAGGGCATGAACCTCGATCTTGCCCATTTGCTCCTGTGCTTCGACCGTGCGTCCTTTAGACTCATATATACTCCATAATCCTATTTATTTTCTCTGAATGAAACCAGAGAACTTACACCCTTTCATTTTCCTCCATTAACACAATTAAATCCATTTTAATTCAATTTTTATCTTCCCATACTCTTATATTTTACCCTGTAAATACCACCCCATCTCTTAGTTCTCCCCTATTCAGAAAAACTATAAAAAAAACTCTCTCAAAATTCTCTCTAGGTCCCAAGTCCAAGAGGAGTTAAGCTTATTCAAGTGGAGGTGCGAAGAACGATCAATCTTTCACACCTCTTAGTCTCGCTGCTACCAAACGAGGCATCCTCTTTAGCCTTGATTAGCGCAACCCGTACGTCCTTTCTTTTTCCTCCCCTCTATCTTTTCATCTCAAATGACACTTAAAACAATATCGATAAAAGTGGAGTTAGGTTTTTTTTTACAATCTCTTTAAAACAATTTTGCCACAATTGCCATGCCAATTAAACTATACCAATATTTCTACAACCATCTTAAGATAATGTCATCCATTTAATGTTTAATGTGTTTAAAATTCCGTGCTGAATAAATCATACATCGAAAATTACACAAAACTACTATGAACTTTGCATGCACCCTTTTATTGCTATTTTGACATATACTCTAGAAAACTCATGTGGTAACGACCTACCCCACTCACATACATAATGATTTCATAGTACGATATCTTGGTTACATATTTATTCTAAAAGATAACAATTTCAAGAAAATACCATCGCTTTTTAAAATATTTTTAAGAATCGCTATTTTTAACACCTTTACAATTACACCTCTACAACCCTCGTTAGGGAACCCGTTTATGGATGGTGTGGGTTATCGCACTTCTTTGGAATAGTAGAGCGAGATGCAAAACTCCTCACGGAGAATTCGGTCTCGAAAGGAATAAAACTACGATTTTAAAGAAATACGACTTTTAAAACAAATTAAATCATTGGAAAATTATATAAATCATAAATCCGTATTTTTTATGAAAACAAATTTTGAAAACTATATTTTTAAATGAAATATTAAAGTTACACAAAAGTTCCTTCAAGTTTCCAAAAGTGGTAGTTTTCATTAAAATACCATAAACTTTAAAAGTTAGATTCTTACACTAAAATAGTACAAAATATAAAATTCGTTTTTATACAAAAATCTTGACATTTTAAATAACATATTAAAAACTTATTCGAGGGTTTAGAAAAAATTAAAAACCCTCGAGCCTTTTTAAATGACTTTTTATAAAAATGCCATAGAAATCAAAATACTAGTCTACATTACATATTTTAGGTTGCAGATTGGTTTGAGTGGCATCTTCTCTTATTAGTTGGCTCAGGATTGTCGGAGACAATGATGCACCACTTACCTCTCCCTAAATATAAATCGTAACCTCTGGGTGGAAATTATCAAATGATAATCAGCTTTGAAAAAGACACAAATCCTGTCGTCCATGTGCAACGGTTATCGATATTTTCCAAACTCAAGAATTCATAAGATTTAAATCTAACAATAATATATGATTATAACTTGGATACAAAATGGAACTTTATTTGAACTCGAACTCGAATCCAAACCCAAACCTAACTTTTAACTTAAACTTGAACACCTAACTTGACTCGACCCAGATTGCAACTGACATGACTCGTATTCTACTCGACTTACTCGATTTCATTCTTCACCTTTTGCAATCTATGATTTCAATCAAGACATATTATAATCAACTAATCAAATCAACTAAGTCAATTTAACATTTATAATCTATTATATTAGGGGTGCTTGGGGTAGTTATAAGTGTGAATTCAACGGAACTTCAGAAGTCCTGTATTAACCTACTTGAATTCTATTTACTTAAATTTTAGTCGGGTCGACTCCACCATAGCTTGGAGTCCAAATAATAACACATGAAATGAGCTAGTGTTTCCTTGCTCCTGGGGACCCACTCTTGAGCTCGTGAATACTTCTACAGTTGCGTTGATATTCACACTTAGACTTAACGTTAACATAGTTACCATATAGAGACCTATTGGTCTTATACCCATGATCATTTCCATACACTTTTACTCATCATTTATATTAATTCATTTTATACTATACCTATCACTTTTCACACTTGCCTTACCTTTAGGACTTACCGAGCGCTAGTTCGTTGATGGGCATTCCGCCCACCTTTGTTTTCTTAGAATGTTCGTCAGGTACTGTTGAGACGGAGGAAGTAGACGCCACTGAGGAGAATTACAAAAAGATCAATACTCAGGCTTAACTTAGGTATATTTCTTTCAGTTTATGTATGCCATCTGTTTAGGCATTTCTGTTCTTGTATTTTCTTTTCAGTTGAACTTATGTATTATAAATGTTTCAAGTTTGAATGTAAATAAAGAAGTTTGTTGAAAATTTTCAGTCTCCATTTATTCTTGCATTATGTATTTTTGTTTCAATACACTTAGCATATTTATTTAGGGAATGACCTTCTTTGATAAATATGTCGCGAGCTTGCCACGTTACCGTTTCTGTCTATTAGGAAACATGGCTCGACAGGTTTTATTGGTGGCCAATGCAGGTCAGTTCCGCATGAAGTTTTAAAAAAAATAGCACAAGAATTAATGAATTCAACAAACATTTATATTCCTTGTATTTCAAATTTCTGGAATCTATCCTAATATGTCTTTTTTTTATCAAGGTGGTGGATTCTCCCAACAATATCAGCACCAACGTTAATAGCAACACACTACCGCCTACACTAGCACCTCCATCTACCATTACAGCGCATATCAATGAACATATGGTGTTTCTCGAAGCTAGCAAGAGCCTATTGGAGGGACAGCGAGAGCAGACAACCCTTATGCACCAAGGACTTCTTTGTTCTGAGGCGGAAGCACCAGGAGTCAAGCAGTTCTGGGCATTACACCCAAAGAACTTCTCGAGTAAAGAGAGCGTGCTTAAAGAGGAAGAATGGGATCAAGCGATTGAGGATGACCTGGCAGTGGCTCAAGTTCCGGATATAGTTTGGGTAAGAATTGCTAAGCTGCAATTGACAGATAACGCCAGGGTATGTTGGAAGGCAGAGAAGAGCTGTCTCGAATAACCAATAGAATGGAAAACATTCCGAGACCTCTTCAACGCAAAGTACTTTTCGGAAACTGCCCGTTTTGACATGGTGCAGCAATCCATCTACAACAAGTCTCGATGTGGATATATTCTTTGGATGTATATGATGCTATGTTTACCATGCTCGGTAGGTACACTATAGTCTCAAGTTAAATTTTCCTATCTTACTTAAACATTACTAACACAAGGTCGTAACAGGTTCGCTGCGCACCTCATTTCCATTGCTGACATCCTGGCACGGTGATTCCAGTAGGGGTTAGACCCTGAAATCCAAGATGAACAAGCTATAGGGGATTTCCCAACCCACGAACTCGCTTTGAAGGATGCCCGACGCTATTAGGTAGTTCTGAAGAAGAAAGGCAGGTCATAGACAGCCGGTGTGAAATGCCCTGTGCACTAGATCATAGGAGGGGTCTCTTCCAGGTCAGCTTCCAACGGACCATCTCGGAGGCCCGGATGTTCGTTCGCTACCAACAAGCCAAACTTTTGCAACTGCTGCAAAAGAATAGGGTATCTAGTGAATAACTGCCTAGGGCGAACAATTTGTGCTTGATTTGTGGGTCTTCGACTCACATTATCGGAGCATGCCTCTAGAATCGAGGGACTAATAACCCCACAGCTAGACCGACGATCCAAGCTCCACTTACCCGGTTAGCTCAACCAGCTCCAACTCCTTGCACCTAGACCTCTCAACTTCAATGCTGCATGTTTAACCAAGAACAGAGGAACGTGCCGCGACGCCAAGCATTCATTATATCAATCGAACAGGCCGAAGCTACTGTTAGTGATATATGCCCTAGAGGCCATTATTGTATCATAGTGGATTGTATATTATATATTAGAAGCTTGGGATATTCACAGTTATAATAACAGTCTGTCTTAAAATGGTAGTATACTACCTGGTTTGATTCTATCTCAATATGTGCATATGTTTTTTTAGCATATCGCTTATACATATTGGTAGAGCCCTTAGGATCTTTGCTTGACTACCAGCGTTGTGATGGCAGTCACACTAGTGGGGGCTGGGTAGTCTATAAGAACATCCTTATACAGATCCCTAGTCATAGGATTATCGAGACGGGGTATCGATACTCCAGAGTAGACTCGTGTATACGCTTCTCATCTGTTCATATCAGATTTTTGCATTTTTATATCGCCCATTCTTAATCACATTGCATATAAGTAGGTACTTTTGATCCATATCTGCTAAATAGCTGCAGGTTACAGGTTTTCAGCTCTTTACAGTGAAATTCATGAAAAGTCGCAACAAATGTAGGACTACGACCAACAAACATAGAAATACGGGTTTCCGCACACTATCCGTATAATGCTGCCTACCAGTTCAAGGAACAAATGGAAAATCATTGAGCATTTCAATGTACAAAGCACAAGGGCAGCACAAGATCCAAGACTTCAAACGCGGAGCTCAAGGCAAAAGTCCACTGTTGAATATCTGGAAGAGAACCGAAGAGATTCTGAGAAACCAAGTGAAGAAAACAGAAGATAAAAGCAACATAAAGAATCCCTAAAAAATTGATCACACAAGACCACCAAATGGCCGCGGAACCACGGCCAAACAGGCACATCTGCCGCGGTTTTGCGGCCGTGCAATGCACGTGTCGGTGGCAGTGTCAGTGCTTTGACTTGGCTATCTTGGGGTAGTTTTGTAATTTTGTGTATGGATCAGAATGTAAACCTAGGGTTTTCCTATTTATAAATAGAAAAGCTTAAAGCCTCTTTTGGTG
Source organism: Agapanthus africanus (assembly GCA_030015575.1). Taxonomy (NCBI): domain Eukaryota; kingdom Viridiplantae; phylum Streptophyta; class Magnoliopsida; order Asparagales; family Amaryllidaceae; genus Agapanthus; species Agapanthus africanus. The sequence goes on along the minus strand of JASDDO010000019.1, from coordinate 814,865,795 downwards.
TGCCTCTTTTTAGGGTGCCTCTTTTAGGGTGCCTTTCTTAGATGCCTCTCTTTATTTTTTATGCCTATTTTTATTTTTAGATCTAGAATTTAAAATTCTCTAAGAAAAATTGTAGTGAGTTTTTGAGAGGTTATCAATAAAAGTAAGTTCTTTTATTTTTCTCGCATTTGTTTATCGCATTATTTATCTGCAATTTTCATTTGTTAACTTAGTCGTAGAATTAAATCAGTGCTTTTCTTTTGTTATCTCCTTTTCTATTTTTTTTTACAACGATGATGCTTGAGTAAGATCCTTGCCTAGATGAGGTCTCAAATAGCTAGTTGTAAATTCCTCTTAACCTAAATTCTTTCTACTTTCCTTCTTGTTTTATTTTTTATCTTTTTAATGGGTGAGTAATTTCTCACTTGTTAGGGCAGGAGAAGGAAGGTTTGAGAGATGGAAATCTCTTTCACTCCTTTCTTTGCCCAACACTTTAATTCGGACTCCCTTTAATTGAACCACAATCCGCTCGCTACGGCACCCTATTCTATATGATAGCGGTGATTCCCTAGTTAGACCGGTTGTGGTTGAATTAATTGGAGGTTAGGGCTAAGAGACAAGAACGGACGGACAAGGACCAAAAGGAAGAAACTAAGCATGGAAAGCCTAGCTTATAGTTGTAAGTCTCTTCCTAGTCGTGCTAATCCCCGTTGTTGCCGATTACCTTAACACCGATATTAATAACTAAAGCATTGAAAGAAGTGAGAAATTTCTAACTCAAACTAACCTAATCCTAACCCTAACAAGTATTTTATCATCCTTTATATCATTTGTAGATCTTAAAACAAAACCCAAAATATTTGGATTTAACTTGTTAAAACATAAAGAAAAAGATTTCATCTCCCTGTGGATCGACCCGTACTCAACCGGCTAGATACCAAGCGACACCGTCTTGATTGCGGTAAATTTAAACACAGAAAATATCTAACAATCAAATATCGTCGTTGCCGAGGAGACGGTAGTTTAATTCTTTGTGTAATTTCATGATTAGTACGTCGTACTGGAGATAGTATACAGGTGCTCATTGGGTTATGAGTTACACTGGACGGACTCGTTGGGAACTGCTGGTTGGTATTATACCTATCATCAGGTAGCAGTTTCCTGGTGACATGAGTACAGGTTAGTCCGTTGACTCGATAATACTATTCGTCTCAAGTGTGTTCCCACTGCACTTAGAATACTACCCTATAACGGCTTAAAGGAGTCGTGCAAACAGGTAGTAGTGGGTGAAGTCCCGAAGCACTTATAGGCAATAGTGGTTAGATAGGATTGTTCTCTCCCGGTATTGGGAGTTGATATCGTGCTGTGTTCGGAAAGCCATTACACAAAATCCCTGACCAGGGAAAGCGAGATTTACTGGTAGGTTCTCCAGTAGTTTCTCAGGGTGTATTGGGCTCTACTTCGGCACGACTTATTGCGTCGTTAGGGGTCTGACGTTTACCATCCCCTTAGGCCCGATATGCAAGTATCCTAGACGAACAGATCGGACTGTATGGATATTGTCACAGATAGGCTCAGTAGGAGTTCGGATGAGTTTGCTTATCGGCATTCTGATCGATAGATACCTGGGTAGCCATTACGTGCAGCTAGTACCGCTGAAGGACTTGTGGTTAAACCCACTGCCAACGTACTATCGAGTCTTTAGAGTCCCACACAGAGGTTTTCCCTGCTTTGGAAGAAATGATATAGAGGCCGTATGGTTTTACGGCAGGGTTCCGATCATATATGTAAACTGGCTACACGGATGTCGTTTCGGGCAGATAATACTAGTGGGTTTTGGTTTAAGCCGGATCCTAGTATTATATTATTAGATTGTTATCATCTTATTGTATTCGTATTTTTCGGAATACGAATATGGGTATGTATATACGGTGAGGGAATTCTTGTAATTTCACAGGAGACGCTTCTAGAAGGGGCACCACATTATTTGGATTATCTATTTTGAGAAATAGATTAATGAGATGGAAATTGGAGACATACTTGGCATGGGGTGAAACATGGCTCTTGGTATTTGTTTATTTGTTTGGACTCAATATTCAAGCATGGTTCATATTTCTTATTGAGAAATAATCTATGCTTGAATGAGTGAGATGAGGGTGAGCCATCCTTCACTTGAACCAACACTTGATCATTTGTTACTTCTCTTTCTCTCTCCATTTTCTCCTCCTTCTTCCTCAAATACTCTAACCCTCACATAAGTTGTGAAACATACAGTCTCATGAGATAAAACACTCCATTAGATACTCTACGTCATATAAGCTACTTAGCTTAGCAAACTAGATACCCTAGTTATCTCGGTTTAAAGGTTGGAGCTTGAAGTACATATTCTCGGGTGGATCGTCTTTAACGTGAAGAGGCCGACGTTGCAAGCTCGATCTGGATCTTCGAAGAGCTCAAGGAGAGGAGGAGAAGAAGATCCAAAGGACAAGGTTCTAGGAGGTATAACACTCTTCATAGTATTTAAACCTCCAAGTAGTTTAGCTAGTTAAAGTTTCTGTATAGATCTTGGAGTTTAGTCGGTGTTGTGAGCTTGTAAAAATTGTTTTTTGTAAATTCGGCCTCCCCGTGAACCCGCGGGGTGCGCGATATCGAATTACAGTAGTATCAGAGCCTATTAAACCTTAACTAGCTAGTTAGCAAGTGGTTAGAAATTCGATCGACGAAAAATTTCACGAAATCATGATTCAGGATCATGCTTGCTGTCGATTTTCAAAACTGGTCTAAAAATTATTTCAGTGGCCTTAAAAATACATGCAAGCATTTATAAGAACACAGGAGAAAATCGAGATCATAGATCCCCAAGACCGCCTCGGAACCGCAGCAAAACGGTGTGTTTGGCCGCCGTTCCGCGGCTGAGTCAACCCCGACTCGGTCCAATTTTCTTCTGTGGGTCTTAATTGTGGAATTGTGATTTTTGGATTATATGGTTTCTATTCATATTTGTTTGTGTACTGGATTGTGCATAGGGTAGACACGGATTTGTTTATCGATCGAAATTCTAAAGGTTCTTGGCTAATTATGATTCTGTGTTTGTATATATGATGCTAAACATCTGCTAATCGCTATACGTTGATTAGTGGGGGTTGCACATATCTATATTGAGATGGTTTGTGTATATGGAGTATTGGATCATCGTGGATGAATAGCCGGGGGATGTGAGAAGAGTGTTTTCTTTTCTTCCATTCATGTAAATTTGTAAATGTGATGTAATATTATTTTGCGGAGCACATCCGGGTTGAGGTTGTAGCCACCATTGTATTATTTCATTTACTGTTTCTTGCATCTACGATAGACCCAAGGTGGGGTGCACAAACTACCAGGTTCTTGAAGTTCCGAGTGGGCTACTCATTTTATTAAGAGTGGTTGCTTCACTTTGGGAATTTGGCGAGTAGTTTGCCGCACCAGTAGGGGTCTAGGATGATGTATGGTTATTCATCACGACCGTGGAATCCGTCTTTCGTTTGAGACTAAAATGAAATACGGGATTCCTAGTATATCCAATATATTTATCTGTGATCTGAAATGCCTATTATTGCGTGAGACGAATGACTATATATATATGTTATATATAATAAACATTGCTTATGTTTTCACCCGCGCTAGTTTAGCCCCCGTTCTACCATTAGTTAAGTAACCTAACGGTGTATGATGGGGCCCCGTGGCGAATGCGGATGGCATAAGCGCACGTTCTACTTTCGTTTCTTTTTTTGCAATGATAGGGTTAAATGATGGGACCGCATTAATATTGATTAATGCAAGAAAAACAAACCAAAGTTTAAATCGTTGGAACAATTTCAAAACCACTCGGTTTTCTTAAAAAACAACTTTTAAATGCGGAGACTAAACCACTCCTTTTAAAAGATATCATGGTTCCTTCAACTATATCAAGTTCATTACGTTCACGGTTTCATTCGTATCCTTCCGTCATTTCAGATGGGTATTCAGTAGTATTCAAGCTATGTATTTTGACCTTCGCCAAGGCATAGTGATTGGAAGCTGCTAGGTATTCATCTGTAGCATAGATAGATGCGTTGGTTTGGGACAGTCGTACAACTATTTTTGCCTTCATAAAGGGTATGTGTGGGTGGACTCAAATTAACCTGGATAATGACTGGTAGAACTCGACTTGCATCTTATGATATGTTGGCCTTCGTCAAGGTCATAAGCGCCTGGGGCAAAAATCCACATCGGGAGTTTCTAAGGAAATTGAAACTTGCTAATGTTGCATTCTATTTAGAGTGTGATGATTTTGGTAGGATTCCTCAAGGTTGTCACACGATGATATTTGGATCTCGATCCTACTGTGAGTATCCGCTACTCTTCAAGAGATTTTTCACTAAAACAATCAATACTATAAACCAAGTAGGTGCCTAGAACGGTGTTAACGGAGCTACGCCTCCAGGGAAAAGAGGTTATGTAATTAAGGAACTTCACGAAAGTATTGGAAAACCTCCCTCAAAATACCAACACTAGCATGGCCGAAAGGTTAAGCAAGAATTGTAGGATGAGATTAATCCTGACTAATTCTTCTTTTATGGTTTGAGGAAGAATTTGAGGAATAGTAGGAGCCATCCTGTTTAGATAAACTAATAACCAATCTAAACTTGCAAGCGCATCATGCTAAGTGTTTCTCCTCTCTCTCTCTCTCCTAATTGCAGCGACCAAACTGACCGGGCTTAGGTTACTGGTAGATAATAATAAATTGATTGGGCCAAACTATAAAGATTGGCTAGGGAATATCCAGATGGCCATTACCTATGACAAGATGGGCTACCCCCTTAATACCAAAGCCCCCGTTGTCCCAGGTCCAGATTCCACCGTCGCGGATGTTGATATCCGTAAGACATAGGAAAAAGTCAGTGCGAGAGTCAAGTGCCTCATGTTAGCCTCAATGGATTATGAACACCATGTAGGGTGTTTTTCGTCATCCCATTGAGATGGGAATGTACACACACTTGTCAGGCGCATTACAGATTCCCCCTGCCTAGGTTAAACTGGGGTTTATTGATTGTGGGGATCCGAATCTCCGGCAGCCGCGGACTAAGTTGTCATTAATTACCCCTCGCATTTGGAGCGAGAGAACCTCCGATTGACAGGTTAAACTGGTCATGCGAACTCAATGTGCAGTGTTGTGTTTTGAAGGGGTTTGGGATATCTCGGGAGCCCCACAGAGTATTTTACGGGGGTCCCGCTACCCAGATAGTGGGCTGGGGGTCAAGAGGGCTAGCAGCCCCCTTGCGGGGTGCGGGACAGCGCCCCGTTAGAAATTTTTTCTAACAGGGACAGTGTCGTGGAGTATGTGTGTATATGTATATGTATGCATATATACAAAAAAAAGGGAAAAGGGCATCCAAAGGATACGTGGGAGAAAGCGCTCGGGCGCTAGCGCCTTGAGCGCAAGAGCGCTAGCGCTTTGAGCGCTAGCGCCCCACGTGCCAGGCACGTGGGCGCTAGCGCTCTGAGCGCAAGAGCGCTAGAGCCCCACGTGTTAGCACGTGGGCGCTCGAGCGCTAGCGCTTTGGGCTCTAGCGCTCTGAGCGCGAGAGCGCTAGCGCCCCACGTGTCAGCATGTGGGCACTCGGGCGCTAGCACTTTGGACGCTAGCGCCGTGAGCGCAAGGGCGCTAGCGCTTTGCGCGCTAGCACCCCACGTGTCAGTACGTGGGCGTTCGGGCGCTAGCGCTTTGGGCACTAGAGCTTTGAGCGCAAGGGCGCTAGTGCTTTGAGCGCTAGCGCCCCACGTGTCAGCACGTGGGCGTTCGGGTGGCAAAAGGAACTTGGTTTCTGCAATGGGAGTTGTACTCTCAGAAAGGAGCACTTATTATTTTGTGTGTATATATATATGAGGAGTTAAACTCCTAGCATGTTTTGAAGCTGATGAAGGGCTTTTCCCCTTGAGCCCTAGTTCTTCCCCAAAATGGGGTTTCTGGAGATGGGTCTCCTTCTTTCTTTGTTGGCCGGATCTTGAAGATCAAGAAGTATGAGATTTTAAAAATCTCTTCTTTCTGAGATCTGATGGAAGATCTATGTTCCTCTTTGTGGGTTTTGTGGTAAAAAACTATTTTGTTTTTTAAAAGGAAGAGTAAAACCCTTGATTTAATTCAAAAGAAAAAAGAAGGTTTTAAAACCTTGAGGAAGGAGAAAGATCTCAGATTGGGATTCTTTTTTGGAGAGAGAAAAAGTTGTTGAGATATTTTCATTATCCTTGCTTTTATAGGCTATACACTTTACACATAGCCCCTTGGGCTTCACAAAATGGCATTTTGCCTATCGCATGGCTCATGTGCCATTTCTTTTTGCACATAAGCCATGGGCTTTACAAAAGTTTGGCTTTATGCCCATTTTGTTTGCATTCATGCATAAAAATTTATATAAAAATTATTTATTACATGATTTTATTTTGGCATGGGGGAGGGCTGGCCGCTTCATGTTCGGACTCGACCTGGGCATGGGCTCACTTGGCTTGGGGTTGACTTTGACTTTGACTTGGTCAACCGGGGTGCAATTTTCGACTTCAACAAAGTGCCCCCCATCAATAAATGCACACCACGTATGTGAGTCGTGTGCATGAAATTGATGGATCTTCTTTTACGTGGAGGCGACTTGCTTTGGTTCCCACTTTTGGGGACGCACTGCCCTTTTTACGACATGGACGGTCGACGCTTGACGCGTCTCCGAGAAGGAGTGTCCGTGGTAGACGTTTCCCTGGCCCGGAGCGTTTTGGGATTTTGGGATTAGTTTTTTTTCGGCATCTGCATTGCTACACTAGAATAATGCCAAGAGCAACTCATCATTTGCCCCAGGAGGATTTGGGGATTTTGGTTTTTGCTTGGCATCAGTATCGCTACACTGGAATATGGTACCAAGAGCGAATCATCATTTGCGCTTGCTTATCAGGAAGCGATGGCTTAGGAGACAGGTTTTAGGTCCCTATCACCTATGACTTTTCAATTTTGTGAGCCATAAGGGTCTCACAAAGCATTTTCTCCCTACGGGTCGTAAGGATCCCGTAGGTGTATTTTCTCCTTAGGAGTCGTGGGGACTCCTAAGTGTGTTGCTCCTTTGTGAGTCGTAAGGATCTCACGCGGGAATTTTCTCCTCACAAAGTCGAGAGGACTTTGTGAGTGTATTTCATCTCTTTTTCACGAGTTTACGCCATTTCGGGTTTTCACAAACTCGCCGGCAGTCCTGCTGTTTTTACTCACGGAGCCCTTTCGGGTTTTCATCCGTGCCCATTTTGCTTGTGGACATACCTCTTTTTTTTATTTTTTTTTGAATCTTCACCGCCGGTGGGACTTTGAATGTGGTGTCACCGGCAAGACTTGGGAGGGATTGGGATCGTTTTACGTCCGTGGATTGTATACAGTTTTGCAGGATGTATGATCTAGACCGTAGGGCCGGAAAAATTTTAGGACTTTGTCAGCGTCTGCATCGCTGCACTGGAATATGGTACCATGAGCGACTCATCATTCACCTTCGGGGTATGGGATTTGGAATTTGGTTGGTGTCTGCATCGCTGCACTGGAATATGGTACCAGGAGCGACTCATCATTCGCCATTAGGAATTTGAGTTTTGGACGGCGTCTGCATCGCTGCACTGGAATATGGTACCAGGAGCGACTCATCATTCGCCGTTTGGAATTTGAGTTTTGGACGGCGTCTGCATCGCTGCACTGGAATATGGTATCATGAGCGACTCATCATTCGCCGTTGGGAATTTGAGTTTGGAATTTGGTTGGCATCTGCATCGCTGCACTGGAATATGGTACCAGGAGCGACTCATCATTCGCCATTGCCTGTTGGGGAGCGAGGGCTTAGGAGACAGGTTTAGGTCCCTATCACCTAAGGCTTTTCAATTTTATGGGCCGTAAGAGTCCCATAAAAGCATTTTCTCCCAACGGGTCATAAGGATCCCGTAGGTGTATTTTCTCCTTAGGAGTGGTTGGGACTCCTAAGTGTGTTTTTCTATTATGAGTCGTTAGGATCCCACGAAGGTTTGTTCTTCTCATGTATCGTGAGGACACATGAGTGGGTCTTCCCAATGGACCATAATTCCAAGGGCAGAGACCAGCCGCGTAACTGGTGATTACAGTGGGGCATGGGTATGATGAGGATTATTTGAGCCCGTGGATTGTATACGTTAGTCAATTTGGGGACTGGCCATAGGGCTGGAAGAATTTTGGGAAACTGGATTTTGGTTCGCGTCTGCATCGCTGCACTGGAATATGGTACCAGGAGCGACTCATCATTCACCCTTTATTTTTTATTTTTTTTTTACCGCGATTGCTCTATCATTTCATCTTTTCTTATCGCGAAGATCGCGATTGCCCTATCATTTCGGCTTTTATTCGCAGTTGCCCTATCATTTCGGCTTTATTTTTCATCTTTATTTTACTCGCTGAGTTTTATTGCGAGTTGCTCCATCATTTCGGCTTTTCTTTTTGTTTATTTATTTACACATTCCCTTTTTTTTATTTACACATTTTTTTTACATTCCCAGTTTAACGACTTAGAGGTCGATTATTCCCAGTTTAACGACGTGGTGGTCATCGGTTCCCAGTTTAAAGACTTAGAGGTCTATCATTCCCAGTTTAACGACATGGTGGTCAGTGGGTGTTCCCAGTTTGACGACGTGGTGGTCCTCGGTTCCCAGTTTAAAGACTTAGAGGTCTATCATTCCCAGTATAACGACGTGGTGGTCGTTTTTGCTTATCCCAGCTCCTTGAACTTTGACCTTGGCAGAGCTGTGTTGACGACCATAGCTCTGTGGCTTGCTGATACATCCAAGGACTATGAGGTTTTTCCAGGCTTGTATTGGTCCTCTGCCCAATCTTTGAAAACACAGCAGTCTTCAATGGTATGACTCACCACTCTGTGGTATGAGCAGTATACGGGATTGCCGGTCGTATTCATTTCATGCGGCCTCTTTGGAATAGGCAATTGCAGACCGTTTTTCAAGGCTTCCTCGAATATATTGCGGACCTCATCCCTCCTGAAGGAGTACACCTTCTTCTTTTTCTCCATTAGAGTAGGTGCCTTCATTGATGCTGGTCCTTGAGGCCGATCAGTCTTTGGTTCGCTCCTTTCAGATAATGGCACATGTCTGGGAGGATTAGGTTCCCGAAAGGCTTCGGTCTCCATTTGTATGAAATCGGCGGTCGTAGCTTAACTGTTTGCTAACATCCCTTTAGAAAGTTCTATCTCTCCCGTCTTGTATTGCCTTTTGACCTAATCTTTGAAGACGAAGCAGTCCTCAATGGCATGACCTATCACTCTGTGATAGGGGCAGTATTTGGGGTCGTTGGTCATATTCGCTTCCTGCGGTCTTTTTGACTCTGGCAGTTATAGACCGTTTCTTAGGGCGTCCCTGAATATCTTGTGGACTTTGTCCTTTTTGAAGGAATAGACTTTATCCAGTTTCTCTTTCAGAGGCGATTCCCTTTCGGTGTATGCATCGGAAGGACTGGAGGCTGATTGCGGCCGTTTTTCGTGAAGGCACTCCGCTCTTAGGTTGAAGGGGGTATCAGTTGGTTGCCTCCGGGTATCAATCCCTGGCTCATGAACCAAAATTTGATTCTGCTGTAATTGCAATCGGGTGACTTGGGTCGCAAGATCTGCCGCGACGTTTGCCAATTCATCGACCTTAGACTGTACCTTGGCTAACTTCTCATCCCTGTCCTGAAGCTGCCTCTGAAACCATCGGAATAACGCTTGTTCTGTAGTTTCGGCTATGACAACCGGGTCATCTTTATTGCCTGAGTTCAATTCCGCAGGAACCCCAGGCTCTTTTGGCTTATCGGCTTGAGCGAGCTCTTCATCATTTAGACCGAGTGGACGTTGGGTAGCGTCTACCATATCATTACCATGGCTGTGAAGCATGGGAGGGTTCGTTTCTTCATGTCCGACCATGTAGACAGTGTGGACTACATATCCAGCCGTCTCTTTATCTTTGGCGGGGTAATCCCGTTCTTGGAGCCTCATGAAGCTCTGCCTAGTATGAGCCCTAGCCTTTTTGTTGGCTCTGTATCTGAGCATTTTCTGCCTTAGCTTCTTGATTTTGAGGGCTTGGCGGGCATCTGTCTTCGGTGAAGCCACCGTGAGTCGATTGATAGGGAGCTTAAAGAAAATACCCGAACGAGTAGTTGTCGGGGGTACCGCTGGAGCTTGCCCGAGATGCCCTACTGTTTTGTTGGTGTTGATGGCTTTGCCCCCAGCTGGGGCCAAGGAGAGTCATTCAAACAACGACTTGCGTTTGAGTTGGGGCGCCTTCGAGACCACCACATTTGGCCTCTTGCCTTTTGAGACTGGTTTGTCTGTCACCGGGGCTTGAGGAGCTGGGATGGCGTTAGCTGACACGAACAGGATAGAGCCAAATGGTACCAGCGGCTCTTCCCATTGTCGCCTGAGACTGGCCGGGAGGACTGTCCTGGAGTCCATCTTCATCATGTATGAGATGGGAGCTGAGTTCATCTTTGGAGACATTTTTGACAAGTGATTGCTTGAAAACCTGCATGAAAGAGCATTATTTTAGTATAAATATAGATATGTATATTGATTGAGTTCGCATAAACGTTTAACCCGAAATATGGGAGGAGAGATTGGTCCCACCGGGCGTGCCAGAATCTGTAGGGTGTTTTTCGTCACCCCATTGAGATGGGAATGTGCGCATGCTTGTCAGGCGCATTACAGATTCCCCCTGCCTAGGTTAAGCTGGGGTTTATTGATTGTGGGGATCCGAATCTCCGGCAGCTGCAGACTAAGCTGCCGTTAATTACCCCTTGCATTTGGAGCGAGAGAACCTCCGATTGACGGGTTAAACTGGTCATGCGAACTCAATGTGCAGTGCTGTGTTTTGAAGGGGTTTGGGATATCTCAGGGGACCCGCAGAATTTTTTACGGGGGTCCTGCTACCCAGATAGTGGGCTGGGGGTCAAGGGGGCTAGCAGCCCCCTTGCGGGGTGCGGGACAGCGCCCCGTTAGAAATTTTTTCTAACAGGGACAGTGTCGTGGAGTATGTATGTTTGTGTGTATATGTATATATACGTAAATATACAAAAAAAAAGGAAAAAGGGCATCCAAAGGATGCATGGGAGAAAGCGCTCGGGCGCTAGCGCTTTGAGCGCAAGAGCCTTGAGCGCAAGAGCGCTAGCGCCCCACGTGCCAGGCATGTGGGCGCTCGGCCGCTAGCGCTTTAGGCGCTAGCGCTCTGAGCACAAGAGCGCTAGTGCTTTGAGCGCTAGCGCCCCACATGTCAGCACGTGGGCGCTCGGGCGCTAGCTCTCTGAGCGCGAGAGCGCTAGCGCTTTAAGCGCTAGCGCCCCATGTGTCAGCACGTGGGCACTCGGACGCTAGCGCCTTGAGCGCAAGGGCGCTATCGCCTTGAGCGCTAGCGCCCTACGTGTCAGCACGTGGGCGTTCGGGCGTTAGCGCTCTGGGCGCTAGATCTTTGAGCGTAAGGGCGCTAGCGCTTCAGCGCTAGCGCCCCACGTGTCAGCACGTGGACGTTCGGGTGGCAAAAGGGACTTGGTCCCTGTAATGGGAGTTGTATTCCCATAAAGGAGCACTTATTATTTTGTGTGTGTGTGTGTGTGTGTGTGTGTGTATGAGGAGTTAAACTCCTAGGATGTTTTGAAGCTGATGAAGGGCTTCTCCCCTTGAGCCCTAGTTCTTCCCCAAAGTGAGGTTTCTGAAGATGGGTCTCCTTCTTCTTCCTTTGTTGGCCGGATCTTGAAGATCAAGAAGCATGAGATTTTAAAAATCTCTCATTTCTGAGATTTGATGGAAGATCTGAGTTCCCCTTTGTGGGTTTTGTGGTAAAATACTATTTTGTTTTTTAAAAGGAAGAGTAAAACTCTTGATTTAATTCAAAAGAAAGATGAATGTTTTAGAACCTTGAGGAAGGAGAAAGATCTCAGATTGGGATTTCTTTTTTGGAGAGAGAAAAAGTTGTTGAGATATTTCCATTATCCTTGCCTTTATAGGCTATACACTTTACACATAGCCCCTTGGGCTTCACAAAATGGCAATTTGCCTATCCCATGGCTCATGTGCCATTTCTTTTTGCACATAAGCCATGGGCTTTACAAAAATTTGGCTTTATGCCTATTTTGTTTGTATTCATGAATAAAAAATTACATAAAAATTATTTATTATATGATTTCATTTTGGCATGGGGGAGGGCCGGCCCCTTCATGTTCGGACTCGACCTGGGCATGGGCCCACTTGGCTTGGGGTTGACTTTGACTTTGACTTAGTCAACCGGGGTGCAATTTTCGACTTCAACACACCAGAGGCAGCACGAGAAGATGGACATAGCTTTCATCTTCCTCTATACCAAAGATTTATATGGAGAGCAATCTTGTATCGTAAGATATGAGATATCGAAGAAATTGTTTCAGGCGAGTTTGGCTATCGGGTCATCTGTAGGGGACCACGTCCTTACGATGATTAGCTGTATTGAAGAGCTTGCGGACCTTGGTACCACGTTGGAGAACAAGTTATATTCTGACTTGATTCTACAGCCTCTCCCTTCTACTTACGCTCAGTTCATCTTGAATTTCAACATTCAAGGGAAGGAAGTTTCACTTCCAGAACTCCTTAACATGTTGAGGAGCACTGAGGGCACCCTGCAGAAATCCAGGGAGACAGCCACTCAGCTTATTGGGGAACTTCCTCTTCAAGATCCAAGGCGAAACCCAAGGGAGAGAAGAAGAAAGTCTCCACCAAGCCGATAGGCAGTGTCAGTAAGGTAGAAGGAAAGGGCAGGGCAAAAGTTTCGGGGCTAACAGTTAGGAATGATGAATGTTTCTATTGTCATGAGAAAGGACATTGGCAGAAGGACTGCAGTACTTGGAAAGCCAGAAACCAGGATTCGAAGCACGTTGTGGTTTCGGCTTCAGGTGTGTTTATGATTGAAAACTGTCTGTCAATTAACTCTACCTCCTTGGTACTAGATACCAGATCAGGATCTCATATCTGTAATTCATTACAAGCTTTGAGAAACTGTAGAGTTATCAAGGTAGGTGATATGATTATCAGGCTTGCTAACGGAATGAGCGTAGATGCTGTATCCGTAGAGAAATATCACTTAGGATTGACAAGTAGGCAGATTTTGATTTTGCGTAACTGTTTGTATGTAGCTAGTTTGGCTTGTAATATCATATCTGTATCTTTACTTTCTAAAGAAGGTTATGATTTTACATTTGTAAGCGATGTGGTCCACGTCCACCTCAATCAAAATTTGATTGGGTCAGGTACAATAGATAATGGTATAAACGTATTAAATCAAGCTCAGGCTTTCAACGTCCAGAACACACTTAAAAGAAAGTCACCAGAATTAGATCAGGCTTTCTTATGGTATTGTAGACTGGGTCACATCAATGAAACACGTCTGAAGAAGTTACATAAAGAGGGATATTTGGATCTGTTCGAATATCAATCCTATGCAACTTGTCAATCATGTCTCAAAGGAAAGATGACAAAGACTCCGTTCACTGGACACATAGAAAGAGCTACTGAGCTCTTGGGACTCATACACAGCGACGTGTGTGGTCTAATGTCTATACGCAAGAAGTGGTTATTCCTATTTCATTACTTCTATGGATGATTTCTCAAGGTATGGAAATGTATTCTTGATGAAACATAAATCCGAGGCCTTTGAGAAATTCCGGGAATATAAGAATGAAGTGGAAAAACAAACCGGAAAAAGTATCAAGACACTTAGATCTGATCGAGGTGGTGAATACTTAAGTGTCGAGTTTCTAGATTACTTAAAAGAGAATGGAATTCTCTCTCAGCTTACTCCTCCATACACACCTCAACACAACGGTGTATCGAAAAGGCGGAACAGAACCTTATTGGATATGGTACGTTCCATGATGATGAAACGCTGAGTTATCGCAATCCTTCTGGATTTATGCACTAGAATCAGCTGCATATCTTTTGAACAAGGTTCCTACTAAGTCAGTGCCTACCACACCATATCAGATGTGGAGTGGGAAGAAACCCTATCTTAAGTATCTTAAGATATGGGGATGTCCGGCTTTTATAAAAAAAGTAGCATGCGGACAAGATCGAGGCACACTCAGTATTGTGTAAATTTGTGGGATACCCAAAGAACTCCAGGGGGTATCTTTTCTGTTATGCGGAGGAACAAAAGGTCTTTGTTTCTCGGCATGCCCACTTTTTGGAAACTCAATTTCTTGAAAAAGAAATAAGTTGGGGCGTTATAGAACTGGAAGAAATTCTAGAACCACAAGCTATTACTGAAAACATGGTGGAACCAGAAGTTTTGAAAGAACCGGACAACCCTGCACCACTCCGTAGGACTAGTAGACAATCTCATCCGCCCGAGAGATATTACAGTTTTCTCATAGACGGGGATAGAGAGGATTGCATCATCGACGATGATGAGCCAACTAGCTTCCAGTAAGCCATTCAAAATAGAGACTCGGTAAAATGGCTGGATGCAATGCAGATCGAAATAGAGTCCATGTACACGAACAAAGTTTGGACTTTAGACATTGCTCCAGAAGGGGTAAAACCCGTAGGCTGCAAATGGATCATCAGAAAGAAGATTGGTGTGGATGGACAGGTTGAAACCTAAAAGGCTAGACTTTTTGCAAAAGGTTTTCATCAAAGATCTGGTTTAGACTATGATGAAATCTTTTCTCCAGTGGCTATGCTCAAATCCATTCAGATCCTTCTTGCCATTGCTGCCTTCCACGATTATGAAATTTGGCAGATGGACGTAAATACCGCTTTTCTAAATGGAAATCTAGAAGTGTGTGTTTACATGGATCAGCTGGAGGGTTTCATAGAGAGTGGGAGCAGTGGAAGAGTGTGCAACTTGCTTAAATCTATTTATGGATTAAAGCAGGCATCGTGGAGTTAAAATATCTGTTTTGATGAGACGGTCAAGGAATTTGACTTTATCAAAAATCCTGATGAACCATATATCTATAGTAAAATTGTAGCAAGAAATGGGGTATTCCTCATCTTATACATGGATGACATTCTCCTGATAGGAAATGACATTTCTATGCTACAATCAGTCAAAAGATTCTTGTCACAAAGGTTCTCCATGAAGGACTTGGGTGATTCCTTCTACATTCTGGGGATCCAGATCTATCATGATAGATCTAAATGGATGATGGGACTTTCACAGTCAAGGTATATCGACACCATACTGAAAATATTTAGTATGGAAGATTCAAAGCGCGGTAATCTACCGGCTTGTCCTGGAATCACCCTCTCTAAAGAGATGTCTCCCAAGACTGATTTGGAAAGGGATCGCATGAGTATTATACCCTACGCTTCAGTGGTAGGCTCTATAATATATGCGATATTGTGTACCAGACCAGATATAGCTTACGCACTGAGCGTTGTAAGCAGGTATCAGTCAAACCAAGGGAAGAAGCACTGGACAGCAGTGAAGAACATTCTCAAGTACCTGAGAAGGACTAAGGAGACGTTCTTAGTGTACGGTAGAGAAGACCTCCAAGTCGAGCCCTTCGCTGACTCCAGCTTCCACAGTGACAAGGATGACTCCAGGTCTATGTCGGGTTATGTATTTACCCTCAATGGCGGGGCAGTCTGTTGGAAAAGCTCCAAGCAGGATGCCGTTGCTGACTCGACGATGGAAGTGGAGTATATCGCTGCATGTGACGCCGTGAAAGAAGCAGTCTGGATCAGGAAGTTTGTGATAGAGCTTCAGGTGGTTCCGTCCATTGTTGATCCAATACCGCTGTATTGTGACAACAACGGAGCTATAGCTTTAGTGAAGGAACCAAGGTCCCATCAGAAGTCCAGACACATCTTGAGGCAGTTCCACCTGATTAGGGAGATCAATAATCACCGGGAGATCGAGGTGCGGAGAGTAGAGACAGAGAACAACACTGCAGATCCACTCATAAAGGCCATCCCTTAGACACAGTTCGAGAGGCTAATCAAGATGATAGGTCTGCGATATACCAATACATGGCCCTAGTGCAAGTGGGAGATTGTTAGTGATATATACCCTAGAGGCCATTATTGTATCATACTGGATTTTATATTACATATTGGAAGCTTGGGATATTCACAGTTATAATAACAGTCTTGCTCAAAATGGTAGTATACTATCTGTTTTGATTCTATCTCAATATGTGCATGTGTTTCTTTTACCATGTCGCTTATACATATTGGTAGAGTCCTTAGGATCTTTGCTTCAGTTCCAGCGTTATGCTGGAAGTCACACTAGTGGGGGCTGGGTAGTCTATAAGCACATCCTTATAAAGGTCTTTAGTCATAGGATTATCGAGACGAGGCATCGATACTCCAGAGTAGACTAGTGTATATGCTTCTCATCCCAACATGGGAAATGGTCTGTTCCACAGCCATTAGTACGTCGTACTGGAGATAGTATACAGAAGCTCATTGGGTTATGAGTTATACTGGACGAACTCGTTGGGAACTGCTGGTTGGTATTATACCTATCATCAGGTAGCAGTTCCTGGGTGGCATGAGTACAGGTTAGTCCGTTGACTTGATATCGCTATTCGTCTCAAGTGTGTTCCCACTGCACTTAGATTACAACCGTACTACGACTTAAAGAATTCGTTCAAACAGGTAGTAGTTGGGCGCAGTCCCGAAGCACTTGGAGTCAGTAGTGGTTAGATAGGATTTGTCACTTCCGGTATTAGGGTTTGATATCATGCTGTGTTCGAAAAGCCATTACACAAATTCCCTGGCTATGACAAGCGAGATTTACTGGTAGGTACTCCAGTAGTTTCTCAGGGTGTATTGGGCTCTACCCCAGCACGACTTATTGCGCTGTTAAGGGTTTGACGTTTACCATCCTCCTAGGCCCGATATGCGAGTATCTTAGACAAACAGACCAGATTGTACGGAGATTGTCACAGATAAGCTCAGTAGGAGTTTGGATGAGTTTGCTCATCGACCTTCTTATCGATAGATACCTGGGTAGCCGTTAGTGTAGCTAGTATCGTTGATGGACTTATGGTTAAACCCACTTCCAGCGTACTGTCGAGTCTTCAGAGTCCCACACAGAGAGTTTCCCTGCTTCGGCCGAAACAATGTAGAGGCCGTATGCTTTTACGGCAGGGTTCCGATCACATACGTGTACTGGCTACACGGATGTCATTTCGGGCGGATAATATTAGTGGGCTTTGGTTTAAACCGGATCCTAGTATTATATTATTGGATTGTTATCATCTCATTGTATTCGTATTTTTCGGAATACGAATACGGGTATGTATATACGGTGAGGGCATTCTTGTAATTTCACAAGAGATACTTCTAGAAGGGGACACCTCATTATTTGGATTATCTATTTTAAGAAATGGATTAATGAAGTGGTAATTAGAGACATACTTGGCATGGGGTGAAGCATGGCTCTTGGTATTTGTTTATTGGTTTGGACTCACTATTCAAGCATGGTTGATATTTCTTATTGAGAAATAATCCATGCTTGAATGAGTGAGATGAGGGTGAGCCATCCTTCACTTGAGCCAACACTTGATCATTTGTTACTTCTCTTTCTCTCTCCATTTTCTCCTCCTTCTTCCTCAAAGACTTTAACCCTCACATGAGTTGTGAAACATAGAGTCTCATGAGATAAAACACTCTATTAGATACTCTACATGACCTAAGCTACTTAGCTTAACAAACTAGATAACCTAGTTACTCTGTTTAGAGGTTGGAGCTTGAAGTACATACTCTCGGATGGATCGTCTTTCACGCGAGGAGGCCGACGTTGTAACCTCGATCTGGATCTTCGAGGAGCTCAAGGAGAGGAGGAGAAGAAGACCCGAAGGAAAAGGTTCTAGGAGGCATAACACTCTTCATAGTAGTTAAACCTCCAAGTAGTTTAGTTTGTTAAGGTTTCCGTATAAATCCTGGTGTTTAGTCGGCGTTGCAAAGCTTGTAAAAATCGTTTTTTTGTAAATTTCGCCTCTTTGCGAACCCACGGGGTGCGCAACATCGAATTATAGTTATGGGTTAGGTTATCACTGGCAAATCTTTTCCTTCTTTCCTTTCAAGTCATTTCAATTCCAAGCTATCTATATTTTTACTTGTTATACCTAAACCTATCGCATACGACTTAGATACAATCTTAGTAGCCACCTTATCTGCACTCGCGCTCTTCAATACTGGGGCATCACAATGCTTCATGTCGCAACGGTTCGTAAGAACTCATGCTATCCTAGTTAAGCCGCTCGTATCCAGCTGGAATGTCAGTTCAGGGAACAATGCTCTAAAAGAAATCTTAGGATATGATCTGTGTCAAGTGGTCGTCTGCAGTCGAGAATTCTATGCGGACTTCAAGGTACTGGACATACCGAATTTCGATATGGTCTTAGGAATGGACTGGCTTGGAACTTTCTTCGCTTCTATCGACTATCGCTAAAGGAGAGAAGTGTTTGAAATACTAGATCATCTAGTGTTTATTTCAAAAGCAGAGACCGGATTTTAGAGCCTAGCATCTACCGAGAAAAACCAAAAAAAGCAGAGATTGCAGCGTTGCAAGCGGAAGGATTAAAGCCAGAGGTTGTCAGAGAATTCGAGGATGTATTCCCTGAAGACATAGCAAGTTTTCTTCCCGACCCAGCTCTTGAGTTTGGAATTGGTTTACAATCCGGTGCATAACCTGTAATAAAAGCTCTATATCGTTTAAGTCCGGAAGAATTGAAGGAGCTCCGTATCCAGTTAGGCGAACTCCTAAAGAAAGATTGGATCAGACCCAATACCTCAAGTTGGGGATCCCCAGTGTTGCTAGTAAAGAAGAAAGAAGGTACTTACCGGATGTGCGTGGATTACTGGGCACTGAATGAAGTGAAAATTTAGAACAAGTATCTGCTATCTCGCATCAATGACCTTTTCGATCAACTAAGTGGATCTTGTATCTTCTCCAAGTTGGATCTTCATTCAGGCTATCATTAAGTAAAGGTCGGGGAGTCCGACATTCAGATGACGGCGTTTAGGACTCGTTATGGTCATTATGAATATCTTATAATGCCATTTGGAGTGACCAATGCACTAGCCTTTTTTATGAACCTGGTGAACCATGTTTTCCGTGAGTACTTAGACATGTTTGTTGTTATCCTCATCGATGACATCCTGGTGTATTCCAAGAATCGGAAAGAACACGCTGACCACTTACACATTTTCCTGGAGACACTACGATTGCATCAGCTCTATGCCAAGTACAACAAGTGTGAATTTTGGCTAGACTAGGTTAGATTTCTCGGACACATCGTTTCAGGCTAAGGAATCTCTGTGGATCCAGCTAAAGTGTCAGCTGTCAGCGAATGTCCGACACCAAGGACAGTCAAAGATATAAGAACCTTCTTGGGCTTAACAGGATATTATAGATGCTTCATCGAAGAATTTTCAAAGATCGCAGCACCCCTGACCAAGCTTACACGTAAAGACGAACCATTCTTGTGGTCAGAAGCATGTGAAAAGACTTTCATAGAACTCAAGTCGAGGTTAACCTCTGCACCTATTCTCGTAATACCAGATCGATCTGGCGTATTCGATGTACATTGTGATGCATCCGGTAAGGGGTTAGGATGTGTTCTGTATCAGCATGGAAAAGTTGTGGCTTTTGCATAAAGACGGTTAAAAATTCATGAGCGCAACTATACAACACATGATCTGGAATTGGCGGCCGTTATTTTCGCACTCAAGATTTGACATCACTATCTTTTAGGGGAGTAAGTAAATATATACACCGACCTTAAGAGTCTGAAGTATGTATTTACTCAGAAAGAACTCAATATGCGGCAGAGAAGATGGCTAAAATTTATGGCAGACTTCGACATCAACAACAATATCATCCTGAAAAAGTGAACGTAGTTCCCGATGCACTTAGTCGCAAACCCTTAGCAATGAACCTCACCGCTCAGTGGAAGCTACAACAAGAACTGCATGGACTTAAGATTGAAGTGGTTGTGCCGAGTAATGCATCATCCTTGATGAACTTACAAGTCCAATCCACTCTTGTCAATCAGATCAAGACAGCTCAAGCAAATGATACAAAGCTACAAAAGATCTGAGAACAAGTAGAAATTGGTTTTCGAATCGACTTCATCATCATGAAGATGGATCCTTGCGGTATGGGAGCCGTTTATGCGTACCAATCGGCTCTGTTCGAGAAGAGTTGATGAAAGAAGCTCACAGCTCTCCGTATTCTGTACACCTTGGTAGCACGAAGATATATAAGGATCTAAAACATCATTACCGGTGGCATGGAATGAAGCGAGAAGTAGAAAGGAGCATAGTTAAGTGCTTAATTTGTCAGTAAGTGAAGGCTGAACATTACAGAACTGCTGGCCTACTTCAACCGTTACCGATTCCAGAATGAAAATGGCAGCATATTACCATGGACTTCGTAACCGCACTCCCTCAGAGCAAGAAGGAAAACGACGCAGTTGGGTTATTGCGGATCGATTCACCAAGTCGGCTCACTATATTCCATTCAGAGTTGGCCAATCGATCGAGACGTTCACAAGTAAGTACATGGAGGTGCGTAAAAATCTAAAGTAAAGATTTCAACCTTCAAGATGTATTATACTTGTCTTGATACCCATAAACTCATGCAGGAAATTATGAGATTACATAGGGAACCTGTCTGCATTGTCCCCGACCGAGATACTAGATTCCAATTCTATTTTTGGCAGAATCTTCAAACCAGCCTAGGAATAAGTCTAAATTTCAGCACGACGTATCATTTCCAAACAGACGGACAGTCCGAACGAACAATTCAGATTCTGGAAGTTATGTTGAGAGCCTGTATATTAGACTTCGGAGGTTCGTGGAAAGATCACCTACACCTTGTGGAGTTTTCATATAACAACAGTTAGCAGGCAAGCGTCAGGATGGCACCATTCGCAGCACTCAACGGACGTAAGTTTCATTCCCCGCTGAGTTGGGATGATCTTGGAGATCATGAACTCCTTAGGTCAGACATGATCGTGGCAACTGTCGATGTAGTTCGCATGATTAGGGAAAGGATGTACACAGCTCAGGACTGACAAAAGCACTGGTTATACGCAAAGCGCCGACACTTGGAGTTCCAACCCAGAGAGCATGTGTTTCTGAAGATCTCTCCAAACAAAGGAGTGATACGATTTAGCAAATGGGGCAAGCTTATTCCAAGGCATATCAGACCGTTCGACATACTTGAACGAGTTGGAAAAGTGGCGTACCGCTTGGCACTACTACCCTCATTGGAAGGAGTGCACAATGTGTTCTATATATCCCAGTTATGATGATATGTGAGTGACTCCAGCCAAATACTTGATCACTCGGAACTCATTGTTCAAACTGGCTTATCTTGCGAGCATCAACTAGTCGAGATACTAGATCGAAAAGAGAAGACTTTGCGGAACAAGGTGGTCAAGCTATTCCGGGTGATGTAGAGAAGGGATTCGCTAGGAGAATCAACTTAGGAGAGAGAAGATGATATGCGTACATGATATCTTTATCTATTCGAAGTTTCGTTCTTTATATAAATTTCGAGGACAAAGCTTTTATAAGACGGGTAGGATGTAACGACCTTGAAATCCCTGTACAATTGTAACACAGTCAATGTATAGAAAGGTATATTTCAGCCTGACTAGGAGTTATAAGTTAAATTTGTTCAATAAATACAAGAGCAACTTGTATCTCGCTGGTTAAGACTCTCCACTGTTGTTTCTATAGCCTGTGTGTTCGAATCCCATCAGCCCCAATTATTTTTTATATTTTTCTTTTTAACTTTTTGGAAGCCCAAGAGTTGCACGTGCATTACACGGAGAAACGAAAAGTTTCAGATAAAAAAATTTGGATAAATGAGATGTTAAATACGATTAACACACAGGGCAAGCACGTGGCCAAATCTGAGCCGCCCATTGGCCGCAACCGGCGGTTCGATCTTGCCTATTTGCTCTCGTGCTTTGCCCGTTCATCCTTTAAACTCCCCTCTACTCCTTTTTCATATTTATTTTCTCTGAATTAAACTAAAGAACTCACACCTTTTCATTTTCCTCCATTAACACAATTAAATTCATTTTAATTCAATTTTTATTTTCCCATACTCTCATATTTTACCATATAAATACCACCCCATCTCCTAACTCTCCCCTATTCAGAAAAACTATAAAAAAAACTCTCTCAAAATTCTCTCTAAGTCCCAAGTCCAAGAGGAGTTAAGCTTATTCAAGTGGAGTTGCGACGATCGATTAATCTTTCATACCTCTTAGTTTCGGTGCTATCAACCGAGATATCCTCTTCAGTCTTGATTAGCACAACCCGTAGGTCCTTTCTTTTTCCTTCCCTCTATCTTTTCATCTCAAACGACACTTAAAACAATATCGATAAAAGTGGAGTTAGGTTTTTTTTTTACAATCTCTTTAAAACAATTTTGCCACAATTGCCATGCCAATTAAACTATACCAATATTCCTGTAACCACCTCAAGATAATATCATCCATTTAATTTTTAATGTGTTTAAAATTACATGCTAAATAAATCATACATCGAAAATTACACAAAACCACCATGAACTTTGCATGCACCCTTTTATTATTGTTTTGACATATATTCTAGAAAACTCATGGGGCAACGACCTACCCCACTCACATACACAATGATTTCGTAGCATGATACCTTGGTTACATATTCATTTTAAAAGATAACAATTTCAAGAAAATACCCTCGCTTTTAAAAACAATTTTAAGAATCACTATTTTTAACACCTATGCAAATACGCCTCTACAACCCTCGTTAGAGGACCCGTTTGTGGATGGTACAAATTATCGCATGTCCTTGGGATAGTAGAGCGAGATGCAGTACTCCTCACAGAGAATTCGATCTCGAAACGAATAAAACTACGATTTTAAAGAACTACGACATTTAAAACAAATTAAATCGTTGGAAAATTATATAAATCATAAATCCATATTTTTTATGAAAACAAATTTTGAAAACTATATTTTTAAATGAAAGATTAAAGTTACACAAAAATACCATCAAGTTTCCAAAATTGGTAGTTTTCATTAAAATACCATAAACTTTAAAATTTAAATTCTTACACTAAAATACCATAAAATATAAAATATGTTTTTATACAAAAATCTTGACTTTTTAAACAAAATATTAAAAACTTATTCTAGACTTTAGGATGAATTAAAACCCCTCAAGCCTTTTTAAATGACTTTTTATAAAAATACCCTGGAAATCAAAATACTAGTCTAGGTTACGTAATTTAGGTTGCAGATTGGTTTGAATGGTATCTTCTCTAGTCAGTTGTCTCGGGTTTGCTGGAGACAATGATGCACCACTTGCCTCTCTCTAAATATAGATCGTAATCTTAGAGTGGAAATTATCAAATGATAATCGTCTTTGAAAAAGACACAAATCCTGCTGTCCATGTGCAGCGGTTATCGATATTTTCCAAACTCAAGAATTCATAAGATTTAAATCTATTAATAAGATATGACTATATCCTGAATACAAACTGGAACTTGATTTGAACTTGAACTCGAATCCAATCCTAATCCTAACCTTGAACTTGAACTTGAACGCCTAACTTGACTCGATCCAGGATTGCAACTGACATGACTCACGTTCTACTCGACTTACTAGACTTCATTCTTCACCTTTTGCAATCTATGGTTTCGATCAAAACATGTTATAACCAACCAATCAAATCAACCAAGCCAATCTAACAATTATAATCTATTATACTTGGGATACTTAGGGTAGTTACAAATGTGAATCCAACGGAACTTTAGGAGTCCCGCATTAACCTACTCGAATTTCATTTACTCGAATCTTAGTCGGGTCGACTCCTCTATAGCTTGGAGCCCCGATACTAACATATGATACGTGCCTGTGTTTTCTTGTTCCTAGGGCTCCACTCTTGAGCTCGTGAATATTTCTACAGTTGCGTTAACATTCACACTTGGACACAACGTTAACATAGTTAGCATATAGAGACCTATAGGATTTATACCCATATTCATTTCCACACAGTTTTACTCATCATTTACATTACTTCATTTTATGCTATACTTATCACTTTTCACACTTACCTTATCTTTGGGATTTACCGAGTGTTAGTTCACTGAAGAGTATTCTACCCATCTTTGTTTTCTTAGAATGTTCATCAAATACCATTGAGACGGAGGAAGTGGATACCGCTGAGGAGGATAACGACCAGATCACTACTCAGGCTTAGTTTAGCTTATCTCGGATGCTTCGCTTCACTCGTTTGGGTTAAAACCCTTTATTTCAGTTTATGTATACTTCCAATTTAGGCATTTCTGTTCTTATATTTCCTTTTGAGTTGAACTTATGTATTGTAAATGTTTCAAGTTTGAATGTAAATAAAGAAATTTGTTGAAAGCTTTTCAGTCTCCATTTATTCTTGTATTGTGTATTTTTGTTTCAATACGCTTAGCATATTTATTTAAGGAATGACTTTCTCTGAATAAATATGTCGCGGGTTTGCCATGTTACCGTTTTCGTCTATTGGGAAGCGGGACGTGTCACTTTTTTCCAAAGTGACAATTTTTCTTACTTCGGTTGAGAGAAAGGAGTATTTGTTTGAACATGATTGTTGAAAGGTTGATTGAATTATAGAGTGAGAGGATTAAAAGATTGATTTGATGGAGGAATTGGTTTTTGAAACATTTGTTGTTGTTGTTGTTATAATTGAGGTAAAGAATTGGAATTTTGACCTCCATGAAAGTTATTATTATTCTAAGCATAGTTAGGAAGATTCCTCCATCCCGGATTATAAAAGGATGAAAAATGATCATTCCTTTGTTTTGATAGAAATTATGGACATGATCGGGTCCAAGGTGATTTGCAACTAAAGTGCATTCATCTGTATGATTAGATAGATCAGTACAATTCAAGCAAGATGAATGGGATAGTTGATTGATAGAAGTGGGTAGGGAAATGATTTTTCCTTTAACAACTTCAAGACGACACATAACCGCGGCCATTTTGGCTTCAGAAGCAATTGAGAACTCAACATTATGAACAGTGCTTTTAGAAGTGATAGAAGGTGAATTTGTCTCCCATTGTGTACTCTTTTCGGACAACTCCTCAAGATAAGACCATCGGGATGCATTTTCATGAGATTTCCGTTACATATAGATTCCAAGAAAGCGGTAGAATTTTGATCTAACCCTTCGTAAACAATTTTCTAAAAGCGCCACTTCTCTATTGCATGGTGTGGACATTGAATCAAGAGATTTTTAAAATGGTCAATGATATCCAAAAAGATTCACCCGGATTTTGTCGAAATTGGTTTATCTCAAGTCAATATTTTGTAGTTTTGTGATTGGGGTAGATTTTTTTCAGAAATACCTCGACGAATTCTTCCCAAGTGGAAATAGAGTTGGTGGATACACTAAAAATCCAACGTTTTGCTAGATCACAAAGAGTTAGAGGAACTAATTAGAGTTTCATGACACCTTCGGTAAGGTGTTGCAAGCGCATCATTCGACAAACGTCATCAAAATCCTTTAATTATGAAGACATAGGCATCCTCGGAATCAAGTCTGGAAAATAGTGGAAGCATGTTGATGTACTTGGACTTGATTTCATAATTGTTGCCATTGAAGGGTGGTAAAAAAATACAAAAAGGAATAGAGGATCGGCTAGGGTAGCAAAGATCTTGGAGAGTAGGAGCATGAGAATCGGCCATCGTAAGGTCAAAAGGAAGAGCGGTAGATAAGGTTGAATCGAAAGAAATGGGTAGAATACGGACTGATCGGGATTTTGTGTCCCTAACCCACATTCGCGTATACTAATCGAGATATTGTAAGGTAAAATTGGGGTAACGAAATGCAAAGAGAGTATGAATGTGAAATAGGGTGAAATGAAGTGAGTGCACTGTGGCTTAAGAGTATGAACTCAAAAGTAGTGTTAGAATGCACGGATAAAGTACTCAACCAATTAAGAAGAAAGAAAACAACCAATCATCTAGTTTCTATGGTCGCCTAGGTCAATCTCTAGCCCACTCCTAGACTTCCAAGAGACAATTTGAAAGATAGATCCTCTACAACTCTCTTTACCATCTCTCGGCTATGTAAGTGCAAGCAAATGGAGCGAGGTTTTGCGAGGCTTTCGCTAAATTCCTTAATTATACAACTCCCTTACTTTGTGAGACTTTTATACTCGGTAACACTTACCTTAGACACCTCAAGAATAGCTAGGATGAGAAATAGATTAGCTTCAAACTTCTCGTCTTTAAGAAGTGTAACGGTCCTTAGAGTCTTATCTAGATTTTTTTTATTTTTTCACAAGGTGATGCTTGATACTTGGTTATGATTTTTAGGGTTTAGGAAGGGTAATGAACTCCCCAACTAATCTTGGTTTGGTCTTTCCGCTTTAGTTAATCCATTTTAGAATGAATGCACACACATTTAAAATCCAAAACAATCAAAATCAATTGCACCACTTAAATTTTTTACGGCAGTTTTGTGAGCAAAGAATCCTGCACAAAATACAATTTTGTTAGAGCTAAGGGAGAGAGGCAGAAATGTACTCAGAAAAGATTTGGTTAAGTAACCCCCATTGGACTGGGATTCCGCGGTGAAGATGTACTGCTCTGACCGTGTTTCCATGGTGGATTGAAGAGCAAACTACCCCTGTCTCTGGCACTGCAATCCACTCCTCGTATAGAGTTCCTTAAGCTTCCGTGAAAAATTTTAGCAGCATCCTAGCTCGATTTATACACTGTACAGCCACCAAATTCATAAGAAATAACAAAAATTCAGATTTTATATGAGTTTTTCAAAGAGTTTACTATTCACAAGAATTTTTAGAGAGAGAAGAATAACAAGAATTGATAACATGTTCTATGAGCCTCTATCCCCGGCAAAGGCGCTAAAATTCTGTTCACGTTTTTAGGTGGTAAAGATAAGTATAGGAAAGATAAGAAATATATGGATTCGTGTAGTGTAGTTTATTTCATAATTAACAACTTTGCGTTTAAACAAAATGGTGAATAACTAGTCGATCAATTGGAGATCAAGGGACAAATTCGTGTTTTCAACGCGAGTTATTAAGGTTTTGGTTTAGAAAAAGTCTTGTGAACGTTTTTAGAAGAAATGCGAATGCAAAGGGGATAGAAATTGTTAAGGAATTGATCTGAATGAAGAATCTCAAGTTAATCTATTCGGCTCCCCCTCTCTTGATTTCTTCAACAAAAACAAATAATTTCCAAGAGTAAAGATCATCAAACACTCACCATGAAGGTGGTAGAGCATGATCTTTCAAATGGCCAACCAATTACCTTTTGTGAATTCGAGACTCAATATTAGGCTTGATTTAAATGTTATGAGTACAAACTATCAATCATGCACCACAAAGGGTGATGGAGTATGGAATGTTAAATTATACATTTGAAATCAAGTCATTCTTGAGATGGATGATGCTAAATCAATTCTTGGATAATGTTAAGGGACTTTGGTGGAATTGCTTGATGAGGAGGCATAGCTTTCCATGTCCAAGTGCGTCACCTTAGAACCTTTGACAACATTCCCAAGACTTGATCTAAACTTTTGCTTCATTAAGATTAATTAATCCTGCATAGATCACATAATCATCTAGCCTCGTCACTCTCGGAAAAAACTAGAGAGGAAGATGTGTCTACTTGAAATTAATTAAAACAATTAAACTAGAGTTTCATCATAATTATATAATCAAGAGAGAAAGAGAGAGTGTGTGTGAAATGGAACACTTAATCACCATTCACTCTCCTCATTTCCTCAACAATCAACTACTACTCACAAATCATCTTCATCAACATCATAAAGAAACTAAAACAAATCAAGATTGAGATCATTATTAAAGCACAAAGTATTTAGATGCAATAAAAATAAGGAAAGAGGAAGAACACTAATGATCTTCAATTTACCTTCAATTCAAGCTTTGATATCAAATCTAATTACAATTTTTATGGATTTAGAAGTGGAAAAGAGAAAATCAACTAACCTAAACTACAACCTCATTGATAGCTATAAGGAAGCCAACAAAAGAGGAGGAAGAAGAAAGCTAATACTAAAAATGAAAATTACACAAATTGAAATTCAAAAATATAAGAGAGAACAAAATCTAGCTCCAATTCCTTTAGATCTGCCCCTTTTATAGATTTGCTACCATAGTTCAAGAAACTTTGAGGGAGTAATCGTTTGATGACGAGACATGGGCCCAAAATCGAGTCCAATCGCTTGCGTCTCGACCGCTGTTCCACGGTCAACTTGAACTCTCTCGACCGCGGTTCAGCGGTCGACTTGTGAGCAACTGGTCTCTTTCTTGGCTTGTGTTCTTCTGCTGTTATATAGATACTCTTTTTCAACCCTGAGAAATCTTATCAAGAATTTAGTAGCTTTTCACGAGTGGTCATATCTTGTATTTAACGATCGAGCTCAGATGCGATTTTTTAGTTCAATTTCTGTCTTTTTGACTTCTAGACATGTTTTCTGTATTTAGGTAGTAGTCAAGGGTTAATAGTATTTATTTATATACAATTGGGTTAGGAAAGGGTGGTAAGTAATGCAATAAACCATGATGAGCAAGAGCCGTGCATATATGTTTTTGCTTGGTATAGTCCCGATGCATATGGAGGCAGTAAATGATCAAGAAGGGATTCGTCTCTCCCGGTATAGAGAGTTGATATCACGCTGTGCATGATATGATTATAACCTGAAGTCCCTGGTCAGAGCGGTTGAGCTAATCCGATGAGTGTTATCAGTTGTATCTCGGACGGTAATGAGCTTGATATCGGCATGACTTATTAGGTTATTGGGGGTCTGACAGTTTCCATATTCCCAGACCCGGTATGCAACACTCTTGAATGAAGAGATCGGACTGTAAGCTGATGTCGCGCACCCCGCTGTTCGCGGAGAGGCGGAATTTTCAAAAATGATAATTTTACTACATAACACCGGCTAAAACTCCAGGATCTTTACTAAAGCCTTAATTAGATAATCTATATAAGAGATTTAACTACTCATGGTTATATCTCCAAGATCGAGTCCTTCGGGTCTTCTAGTGCCCCTTTCCAAGGCTCCTCGGTGATTGGACCGGGCTAGCTCCATTGGCTTTCTTGCATTAAAGATGATCTACCGTGAGAGAATGTGCTCCAAGCTTCAACCTCTAAATGAGGTAAATAAGGTAGATAGTTCTCTAAACCAACTAGCCTAGGAGATATAGAAAGTCTAATGGATTGATTAATCTCACTAAACATTTGGCTTACAACACATGTGAAGGTTAAGGTTTAGTTATTGAGGAAGAAAGAGATGGAGGAACTCAAGAGAGCAAGAGAGGAGAGCAACTCAAGAAATGTGCTCAAGAAAATAGAATGACTAAAAAAAGTGTGAAGCATTGTGTAGAGAATGTCTAATAAACTCAACTCAATTCAAGCATGAAATAAAATATAATAGAATAAAGCACCCATGCTTGAATAGTGAGTCAAGACCAATATAATAATCCCTTAGCCATGCTTTGCACCATGCCACCCAAAGTCTCCTCCATTTCCACCTCATTAATCCATTTAAGTAAATGGATAAAACTAATAATGAGGTGGCTCCTTCTAGAAGCATGCCTTAACAAATTACAAGAATGCCCCTCTCACTGTATATATACATACCCGTATCCGTATTTTGAAAAATACGGATACACTGAGATGATAACAATCCAATAATACAATACCGAAGCCCACCAGTATTGTCCGCCCGATCAGCATCCGTGTACAAGTATGATCGAAGCCCAGTCGTAAAACCATACGACGTCTACATCAATTGCCTGAAGCAGGGGAACCCTCTGTGTGTGACTCTAAAGACTCGACAGTACGATGGCAGTGGGTTTAACCATAAGCCGTCAGCGGTACTAGCTGCACGTAACGCTATCCAGGTATGTGTCGATAAGAAGACCAATGAGCAAACTCACCCGGACTCCTACTGAGCCTATCGGTGACAATCTCCATACAGTCCGGTCTGTTCGTCTGATATACTCGCATATCTACCTAGGGGATGGTAAACGTCAGACCCCTAACAACGTGGTAAGTCGTGTTGGAGGAGAGCCTAATACACCATGTGAAACTACTGAAGTACCTTACCAGTATTTCTCGACTGTCCTGGCCAGGGTCTTTTGTAATGGCTTTCCGAACACTGTGTGATATCAACCCCCAATACCGGGAGAGACGAATCCTACCTGATCGCTACTGTCTCCAAGTGCTTCGGGACTACACCCAAATACTACCTGTTTGCATGACTCCTTTGAGTGTGGTAGGGTAGTAATCAAAGTGGAGTGGGAACACACTCGAGACGGAGTAGCGATGGCAAGTCAACGGACTAAGCTGTACTCATGCCATCTGGGAACTACTACCTGACGATAGGTATAATACCAACCAGCAGTTACCGACGAGTCTTGTCCGGTGTAACTTACAACCCAGTGAGCACCTGCATACCTTTTCTTGTACGTCGTACTAATGGCTGTGGGACAGACCATATCCCCTGCTGGGATAAGAAGCGTATACACTAGTCTACTCTGAAGTATCGATACACCGTCTTGATAATCCAATGACTAAGGACCTGTATAAGGATGTGCTTATAGACTACCCAGCCCCCACAAGTGTGACTGCCATCACAACGCTGGTAGTCAAGCAAAGATACTGAGGGCTCTACCAATATGTATAAGCTATATGCTAAAAGAAAAACATGCACATATTGAGGTAGAATCAAACCAGGTAGCATACTACCATATCGAGAAAGACTGTTATTATAACTGTGAAATATCCCAAGCATTCTATATGTAATATACAATCCAGTATGATACAATATTGTCCTCTAGGGCATATATCACTAACAATCTCCCACTTTCACTAAGGCCATGTATTGGCATATCGCAGACCCATCATTTCGATTAGCCGCTCGAACTGAGTCTGAAGAATAGCTTTTATGAGTGGATCTGTAGTGTTGTTCTCTGTCTCTACTCTCCGCACCTCGATCTCCCGTCGATTAATGATCTCCCTGATCAGGTGGAACCTCCTCAGGATGTGTCTGGATTTCTGATGGGACCTTGGTTCCTTCGCCAAACCTATAGCGCCGTTGTTGTCACAATACAGCGATATTGGATCAACAATGGATGGAACCACCTGAAGCTCTGTCATGAACTTCCTGATCCAGACTGCTTCCTTTACGGTATCACAGGCAATAATATACTCCACTTCCATAGTTGAGTCAGCAACGGTTTCCTATTTGGAGCTCTTCCAAACAACCGCCCCTACATTGAGCGTAAAGATATGACCCAACATGGACTTGGAGTCATCCTTGTCATTCTGGAAGCTAGAGTCGGCGAAGGCCTCGATCTGGAGGTCTTCCCTGCCGTACACCAAGAACATCTTCTTAGTCCTTCTCAGGTACTTGAGAATGTTCTTCACTGCTATCCAGTGCTTCTCCTCCGGGTTTGACTGATACCGGCTTACAATGCTCAGGGTGTATGCTACATCTGGTCTGGTACACAACATCGCATACATTATAGAGCCTACCACAGATGCGTAGGGTATAGTAGACATGCGAGCCCTTTCCAAATCAGTCTTGAGGGACATCTCTTTGGAGAGGGTGATTCCGTGGCAAGCTGGTAGATTACCGCGCTTAGAATTTTCCATACTGAATTGTTTCAGTATAGTGTCGATGTACCTTGACTGTGAGAGTCCCAACATCCGTTTAGATCTGTCACGGTAGATTTGGATCCCAGAATGTAGCAGGCATCACCCAGGTCTTTCATGGAGAACCTCTGTGACAAGAATCTCTTGACTGATTGTAGCATAGGAATATCATTTCCTATCAAGAAAATGTCATCCACGTCCAGAACGAGGAATACCACACTTCTCGCTACAATTTTACTATATATGCATGGTTCATCTAGATTTTTGATAATGTCGAATTTCTTGACCGTCTCATCAAAACAGATGTTCCAACTCCGCGATGCCTGCTTTAGCCCATAAATGGACTTAAGCAACTTGCACACTTTCCCGCTGCTCCCACTCTGAATGAAACCCTCCGGCTGATCCATATAGACGCACTATTCTAAATTTCCATTTAGAAAAGCGGTCTTTACGTCCATCTGCCAGATCTCATAGTCGTGGAAGGAAACAATGGCAAGAAGGATCCGAATGGATTTGAGCATAGCCACTGGAGAAAAGGTTTCATTATAGTCCAAACCAGGTTTTTAACGAAAACCTTTTGCAACAAGTCTAGCCTTATAGGTTTCAAACTGTCCATCTACACCAATCTTCTTTCTGAAGATCCATTTGCAGCCTACGGGTTTTACCCCTTCTAGAGCAAAGTCCAAAGTCTATACTTTGTTAGTGTACATAGACTCCATTTCGGTCCGCATTACATCAAGCCATTTTACCGAGTCTCGGCTCTGAATTTCTTGCTGGAAGCTAGTTGGCTCATCATATTCGATGATGCAATCCTCTCGATCCCTATTTATGAGAAAACCGTAGTATCTCTCAGGCGGATAAGATAACCTACTACTTCTGCGGAGTGGAGCAGGTATGTCTGGTTCTTTTGAAATGTTTGGTTCTACTATGCTTTCAGTAATAGTCCGCGATTCTGAAATTTCTTCCAGTTCTATTGCGTCCCCACTTATCTCATTTTCTAAAAATTGGATTTCCAAGAAGTGGGCATGCCGAGAAACAAAGATCTTTTGTTTCTCTGCGTAATAGAAAAGATACCCTTTGGAGTTCTTTGGGTATCCCACAAACTTACACAATACTGAGCATGCCTCGAACTTGTCCGCATGCTATTTTTTTACAAAAGCTGGACATCCCCATGTCTTAAGGTACTTAAGATAGGGTTTCTTCCCACTCCACATTTGATATGGTGTGGTAGGCACTGACTTAGTAGGAACCTTGTTCAAAAGATATGTAGTTGATTCTAGTGTATAACCCCAGAAGGATCGCGGTAACTCAGCATTACTCATCATGGAACGAACCATATCCAATAAGGTTCTGTTTTGCCTTTCTGATACACCGTTGTGCTGAGGTGTGTATAGAGGAGAAAGCTGAGAGAGAATTCCATTCTCTTTTAAGTAGTCCAGGAACTCGGCACTTAAGTATTCACTACCTCGATCAGATCTCAGTGTCTTGATACTTTTTCCGGTTTGTTTTTCCACTTCATTCTTGTATTCCCAAAATTTCTCAAAAGCCTCGGATTTATGTTTCATCAAGAATACATGTCCATACCTAGAGAAATCATCCGTAAAATTAATGAAGTAGGAATAATCATTTCTCACATGTGTTGACATTGTACCACACACGCCGCTATGTATGAGTCCCAAGAGCTCGCTCGCACTTACTCCGTGTCCAGTGAACGGAGTTTTTATCATCTTTCCTTTGAGACATGATTGACAAGTTGCATAGGACTGATATTCGAACGGATCCAAATATCCCTCCTTATGTAACTTCGTCAATCGTGTTTCATTGATGTGACCCAGTTTACAATGTCACAAGAAAACCTGATTTAATTCCGAAGACATTCTTTTAAGTGTGTTCTGGACGTTGAAAACCTGAGCTTCATTCAATACGTATATTCCGTTATCTAATGTACCTGACCCAATCAAAATTTGATTTAGGTGGATGTGTACTACATCGCTTACAAATGTAAAATCATATCCTTCTTTAAAAAGTAAAGATACCAATATGATATTATAGTTTAGACTAGGTATATACAAACAGTTACGTAAAATTAATATCTGCCCACTTGTCAATCCTAGGTGATATTCCCTTACGGATTTAGCGTCCACGCTAATTCCGTTAGCAACTCTGAGAGTCATATCACTTGCCTTGATAATTCTACGGTTTCTCAAAGGCTGTATTGAATTACAGATATGAGATCCTGATCCAGTATCTAGCAACCAGGAAGTAGAGTTAATAGATAGACAGTTTTCGATTACAAACACACTCGAAACCGAAGCCACAACGTGTTTCGAATCCTGGCTTCTTGCTTTCAAAGCCCTGCAGTCCTTCTGATAATGCGCTTTCCCGTGACTACAAAGACATGTCTCCTTCCCTACTACTAGCCCCGAAACTTTTGCCCTGCCCTTTCCCTTTACCTTACTGACACTACTTATCGGCTTGGTGGAGGCCTTCTTCTTCTCTCCCTTGGCTTTCGCATTAGATCTAGAAGAGGAAGATTTCCTAATAAGCAGAACGGGTGTCTCCCTGGATTCTTTCAGGGTGCCCACCGAGCTCCTCGATAAATTGAGGAGACTTAGAAGTGTAACTTCCTTCCTTTGAATTTTGCAATCCAAGATAAATTAGGTGTAAGTAGATGGTAGGGACTGTAGAATCAAGTCGATACATAACTCGTTCTCCAACGTGGTCCAATGGTCCGTGAGCTCTTTAATATAGCTAATCATCATAAGGACGTAGTCCTTTACAGATGACCCGACAGCCAACCTCACTTGAAGCAATATCTTCGAGGTCTCATATCTTGCGATACGAAATTGCTCTCCATATAAAACTTTGGTATGGAGGAAGATGGAAGCTAAGTCCATCTTCTCGTGCTGCCTCTGGTTTTCACTATCCATGGAGGCTAACACGAGACATTTAGCTCTCACACAATCGTTTTCCCATGTCAGACGGATATCCATATCCGCGACGGTGGAACATGGACCTGGGATGGCGGGGGGTTTTGTAGTAAGGATGTAGTTTAGCTTGTCACGGGTAAGTGCCATCCGGACATACCGTAGCCAATCAATATAGTTTGGACCAATCAAATTATTAGCTAATAACCTATGTCTAGTCATTGTGGTCGCTGCAATTAAGAGAGAGAGAAGAAACACTTTGCATGATGCTCTTGCAAGTTTAGATTAGTTATTAGTTTATCTAAATAGGATGGCTCCCACTGTTCTCTCGAATCCTTCCTCAAACCACAAAAGAAGAATTTGTTAGGATTAATCTCACTTTTACAATTCTTACTTAACCTTTCGGATAGGCTAGTGTTGGTACTTCGAGGGAGGTTTCCCAACTCTTTCGCGAAATTCCTTAATTACATAATCTCTTTTCCCTGGAGGCGTAGCCCCGCTAACACCGTTCTAGACGCCTACTTGGTTTATAGCATTGATCGTTTAGTGAAAAATCTCCCGAAGAGTAGCGCATACTCACAGTAGGATCGGGATTCAAATATCATTGTGTGATAACCAAGAAAGAAGCTTACCGTGATTATCACATTCCAAATGGTATGCAACACTGGCAAGTTTCAGTACCTTAGAAACCCCCGAAGTGGATTTTTGCCCCATGCTCTTATGACCATGACGAAGGCCAACATATCATAAGTCACATGTCAAGTTCTACCCGTCATTATCCAGGTTAATTTGAACTCACCCGTACATATCCTTGACGAAGGCCAATATAGTAGTATGACTGTCCCAAACCAATGCATCTACCTATGCTACATATGAATACCCAGCAGCTACCAATCACTATGCTTGGTGAAGGTCAAAATACATACCTTGAATACTACTGAATATTCATATGAAATGATGGAGGGCTACGGATGGTTTTGGCAAAACCATGAATGTAGTGAACTTGATATAGTCGAAGGAACCATGATAGCTTTTTAAAAGGAGTGGTTTAAGCTCTGCATTTAAAATTGCTTTTTGAAGAAAACCGAGTGGTTTTGAAATTGTTCCAACGATTAAGCTTTGGTTTGTTTTATCTTGCATTAATCTTTTTAATGCAGTCCCATCATTTACAACCTATCATTGCATCAAAAGAAACGAAAATACAACATACGCTTATGCCATATGCATTCGCCACTGGGCCCCGTCTAACACTATTATGTTACTTAACTAATTCCAGAGTAGGGACTGGACTAGCACGGGTGCAAAACATAAGAAACGTCTACTATATATATATATATTCATTCGTCTCACGCAATAATAGGCATTCCAGATCACAGATGAATATATTGGATATACTAGGAATTCCGCGTTTCGTTTAAGCCTGTAACGAAAGGCGGATTCCACGGTCGTGATGAATAGCCAAACCCCACCCCAGACCCCTACGGGTGCGGCAAACTACGCGCCAAATTCCCGAAGTGAAGCAACCTCCCTCAGTAAAATGAGTAGGCCACTCGGCACTTCAAACAACCTGGTAGTTTGTGCACCCCACCTTGGGTCTATCCTAGGAGCAGAAACGATAAAAAGAAATAATATACAACAGTGGCTACAACCTCAACCCAGATGTGCCCCGCAAAATAATATTACATCAATATTACAAATTACATTGAATGGAAAAAAACACTCTTCTCACATCCCCGGCTATTCATCCACGACGATCCAATAAAATTCATATACACAAACCAACACAGATATGTGCAACCCCCAACTAACCGACATATAGCAATTAGCGGAAGTTTACGAATACATATATCAAACACAGAAGAACCCGATTAGCCAAAGTATTTAGAATTTCGATCGAAAACCAAATTTGAATCTACCTCAAGTACAACACAGTACACAAAAGATCAGAAACAAAATACCCTACAAATCACAACATACCAATATAGACCAACTGGGGAAATTTGGACCGATTTAGCTTTGAATCGGCCGTGGAACGGCGGCAGAAAGGTCCGTTCTGCCGCAGTTCCGCGGCATTCTTAGCCAGTCGTGATCCCAAATTTCTCCAGTGCCCACAAAAAACCCTGCATGTATTTTTCAGGCCCGTGAAAAGATTTTTGGACCTGTTTTGAAAATCGACAGAAAGTGCAAATTTTGGTCGTGATTTTGAGATTTCTTCGCGATCGAATTTCTAAAGACTTTGCTAACTATCTAGTTAAGCTTTTGTAGGCTCTGATACCACTATAAGCCGACGTCGCACACCCCGCGGTTCACGGGGAGGCGGAATTTTCAAAATCTATAATGTTTACTACGCAACACCGGCTAAAACTCCAGGATCTTTACTAAAACCTTAACTAGCTAATCCATCTAAGAGGTTTAACTACTCTGTGAGATGGTTATACCTCCAAGATCGAGTCCTTCGGGTCTTCTAGTGCTCCTCTCCAAGGCTCCTCGGTGATCGAATCAGGCTAGCTCCATCGGCTTTCTTGCGTCAAAGATGATCTACCGCGAGAGAATGTGCTCCAAGTTTCAACCTCTAAATGAGGTAACTAAGGTAGATGATTCGCTAAACCAACTAGCCTAGGAGATGTAGAAAGTCTAATGGATTGATTAGTCTCACTAAATATTTGGCTCACAACACATGTGAAGGTTAAAGTTTAATTATTGAGGAAGAAGGATATGGAGGAACTCAAGAGAGAAAGAAAGGAGAGCAACTAAAGAAATGAGCTCAAGAAAATAGAATGACTAAAAAAAGGTGTGAAGCATTGTGTAGAGAATGGCTAATAAACTCAACTCAATAATTCAAGCATATATTAAAGTATAATAAAATAAAGCACCCATCCTTGAATAGTGAGTCAAGACCAATATAATAATCCCTTAGCCATGCTTTGCACCATGCTTCCCAAAGTCTCCTCCATTTCCACCTCATTAATCCATTTAAATAAAGTGATAAAACCAATAATGAGGTGGCTCCTTCTAGAAGCATGCCTTGACAAATTACAAGAATACCCGTCTCACTGTATATACATACCCGTATCCGTATTCCGAAAAATACGGATACACTGAGACGATAACAATCCAATAAAATAATACTAAGATCCGGCTTAAACCAAAGCCCACTAGTATTGTCCGCCCGATTAGCATCCGTGTACATGTACACGTACGTGATCGAAACCCAGTCGTAAAACCATACGACGTCTACATCAATTGCTTGAAGCAGGGAAACTCTCTGTATGGGACTCTAAAGACTCGACAGTACGCTGGCAGTGGGTTTAACCACAAGCCGTCAGCGGTATTAGATGCACGTAACGGCTATCCAGGTATTGTCGATAAGAAGACCGATGAGCAAACTCACCCGGACTCCTACTGAGCCCATTGGTGACAATCTCCGTACAGTCCGGTCTGTTCGTCTGAGATACTTGCATATCCGCCTAGACGGATGGTAAACGTCAGACCCCTAACAACATGATAAGTCGTGTTGGAGGAGAGCCCAATACACCATGAGAAACTACTAGAGTACCTTACTAGTATTTCTCGACTGTCCTGGCCAGGGTCTTTGTGTAATGGCTTTCCGAACACTGCGCGATATCAACCCCCAGTACTGGAAAACGAATCCTATCTGATCGCTACTGTCTCTAAGTGCTTCGGGACTACACCCAACTACTACCTGTTTGCACGACTCCTTTGAGCATGGTAGGGTAGAAATCAAAGTGGAGTGGGAACACGCTCAAGACGAAGTAGCGATGGCAAGTCAACGGACTAAGCTGTGCTCATGCCACCTGAGAACTGCTACCTGATGATAGGTATAATACCAACCAGCAGTTACCGACGAGTCTTGTCCAGTGTAATTCACAACCCAGTGAGCACCTGTATACCTTTTCCTGTACGTCGTACTAATGGCTGTGGGACAGACCATATCCCCTGCTGGGATAAGAAGCGTATACACTAGTCTACTCCGGAGTATCGATGCCCCGTCTTGATAATCCAACGACTAAGGACCTGTATAAGGATGTGCTTATAGACTACCCAGCCCCACAAGTGTAACTGCCATCACAACGCTGGTAGTCAAGCAAAGATACTAAGGGCTCTACCAATATATATAAGCGATATGCTGAAAGAAACACATGCACATATTGAGCTAGAATCAAACCAGGTAGCCTACTACCATATCAAGCAATACTGCTATTATAACTGTGAAATATCCCAAGCATTAAATATATAATATACAATCCAGTATGATACAATAATGGCCCTTAGGGCATATATCACTAACACGGACTGTATGGTAATTGTCACAGATAGGCTTTGTTGGATTCGGATGAGTTTTCTCGTTGACCTACCCTTTCATATATACCTGAGTTGCCGTTACATGCAGCTAGCATCACTGACGAGCTTATGAGTTAACCCGTTCTGGGATTGATCTGAAAGTGTTTCAAATTCAGTTGGATGTTATCCTAATTAATTCACTGCCATCATATTATCAAGTCTTTAGAGTCTCACGCCGAAAGTGTCCGCTCAGGCGAAACGATGATGTGGTGTGCGTATAGTGATACGTGCAGAAGTTTGTGTATATGACACGCATGAATTAATGATCATTATGCTCCAACCGGGTTATTCACGCTTCAACCGGGTTATTCTATTCCCCGGGATGTTTGATAATACTAGTCGGTTATTTTACAGCCCGCTAATTAAGTTGAGAGTTGACTTAATAAGCATATATGATATGGATATAGTTGCTAGTATATTATAAATACACACACACTCTCTCTCTCTCTCTCGCTCGCTCTCTCTTATGTATATGATACATACACTCCCTCTTTCCTTTATGTATATGATACATATAAAGTATTTGTATATGATACAAATACTTTTTTTCTTTAGTGGCATGTGAGACATGTGGGTTTTGGGGGCCACATGAAAAAATATCTAGATATGTTCTCAAGCCCTCTCATGACATATATGTTTTGAGGAGTATGTTTGAGTATGTTTTGAGGAGAGAGAAAAGAGAATGATGGATTATTATTATCATCTTCCTCCTCATCTTTACTGTTATGAGATGAGAACAAAGTAAAGTACCAAAAGAGAGAAAATAAAGAGAGCTTATACTACTTCTTTTTCTACCTGTTGCATATTAGCAATTTGTGAGAGCTAGTAGCTCCATAAAAGAAGTATTCGTTAGTGAAGTGGGATCTTGGATGGGTTGCTTTCAAGATGGATCATTTTCGGCGAGAAAGTCATAGATCAAGCTCGATTCCTACACCAGGAAGCCTAACTTCGGTCTTCCACTAAAGTGTGGACAAGCTATAAAGGTTGTAGCCCCCTTTTTCTCTTAGAATAGTTTTTGATTACTTTCTTGGTTATTTGCAATTTCTAGATTTTGGATGATCTTGGCTTGTAGTGTTTGTGCTAAGTTTAGAAAAATTTTGTTCTACAATTTCTCCGCGGTCCGCAAGTGTTGCGGTCCCAGCACCGCACACTTACAATAGCGTGTGTGTGGGGAGAGAGGGAAGGAAGGGGAGAGAGAGAGAGAGAAGAATGAAATTGAGGAACTTGGGGATAAATTTGGAATTCTGGAACCGTTTATTTTATAAAATATAACCGGGATCTAACTTGATTGATGCTCTCAGTCGAGTTATGCCTGATTCGACAGAGAGTATCAATCGAATTAGTTCCCAAAATATTTTAAAAGAAATATGAGACCTAATCCGACTGATACTCACAATCGAATTAGGTCTAACTCGACTGTGAGTATCTGTTGAGTTAGGACTTAGAATTTTTGATTAAATCATGCGTAACCCTAACTTGATTTGAGCTTCCGGTCGAGTTATGCCTAACTCGACTAGAAACCCTCAAATTCGACAAGTATCATTAGTCTAATTTGAGGGGGGTTTCTTGTAGTGGCCATTTTTGTTCTTCCCAAAAAATAGAGTTGCATCATACCTTTTCGGCTGCCGGCTGCCTCTTATCATTGGGTAGAGGAAAAAGCTAGTTTTAGGGATATAATCGACTTATCAAAGAGGGGCTTATAGAAATATTGGACGGCCAGTTAGCATTCTTGAAGTTCCTCTATACTAGAAAACCATATTCAACTGTCGATAGAGGCAAACAGAGTTACAAAACACGTCCCAACTGCACTTTACCATTTGTAGAAATTTTTAAGAGACGATATTTCCTCAACAATCTAGAAGAAGATGGACTATAAAATCTCAATGGATGAACAAATTTTTCCACCATTCATATCAAAACCAAAGAGACATGCCCATCAACTTAGTTTCTTTCTCCATGTCATGTCATGCTCTCCGAATATATGCAAGGCCTCCACGTATAATATTGTACTTTTACAATACATATAATGCAATAATTTAGAGTCACAAAAGAGATTTTAGATGCTACCTTTATTTTCTTTCACAATGTCACCTCAATTTTTTCTAAATGAAAGAAGTCATCAATGTGCTAATTCAATCACCTTAATAACACTCGTTTGTTCTCATAATCATACATATACCCTTCGTATACACACCTCTCACCTATAAATTGAATAGAGTCCACAAAACTTTTATTAATACGACTGTCAAGAGCTCATTGGCCAGTCTTAGCTTAAATGTCTCATTCTCGCTCAACAAGTCAT
This sequence comes from Agapanthus africanus, assembly GCA_030015575.1. Classification (NCBI taxonomy): domain Eukaryota; kingdom Viridiplantae; phylum Streptophyta; class Magnoliopsida; order Asparagales; family Amaryllidaceae; genus Agapanthus; species Agapanthus africanus. The sequence continues at coordinate 814,824,491 of JASDDO010000019.1, read as the reverse complement.
GTAACCCTTCTCCCTCAAACTACCAAAATGGGTGTCTTTATCGTTGGTGACAAGTGTTGGATTTGTTGAAATTGATTGCGAATTCGGAGCCCGAGTTCAAGAGTCCAGAAGCCCATTAGTTGAGCACGTATGGTGCGGAAGCTTTACAGAATTATTATGAAGCTACGCGACCAGAAATTGATCCCTATGATCGAAGTTATATATTCTATAACATAGAACTTATATTCTCGATACACCCTCGACTAGGAACAGTTATAGAATGTACTCGTCGACTACCGTGGCCCCACTAGTATGATCTCATCATAGTCCCAGTAGTCAAGTACATATCCTAAGGGCTTTATCAACATGTAACATAGAGACAACCAGAGTACATGTTAAGATAAAGTACAACCAGAAGCGTACTATCATGTCGAGCAAGAAAGTCCTCCCTATATATGTCCAAGCATCCATTACAATATACATCGTATGTACAGTAATGGCCTCTAGGGCATACATATAACTAACAAAAAGATCAGGGCAGAAACAAAATATCCTACAAATCACAACATACCAATATAGACCAACAGGGGAAATTTGGACCGATTCAGCTTTGAATCGGCCGTGGAACGGCAGCAGAACGGTCCGTTCTGCCGCGGTTTCGCGGTGTTCTTAGCCAGTCGTGATCCCAAATTTCTCCAGCGCCCACAAAAAACCCTGCATGTATTTTTCAGGCCCTTGAAAATATTTTTGGACCTGTTTTGAAAATCGACAGAAAGTGCAAATTTTGGTCGTGATTTTGAGATTTCTTCACGATCAAATTTCTAAAGACTTTGCTAACTATCTAGTTAAGGTTTTGTAGGCTCTGATACCACTATAAGCCGATGTCGCACACCCCGCGGTTCGCGGGGAGGCGGAATTTTCAAAATCGATAATGTTTACTACGCAACACCGGCTAAAACTCCAGGATTTTTACTAAAGCCTTAACTAGCTAATCCATCTAAGAGGTTTAACTACTCTGTGAGATGGTTATATCTCCAAGATCGAGTCCTTCGGGTCTTCTAGTGCTCTTCTCCAAGGCTCCTCGGTGATCGAATCAGGCTAGCTCCATCGGCTTTCTTGCGTCAAAGATGATCTACCGCGAGAGAATGTGCTCCAAGCTTCAAACTCTAAATGAGGTAACTAAGGTAGATGGTTCGCTAAACCAACTAGCCTAGAAGATGTAGAATGTCTAATGGATTGATTAGTCTCACTAAATCTTTGGCTCACAACACATGTGAAGGTTAAGATTTAGTTATTGAGGAAGAAGGAGATGGAGGAACTCAAGAGTGCAAGAGAGGAGAGCAACTCAAGAAATGAGCTCAAGAAAATATAATGACTAAAAAAAGGTGTGAAGCATTGTGTAAAGGATGGCTGATAAACTCAACTCAATAATTCAAGCTTGCAATAAAATATAATAGAATAAAGATCCCATCCTTGAATAGTGAGTCAAGACCAATATAATAATCCCTTAGCCATGCTTTGCACCATGCTTCCCAAAGTCTCCTCTATTTCCACCTCATTAATCCATTTAAGTAAATGGATAAAACCAATAATGAGGTGGCTCCTTCTAGAAGCATGCCCTAAGAAATTACAAGAATGCCCCTCTCACTGTATATACATACCCGTATCCGTATTCCGAAAAATACGGATACACTGAGACGATAACAATCCAATAATATAATACTAAAATCCGGCTTAAACCAAAGCCTACTAGTATTGTCTGCCCGATCAGCATCCGTATACATGTACACGTACGTGATCGAAACCCAGTCGTAAAACCATACGACGTCTATATCAATTGCTTGAAGCAGGGTAACTCTCTGTGCGGGACTCTAAAGACTCGACAGTACGCTGGCAGTGGGTTTAACCACAAGCCGTCAGCAGTATTAGCTGCACGTAACGGCTACCCAGGTTCTGTCAATAAGAAGACCGGTGAGCAAACTCACCCAGACTCCTACTGAGCCTATCGGTGACAATCTCCGTACAGTCCGGTCTATTCGTCTGAGATACTCGCATATCCGCCTAGACGGATGGTAAACATCAGACCCCTAACAATGTGATAAGTCGTGTTGGAGGAGAGCTCAATACACCATGAGAAACTACTGGAGTACCTTACCAGTATTTCTCGACTGTCCTAGCCAGGGTCTTTGTGTAATGGCTTTCCGAACACTGCGCGATATCAACCCCCAATACCGGGAGAGACGAATCCTATCTGATCGCTATTGTCTCCAAGTGCTTCGGGTCTACACCCAACTACTACCTGTTTGCATGAATCCTTTGAGCATGGTAGGATAGTAATCAAAGTGGAGTGGGAACACACTCGAGACGAAGTAGCGATGGCAAGTCAACGGATTAAGCTGTACTCATGCCACCTGAGAACTGCTACCTGACGATAGGTATAACACCAACCAGCAGTTACCGACGAGTCTTGTCCAGTGTAACTCATAACCCAGTGGGCACCTGGATACCTTTTCCTGTACATCGTACTAATGGCTGTGGGACAGACCATATCCCCTGCTGGGATAAGAAGTGTATATACTAGTCTACTCCGGAGTATCGATGCCCCATCTTGATAATCCAACGACTAAGGACCTGTATAAGGATGTGCTTATAGACTACCCAGCCCCCACAAGTATGACTGCCATCACAATGCTGGTAGTCAAGCAAAGATATTAAGGGCTCTACCAATATGTATAAGCGATATGCTAAAAGAAACACATACACATATTGAGGTAGAATCAAACCAGGTAGCCTACTACCATACCGAGCAAGACTGCTATTATAACTGTGAAATATGCCAAACATTCAATATGTAATATGCAATCCAGTATGATACAATAATGGCCTCTTGGGCATATATCACTAACACGGACTGTATGGTAATTGTCGCAAATTGCCGTTACATGCAGCTAGCATCACCGACGAGCTTGTGAGTTAACCGTTAGGAGATTGATCTGGAAGTGTTTCAGATTCAATTGGATGTTACCGACGAGTCTTGTCCAATGTAACTCATAACCCAGTGGGCACCTGGATACCTTTTCCTGTACGTCGTACTAATGGCTGTGGGACAGACCATATCCCCTGCTGGGATAAGAAGCGTATATACTAGTCTACTCCGGAGTATCGATGCCCCATCTTGATAATCCAACGACTAAGGACCTGTATAAGGATGTGCTTATAGACTACCCAGCCCCTACAAGTGTGACTGCCATCACAATGCTGGTAGTCAAGCAAAGATATTAAGGGCTCTACCAATATGTATAAGCGATATGCTAAAAGTAACACATACAGATATTGAGGTAGAATCAAACCAGGTAGCCTACTACCATATCGAGCAAGACTGCTATTATAACTGTGAAATATCCCAAACATTCAATATGTAATATGCAATCCAGTATGATACAATAATGGCCTCTTGGGCATATATCACTAACACGGACTGTATGGTAATTGTCGCAGATTGCCGTTACATGCAGCTAGCATCACCAACGAGCTTGTGAGTTAACCGTTCGGAGATTGATCTGGAAGTGTTTCAGATTCAATTGGATGTTATCCTAATTAATTCACTGCCAGCACATTGTCAAGTCTTTAGAGTCTCATGCCGAAAGTGTCCGCTCAGACGAAACGATGATGTGGTGTGTGTATAGTGATACGTGCAGAAGTTTGATTAAACATGTGTATATGACACGCGTGAATTAATGATTATTATGCTCCAACCGGGTTATTCACGCTTCAACCGGGTTATTCTATTCCTCCGGATGTTTGATAATACTAGTCGGTTATTTTACAGCCCGCTAATTAAGTCGAGAGTTGACTTAATAAGAATATATGATATGGATATAGTTGCTAGTATATTATAAATACACACACACTCTTTCTCTCTCTCTTATGTATATGATACATACACTCCCTCTTTCTTTTATGCATATGATACATATAAAGTATTATATATGATACAAATACTTTTTGTCTTTAGTGGCATGCGAGACATGTGGGTTGTGGGGGCCATATGAGAAAATATCTAGATATTTTCTCAAGCCCTCTCATGACATATATGTTTTGAGGATGATGTATTATTATTATCATCTTCCTCCTCATCTTTACTGTTATGAGATGAGAACAAAGTAAAGTACCAAAAGAGAGAAAATAAAGAGAGCTTATACCACATCTTTTTCTGCATGTTGCCTGTTAGCAATTCGTGAGAGCTAGCAGCTCCACAAAAGAAGTATTCGTTAGTGAAGTGGGAGCTTGGATGAGTTCTTTCAAGATGGACCATTTTCGGCGAGAAAGTCATAAATCAAGCTCGATTCCTACATCAAGAAGCCTAACATCGGTCTTCCACTAAAGTGTGGACATGCTATAAAGGTTGTAGCCCCCCTTTTCTCTTAGAATAGTTTTTGATTACTTTCTTGGTTATTTGCAATTTCTAGTTTTTGGATGATCTTGGCTTGTAGTGTTTGTGCTAAGTTTAGAAAATTTTTGTTCTACAATTTCTCCGCGGTCCGCAAGTGTTGCGGTCCCAGCACCACACACTTACAGTGGCGTGTGTGTGGGGAGAGAGAGAGGGAGGGAGGGGGGAGAGAGAGAGAAGAATGAAATTGAGGAACTTGGATAAATTTGGAATTCTGGAACCCGTTTATTTTATAAAATATAACTGGGATCTAACTTGTTTGATGCTCTCAGTCAAGTTATGCCTGATTCGACTGAAAGTATCAGTCGAATTAGGTCCCAAAATATTTTAAAAGAAATATGAGACCTAATCCGACTGATACTCACAGTCGAATTAGGTCTAACTCGACTGTGAGTATCTGTCGAGTTAGGACTTAGAATTTTTGACTAAATCATACGTAACCCTAACTTGATTTGAGCTTCCCGTCGAGTTATGCCTAACTCGACTAGAAACCCTCAAATTCGACAAGTATCATTAGTCTAATTTGAGGGGGGTTTCTTGTAGTGGCCATTTTTGTTCTTCCCAAGAAATAGAGTTGCATCATACCTTTTCGGCTGCCGGCTGCCGGCTGCCTCTCATCATTGGATGGAGGAAAAAACTAGTTTTATGGATATAATCGACTTATCAAAGAGGAGCTTATAGAAATATTGGACGGCCAGTTAGCATTCTTGAAGTTCCTCTATACTACAAAACCATATTCAACTGTCGATAGAGGCAAACAAAGTTACAAAACACGTCCCAGATGCACTTTACCATTTGTAGAAATTTTTAAGAGATGATATTTCCTCAACAATCTAGAAGAAGATGGACTATAAAATCTCAATGGATGAACAAATTTTTCCACCATTCATATCAAAACCAAAGAGACATGCCCATCAACTTAGTTTCTTTCTCCATGTCATGTCATGCTCTCCGAATATATGCAAGGCCTCCACGTATAATATTGTACTTTTACAATACATATAATGCAATAATTTAGAGTCACAAAAGAGATTTTAGATGCTACCTTTCTTTTCTTTCACAATGTCACCTCAATTTTTTCTAAAAGAAAAAAGTCATCAATGTGCTAATTCAATCACCTTAATAACACTCGTTTGTTCTGATAATCACATATACCCTTCGTATACACACCTCTCACCTATAAATTGAATAGAGTCCACAAAACTTTTTATTAATACAACTGTCAAGAGCTCATTGGCCAGTCTTAGCTTAAATGTCTCATTCTCGCTCAACAAGTCATGTAACCCTTCTCCCTCAAACTACCAAAACGGGTGTCTTTATCGTTGGTGACAAAGTGTTGGGTCCGTTGAAATTGATTGCGAATTCAGAACCCGAGTTCAAGCCAGAAGCCCATTAGTTGAGCACGTACGGTGCGGAAGCTTTACAGAATTATTATGAAGCAATGCGACCAGAAATTGATCCCTATGATCAAAGTTATATACTCTATAACATAGAACTTATACACACAAGTAACGGAGAGCATACAAAGGCTTTGGAATATTATTTTCCGGGCACTAGAACGAAACCCATTCTTACCACAAGCTTTTAATAATATGGCCGTGATATGTCATTATGGCTTCAATTCTAATGACCATAGGAATTGATGAGGGGCTGTTGGGTTTGTTGAAATTGATTGCGAATTCGGAGCCCGGGTTCAAGAGTGCAGAAGCCCATTAGTTGAGCATGTACGGTGTATGTGGGAAAAAAATCATATGTGAAGCTATCTATAAAATTTTTTATAGGGAGGAATCCATACTCTACACATGGCAGATTGGGTGTGAATCTGCCACGTGTACGGTATGGATTCCTTCATATAAAAAGTTTTATAGATAGTTTCTCATATGATTTTTTTCCCTGTATGTGGCTTCAATTCTAATGGGCATAGGAGTTGACGAGGGGTTCCATGCTTGAATAGAGCCTGAGTAGAATTTAGATTAATTTGAATATTTAAATTAATCTACATCTTTATCTTTAATTCTTATCTCTGAGCCTTGTCTCCATAAATAATAAATTATTTCCCTATGTTTGAATTTGATTGAAAAAGGAATCCACGAAAAGCCTTTATCTTCATGCCTGCCGCCAATTAACAGAGAAGATTATTTAAAGGCTGGCAGTCCAAAATAAAAGTCAGTAATAATTAAAATCCACATAGCCAAAGTTTTTGGTGGCGGCCTGGGAATTAATCCAACAGAGACTTGATGATTTGAAAGCCTGCGGCCAAGTTAATAATTAATCTCAGCGGCCGAGAGGAGGCAGAGAGAGAGAGAGAGAGAGAGAGAGAGAGAGAGAGAGATTTGTAATTAGAGAGAGGCATTTGCCTTTCAATCAAATCCTCAGCTCTCGGAATCAGAGATCAAGCCATAGAAATTTTGGACTTTTGGGGTGTTGCCCTTAAGTTTCGTTCACTCAAATGTGGAACAAAGCTTGGAACACCTCCATGTGCTAAGCCAAGGACTCAGAAGCACAACCACCAGAGCCTTGGCAGATCAAAACAAACAAAGAGTCCATAAATTTTCCCTAACAATAAACACTGATTCATGATGGGGCCTACTTAAGCTATAGAGTGCATAGAGATGAGAAAAATAAAATAAAATGGGGTAGGTTTTGTGCTTTCAAAGAAGCCAATCTCCTTTCAATTCAATAATTGGTGTTTGAACAATAAAGGAGAGTTGAAAGAGTGGGCCTATGGTTCTCACAGAAAAGATGTTTTGTTCTTTTGTTTCATGAATTTGGGGATGCAAATTAATTAAATAAATATAAAATAATATGCATCCGATTCCGTATTTTGACAAATATGGATATGAATAATCGATTTTTAAATAAAATAGAAAATCAGAATACTTACATTATTATCTCCAAGCAATCGAATACATGGTACATAAGATGGAAATGAACAATACAAATAATCTTGAAGAATATAAATGTTTCAAGCTATTAGTAATTGAGGGGGCCTACCTTAGTCTCTATGACTTATCTTAAGGAATTGATTAGAAATGTTCAGGAATTAAATATTAATGATCAACCTTAACCTAATGCAGAACTTGGATCCCAATGTCAACAATCATGTAACTATTGGGAATTTTCCCCTCCAATACCGATCTCCGAGGGAAAAAATCTTGTCTTTAACATTCGAATATGCAAAACAAACGATTCATGAGAAGAAATAACAACACAAGCTTTTTAACGTGGTTCGACCGACCGATCCACGATGCAAACATGAGGATTCCATTAATATAAAAAAGAGATTACACTTGAAACTTTATTTTTTTCTTGATTTGATCATCTAAAATATCAACATTCCTCAAATCTAGATTAGTACCCTAATCTCTCAATGAAGATAAAAGTTACAAAATCTCACACATCTCAATTCTCTCTTACATCTCAGCTTCCTTTTCTTTATTTCACCTCAAGAGAGACGAGTTACAACCCTCGTAAATCTAAAGACTATATCTCTCTAACCTTTTTGCTTTCGTACCTTCGCCTTTGCCGGGGCTTTGCTTATGTCTTTAGCCCTTTTGCCAATTCTTCTTGATGAAAGCATCTTTCTATTTATAGTATAGAATAAATCTTTTCAACTTAAATTTGGATCAACATAAAACTTATCTAATAGAATATTTTTTCTTATTTAAATCTATATTTAAATAAAACACTTATCTTAATTCTATCTACAATAACAAACTATTTAAATTTAAACCAATATCAACATTAACCATACCACCATTATGCATACAAATTTCCATAATATGTTTATCAAATTCTTTCACTATAAGAAATACAAGGCTATTTCATCGAATAGGTTATTCCGTCAGCCAAAAGCCGATGGAATAAATCATATATTTGACGAAATAAACCCTATTAAAACATATTTATTTTTTAATATTTTAAGGGTTATTCTGTCGCTTAGTGCCCGACGAAATAAACCTAATCAATAAAATGTGTGTCATATTCTTTTCTCCCAAATAAAAAAATCCTAACCCATCCCTCTCCCTCACGCCGACCACTCACCAACCGACCCCTTCACCGACCCCGTTCCACGCTGGCGACCCTCTCCACGCCGACCTATCCAACCCCCTTCCACGCCAATCGACCACTCCTCATAGCCCTTTTTCTCTCTCCCCTTTCAAACTTCGTCGACGACCCCTTCTATGCCGACTCCTCGCCAACCTCCTCCACTCCGACCCTTCCTCGTCAACCCCCTTCCACGCCGACCCCTTGTCGACTGCCTCCACGCCGACCCTTTCTTACCGACTCCCTTCCATAACGATCAAACCCTCCTCACCGACCCTTTCTCATAGCCACTTCCCTCTGACCTCCGTCGTCGACCCCCTCAACGCCGACCCTTCCGTCGCCGTCATCACCTGCAGCTGCTGTCGCCTTCCGCTGTCGCAGCCCCCTTATAAGTGCTCCTACACTCTTTTTCACCCGCTCTCTCTCTTTGAGTGTTTCACCCACTCTGTCTCTCTCTTGCAGTCGCAGCTGCGACCGCCGTCGTCTTCTTTGCTGGCGACGAAGTGCTCTTCCTCCGACGAGCCACCGCTATCTATAGTCATAGCCGCCTCCATGCCATAGGTAAGCTTTAATTTTTTAAAATAATGTTTATCTTGTTTAGGTGTTAAAATAAAATATATGAGCACATCCAAGTCTAATCATTCATTCAACATTCTCAAAATAATTAAAATCAACAATTTATTGACAATTAGGAAAGAAAATTATCTTGCAAGCCAGCAATTAAAGAGGTCAAGGAAATTAACCATGTTTGATGAACAATATATGAAATCTTTTAGTCCTTTCTATCCTTATGCGAACCCTTAATAATAACGTTTTTAACTATTTTAATAATGAGAAATTTTATGATTATAATTTTCATTATCATGTTTCTATTAATATCAATCCAGCTAACCATTATTCTAACCACTATCCTTAATATTCATATGTTCTAAACAATGCATATAATTGAACCTTGAACTTAAAAAAACACGAAATTTATTTACTAAGTGTACAAAACTTGAAGATAACATGAAATTTACATCTTATTATCCAGAATGTCACATTCAAAAAACGAAACAAGCCTTAGACCCCGTCTATCAGTTATATACGCAATGGTTTCTATCGTGATATAAAACTATATGATGGTTGACAAAACCAAGCGTTTAATCGTTTGTTTGTGGCAATAGTCATGTAGTTTATGTGACGAGAAAACTAGTCGTAATATAACTGATAGATTTGTCCGGTGTGGACAAGTTAAGATTTATAACGGAAACACACCCTGCATTAATGCCTTTCATTCGTTTCGAGATTAGTGTCGTCGGCACCTTTTCGCTGGTTCTCCATGTACAAATATAAAAGGATGATCATTTCAGCATTGATATTTAGTATTGAAACGATTATCATCCCTTCTATTCCAGTGTACTCGGAGAACAGTGAGGAGGTGCTGCCGAAATTTTCTCGAAACGAATGAAAACACAAACGCAGAGGTGAATGCGTTATAAATTCTTAATGAGATAGAAGCTTTACCCCCGACAGCCGATGTGATGTATTGATAGATCAAGCTTAACTATAAGTCAAAACATTAAACCTTAACTACAAGTCATAAAATAAATGTCCAAATGATATATTAATTACGTAATACATGATGTCAGAAATCGGAGAGTAATGGATAGGAGTTGGGTGAAAGTGTCCAAATTTAGTGATGAGTACAAGGCCGGCATCGAAGCACTTATGGAATTTGTATTGAGAAACCAATCCCCTGAAGAATTGATTTTTTGTCCGTGTAAACAGTGCCATAATGGCTACGACCTCCATCAAGATATAGTATACGAACATTTACTGAAGAATAAGATTTCGCCTGGATATAAAAAATGGATGTACCATTGAAAAAGGGCACCGATAGTCGACATGTCTACGAGTCGTTGGATTAGGCCAAATGATTCTCGTCATACGAATTTTAGGAAAACATGTTTGAATAATATGTTGGACGAGCTCCGAACTGGCATATATCCTGATCCTGATATTGTTCTCGACCTAATGTCGGAGACGAAGATATTCGTAGTCTCCTGATTGGTAGAAGTTTCATGATATGAAATGCGTTCTACTTATTCTACTTACCACAATCAAGTCGGTTTCTCTTAATAGCTAGCAGGTTGAGTACGAGTCGATCCACGGAGAGATCTTATGTGTTTCCATTCTTATTTAGACGAGTCAAGTAAAGAATGTTCAAGTTGTTCAATTTTATCCTAAATGTTGTGTATATGTATGTTCAAGAGGACTTGTTAGGATTAAGATTGGTTAGTAGAGTTAGGAATTATTCTTATGCTTGTCTTGTGCTATCATTGAAATGATGTTGGAATAATTGGAAGTAAGGCAGATTAGGAGGACATAGAAATGGTATTTGCAAGTTTAAGTATGCTTTCCAATGCTAAATCCAATTCTAACGCCCCTTGTCTTATTTCCAACCATAGACAAAACATCCACAACAAGTCTCCAATTAGGTCACAACTCCATGTCACGTTGTAGCGCGCCTATAGAAATTCTCAACTTAGATTATGACTATATGTCACTTATAACGCGCCTAAGAGAGAGGGTTATGTTCGTTTGGTCTAGGTTCATTTTCAAATTGTTTGGCAAAGTGAAACACAAGGAATTTTTCCATCTCTCATACTATCCTTTCTTAACCCTAACAAGTGAGTAACTACTCACATATGGAAAGAAAATAAAACAAGAAGAAGAGAAAAACGAATAGAAGAATACGATGAGAAAAAATAACAACAAGTTAACTACTTGAGCCCTCACCTAAGTAAGAGACTCCATTGAGTATCATGGCTTAAAATTATAGATTAGAAGAAAAGAAAAGAAGAACAATAAAACCAACAACTACTTTAACAAACAAGTAATAAAAGTTATACTAAGAATTAAAGACAATGCAAGAAAATAAAGATATAAGGTAGGAAAAACTCTTATCTTCATTATTCATCCACTCAAGAGCTCTCACTATATTTTAATGAAGAAGAGATGATGATGATGAAGAAGAAAACTACACTAAACTAAAACTAATTCTAAGGAAAAATAAAGCATGCCTCTTTGCCTATGAACTGGAGCATTGATAGGCAGTGAAATGAAATCCTACGGCAATATTTTGAGCCCTTATACAATGACCAAAACACCCATGAAAATTCGTCACATTTGGCCACGACACGACCGCTGATCCGCCGCCAAATAGACTAAAATTTCGCTATTCCGCGGTCCAATTTTGGAATTGATGCGCCATATTTCTTTTAGGTTCTTATGCTGCTATCTTCTTCTGTTTAACTAAGTTCACATTTGCAAAATCCTTCCAAAACATTCTCTGATTTTCAACAGTCCAAAATGGCAACTCAATTTAATTTTGTGCCTTGATCTCCCTCGAGCTCTGTGTTGCCACCTTGATCCTTGTGTTACCTCTCTCGTGCTTTATGCTTGTCCCGGACATGAATGACCATCGCTTGATCTTATCCCTTGTACTGGTAGGCGGCACTTGACGGATGTGAATGACCTGAACCCGGATTTTATCTGTTTTCGACAGTTGTTCTGAATTTGTCATAATTGTAGAGAATATGCATGATTTGCATTATTCTAGACTAAAAACCCGTAATCTGTAATCATGTAGCAAATACGGATTAAAAGTACCTATCTATATACAAATATGCATAAGAATGGACGGTATTAAATACAATATCCTGATATGAACAAATACCCCCAAACTTTTTTTTTGCTCATCTCAAGCAAAACTATTTTATTTTCAAACAAAATTTCTAATCTCACATTCGTAGATATCACGGTTGCACTTAGCGTGTGCAACAAGCCGTTAAACCACTAGGTGTCCCTAGTAGGAGGAGTGTTGTCTCCTGAAGGTTTTCAGCGGATACTACCCACAAAATCCCGTCAAGCTAGTTTCATAAATTGACCTCGATTCTAATCCTACGGTTCAACATATAAGTTAGAAATTCTATCATCCTATATTAGAAATATCCACCCTTTATTCTTCACGTCTCCTATTCATTCAACCTAAGATCCTATACGTTTTGTTAGTTTATAAAAACTTATCTCTTTGAGTTTTTCTTTTAAAGCGCAGTCTCCAATCCTATTTTCTCGTCGCCGCGTCGCCGATCTCGTCGCCGATCTCTCCGATCTCGTCGCCGTTCTCTCTCTCTCTCGTTACCGATCTCGTTCCCGATCTCGTCGCCGTTCTTCCTTCACCGAACAGGTAAGTAACTAAATCTTCAATTTAAGAAATTTTTGATTATTTTAGGGCGCTAGGGTTCAGGGTTTGGCGATGAGGGTTAGGGTTAGGCATCGGTTGGGGTTAGGGTTAGGGTTGGGGTTGCGGTTGGGGTTGGGGTTCGGCTGGGGTTGCGGTTGGGGTTGGGGTTGGGGTTGGGGTTAGGGTTAGGGTTAGGGTTCGGCTGGGGCTGGGGCTGGGGCTGGCATGGGGCTGGGGTTAGGGTTGGGATGGGTTTGGCTGGGGCTGGGGCTCGGGTTAGGGTTAGGGTTAGGGTTACCCAAATGTTAGATATTATATAACATAACACATCTTCTATCGTGTCTAAACAAAAAATTAAAATCCAATTTTTCTACCGTCAAAAAATAATTAAATTCACGAAATCCTTACAAAGATATGCTAACAAGAAAGCATACTTCCAAAGGGTGCTATATAACCCCTTGTTCTGATATATATAAAAAAAGGGGAGTCAATATAGAGAGGTCCTTCTTCATGCCCCTAGCTCCTAAGCATAGATGAATCTTAGTTCTATTTCATAAAGCCAATTCTCTCCAAAACAAATTTATCATACGACATCGAATAATACCCAAATTCTAAATTGAAGACGATCATAAACTGATCATCAACCAATTACCCATCTAATTGATCAAAAATATATATATCAAAAATTGTCATAAAAGGTTCTAGCACCGTTTTTTCTCTTTTGGTTGTCATGAAAACCCTTGCTTTGGGAAAAGAAAAAGGTTTTTTTTAACAAGAGTTTATAAAACAAAAGAATTAAGCAAGCTCACCATAAGAATCTAAACAAAACCTGGATAAACCTTCTCTTCCACTAATCATACAGTTCAGCATACTCTCCTCCACATTCAAAAGCTCATTATCATCGCCATCAAACTTCAATGCAATCTTTTCACCTTCTTCTTCCATGTATATGCTCCATTTTGATGGTGCTGCATCGCCACCCTTTGGCACATAACAAAAAATTTGTTACATGTTAAAGAGAACAAAAAAATTACAGTTGATATTAATATTTATAATTATTTAGCCAAAAAAATAAATTCAACGTCTTAGTAGAAACCTTGTGAGGATGCACTGATTCTATTCTTAGGGGAAATTGCTTCAATTTTTTTATTCTATTTACGCATTAACTTTTCTGTTGAAATCTTTGTCGTAAGCAAAACTACAAAAGCAGATATTTCAATGAATTGCTTCATACTATTCCCCAAAAAAAGGATTAGTGCTGTTTATATTGAAGATGAAGGCTCTTTTGATTTTTGTTGTTGAGAGTTGGAAAGGGTTTTGGTTCTTTAATTAGCAACAGGTTTTCTCTACTGTTTGCAGCATCATTTGTGAACGCGTTTTTGTTGTTGTTGTATTCAATCAATGAGTTTAGGTGAGGATACGGTGAGCATATGGGCTGTTCTCAGTACTGTCTCAGATATTGATGCTACTTGTATAAGGGGGAAATCCATCCAAGGGCTACCTAAGGGCTTGCACCATGCAAGCCTTATATAGTAGTTCTTCTCATCTGCCATTGCTTTCAAATTGTTTGATGTTCAAAATGCTTCTGTCAAAAAAATATTTGTTCATCTCTCTGAACAAGTAAGTCGTACTAAATTAGTAAAGAACAGATTCAAGGAACGCATCAAGACGGGTCGAATAGACAAACCACCCACTTGGATCTCGTGATTCACTTTAGGGAGGTGAATCATCAGCACCAATACTTCATCACAAAGGATTGAATCTTCAGCACTAATCCTTCATCATAAAAACCCAAAATATGCATCTTAGTTCTTTAATGCTCAATTCTTCATATATTTTATTCTCAAGTTGCAACTTGCAAGTAACTAAGCAAGTATTATTTCATAAGTTTAAAATCATGTTATATCAGTTACTTTATATTTTATTTAAATACTTCGTATAGTTTATGTGACGAGAAGATTCAATCGTATGATAACCGATAGAAGCCTTACCCCCGACAGCCGAAACACACACATATAACAAGAATACACAACAAACACATCACTAGAGAGTGATTCAAGAAGTTCAAGTTAAAACCAATATATGATACTTGATGATAATATGAAACTTTTATATTCTCATCGATACTCATATATGAAACTAAAAGCGCCACTTAGTCCCCGTCTATCGATTAACATACGTTCGATGTTCGTCATGACATAGAACTATACGAAGGTTGTTAAATATCGGACGGTATAGCTCGATACTAACAACTGTCGTTGTTTCCCCAGTCAGAGCAAAGCTCTGTTCAAATTCCAAGATTTGAAATGAGGCGATGCTTCTGTTTTCCCCAATCAGAGCAAAGCTCTGTTCAAATCCGAAGATTTGAAATGAAGCGACGCTTCCTTTCCCCAATAAGAGCAAAGTTCTGTATTGAAATTCTAAAGTAAAAAATTGAAGCAATGCTTCAGATTCTGCACGTTGCGCGCCACGTGTCAAACACGGGTGCGCTAGCGCAGTTGCATTGCGCTCTGCGCTGCGCGCCACGTGTCGAACGTAGGTGCGCTAGCGCAAGGTGCGCCAGCGCTGGAATTAAAAATTATCCCACCGTCAGATCAAAAGATCTACTAATAATAAATTATTAATTAATCAGAACTAAAATTCTGTTATGGAAAGATTTTTCAATCTTATTAAAACAAGAAAATTATCTTCTGTAAAACAGAAACCTTAGGATCAAAGATCCAATGGTCGGAAATATTCCAAATCAATCAGAGAAAGATCTCTCAAAATTTATTTAACAAATCATTTGGCTCTATATAAAGGACCCTAGACTTCAAGTCAAAGATACAAAAAAGAGAGAGAGAAACCCTCTGCAAAAGAAAAGAAAGCTCTTAGAAAAAAGAAGATTTTTCTTCATCTTCAAGATAAAAAAAAGAACTATGTTCTTGAATAATAGAGATGAAACCATCCTGTAAAAAGAAGAACCATCTTCTAAAAAGATCAGAGATCTAAGAAAAAGACCAAGGTCTTTAATAAAAAGGAAAAGATCAAAAAGATCTAATCATAAAAAGACTAAAAGAAGTATTTTACTTCAGTCACAGATCTTTTGATCTATAAAGGCAGAGACTTTTATAAAAACAAGAACTTTGGTTCTTGGATCTTGAGGAAAAAGTCTCCTTTGAAGAACATAAATTTGTTTCTTATTCTTAAAATTGATCAAATGCGCTTTGCGTTATTGAAAAGTGCCTTGCACTCATGAACTGCGCCTTTGCGCTCCTTGGATCGGCGCTCAACGCCAAAACCTGCCACGTGTCAACCAGAGACACAATCTGCGCTTTGCGCTAATAAAACAGAGCACTGCACTCATAGGCTGGCGCTCAGCGCCAAGCGCGCCACGTGTCACTCACTGGTGCGCCAACAGACTAGCGCAAAGCGTTTATAAATTAAAAGTGCAATGCGCTAACAAACTAGCGCTTAGCGCTAAGCGCGACACGTGTCCTCTTCATGTGCGCTACCCGACAGAAGCGCAATGCGCTCTTTGAATGGCGCAACGCGCCTGGCGCGCCACGTGGCGCACTGTCAGAACAAACTTTGTTTCTGATGAATGCTATGCATTCAATACAAGACAAAAATGTCAGAGCCCAATACCTAGCATTATTAAAAGGGCTGAGCCCAAATAAAGGCTTAATAGCTAGAACAAAAAATAAAATGTTAAAACATTTTAATTGGACTTAGCCCAATTCTGGCCATAAGTCCTCAACTTATCTTGAATTGAGCACATCCGCTCTTTCAACCAACTCACCTTGGTTCAAGGGTACATCTCTCACTCTATTGATATTTGTCGTTGTAATTCCTCAACGTCTTCAAAGAGGTGACGGGTCCCGACAACCACACATTTTATGGACCGTGGGGTCCTTAAACTCATGGACTATGATGTCCTTAATCTCGACCGTGATGTCTTAAAACTAACATCGGACTGTGAGGTCCTTAAAATCATGGAATATGATGTCCTTAATCTCGACCGTGATGTCTTAAAACGAACGTCGGACTGCGAGGTCCTTAAACTCATAGACTATGATGTCCTTAACCTCGACCGTGATGTCTTAAAACTAACATCGGACTGTGAGGTCCTTAAACTCATGGACTATGATGTCCTTAACCTCGACCGTGATGTCTTAAAACTAACATCGGACTGTGAGGTCCTCAAACTCATGGACTATGATGTCCTTAACCTCGACCGCGATGTCTTAAAACTAACATCGGACTGTGAGGTCCTTAAACTCATGGACTATGATGTCCTTAAACTTGACCGTGATGTCTTAAAACTAACATCGGACTGTTAGGTCCTTAAACTCATGGGCTATGATGTCCTTAACCTCGACCGTGATGTCTTGAAACTAACATCGGACTGTGAGGTCCCTAAACTCATGGACTATGATGTCCTTAACCTCGACCGTGATGTCTTAAAACTAACATCGGACTGTGGGGTCCCTAAACTCATGGACTATGATGTCCTTAACCTTGACCGTGATGTCTTTAAACTAACTATTGACCAAGATGTCCTTAAACTACCAGTGGACTGTGATGTCCTTAAACTAATTATCGACCGCAATGTCACTAAACTAAACAATAGAGCCTAATTGCTCTCTTGTCGGATCTAAACGATCCCGTTAAGTTGATCTTAGTCTAAAAATTAGACTAACGTATCCTTAACAAACGTTTAAGTCGATCTTAGTCTCAAATGAGGCTAACGTGTCCTTAAACCCAACCCCCAAACCCAAATTTAAGAAAGATACGGATTTGGACTAGTCCACGCCCTACGGGCGACGACATAACTTAGTCTCCGTATACAATCCATGGGCAACCACAAACAAAACAAACACCCACGACATGAAGTGACCATCTGAAGAAGGAGAAAGTTGTTACCGCAATGCGGTAGCGTAATTAACTGCAGAGGCTTACGCCTGCAGGGAAGAGCCTCCCCACAATCAAAAACCCCTCACCGTGAGGGGGAATCTGACGAAGTCTGCTACATCGGCCGCATCCGTTTAAACCTTCGATACATGGTGCCATAAATCAATTAGGCATATTCGGAGACGTGGACGGATAGCACCAATTAGCATCTGCCCCGAATTTCAGGCAAGACGGACCTACGCGGTCGCGTCTCTGTGTTCGGAGGGGAACAGAATTTGGCACGCCCGGTGGGACCTTTTCCTCTTTCCACTCCACACTTCGTGTGTCGTGTTCGCGAACAGATCACGGTTTGATATGGTTGCCTGTGGATTCGAGGTACTAAGATTTTGTGTCTTGCTCCGTGCAGAAAACAGAAGATCAATGGCTTCAAACTGCACTAATTGCAACTGCAACTCTCGCTCCGTCCCATCCGGAGGAGTGACTTACGGGCCCCAAGCGGCCTCCATCTTCGCTATGCCAGTGGAACAGGTGACTCAGGTCACCACTGGGCTATTCTTCGGGACTATGCTCCCACCAATGAGCTTCAATGCCCCAATGTCGTCGTAAGAAGCTCCAAAGAAGTCGGTCTTTGATCGGCTTACAACTACCGCGGCCCCTCTTAACGGGTCGCCCAAGTCTAATACCTCAGTTTTCAACAAACTGGGCCAAAGCTCAAGCGGGCCTATGAAGAAGTCCGCGATACCTGAAGCGGCTATCCCAAAGCGGATAGCCATTCCTGCTCCTAAAGTCGTCAAGGCAGCTTCCCCTGCTAAAGGGTCGGTCTTCACAAGACTGTCCGTTTCAGCTCCTATTCCATGCAAAGTCACAAAGGCTGCTTCCCCTGTTCGAAAGTCGGCCTTCGCAAGACTGACTATCCCATCTCAACGGATGACAGTCTTTGACCGGCTAGCTCCAATAACAGCCTCTCCTCAAAATAGGGGGCATGACAAAGCCATCCCCATAGCCGAACCAACACCATCTGTGCGGCATGCTCGACGTCGCCACTGGCGCCGAGTAAGGAAGGCTGGGGGCAACTCCCCTTCTGGTTTAACTCCGCCAGCCCCAACGGTGGAAATCAATGGTACTGTTCCAACTGGGAATAGCTTTGAACTGCTGAACAAGGTGCGTAGGAACTCACCTACCGCCGTACCGAAAAGATCTCCTCCATCCGTGGAGAATACACCGAAGGCGAAGCCGGAACAGCCCCCTCAGCGGCTATCCTCCAAAATCTACAAAGTCTGGCGACATGTCCAGAAATCGGTGATTGATCAAGATTACCCTCGCTGACATGAAAAGCTGAAGGTTCAGCAGGAAGAGAACCGTCCTGGCAAGCTACGAAGGATGACAACCACCTGGGTGCCCACTACAATGGCCCCCTCAACGTCAACTGCTCAAAAAAGAAGGAGGCCAGAGAAAGCCCCTGTGACTACGACAAATATCAAAGGCACTGAGCCCAAACGCCCCAAGTCTGGGGGCATGGTGGTGCATATCGTCTATATGGAATCCGGAAAAGAGGATAGCCGTATCTCCATGGGTCACCAACTGCTTACGCGATCAGTGACTAAGGCTCAGGAGCAACAACAGCAAAAGCTCTAAGAGATGTTAACAACTATGGTCGCATTCACAGGACCGAAGGCAAGCCTAGAGGCATCCTCGGAGCAACGCCATGAGCAGGAAACTGACGCTGAATTCCTTCGGAGAATGATTGAAAAGAAGGACAAAGAGGCCGCGGAACAAGCCTCCAACATAAAACAAATGGCTCTTCTCTTCCAAGACATGGCAGGGATGATGTTACAGCTGGATCCTCCAGCTGAAGACCCTCCGATCATCATTGAAGACGACCGAGCGGAGACGTTAAACCCCCTTCGGGCTTGTTCAGCAGCCAAAGAGGAGACCATATCAAAAGCTGTGCTCGATGATTATATAGCTCAACAAATACGAGCTCACCAGGCGAACGAAGCGGCCGGTCAAGTTATCAAGACTGGACGACCCTATCCGGGCTGGTATGACCAAATAAGTTACCCGCCGGGATATACGATCCCCAAATTTCATGTATACAAAGGGACGGGCAATCCCCACCAGCATGTTGCCCAGTTTAGAGCCTTATGCGGTAACACTGGAGGCGACGACAAACTGTTGCTTCGCCAATTCATCGACAGCTTAGCAGAAACGGCCTTCGAATGGTATTCGGAGCTGCCTAACGACTCTGTCAAAACATTCGCAGAGATAGAGCTGCTGTTTACACAAAGATTTGCAAGCGCCAGCGAGTGCACCCCGATTACCGCATTAATTAATGCCAGGGTAAAGCCGGGCGAGACATGGGTTCAATACGCAATACGATGGCGGAATCTGTATTCGAAATGCGAACAGCGCATCGAAGAAGCGCCGGCGGTAGGCATGTTCATGGGCACTCTTGATCCGCAGGCGACCATCTCCCAATTCATGATGTTCTTCAAGCCGACCACGTTCCAGGCCTTGATTGACAAGTTGGCCCAAATGGAGCAGATGGGTCATAGACCATCTCCTTCAAAGACGGATCCTCGGAATGAAAAGGGTAAAGGAAAAGCAACTTTCGTCGCCAATACTCACAACAGTTGAGCAACTTAAAGCCAGTTGTTCGCCAAAACAACATGTGTCCACGCTCATCCCTCGAGAAGAGACTAGGACGCCCTTACTCGTTTCCCTAGGATAAAACGAGTAGACTATTTCAGCTGGCAGTGTGCAAAAGACTCATCAATCTGCCGGATCCAAAACGTCCGTTGCAGCTAAACGACGTCAACGATCCCAATTACTGCCCCTACCATCGAGTATTGGGCCATCCGATCGAAGACTTCTACGTCTTCAAAAATTGGATTGAGGACTAATACCAACAAGGCAAATTCGCATTATCCGAAAACTGGAAGGTGAACCCACCACAGCCATACGCTCCCAAGAAGACAGACACGCCGGGGGCATCATGCTCTTTCATTGAAAAAGCTCCATGGGAGGTCGCTCTTTCAGCAAAGACTAAAAGAATGTTGAGGAATCTCCAAACATGCCCGACAATCAGGTGGAAGAATCCGCTGGAACCCGAGATTATCGAGGGAATGCTGAAGCTGCGCCCAATTCCAAAAACTGGTGGTGATAGTCAAAGCGCTCATACCCAGCCGTCAAAGTATTCCAAGAAGAAAACCAAGAAGCCCGTGAAACCTAATGACAAACGCACAGAGCTGCAAAAACATATTGACGCGCTGGAAGAATATAATCAGAAGGCGCGGACCCCAGTCACACTCCAAGAATTCCTTAGCCATTTCCTTAAGGACGGAGGTGATGAAAATGGAGAAGACTCGTCAGATGAACCCGAGGATTATGTGGCAAGCTGCCATATGTTCTCCCACTCGTTAATAAATGGTGAAGAAGCTCCTGACGCAAAGAAATTGGGGGCAGATCCTGAGCCGGAACTTCTAGAACTATCAGACGAAATGATTGATGCATTCCTGAACGAAACCCGTCTTAAAAGCAAAGCTGATCGAGAGCGTGAGATGGCCATATTTGAAAAGGCTAAACGCCGGCGACTGGACGAAAGGGTCAAAGCACTCCTCCCAGGTCAAAGCACTTCATCTACCGCAAATAAAAGAAGGTTCAAGACGAGGAAAAGGTTCGCCAAAGCCATATCGATGGGAATGAAGCTGCCCTCTTTTAGAGAAAATTCTCCTGGCAATATACGCCTTAATGATGCGGATGCACATCCTAATTACTGTTTATATCATCAAAGGATTGCGTACCCCAACGAAGAGTGCAACGCCTTTAAAAATTGGTGGCAAGGGTATGTCGCTCACAGGCAGCACTTCAAGAGGATGGAGCGTGAAACTCGTTTACAGCAGAAAAATGCGACAGACGAACGAGAAAGAGCTACCGACAACTGTCACATGGTTGATAGTAGGGATCGCAAGTTCTCACCTTCGGGAGCAATTCTGAAGAGGAAATTACTCTCAGCCCTCTCTCTAAAGAATCCACCTCAGGAAAAGAGGAAGAAACGAAGAGCTGCGAGAACATTCCGCTACGCAATCGCACGCTACCTGAAAAGAATCTCGGACCCGCAAATAAGGGATCAAGCAAAAAGGATAAGGGGAAGGGAAAAGCGACCTTTGTCGCCAACACTCAGCAACGGCCGAGTAACCCGAGTCCGTCAGTTCGTCAAAGCAACAAGCCGCGATCCCTCGATGAGAAGTTGAAACGTCCTTACTCATTTCCCAGGGATAAAATAAGGAGACTGTTCGAACTGGCAGTACGCAACGGGCTCATCACTCTGCCAGATCCAAGATATCCATCGCAACCGGGTGACGTTAACCATCCTAACTATTGTACCTACCACAGAGTAATGGGTCACCCACTCGAAGATTGCTACGTCTTCAAAGGATGAATACCAAAAGGGCAAATTCGAGTTGTCTGAAAACTGGAAGGTGAACCCGCCACAACCACATGCTCAGAAAAGGATGGACACGCTGGGGGCATCATGCTCTTTTATAGGGGAAGCTCCATGAGAAATTGTTTTTTTCGACAAAAAGCTAAAAGAGTGCTGAAAGATCTTCAAACATGTCCGACCTATGAACCAAAGACCGAAACGTCGTTAAACTAATAATGGACCACTATGTCCTAAAACTGGCGTCAGACCGAAACGTCGTTAAACTAACAATGGACCGCTATGTCCTAAAACTGGATATTGACTGAGACGTCGATAAACTACTACAGACCGCAGCATCCCAAGGCTGATACAAAAAAGAGGCAATTAAAAAAAAGAGAGAAAAAAGAAAACGGTATGTCCAGAAGCAAAATGGGCACGGATGAAAACCCGAAAGGGCTCCGTGAGTAAAAACAGCAGGGCTATCGGCGAGTTTTATGAAAACCCGAAAGGGCGCAACCTCGTTAGAATAAAAAAAAGAGAAAAAAAAGAAAAAGAAAAAGAAAACGGTATGTCCATAAGCAAAAGGGCACGGATGAAAACCCGAAAGGGCTCCGTGAGTAAGAACAGCGGGCTACCGGCGAGTTTTGTGAAAACCCGAAAGGGCGCAATCTCGTTGAAAGACACTTGCAAGGTCCTCTCAACTTTGTAAGGAGAAACCACCTGCGTGAGATCCTTACGACTCATAAGGGAGCAACACACTTAGGAACCCTCACGATTCCTAAGGAGAAATTACACTTGCGAGATCCTCACGACTCGTAAGGAAAACCCTCTTATGAGATCCTCACGGCTCATAAGATTTGAAAGTCTTAAGCTACAGGGATCTAAACCCGTTCTTAAGCAACCGCCACAACCTCCAATATTGCCCTAAAAGCGGCTCAATGCTGACCCTTGTATACAATCCACGGGCGTAAATAAACATTTCCCTAACAAAGTCCCATCCGTAACTAGGGATATGTGTACATGGTGAACAACCCTTGTAAGTCCTCTCGACTTATAAGGAGAAAACACTCTTATAAGATCCTTACGACTTATAAGAGACCATGCACTTAGGAGTCCTCACGATTCCGAAGGAGAAAACACACCTACAGGATCCTCACGACTCGCAGGGAGAAATACCTTTATGAGATCCTTACGGCTCATGAAGTCAAAAGCTTTAGTCGACAGGATCCTAACCCTGTTCGCTAAGCCACCTTTGTTCGATATCGACAGAGGCAAATGATGATTCGCTCCTAGAAATATCCCAGTTGTAGCGGTGCTGATGCCGAAATCGGTGTTTAATTCCAAGCTTGCAGCAAAAAGCCGGCGAGCCACACATGCATGCAAAATAGCCAAAATGATGGGGCAACTTGCAACAAAATCAGCAAGTAAAAATGCATGCATGCAAAATAGCAGAAATTATTGGGCAACTCGCAATAAAAAGCAGCGAGTAAAAATAAAATAAATAGCCGAAATGATTGGGCACCGCGAAAAATAGCCGAAAGGATCGGGCAATCGCGACCTTCGCGATATAAAAGCTGAAATGATAAAGCATCGCGGAAAGAAATAAAAAAATAATAAAAATATATAAATAAAATTTATGCCCTACAGGTGAGATCACATTGATCCCTGTATACAATCCAGGGGCACAAACAAAAAGGGAACCAGACCTTCCACCCAGGCTCCATCAGAAAGAGAGCTAAGTCTCGACGGTTCACAGACAACCTAGAGACCACCTTAACATTCGTCTCATTACACCAGATGCAATATCAACAACGGCGTTCTTTCGCAGTCCAACAGGATGCAGGTGCAACATCAACGAAAGACTCCACGGTCAAAACAACGGAGCCATGGCAAAGTACCTAGTTCTATGTCTCGACGGCCACATCTACTGCCTGAAGACCCACAACGGCATTCCTTCGCAGTCCAGCAGGATGCAGATGCAACGTCAACGGAAGACCTCACGGTCGAAACAAAGTGGAGTGATGGCAAAATCCTAACTCCACCTCAGCATTTGTCTCGTTACACCAGACGCAATATCAACAACAGCGTTCCTTCGCAGCCCAGCAGGATGCAGATGCAATGTCAACGAAAGACCTCACGGTTGAAACAAAGCGGAGTGATGGCAGAATCCCAACTCCACCTCAGCATTCGTCTTGTTACACCAGACGCAATGTCAACAACGGCGTTCCTTCGCAGCCCAGCAGGATGCAGATGCAACGTCAACGAAAGACCTCACGGTCGAAACAAAGCGGAGTGATGGCAAAATCCCAACTCCACCTCAGCATTCGTCTCGTTACACCAGACGCAAAGTCTACAACGGCGTTCCTTCGCAGTCCAGCAGCATGCGGACGCAACGTCAACAAAAGACCCCACGGTCAAAGCAAAGCGGAGCGACGGCAAAATCCCAACTCCACCTCAGCATTTGTTTCGACACAACAGACGAGATGTCACCATAGCGTTCTTCCTCCAACAGGATTCAGACACACCAAAGAGAACGAAGCGAAGGCCAAATTCCTAGCTTCAGGGTCTTGACGGTAATTCATATAAAACCTGAAAGACCACAAGTGATTACCCCACACCAACGCGGAGTGATCACCACTTCGACGTTCGTCTCGATACAGCAGACGAGATGTCACCACAGCATTCTTCCTTCAGCAGGATTCAGACGCGACAATCAAACAACGGAGCCACGGGAAATCCCTAGTTCCAAACCTCAACGGTTCACCAGCAACCTAGAGACAACCGTGACATTCGTCTCGATACAGTAGACGTGATGCCAGCAAACGAAGCAAAGGCCAAATTCCTAGCTTCAGGATCTTGACGGTAACTCATATAAAACCTGAAAGACTATCGAAAATCATCCCACACCAGCGTGGAATGGTTACCACCTCGACGTTCGTCTCGACACAGCAGACGAGACATCACCACAGCGTTCTTCCTCCAGCAGGATTCAGATGCGACAATCAAACAATGGAGCCACGGCAAAATCCCTAGTTCCAAACCTCAACGATTCACCAGCAACCTTGAGACAACTGCGACATTCGTCTCGATACAGCAAACGCGATGCCAGCAAACGAAACGAAGGCTAAATTCCTAGCTTCAGGGTCTTGACGGCAACTCATATAAAACCTGAAAGATTATCGGAGATCATCTCACGCCAGCGCGGAGTGGTCACCACCTCGACGTTCGTCTCGATACAGCAGACGAGATGTCACCACAGCGTTCTTCCTCCAGCAGGATTCAGACGCGACAATCAAACAACAGAGCCACGGCAAAATCCCTAGTTCCAAACCTCGACGATTCATCGACAACCTAGAGACAACAGCGACATTCGTCTCGATACAGCAGACGCAATGCCAACAAAGGAAGCGAATGCCAAATTCCTAGCTTCAGGGTCTTGGCGGCAACTCATATAAAACCTGAAAGACTATCAGAGATCATCCCCCGCCAGCGCCGAGTGGTTATGACTCATCGGGGCTCTCCAAAATGAGCCTAACCTCAAGTAAAAAGCGGCATGGCAAAATTCCTAACGCTTGCTCTTCCGATGGTCAAACTGTCTAGGAGGATTGCTTGAAGACGTCTTGTCCAGCCCCCGAAGGGATCGGAGACACGACATGTCGTAAGGCTACTCGAATAAGCAAGATTGCCTATCGAGGAATACATCATCCAACGCGACGGTACGACGGACAAAACCCTAGTACCACAGACCCTAACGGACCTTTGTCGTAAAGAGCAGAGGTTAACTATGACGTTAGGATATCCTTGCGAGAAATGCTCGATTCATCTCGACTCGTGGGGAAAAGCCTTAGGCAGTGGGAATTAAAAAACCTGTTTCCTAAGCACTGGGGCCCTGCAAGTCGGTCCAAAATGGACTCTTGCATACTATTCACGGGCCACACTCTCCAAAGTCGAATCTCGACAAGGAGGGAAACAACCGCTTACGGGTCCTCTCGACTCATAGGAGGGGAAATTCTCTTATAAGATCCTTACGACTTTTAAGGGAAAACACACTTAGGAATCCTCACGATTCTTAAGAAGAAATTACACCTACGGGATCCTCTCGACCGGTAGGGAGAAAATTCTTTATGAGACCCTCACGGCTCATAAAATTGAAAAGTCTTAGGTGACAGATCCTAACCCTGTTTTCTAAGCCATCACCACCCTACAAAGAGCCCAAGATTGACAGTTATATACTATTTACAGACCGCACTTGGTAAAATCACATGGCAACAATACAGCAAGGAGAAGAAAGCGACAGAAAGAATATCTGATTTGCATTTAATTAAGCGTCCGAGGCATACTCGTTCAAGCATGTGCAAAAGATTTAGTACATAAAATAAGACACGTTGAAATGAGAAATTCGCCATTCATACTTCAAAAAAAAGGGGGCTCTTACAATTATGAAAGCAATAAACGAAAACATCATCAAGATAATTACAATGGCAAAATCTCGGATCCAGGGTATGGATTGAGGAATTCGAAAGTAAGGCCGTCTAGAGTCTTTCTGGTCTTTCTGACCATTCTTGTGTGCATCCTCTCGCACTCACGCGTGTCAAGATCTTCGGCAATACCCCCCACCTTTTGATAAGAAGCAATTATCGTCGTCTTTTGAAAAATTTGATGCAGAATATCAATGAGGCTATCTCGTCGTTTCTTCGAGATCAGCCCTGACTGGTACACTGAATGCACCTTGTCTTCGGCATCATCCGGCGCATTAAGTGGCATGGCCTCGTGAAACCCGGGAAGTGCTCTCCAAATTGCCCCCAGTACGACTTTCAAGAGAGCAGAACGGCGAGGAAGCAACCAACCAACGTGTGCATACAGACGACCCATAATCTCCGCACACTGGGCATCTGTAAACTCTTGGTTTTGGTGACGGCCCTGTACGCGGATATCCTCATAAGTAACGAACTCGTTCAGACTGTATAAATGAACAGCCATAGTGCCTGAAAGAAACATCATTAGAAGATTAGCAATGAGGAAAAACAGACACAGGGAGTTAAACTCCCTGAGAGCAATGCTCTACAAACAGGAATGACATCTGTCAAAGTCAATTATGAAAGGAATTTAAAAGAAATTCCTCGAGAATGCCGAGAGCCTGTAATGATGATGGAAAAATCCATCAATAATTAATTAAAATTAATTTTGGTACATTAAAATTTCTGGGATCTTCAAGATCCATGAAAAAAAACTCTTAAGAGTTCTTCATCTAAGACTAAGAAAATCTAAAAAGGCAGAGCTCTAATTCATGGGTTAAGGAACCCCAAGAAAAGATCTCTATAGATCTATGGGTTCAAGAGAGCAAAACTCTTTTAAGAGAACTCTAAAAGGGTTCTCGTTAGATCAAAGATCTATGAAGAGAAAAACTCTGTTAATGGATAAAATCCTAAGCTAGTGAAGGTTTTAAACTTGACCTAAGTTTTAACAGAGTTCTGACTCTTAAAAGTTTTCAACAGGAGAGCAATGCTCGGACGGAGAGATAATTCTCAAAGAAGAGATGAAAATCATCCAGAGGACCAAAGGTCCTATTTATAGGCATTCAGAGCTGCTTCAACTTCCAAAAGGTTGATCCAACTACCGATGCACTCACGTTTGGGCCACGTAAGTGCAACGGTGGGGGGCATTTGTTTCCCCAGTCAGAGCATAGCTCTGTTCAAATTCCAAGATTTGAAATGAGGCGGCGCTTCTGTTTTCCCCAATCAGAGCAAAGCTCTGTTCAAATCCCAAGATTTGAAATGAAGAGACGCTTCCTTTCCCCAATAAGAGCAAAGCTCTGTATTGAAATTCTAAAGTAAAAAATTGAAGCAACGCTTCAGATTCTGCGCGCTGCGCACCACGTGTCGAACACAAGTGCGCTAGCGCAGTTGCGCTGTGCTATGTGCTGAGCGCCACGTGTCGAACACAGGTGCGCTAGCACAGTTGCGCTGCGCTCTGCGCTGCGCGCCACGTGTCAAACGTAGGTGCGCCAGCGCAAGGTGCGCCTGCGCTGGAATTAAAAATTCCCCCACCGTCAGATCAAAAGATCTACTAATAATAAATTATTAATTAATCAGAACTAAAATTCTGTTATGGAAAGATTTTTCAATTTTATTAAAACAAGAAGATTATCTTCTGTAAAACAGAAGTCTTAGGATCAAATATCCAATGGTGGGAAATATTCCAAATCAATCAGAGAAAGATCTCTCAAAACCGATTTAATAAATCATTTGGCCCTATATAAAGGACCCTAGACTTCAAGTCTAAGATAAAAAAAAAGAGAGAAAAACCCTCTGCAAAAGAAGAGAAAGCTCTTAGAAAAAAGAAGATTTTTCTTCATTTTCAAGGTAAAAAAAAGAACTATGTTCTTGAATAATAGAGATGAAACCATCCCATAAAAAGAAGAACCATCTTCTAAAAAGATCAGAGATCTAAGAAAAAGACCAAGGTCTTTAATAAAAAGGAAAATATCAAAAAGATCTAATCATAAAAAGACTAAAAGAAGTATTTTACTTCAGTCACAGATCTTTTGATCTATAAAGGCAGAGCCTTTTATAAAAACAAGAACTTTGGTTCTTGGATCTTGAGGAAAAAGCCTCCTTTGAAGAACATAAATTTGTTTCTTGTTCTTAAAATTGATCAAATGCGCTTTGCGCTATTGAAAAGTGCCTTGCACTCATGAACTGCGCCTTTGCGCTCCTTGGATCGGCGCTCAGCGCCAAAACCTGCCACGTGTCAACCAGAGACACAATCTGT
Source organism: Agapanthus africanus (assembly GCA_030015575.1). NCBI lineage: Eukaryota > Viridiplantae > Streptophyta > Magnoliopsida > Asparagales > Amaryllidaceae > Agapanthus > Agapanthus africanus. Next base: position 814,795,700 of record JASDDO010000019.1, on the reverse strand, counting down.
GCTTTGCGCTTCTAAAACAGAGTACTGCGCTCATGGGCTGGCTCTCAGCGCCAAGTGCGCCACGTGTCACTCACTGATGCGCCAACAGACTAGCGCAAAGCGCTCATAAATTAAAAGCCCAATACGCTAACAAACTAGCGCTTAGCGCTAAGCGCGACACGTGTCCTCTTCTTATGCGCTACCCGACAGAAGCGCAATGCGCTCTTTGACTGGCGCAACGCGCCTGGCGCGCCACGTGGCGCACTGTCAGAACAAACTTTGTTTCTGATGAATCCTATGCATTCAATACAAGACAAAAATGTCAGAGCCCAATGCCTAGCATTATTAAAAGGGCTGAGCCCAAATAAAGGCTTAATAGCCAGAACAAAAAATAAAATGTTAAAACATTTTAATTGGACTTAGCCTAATTCTGGCCATAAGTCCTCAACTTATCTTGAATTGAGCACATCTGCTCTTTCAACCAACTCACCTTGGTTCAAGAGTACATCTCTTTACTCCTTTGATATTTGTCGTTGTAATTTCTCAACGTCTTCAAAGAGGTGACGGGTTCCGACAACCACACATTTCATGGAATGTGGGGTCCTTAATCTCATGGACTATGATGTCCTTAACCTCGACCGCGATGTCTTAAAACTAATATCGGACTGTGAGGTCCTAAAATTCATGGACTATGATGTCCTTAACCTCGACCGTGATGTTTTAAAACTAACATCGGACTGTGAGGTCCTTAAACTCATGGACTATGATGTCCTTAACTTCGACCGTGATGTCTTAAAACTAATATCGGACTGTGAGGTCCTTAAACTCATGGACTATGATGTTTTTAACCTCGACCGTGATGTCTTAAAACTAACATCGGACTGTGAGGTCCTTAAACTCATGGACTATGATGTCCTTAACCTCGACCGCGATGTCTTTAAACTAACTATGGACCGAGATGTCCTTAAACTACCAATGGACTGTGATGTCCTTAAACTAATTATCGACCGCAATGTCACTAAACTAAACAATAGAGCCCAATTGCTCTCTAGTCGGATCTAAACGATCCCGTTAAATTGATCTTAGTCTAAAAATTAGACTAACGTATCCTTAACAAACATTTAAGTCGATCTTAGTCTCAAATGAGGCTAACGTATCCTTAAACCCAACCCCAAAACCCAAATCTAAGAAAGTTACGGATTTAGACTAGTCCACGCTCTACGGGCGATGCCATAACTTAGTCTCCCTATACAATCCATGGGCAACCACATACAAAACAAACACCAACGACATGAAGTGACCATCTGGAGAAGGAGAAAGTTGTTACCGCAATGCGGTAGGGTAATTAACTGTAAGGGCTTGCGCCTGCAGGGAAGAGCATCCCCACAATCAAAAACCCCTCACCGTGAGGAAGAATTTGACGAAGTCTGCTATATCGGCCACATCCGTTTAAACCTTCGATACATGGTGCTATAAATCAACTTGGCATCTTCAGAGAGGTGGACGGATAGCACCAATTAGCATCTGCCCCGAATTTCAGGCCAGACGGACCTACGCGGTCGCGTTTCTGTGTTCGGAGGGGAACAGTCATATAGTCTATGTGATAAGAAGATTCAATCGTATGATAACCGATAGATTTGTCCCGTGTGGACAAGTTAGGAATGTATAAAGCAAACACCTTCATTCACTTGTGTTTACATACGTTTCGAGATATTTCGTCGGTACCTTTCCGCTGGTTCTCCGTGTACAAAAATAGATTAGATGTCCATTTCAATGTTCTTTCATAGCTTTGAAATGATTATCTATTCCATTACATTGTACTCGGAGAACAGCGGGGAGGTGCTGCCGAAATTTACTCGAAACGATTGAAACCACAAGCGAATGGGTATTCGCTCTATACATTCTTAATGGGATAGAAGCCTTACCCCCGACAGCCGAAACACACACACACAACAAGAATACACAACAAACGCATCATTAGAGAGTAATTCAAGATGTTAAAGTTAAAACCAATATATGATACTCGATGATAATATGAAACTTTCAAATTCTCATCGATACTAATATATGAAACTAAAAGCGCCACTTAGTCCCCGTCTATCGGTTAACATACGTTCGATGTTCGTAGTGACATAGAACTATACGAAGGTTGTTAAATATCGAACGGTATAGCTTGATACTAACAACCGTCGTATAGTCTATATGACGAGAAAATTCAATCGTATGATAACCGATAGATTTGTCCCGTGTGGACAAGTTAGGAATGTATAAAGCAAACACCTTCATTCACTTATGTTTTCATCCGTTTCGAGATATTTCGTCGGTACTTTTTCGCTGGTTCTCCGTGTACAAAGATAGATTAGATGTTCATTTCAACGTTGTTTCACAGCTTTGAAATGATTATCTATTCTATTACAGTGTACTCGGAGAACAGCGGGGAGGTGCTGCCGAAATTTACTCGAAACGGTTGAAAGCACAAGTGAATGGGTGTTCGCTCTATACATTCCTAATGGGATAGAAGCCTTACCCCCGACAGCCAAAACACACACATACAACAAGAATACATAACAAACGCATCATTAGAGAGTGATTCAAGATGTTCAAGTTAAAACCAATATATGATACTCGATGATAATATGAAACTTTCATATTCTCATTGATACTCATATATGAAACTAAAAGCGCCACTTAGTCCCCGTCTATCGGTTAACATACGTTCGATGTTCGTCGTGACATAGAACTATACGAAAGTTGTTAAATATCGGACGGTATAGCTCGATACTAACAACCGTCGTATAGTCTATGTGACGAGAAGATTCAATCGTATGATAACCGATAGATTTGTCCCGTGTGGACAAGTTAGGAATGTATAAAGCAAACACCTTCATTCACTTGTGTTTTCATCCGTTTCGAGATATTTCGTCGGTACCTTTCTGCTGGTTCTCCGGGTACAAAGATAGATTAGATGTTCATTTCAACGTTGTTTCACAGCTTTGAAATGATTATCTATTCTATTACAGTGTACTCAGAGAACAGCGGGGAGGTGCTGCCGAAATTTACTCGAAACGGTTGAAAGCACAAGTGAATGGGTGTTCGCTCTATACATTCTTAATGGGATAGAAGCCTTACCCCCGACAGCCGAAACACACACACAACAAGAATACACAACAAACGCATCATTAGAGAGTGATTCAAGATGTTCAAGTTAAAACCAATATATGATACTCGATGATAATATGAAACTTTCATATTCTCATCGATACTCATATATGAAACTAAAAGTGCCACTTAGTCCCCGTCTATCGGTTAACATACGTTCGATAATTTATTCTTTTCAACGAAAAACGCACACACAAAGCATATACACAGATTTTCTCCTTTGTCAGTAACTATCCCGTTCTTAGATTTCTCATTATAGTCACCATAACCTACAATTTATATGTTATACAGTCTAACATGGCCCAAGAGTACGTCAGAGTTAAGGACAGTATGTATGTGGATTGTCAACAATGTATGCAACCTAAGTTTATCGCAGGAGTTGCTGCTTTTATTGAATTTGCACGCGCACATAATAAGATCGTGATAGAGAAGATTCTCTGCCCGTGCGATAGATGTGGCAATAAGTACTGGCAGAAAGTAGAATTGGCAGAGCTTCATATCGTAAAATATGGGTTTACTAGACTTTATACAACTTGGAAATATCACTGGGAAGGAGAAGAACGCAGTAATGCGGCAGAAGAAGGAGAACACGATAATGCGGCTGGAAAAGAAGGAGAAGACGGTAATACGGCAGAAGAAGAAAACGGTAATTTATTTCCATCAGAAGAAATGGAGGATATGGTAGAGGCTACCCTAGGTGAATCTATTCGTACCGAAGATGACATTCCTTCCGGTCAAGGACCGCGTGCGGATAAATATAAAAATTTCATGAATGATGCTAGAAAACTAATTTATGAGAATGCAAAGTATTCCACACTTTCATGGTTCGTCCAAATTTTCTAGATTAAGTGCCTAAATGGATGGAGCAACAAGTCATTCACAATGTTTCTTTCGTTCTTGAAAAATTTTATGCCCTCGGGAAATAACGTGCCCGACAGCTGGTACGGAGCCCAGAAGATAATGTCTGATTTGGGTCTAAAGTGCGAGAAGATTCAAGCATGTCCTAAAAATTGCGTATTGTACCGGAAAGAGAATTCAGCTTTTAAAGAGTGTCCAACATGCGGAGAGGCCAGGTATAAGTCGAAAGATTCTGATAAGAAGCCTGATATACCTGTCAAGATAGCACGATACTTTCCCATAATACAGAGGCTACAGAGGCTATTCAGGTGCAAGAAAACAGCCGAGGCAATGATTTGGCATCACCGTGCTCCTCCAAGTGAAGATGGAAAAATGAGCCATCCAAGAGATTCACCGGCATGGAAGGATTTCGATAGGAGGCACGCAATATTCAGTAGCGATCCTCGCAATGTCCAGCTCGGACTGGCTAGTGATGGCTTCTGCCCATTCAACTATATGGCTGGAAGTCACAGCATATGGCCCGTTGTAATGATAATTTATAATCTGTCGCCTTGGTTGGCTATGGACCAATCATACTTTATGATGTCTCTTCTTATCGACGGACCAAACTCACCGGGAAATAATATCGACGCCTATCTCCGACCTCTGATCGAGGAGTTAAAATCTTTGTTCATTGATGGTGTAGAGACATACGATGCAAACACAAATACAACCTTCATACTGCGTGCGGCTTTAATGTGGATAATTAATGACTTTCCTGCATATAGAATGCTATCAGGTTGGTCCATACATGGTCACAAAGCATGTCCTCATTGCCATCAACACATAACATCGAAATTCTTGAATTTTAGCAGGAAGGTTTGCTATTACGGCCATCGACGTTTCCTGCCTCTAGACCACCCCTACAGGTTAGACACTGTTCACTTTGATGGTCATCAGGAGCTTCTTGGACCTTCAGCCCCATTGTCCGGAGAGGACGTGACTGCTCAGTAGGATGGTTACAATAATGTGACCTTCGGGATGGATCCGAAAAAACAGGTCAAACCACCATTTTGGAACAAGTTAAGCATTTTCTTCGAGCTTCCGTACTGGTCAAAAAATTTAATGCGTCATCGTCTGGAAGTCATGCATATAGAGAAGGGAGTATTAGAGCACATACTCAACTTGCTTCTTTATAAATACGGGAAATCGAAAGACAGCCTGAATGCTCGGATGGATCTACAGGAGTGGGGAATAAGAAGTGACTTGCACCCTAGACCGGTAGCGGATAAACCAGGCAAGTTTGTACTTCCCAATGCCGCTTATCATATGTCACAACCGGAGAAGAAAAGATTCCTGCAGGTGTTGCATGATTTGAAAGTTCCCACAGGTTTCTCAGGATCATTCAGCAAGAAAATAAAAATTGTGAAAGGCAAGATCGATGGGCTGAAAAGTCATGATCACCATGTTATCGTGGAGCACCTTCTTCCATTAGCCCTCAGGACTTCTCTCCTCGAATCGGTTGGTCTAGTAATCAACGACCTATGTTGTTTTTTCAGAGAGTTGTGTGCTAAAACACTGGAGGTTGTGACGCTGGATAAACTAGAAAATTCTATTACGTTGATACTTTGCAAGTTTGAGCGTATTTTCCCACCGTCATTCTTCGATATCATAATACACTTGATGGTTCATCTTTTAACTGAGGCTAAGTTAGCCGGACCGTTACAATATCGATGGATGTATCCCGTCGAGAGGTGCGTGGAATTTTTCGTTTCGCGCAATTTTTAAAATTATTGTTGTCCTGTATGCCCGTATTTATTTATTCAACATATTTTCTTTAGGTACCTCTACACACTTAAAAAGTACATACGCAATAAAAATCGACCAGAGGATTCTATCATGCAAGGTTATCTTCTTTATGAAGCAACCACATTTTGTTCCCGCTATCTGGAAGAGAACATTGAGACGAGACTTAACCGGCCTCGAAGAATTCAAGACGAGCCATATGTAAAGCCGATTATAAGAGGGTAGACACCATGTTTATCAACAAGATATACTGGTTTATCTTGCTTAATTGCGCATGTCTTGAACAAATTAGAGAGTATGTTTTTTTGGATTAATTGTTATATTTGTGTTTGTGTGTGTATGAAATGATATAATATTAATGTCACCATTATTTGTCGAAAACAGAATTCATTTTAACGAGGTACGTGAGGGACATCCTGATTGGAACGAAGAACGATTGGAAAAATATCATCAGGATAATTTTTGTGATTGGGTCACAGATCAAGTAAGTTATTCGAATAACATGTTATTGCTATCAGTTTTAATCTAAACTTATATCATTATGTATTTGTCGTAAAATTTCTTTTGTTAGATCCACGATCCGAACTTGTCTGCATCATTTGAGAGTGATTCAAGATGTTTAGCTCAATTTCCTTGTATGGAGGTTGCATATTATAAAGGATTCGGTGTCCTTGGATACAAATTCGAAGTTAAGGACATAGAAACATCTAGAACCACTCAGAATAGTGGGATTGCGACGGTAGGATCGGACGGTGTGATTTATTATGGGTACTTAAATTGTATACTCGGTATCCACTATCCCGGACGATCAGAAACCTTTTATATATTCCAGTGTACTTGGTACGATACGCGAACCGATAAGGATAAGTGGAGAAGCAATCTTGGGACTTGGAAAGATGAATATGGATTGACCAATGTGAACACACTTCGATTTTACGGTCAGGAAGATCCGTTTATCTTTCCAAACTAAGCGTTCCAAGTATACTACTCACAGTGTTTGAAGCATCCGGGATGGAGTGTCGTATGCCGTTGGAAACCCAAGGATGTCTACGATATCCCAGAATTCGAGGACAACGATGAGGATGAAGAAGAGAGAAGGCTTAGAGTGCTCCGACCGTTTGTTTCGAAGGACGGGTTGTCTTCGGCCGATCATGAAGTTACGTGGGTTAGAAATGATATCGATGATGAAATCCAAGTAGATATGTTTAATGCGCCCACGAAACGAAAAGGTTATCAGTAATATTATATTATTACTTCACATTTTACGATCTATACATATATAATCAATACTTGTAATGATTGTCTAGTTGTTGGCGATGCGTCCACATCATGGACAATATATCCTGCCACTTCAATGTTTATTTTCTAGTTGGAGGGGATGCGTCCGCATCCGGGACACCGGCTGTTCCTCACCGGAGGAACTATCGTACCGCTTGTGCTGCTGCCCGGGCCCAGGCTCATGCTTTAGTCACCGGAGGTATATATCACACTTCAATTTTCGTTTAACCTTGATTTCTTAATACAACTTTGTCTTAATATTGATTGTCTTGATATTTCTTGCAGACGCAGGGCCTCCCCATCCCCAGAGGCGGACTCGAGGCCCGAATCAGTCCCACAGGCTGAGGCCTGACAGAGCTAGAGGGGAGGCGGCATTCCCCCTCTTTTTTACCCCTGATTATCGCTATACCGACGATCATGCCGAGAGGTTCGGCTGGTATATGGGGGATGAGAGACGGCTCATGAAGAACTATCCACTTCATGTTGAGTGGGGCGACCAGCACCGGCGCTCATTCGCCGTCTTCTTTGATCAGGCTCGGGTATTAATATATATTTTCATTTAATTTATCCAATATATTTATTATTAACACTTGCAATCTAATAACAATTTTTTTTTTGTATTTTCAGTTGGATTACGATTTTCAGCCTGTACCAGACCCTGATCATCCTGGGAGGGTGCTCGACCTTCATGTTCTGTACAATGGCCTGATGAAGAACATGCAGACCAAGGTCCGATACAATAGGAATGAGCTGAAGGCCGACAGCTACTCCCTGTGGATAGCGACCCCCGAGGCAGAGAGAGGGGCCCTCCTATCTACTCCGGCCTTTGCGAGAGTCGACGTAGAGACATGGCCTCTATTGTGCGAATATTTCGACTCTCAACGCAAACATGTATGTATTTTAAATGTAATTCATTGTTTAGTATATAATTTATTTTTTTGTGTTCCTTAATTAGAAAACTAAATGTGAATGTATTGTGCAGAAACAGGCCGCTCAAAATATAGAGAATAGGAAGTCGGCGAAGAGGGGTCGCCCCACTTATACAGGTGGCTCGAGGAATATTACTCAAGCCATAGAGTTATCGGTAAATTATAATAGACCGTCCTTTGTGATATAATGCAATATTAAGAGTTATTTTATAATATATCTAATATTAAAAGTTATTTTCTAATATTGCAGAGAGCTCAGACCCTGGCGCAAGGTGGTACACCGAGCGTGCTGTCCGCATATCTTGCCGTCCACGGCACCTCGACAGATCCCGCCATGGGCGAGCTTCGATACCCCGACGTCGCTATCCAGGAGTATTGCGTAAGTGTTAATATTTATTCAACCCCTATTTAAAATTTTAGTTTTGAAAGGTTCAAATTTAAATGATATACTTATATTTTACTGGTTAATGTGGGTGTAGGAGCGAGTGGTTGAGCAGGCCGAGGCATCAGGGATCGATTTTACGGGACAGAGCGATCCGATGCTGCTGACCCCAGTCCTGGACGCCGCACACGGAGGGCACCACGGAGGTTGGGAGAGAAGCCGGGGACTGGGCCCTAGCAGAGCCCATATGAGATTGGACTCCACCCCGGCGGTTACTTCCTCCGTCTCCAGTGAGCGACGTTTCCAGCAGGAACTGGAGAGCTTGAAGGCCACCGTTCAGGAGTTGAAGGAGATGCTGGTATATATACTACTTAATAGTAAAATATTATGTCATATTATAGATAGCAACATATCCAATATTAGTACGTAGCCTGAGCTTATTTGGTTGTAGACTTAGCTTTGATTAATCATACATACATATCTAATTAAAATAAACTACGGTTTTCCAAACTAGATATCCAAACTGTTAGTTATATGTATGCCCTAGAGGCCATTACTATACATAGGATGTATATTGTAGTGGATGCTTGGACATATATAGGGAGGACTTTCTTGCTCGACATGATAGTATGCTATCTGGTTGCTCTTTACCTTAACGTGTACACTGATTGTCTCTCTATTACATGTTGGTAAAGCCCTTAGGATGTGTACTTGACTACCTGGACTATGATGCGGATCATACTAGTGGGGACATGGTAGTCCATAAGTACATCCTTCAAGGTCCCTAGTCGTGGGTGTATCGAGACGGGGCATCGATATACCAGAGTAGACTAGCGTATACCTTCTCGACCCATACAGATGGGTGATGGATGATCCCATATCCATTGGTGTTTGACATCAGAGATGATATACGGGTGCTCAGTGGAGACTGGGTACACTGGACAGACTCGCCGAGAACTCCCAGATGGTATTATACCTTACGTCAGATGGCAGTTCTCTGGTGACACTGGTACAGAGTAGTCTGTTGACCCGAGATCGTCATAGAGTCTTGTGTGATTCCCACTGTGCTTTGATTTCCACCTTACCACGTCCAAAAGGGCGTGCAAAACGGTGGTTTTTAGGTACAGTCCCGAATCACATGGAGGAAATGAGCGATAGGAGGGGATTCGTCTCTCCCGGTATAGGGAGTTGATGTTGCGCTGTGTTCGATTGGCTATAACCGGAAATCCCTGGCCAGGGTTGCTGAGATTTACTGGTAAGTGTTATCAGTAGTTTCTCGAACTGTTATAGACCTCATATCGACACGATTTATCGGGCTACTGGAGTCTGACGTTTACTACCCCTAGGCGAGATATGCGACATATCAGACGACGAGACCGGACTGTACGGTAAGTGTTACTGGTTGGATTCACAGGAGTGTGAGCGGGCTTGCTCGTTGATCTTCTGATCGCTCAATACCCGGGTGGCCGTTACGTTTAGCAGACCGCTTGCGGCTTGTGGGTGTTTGATATGATCATCACCTGCTGCCGGCGTATTGACGAGTCTTTAGAGTCCTACACAGAGGTTTCCTGGCTCAAGCGAAACGAAATAAGAGCGCATATGAGATATGTGCGGGACCGAGAATAATGCGTGTATATGATACCGTATTCTATTCTCGCGATGAATGTATCGATTGGTTGTATGCGATATAACCTAGTTATCGAATCGAGGATTGATTCGATAAGTCGATACATTAGATATTAGCGGTCATATGCGATATGACCGGATCGTTAAATCAAGTGTTGATTTAATGATTTAATGTATAATTATATATTTGATATATTACTTTACATTAACTAGTATTGGTTCACTTAAGATTGATTATCTCACTTGAATGTGCACATTGTATATATGATATATGTTTGTGCACTAGATTGTATCATGTTTGATGATACATGCAAACTTGGGTGTGTGTATGCTTTGAACCATGTTTAGGTAAATGGTTAGGGTTTTAATTTATTTATTCATTTATTTATTTATTCATTTTAGCAAGAAATAAAATGGTGGCTAACTTTGGATTTTCTTTGAAGCTTTGAAAAGTTCAACCATTTTGTTTCTTTTGCTTAACCTAACCATTTGCCTAAACCCTAGTTTATTCTCTACACTAGTTAGCCTCACCCATGGTTGCATTATGATAACCATCACTTGATTTTCTTTTTGCAATTAATTGATATTTCTTTTCTTTCTTCTTCTTCATGAAGAAATAAAAACCTTTGCTAGAAATTTCCAAGTGATGATTCCAAGTGAGAAATCCAAATCTAAAGTGAACCCACTTGCTATTTCTTTATCCTCTACCACTTGCCATGTAGTATAGGGTGTTTTCTTCACAAGTTTCATGACTTGGTGAAGGTGGAGCTTGAGCTTGAGTTTCCTCGACGTAGATCATCTTCAGCATCGAAGTCGACGACCTAGCCCGATCATTTCTTCGACGAAACCATCGCTAGAGTCCGGGATCCGATGATCGCAGCGGAGGGACGTCAACACAGAGCCAAGGAAGTGGAGGACTGGATCTACAAAGGTTGTATTTCCATTCACTTAGCAATAAAGTTGTTTATTCGCATGTTTCGCCTTTACCTCTAGTAACGATCTAGTATAGGGTTTCTTTGGCACATGAAAAATTAGAATTTGGCATGGTTGATGCCTTGTGGAACCTCATTAGTATGCCTAGGAACCCTACAGTGGTATCAGAGCCTAGCTAGAGCATTAGGCGATGTGTTAACGAAGTTAAAACCCCGATCGAACCCGAATACGACATTTCAAACCCCTCTCTGTACATTTTTTAAAATCTGGGTTTTTCCAGAATTAAAAATACCTAAAAAATTCAGCAGGGCTAAAATAAGAATTATGGTGAAAAACGAGCCCCTAATTCCTTAAGATGGCCGCGGAACCGCGGAGATTACCCACCTTTAGCGGCAGTTCCGCGGCAAGTTAAGGGTATTAGGGACGGATTTTTGCACAGTAATTCTTGTCTCTGTGGTTACTATTTTATGGGTATTTTTAATCTGACTCAAGTGTTGAGTATTCTGGGGTTTATTTTGTAATCGTCGATTCGATCGGGAATTTTAAATTCGTTATTGTTTTTTCGGATATTTTAGAACATGTTAAAAGATTTGATCGGATATAAATATCCACTTTTTCCCCTGTCGGGAAATTTCCAAGTGTTGGATCTTTCCGTAGTTTAAAGACGTTCTAAGTAGTGCAAGTAACGCGATGGACCCTCTAGAAGGCAACAAACCTTAACTCGATTATGTGACCGTCTTGAACTGCCCTTTGAACCTTAGGGTTTGGGGCAGTACGGCGTGCCACATGTGAGGCGTTGGCTTGACCCTTCTATGGTTGGACCGTTGGTACTGTGGCATGAAGTGAATGTTCTTAAAACCTATTTCATGTGTTGAGAAGTTTCGGGGAAAACTTGGGTGTTTGATTGTTCGATCGAAAAGTTTAACATTTTCTATTTATCTGGAATGTGATACAATATTTGGAATCCATAAGTAGTTATGAGATAACTGATTTGGATGTTATAAATATAGCACTTTAGTCTCCCTTGATCGGTTGCCACGGAATTTTGATGCGATCAAAAGTCCGTCGCAATCACGTAGCGTACGCGGATACTCACCGGGTAAACTTAATAGACAGCCACATCCCATAGCCCCGACCAAGTGACTGTAGGAGAACCCCATCGCCGAAAGCATCCGTTCGGGTGCTCGCTGCAGCGGTGTTCCGCCTTGGTGCACTTCGTCGACGGTATCGGGGGTGCGGCTGTCTACTAAAGTTTGCGACGAGCATTCGGTCAGGATTCCGGGAATCTTGTTGAATTGCCCAACTAGATATTGAAAAGAGTTTTCGATTAATGAGACTAAACTGCGGGGTTTATAATTGTTAGGCATGTGATGTCTAAGGAATTCATTTGATTAGGCATGCGATGTCTAAAGACTTTGTGGATTCCAACTGTTGTTGTTTTACACTTTCTTTTCTGCGACCGTAAGTGTAATATGTGATATCGCCGGTTTCGTTGCTATATGTCAACGACAATTGGGATGGGCATATTTACTTACGTTGATGACATGTGATGTTATGTGTTGCTGGATATGTTATATTGGATCGTCGTGTTTGAATAGCCGGGGTTTTTTTTATGTGAGATGAGTGTTTTTTCATTTTCATTCATGTAAAAACTTGTATGTAATATTCTTTTATTGGGGCACTTCCAGGTTGCGGAAGTTGTCACCTTTAGTATATTATTTACTTTCGCACTAGGATAGACCCAAGGAGGAGAGCACAAGTAACCGGGTTCTGGAGTCCAGTGGGAGACCAACTCGAGGAGTCGAGTCCGGGTCTCTTAACTCCAGAATTGGTAGGGTTGCTTGCAACTCTCGTAGGGGTCTAGGGGTGTGGGTTTGGCTATTCATCACGACCATGAAATCCGTGTTTTATACTGGCTCGTATTGAAAACACGGACGTCCTAGTATATCCAATATTTCATATGATATTTTTTCTGCTTGGTATTTGTGATGTGATCATGTGATATGTTCTGTGATAGATACAATATATAGTATATATGATATATTATATAGACGTTACTTATGTTTTGCACCCGCGCTAGCCTGCCCCGCTCTGCCGTTAGTCACCTAACCTAACGGTGCACGAGGGGATATCGAGGCGAACACGGATGGCATAAGTGTACGTCGTATTTATCTGTAATGTTTAGGTGACTTAAATGATGGGACTTCATTAATATGATTAATGAAAGTAAAAGAAACCTAAAGATGTTGTAGAATCGAATTTCAAAAATAAAACAGGTAGCTACAGTTCTTGGTTTGCACAGCGGTATATATGATATATCCTGCACCTTATTCGATAAGGATAGGGCTGACGATCCCTTCACCGGGAGTGACCCCTTTAGCAATAACTGGCAGATGCTACACCCCTCGGTTTGTCTTTTGATTGCTTCTATAGTTCTTGCTTTGCACAGTGATATATATGATATATCCCGCACCTCATTCGACGAGGAAAGGGCCGACGATCCCTTCACCGGGAGTGACCCCTTTAGCAAAACTAGAAAAGCCTCAAAAACACTCCATTTTAAAATCATTTGATTCTACAAAGATATTAAGTTCATTACGCAATGGGTTTTCAGAAAAACCTGTCGTAGCCCTCCGTCATTTCAGATAAGTCCTGCTTAGTATTCGTGTTGCGTTTGTTGACCTTGTCAAGGCGCAGTGTGCGGTAGCTAACCAGTATTTATCTACTTATGCATATGATGCAGATTGGGTTAGGGTAGTCGTACGGCCTTGTTGACCTTGTCAAGGGTCGTGCGGGTGGGTTTGATTCAATCAAGAAATGACGGGTTGAACTTGACTTACGGTCTATGGTTTTTTGACCTTGTCATGGTCATAGATCGTTTGGGGCAAAATATTATCGGGAATTTCAAGTGTTGAAATTTGCAATGAGATTGCATACCTTCTATGAGATAGTTGGATCCCGATACCCACTGCGAGTAAGAGTTACTCCTGGGAGAGTTTTACACATTACAATTAGCCGATCAAGTAGGTGTCTAGAAAGGTGTCAACGGGGTTACGCCTCTGGGAAAACGAGGTTTACTGTAATTAGGTCCGTGCGAAAGCACGGGGAACCTCCCTCAAAGTACCAACACTGGCCTGGATGAAAGATTGGCGAACTTGTAGTGTGTAATTAATCCCGGCTAGTCTTTCCTTTTAGGGTTTGAAGGAAGATTTGATAAAAACAGTGGGAGCCATCCTGATTAGATAAAATAATAACCAATCTGTTCTTGCAAGAGCGCACGCTGAGTGTTTTCTTCTCTCTCTCTCCAGGTAGCGACCATATCACGCCTTAATCAAGATAATAATACGGATGTATTGACCGAACCTGCTTGTTATACTGAGCTGGGGAACGTTGGTCCCGCTCCAACTTATAATTGTTATAAGACAGAGCAGGAAATTGGGGATTACCAGAATTCCCGTGCCGCCCAAACGAAGAAAGTGCATACTGATACATCATCTTCGGGTGTGTTCATTATATAGAACTGTTTCTCAGTATTTTTTACGTCCTGGATATGAGATACCGGATCAGGATCCCGCATATGTAATTTGTTACATAGGCTACAGATAGGTAAAGAACAGAGAACGGGTGATAAGTTTCATGAGACAGAAAACGGTGCAAGTGTTGCAGCCAAGTCTGTTGGTCACTGTCACCCTGTATTACCAATATATTGATTCTGAACGAATGTTATTAGATACCGAACCTGATATACAAAATCATATCAGTCTCTTTATTAGTAAAGAAAGGATATAATTTTGTATTGTTGGATAATGTTTTGAACATTTCCTATATCAAGAGTTGATAGGTTCAGGCACGTTATCTAAAAGCATTGATATTCTAAATCAAACTACAGTTCCTAGTATACAGAACACACACAAGAGGAAGAGTTCAGAAATGAACGAATTCTTCTTGAGGTATTGTAGACTAAGTCATATCAATGCGACCCGACTAGCTTAAGTTACATTCTAGATGCATATTTAAATCAGTTTGAATTTACATCTTGTGAAACTTGCCAGTCATGTCACAAAAATTAGATGACCATAGCTCTGTTTATTGGAAACAGAGAAAGAGTTAGTAAACTCTTGGGACTGATACATGATGATGTATGTAAGGTCCCCTGTCTACACATGCCAGGACCGGTTCTTTGTACTTCATTACATTCTCTGATGATCTCTTAAGATTCAGTCATATGTTCCTGTTGGAACACAAGTCCGAACCTTTTGAGATATTCACAGAATATAAGTTAGAAGTAGAGAACCAATACGGGTATAAGTATTATGTCCTATGATAAGATCAGGGAGGAGAATACTTCAGCACGGAAATCCTGGACTATTCTAAAGAAGAATGAGATTCTCTCTCAGCATTACTCCTCCGTATACACCATAGCACGATGGTATATCGGGGTGGAGCAATAGCACCCTATGTGATATGGTGTGCTCTATGATGAGTACTACTGAGTTTCCTATTTCCTTTTGGGAGTTATGCACTTATGAAGTTGCATACCTATTGAATAGGTTCGAATCAAATCAGTGCCTACCACTCCATATAAGATATGGTATGGGAAGAGCCCATATCTTAAGTTGGTTAAGATTTGGGGCTGTCTGGCCTATGTCTTAAAGCAAAATCCGGACAAGCTCGAGGTAAGGTCGGTTCTGTAGAACTGGAAAGGTTCTATCTATACAAACTGCAGCTGATGATTTGGTAGAACCAAAGGATTCAGTAGATTCCAACGAACCTCAGCCTCTCCGCCGATCTAGTAGGTTCCTCACTCACCTGAGAGATACTTCGGTTTCTCTATGACAGTGGGAGTGAGGATTGTATCATGAGATGATGACCCAACTAGTTTCGAGCTGGCCATCAGGAGTGGGACTCTGTAAGAATGGCTGGATGCTTAGTGATCTGAGATGGAATCCTTATACACCAACAAAGTATGGACTTTGGTTGTTTTATCTGAAGGGTTAAATCCCCATCAGGAGCAAGTATATCTTGAGAAAATTACTTGGTGTACATGGAAAAGTTGAGACTTTCAAAGCTAGACTTGTTAAAGGTTTGCATCATAGACCAGTTGTGGCTAATAATGAAACCTTTTCTGAGGCCTATGCTTAAGTCCATCCAGATCCTACTTGCCACGGCTACATACCATGACTACGATATCTGGTGGTTGGGTGTCATGACAGCATTTCTAAATGATGTTTTAGAAGAGGGCGTCTATAAGTACACAGCCAGAGGGCTTCGTAGACAGTGGGAGCAGCGGAAACGTGCACAAGCTGCTTTATAGGATAAACAGGCATGGCGGAGTTGGAATGTCTGTTTTGATGTGGTAGTCAAAGAGTTTGACTTCATCAAAATGGTAGATGAACCTTGTATTTACAAAAAGGTATAGGGAGTATGGTGGTGATCCTCGTAGAATACGTGGATGACATACTCTTGATAGGGAAGGAGTTTCCTATGCTACGCTCAGTCAATCTCCGCTTATCACAAGGATTATCCATATAGGATCAATGTGATACCTACTAAATCCTAGGTTTTGGATCTATGAGATAGATCTAATTGGATATTAGCATACTCACTAGTTGTAGTGAGATGGTATCAATTGATCCTGGGGAGAATCTCTGGAAATGTTCCAGGGTGATAAGGACGACTGAAAGTCAGTCGCAGGCATTGTCTTTACCCTCAGTGGACGGACGGTATGTTAGAAGAGTTCCAAGTTAGATATCGTGACATACTAGACGATAAAGGCTGGATACATCGCTACTTAAGATGCTACCAAAGAGGCTGTTTAGGTGTATATTGGTTCATGAGATGAACTAGGTTCCTACCATTGTGTGACAATGGAAGTGTGGCTTTGGCCCGGGAATCCCGGTCCCATCAGTGACCCAGACGTATTCTAAGGCAGCATCACCTGATCATGGAGATGGTTGATCTCCAAGGAGATCGAGGTTAGGAGAGTAGACTCAGAGGACAACACGGCGGATCCACTCACAAAGACCTTTTCCCAGAGAGAGACTTTTATGGGATGGTTGAGTATGAGTTACTACAACCACTGCTATCAGATGGCCCTAGTGCAAGTGGGAGATTGTTAGTTATATGTATGCCCCAGAGGCCATTACTATACATAGGATGTATATTGTAGTGGATGCTTGGACATATATAGGGAGGACTTTCTTGCTCGACATGATAGTATGCTATCTGGTTGCTCTTTACCTTAACGTGTACACTGATTGTCTCTCTGTTACATGTTGGTAAAGCCCTTAGGATGTGTACTTGACTACCTGGACTATGATGCGGATCATACTAGTGGGGACATGGTAGTCCATAAGTACATCCTTCAAGGTCTCTAGTCGTAGGTGTATCGAGACGGGGCATCGATATACCAGAGTAGACTAGCGTATACCTTCTCGACCCATACAGATGGGCGATGGATGATCCCATATCTATTGGTGTTTGACATCAGAGATGATATAAGGGTGGTCAGTGGAGACTGGGTACACTGGACGGACTCACCGAGAACTCCCAGATGGTATTATACCTTACGTCAGATGGCAGTTCTCTGGTGACACTGGTACAGAGTAGTCTGTTGACCCGAGATCGTCATAGAGTCTTGTGTGATTCCCACTGTGCTTTGATTTCCACCTTACCACGTCCAAGAGGGCGTGCAAAACGGTGGTTTTTAGGTATAGTCCCGAATCACATGGAGGCAATGAGCGATAGGAGGGGATTCGTCTCTCCCGGTATAGGGAGTTGATGTTGCGCTGTGTTCGATTGGCTATAACCGGAAATCCCTGGCCAGGATTGCTGAGATTTACTGGTAAGTGTTACCAGTAGTTTCTCGAACTGTTATAGACCTCATATCGACATGATTTATCGGGCTACTGGGGTCTGACGTTTACCACCCCAAGGCGAGATATGCGACATATCAGACGACGAGACCGGACTGTACGGTAAGTGTTACTGGTTGGATTCACAGGAGTGTGAGCGGGCTTGCTCATTGATCTTCTGATCGCTCAATACCCGGGTGGCCGTTACATTTAGCAGACCGCTTGCGGCTTGTGGGTGTTTGATATGATCATCACCTGCTGCCGGCGTATTGACGAGTCTTTAGAGTCCTACACAGAGGTTTCCTGGCTCAAGCGAAACGAAATAGGAGCGCATATGAGATATGTGCGGGACCGAGAATAATGCGTGTATGTGATACCGTATTCTATTCTCGCGATGAATGTATCGATTGGTTGTATGCGATATAACCTAGTTATCGAATCGAGAATTGATTCGATAAGTCGATACATTAGATATTAGTCGGTCATATGCGATATGACCGGATCGTTAAATCAAGTGTTGATTTAATGATTTAATGTATAATTATATATTTGATATATTACTTTACATTAACTAGTATTGGTTCACTTAAGGTTGATTATCTCACTTGAATGTGTACATTGTATATATGATATATGTTTGTGCACTAGATTGTATCATGTTTGATGATACATGCAAACTTGGGTGTGTGTATGCTTTGAACCATGTTTAGGTAAATGGTTAGGGTTTTAATTTATTTATTCATTTATTTATTTATTCATTTTAGAAAGATACAAAATGGTGGCTAACTTTGGATTTTCTTTGAAGCTTCATGAAGCTTTGAAAAATTCAACCATTTTGTTTCTTTTGCTTAACCTAACCATTTGCCTAAACCCTAGTTTATTCTCTACACTAGTTAGCCTCACCCATGGTTGCATTATGATAACCATCACTTGATTTTCTTTTTGCAATTAATTGATATTTCTTTTCTTTCTTCTTCTTCATGAAGAAAGAAAAACCCTTGCTAGAAATTTCCAAGTGATGATTCCAAGTGAGAAATCCAAATCTAAAGTGAACCCACTTCCTATTTCTTCATCCTCTACCACTTGCCATGTAGTATAGGGTGTTTTCTTCACAAGTTTCATGATTTGGTGAAGGTGGAGCTTGAGCTTGAGTTGCTTCGACGTAGATCATCTTCGGCATCGAAGTCGACGACCTAGCCCGATCATTTCTTCGACGAAACCATCGCTAGAGTCCGGGATCCGATGATCGCAGCGGAGGGACGTCAACATGGAGCCAAGGAAGTGGAGGACCGGATCTACAAAGGTTGTATTTCCATTCACTTAGCAATAAAGTTGTTTATTCGCATGTTTCGCCTTTACCTCTAGTAACGATCTAGTATAGGGTTTCTTTGGCACATGAAAAATCAGAATTTGGCATGGTTGATGCCTTGTGGAACCTCATTAGTGTGCCTAGGAACCCTACACAAATGAGGCCTAAGTCCCTAAGTATACATAGATTGGGGTTTCGAAATAACTTGATAATGATACGAATTCGAATAATACACAGTTCTTACTCGCTTATTATACACGTAGGTCCAGACATGACAGGGTACATCGGCCGAGCCTCCACATGCATCTCCTTCGGCTGTGGCTCCGCAAGCCACTACATCGGCTGCGGTTCCGCAGACAGCTCCTATAGCTCCACCGCCCGCTCAGACTCCCGCAGCCGCGGCTCTGCAAGCCACTACCTCGACGGCGGCTGCGCAGACCACATCGCCAGCTCCACAGCCCGTCAGACTCCCGCATGCTCCGCATTGCATGATTTATTGACCGAGGAGCAGGCGCGCCGGATTCTGGCGTTTATCAGAGGTGGAGCTGGACCGAGCTAGGGTAGCTTTTTGATTCTTATATTTTAAACATGTATTTATTTATATGATACATATTGTACTACATTTTGGACGATATTGATATTGGTGGTGTTTGCGTGTTTATATTGATATCATATTTTGCTTGTTGGTTTCTTTTGTATATTATGCATGAGATGTGATTATGAATACTGCGATATATGTTCTGCGTGATAATTAATTTTATATATGATCGATGTATAAATTATTGTTCACAGGGCGAGAAAAAAATAGGCAGCCCTTTTTGAAAAAAAACACCTGATAATATGTACTTATGGATTTAACCGTAGGGCCCACCATTGCCCCTACGGATTAATTCGTAGGGCCCAACAATGTACCTACAGATATATCCGTAGGGGCAAAATATCAGGATACCTGTGTATGGGCATTTGTTTGCCCCTACGGATATATCCGTAGGGGCAACCCTTATTTGTAGTAGTGATCATCTTTACGTAAAACATAAGACATATTCTTTATTCCTATCTCTCCTTCAAATATCGATCGTATACCCCTACGTGTATATAAATTCACTCCTGCACTCAAGAATTCAATTCGAGCTATAGTACTCTTACCCTAATACCTAGTACTACTTTTTTTTATTAATGATGGACGGATTCGCTCACACACCATTCAGCGACTACTACTGCTTCCTGAAGCACTAATCAGCCGATTACCGAATGTGTGAGTTTATTAAGGCGTAAATAGCAATTTCCAAGTCTTGCAATATATATATATATATATATATATAATTTTTTTTCTTTTTCTTTTTTTTCCTTTTCTTTGTTTTTTTAAGACCGGATATATTTTTTTAGTGACGCTCTTATGATGGTTGGCTACAAATACCGTTTTTTCTTTCATACCAGACTTTCAGGCAAGAGTATTTTTAAGTATTCTCTATTATCCCAAGTTTCAAGGTGCGTGTAAGTGCAGTTTGTAGGGTATATACTTTTTGAATTTGGACTCAAGAATAGAAACTATTTTTTATATTTATTCTTCAATAAAACTTTCAATACTTTCTCTTTATCTCAACTTAATTCAAGATTACTTACTTCTAAAAAAACTGCAAGGACGTATATTTACTATGGTTAAACTCAAGAAGGGTTATTTTTAGGGCTTTCAATTTCTAAGCCTAGAATTTAGTTATTTCTAACCTATTAAGCTAAATATTCGGAATAAAATCTAAGTTTCCCACTAGCTAATTTGACGAATTTTTTTTTTATGTTTTGGAAGCTTTTTTGGTTTTTATGGGTTTTCAAATATATATGCAAATGCAGAATATACACATGAATACAAAGATAGAAAAGCTCACCGATACCCCCAAACTTAAACTTGACAGTGACCTCACAGTTATGCCTCACAAAGAGGTCCAAAATTGTTGAGGTTTCAAAGTTATTGGAGAGGTTTCTCTCTCTCTCTCTCTCTTCTTTCTTTTTTGAACAAGAAAACAACAAACAAAATATTTATACACAAAAAGGACTCTCCAAATTTAAGTGAAACAGTATTTCCATTGTTAAGCATCGAAATTCAAAGTTAGAGTGAAGGGAAAATCATTAGTTTATACAAGGCTTTACACAGATCAAAAGTTAACACCAACCATTCAAATTTTTTATCGTGATGAGACCAGGGTTGGTGACAGAACGTGTAGAGGAAGAGAATGAAGAATACGTAAGACCGTGTGTGAGCGGAAATATGATATGGTCTTGGTAGATGAGAAGATGAACGGAGGGGAGAAAGAAATGGAGCATGGACTTGACGTTGAAAATTGATTGAATAAATTAGTACAGTCTGTAATGATCGAAATGTAAAACTGAATTGTACTAATCTATCAACACTTTATGAAATGGGATCAAACATATCAAGATTTATAAGAAAACATAGGCCTACCAAACTTGGTGAACCGGGTGAACGTGACAAGTTGTCTTGCAATTTAGCAACGACGGGAAAGATGGAAGGAAGTGATTGAGGAATGGAATCGGTTAAGTGTTCAGGAGGATATACACAGTCAATAGAAGGGACATGATGAATCGAAACATCCACTCATCCAAAATAACGAGTTCATTCTCAAAAATATCCTCAAAATTCTCCATAAAATTAAGCTCGTCCATACAATCGATCAAATCATCATCAATGATATCCAGGTGCAAATAGGGTTTGGGAAAAACAGTGAAAGGTTCGGGATGATATCCACACAGATCTGAAGGAAAGTGTTGAATTGGTGAGAAAAACTCGCCCAAGACTGTGGGTTCATCATCAAAATTATCCCCAATATCGATATTCTCATTCAAATCAAACTTTAATTTCTCAGACATCTCATCAAAAGCATAGTTGTCAATCGGTTGTTCTTCTAGATCGGAGATATAAAGATCAACAGGAGTGGTGGTGGTTTCACTTGAAAATATTCCTTCATAATCGGGTAAATCAAACACACAGTAGTCGCACAACTTATTAAACATACTATCCTCAATTGGTGAATCATTTGGTGTACTCGATAGATTTTCGAAACTAGAACTGTGGAATTCAATTGGGAATGAATAGGTTTGATTTTGAAGAATGTATTTCTCATTTTCACTACTCAAATCATCAAATTGCCATATCTCCTCATCATACATTGTAAAATTTTGAGCTAATTGGGAACTAGCTGCTGGTTCGTTAGGTTGTATAGGTGCGGCCATGGATTCATTCAATTCCTCAATTTTTTGGCACGAAGCTATCCTAAATTCTTTCAATGTTCTTTCAAGACTAAACATGGGTTGTGAAGGGGTTTGAGTAAAAAATCCAAATTCGTTTGGATACGTGAAACTCCCAAATGGATGTTCAGAAGAAATGTCTAGAGAAGGTGTAAAAGTCGGGTAGGATTGATAAGAATTGAATGGATGTATAGAATGGACATGATTAGGATCAACACTTTGAAAAGAATGTGATTGGAATTGTTGTGCTAAAGAATTCGAAGTGGTGAAAAGAGTGAAAGATCGGCTACGGGATTATTCAATATGTTTGGCAATAGACATGGGTTTAAGAGTCGCTGCATTACCCTTACAAGGGGTTTCAACATAAGAATGTATGAAAGTTTTAAACGGTTGATAGAAAGTGGATTGCGGTGTCCAACTGGTATTTCTAGAAGCGTCTATCCAATCTTTAAAGAAATTTTGGGCATGGATATATTGTTTGAAGTTTTACCAAAGCAAGAACTATACGATGAAATATCTGGTTGAGAGTACCAAAATTGGGCAATAGTAGCTCGTCTGGGAGTACCCATGATAGGAGTGAAAAGTAGAGAGGGTGGAAGGTGGGCGAATTTTTATAATTTTTTTTGAAATTTTTTTATTTTTTATATAGTTTTTTGTATTTTTGAAAAATTTTGTTTGGTTTATAGGACTAAAGTTCAAACAATCATAATTACAATATGCACAAGCAACATTTAAGGCTAGAGTATTCAAAGTCCTACTAGACCGCTCCTAAACTTCCAAGCGACAATTTGCAGGATAACCCTCGAATCGCCTCTTCACTGCCAATTGTGGCCAGATAAACACAAGTGAGGTAAGGAGGGTTTCTCTCATGAATCACCATGATATCGTCCTTTTAAAATTACCTCGTCACTTGTTTAGCCTAGGCACCACAAAGTCAAATTTAGATAAACGACCGATTCTCTGCAACCTTCACTTGTCCTAAATGAGTGCGACATGTCCTTATAGGTTTAGTCTAGATATTTTTTTAATTAACTCAAGATAATGCTTATGTTTTTTGTCAATTTTAGGGTTTTAGGAAAGGTGATGAAATCCCCATCCAATTTGAATTGGTGTCAAGCCCTTTAATGTTCGTATTATTGTATGCAAAGTGATAAAACAATCAAAATCTAAAACAATAAAAAAAATTATTTGGCGGCGGCGCAAAAAATCCTGTACAAAACAGTTTATTGGAAAGGGAGAGAGAGTTCGCGCAAAGAATACTGCAAAAAAGGAAATTTATTGGAGCTCAAAGGGGGATTCTGGAGAAGAGAATGACTCACAAGAAAATTGGGGTTCTAAAGACAAATTTCGGCAACGGAACCGCGGCAAATTGAACTTCATGACCGCGGAACCGCGGTATTATTTTTGAGTTTGGTCTTTAAATTTCGTCTGCGAACTCCTCTCTTTCTACTCTTCCGGTTTTCAGCCTCTGGTTCTTGATTGGATCACTGTATTTTCTCCATATTTTGGTACGGTTTAGCTTTGGTGTGGCCGTGAGATGTTGGTCAAACTTCCCACGACTCTGGTACTGAACTTGCTCTTTTCCCTATCCTGCACACTCGCACAAAAAGGATAAAAAAATAACAAGATGATGTTTATAGTTTTCTTTGTTTTTGTTTTTTAAATACACAAATTAACCAGAATAATAAGAAAGAAATACGTTATCGTTTCCCCGGCAACGGCGCCATTTGATTGGTAGAAGTTTCGTGTATGATATGTGTTCTACTTGTTCTATTTACCGCAATCAAGTCGGTTTCTCTTAGTAGTTAGCCGGTTGAGTACGAGTCGATCCACATAGAGATGGTATGTGTTTCCGTTTTTATTTTAGATGAGTCAAGTAAAGAATGTCCAAGTTGTTCAATTCTATCCTAAGTGTTGTGTATATATATGTTCAAGAGGACTTGTTAGGGTTAGATTTGGTTAGTAGGGTTAGGAATTATTTTTGTACTTGTTTTGTGCCATCATTGAAATGATGTTGGAATAATTGGAAGTAACGGGGATTAGGAGCACATAGAAATGATATTTGCGAGTTTGAGAAAGCTTTCCAACGCTAAATCCAATTCTAGTGCCCCTTTTCCGTCTGTTCCAGGCACTTATTTCCAACTATAGGCGAAACATTCACAACAAGTTTCCAATTAGATCACAACTACATATCACGTTGTAGTACGCCTAAACAAATTCTCAACTTAGACCACGGGCTATATGTCACTTATACCGCGCCTAAGAGAGAGGGTTATGTTTATTTGGTCTAGATTCATTTTCAAATTGTTTGGAAAAGTTATGCACAAGGGATTTTTTCATTCCTCATACTACCCTTCCTTAACCCTAACAAGTGAGTAACTACTCACACATGAAAAGAAAATAAAATAAGAAGAAGAGAAGAAAGAATGAAAGAATACGATGAGAAAAAATAACAACAAGCTAACTATTTGGGCCCTCACCTAAGCAGGGGGCTCTATTGAGTATCATGGCTTAAAAATAAAGATTAGAAGAGAAGAAAAGAAGAACAATAAAACCAACAACTAATTTAACAAACAAGTAATAAAAGTTATACTAAGAATTAAAAGACAACGTAAGAAAATAAAGATACAAGGTAGAAATAACTCTCATTTATTATTCATTCACTCAAAAGCTCTCACTACATTTTAATGAAGAAGAGAAGGAGAAGAAGAAAACTGCACTAAGCTAAAACTAATCCTAAGGAAAAATAAAGCATGCATCTTTGCCTCTAAACTGAAGCATTTATAGGCAGTGAAATGAAACCCTAGGGCAATATTCTGAGTCTTTACACAATTACCAAAACATACATGAAAATTCATCACATTTGGCCACGACACGACCGCTGATTTGCCGCCAAGTAGGCTATAATTTTGCTATTCCGCGGTCCAATTTTGGAATTGATGGGCCATTTTTCTTGTGGGTTCTCGTGTTGCTATTTTCTTCTGTTTGGTAGGTTCACATTTGCAAAATACTTCTAAAACATTCTCAAATTTTCAACAGTAAAAAATGACAACTCAATTTAATTTTGTGCCTTGATCTCCCTCGTGCTCCGCGTTGCCACATTGATCCTTGTGTTGCTTCTCTCATGCTTTGTACTTGTCCCAGACACAAATGACCATCTCTTGATCTTGTCCCTTTTACTGGTAAGCGGCACCTGACTGATGTGGATGACCGGAACCCGGATTTTATCTGTTTTCAGCTGTTGTTCTGAATTTGTCATA
Organism: Agapanthus africanus; assembly: GCA_030015575.1. Classification (NCBI taxonomy): domain Eukaryota; kingdom Viridiplantae; phylum Streptophyta; class Magnoliopsida; order Asparagales; family Amaryllidaceae; genus Agapanthus; species Agapanthus africanus. The sequence continues at coordinate 814,770,087 of JASDDO010000019.1, read as the reverse complement.
ACTGTAGAGAATGTGTGTGATTTGCATTATTCTAGACTGAGAATCTGTAATCTGTAATCATATAGCAAACAAGGATTAAAAGAACCTACCTATATACAAATATACAAAAGAATAAGCGGTATTAAATGCAATATTCTGATGTGAATATCTCCCTGATTCAGAATCGACGAAATATATGAAGTATATGGATAATGCAAATGTACCCATTTTCGAAGGCACAACCATCTCTAAGTTGGGATGGATTGTCAAAATGTTTCATCTCAAATGTCAGAATAATTGTACTAACAAGTCTTTTGATCAATTTCTTAAGGTGCAAAGCAAGACTTACCCTAAAGCGATATTGCAGGAAAATTTCACAGAGACGAAGGAGATCTTGAGGGATATGGGTTTCAGTTATGAGAAAATCGACTTGTGTCCGAACGATTGCATGTTATACTGGATAAAGAAGGATAAGAAGTTAGATAAATGTAAAACTTGCAACCTATCTAGGTGGATCTTCCCTCAAAAGGATAACGGTGAAGATGAATCTACACTCGATGCTCCTAGACGGATTTCGGCAAAGATTTTGTGATATTTCTCAATCATGCAAAGACTTCAGTGATTATTTATGTCATCCAAAACTGTTGAAAGCATGTCATAGCACGCAAATGGTCGCCCTAAGCACGGAGTCCTATGGCATCCAGCCGATGGTGAAGAGCGGAAACGTTTTGATGCCATGTATGAAGATTTTGCTGTGGATGCCCGTAATGTGAGGCTTGGTTTATCTGCAGATGGCATGGTGCCGTTCAGCCACGGTGTAAATCACGGAATATGACCAGTTACTCTTGTCGTTTATAATCTACCTCCATGGATGAGTATGTAGTATTCCAACACACAGATGCCCTTGTTGATCCCTGGAAGTACCTCTCTTGTAAATAACATCGATGTAAATTGAGGCCATTGATTGAGGAGCTGAAAGAGTTGTAGGAGCCAGGTATAAAGGTATACGATTCACACAAGAAGGAGACATATTGTCTTGATAGAGCACTAAAAGTTACAAAGCTTGCCCGATATGTGTAGAGGAAACCGTTTGTGATCCTAAAGTAGGCGCACGGAAGATCAAGTGCTACACAGGTCACCGTCGATGGTTGGATATAAATCATCCATATCGTCGTAATTGCAGCAAGTTCAATAATAGATAAGAGCATAGGCGTGCCTCACCTTATTCGATGGGTTTGAAGTTGTTAGAGGCTAACAAGGTTTCAGTAATGATGTTTTCGGGAGGATGAAAAAGTATACAATTCCACGGGTTGCTGGCAGTCAGTGGAGGAAGAATCCCATTTTCAAAAAGCCGGTATATTGGCGCGATCTCAATCTGCATCAAAACTTAGACTTCATACATGTCGAGAAGAATGTATGCGAGGTATTCCTTAACACTTTATTGAATGTGAAATCCAAATCTAATGATACACTTGCGGTTTAAAAGTGGTACATGCAGGAGAGGTTACGTCCTGAATTGCATCCATGAAAAGTGGTGAACGGTAGATAGTCAATTCCTGCAGCGAAGTACACAATGTCTGCTAGCGAGATGGGTGCTTTCCTCAAAGGTTTTGAGCAAGTAAGGGTTCCTGACAGTTACTCATCAAATCTCTCTAAGTGCGAGGACATGAAGCATAAAAATTTTTGTCACTTTAAAAGTCACGACTGTTACGTGATCATGCAACAGTTACTCCTCATTGTAATTAGGACGTTAAAGGATAAGGATGTTATCTCGGTTGTGATAGATTTTTGTCATTACTTTCAAGATTTAATCTTTAAAGAATATATGGCAGATGATTTAGAAATCCAGAGAACAGAGTCCCTATCATTCTCTATAGATTAGAGATGTTGTTTCCACCTACACTTTTCACAATCATGTTGTATCTCATAGTTTATCTTGCAAGAGAGAGGCATTTAGGTGGACCCGTTAATTATCGATGAATGTATCCATTCGAGTGCTAAGTAATGGTTACGTATTTAATAGCTGAATTTAACTTTCGAATAATATTTATTAATTTCATCAATTAAACTTACCTGAATAAAATCCAAAGGTTTGTGTTTAAGATAAAATGATATATCCGTATTAAAGCTAGACCCGAGAGATCGATTGCCGAAGGGTTTTTCGCCCAGAAATGCATGACATTTTCTTCTATATACCTTGAGGGGACCGAGACTACATTCAACAGGCCGCACTGTAACGAGGACGTCATGAGTTACGAGGGATAGAGATTAATATCTGTCTTCCGTGGAGGAAGGAACATAATAGGTGCCGTGAAATATGTTGCACTTCATAGTCAGGAGCTTGACACAATACATAGATTATTATTATTTAACTCTGACGAGATCGATGTATTTCAAGAGTATGTATAGCCTGATAATTTTATCAACACATAAATATGAAATTACCTAACTTCATTGTTTCATACATAGATTATGGAGAATGCGTGAACTAGAACAATTCATCGATGTCTCAGAGAAAAATTCAGCGAGTGAGAATAGTGCTACAGAGGATGATGATTGACACTAAATTTTACCTGTCTGTACAATCCATAATCTTGTGGACAATTAAACACTTCGGTTTATTGAATTTTTCTTGCTCGTCTCCTTTATATACATGTGGCTTTTAGATATGTAGAATTTACTTTATGTATTGAATATCTTTGAATGTGATAAATTTAATTTCAACTACAGCTATTTGACTTTGCTTAACTGTTACTTGAAATTGTTATTGTATATGTAAATTGCATTAGTTATTTTTTCAGGATATGGTATCCAGTTTTGATCATGGCCATGGTCGTGGATGACCTGAGGGGGAATTGGCATTCACTTCCTCCAGTTCCATGAGCCGTGGCAGGGGTTGGGGTCCTAGAAAAAGGGGCCCACACAGGAAAAGTCGATATGGGCCCGCGGTCGAGACGGCCCGAAGATCGATGTGCACATGTCGGCGTTTAAGGATTTCGTTGATCCCGGGGCAAAAGAGCTAAAGAAATACTGTTCCTTGATCTGTAATAGTGAGAAACGCATGCCGCACGTCGTGAAACACAGTTCCAGTTACGTGGCAGTGGACTGGACGTCGAAAACTTTGGAGGCCAAACGACAAGTGGCCTTAGTTGAGATTTTGGTAAGCTTATTTAATTATGTATTTTTTTTATTATTTTCGCATATATATGTTCGACGCTAATACATATTTGGTGTTTCTTTGTAGGCGCATTTTTCCATAGTCTGATGGATTGACAACTTTCCTAAACCTCTGCACGTCGTCCGAGGCCAACTGTTTATATACATGTCATGGAGTTGGCGTGATAAAAAACACACCATCAATAAGAAATGGAGGGACGCAGCCACCGATGAGGCAAAATGGGTAGCGACGCCCGTGAATTGACAGAATGAGTATTGGGCCGCCATGATTGATCACTTCAAATCGCCTAAATTCTTAGTACGAATATAGCCGAGAACTGTGATAGTATTAGATGTTAATCCTTTATTAGTAGAAGATATTATGTCATATCTAAATGGCATGCTAGGAGCCAGAGGGGATCAGCGGTGCAGGGTCGCAACACTGATCGTTGGTTGGGCGGAGGGATGAACTCCTCCCAATATGGAGTTGCTTATGTAAGAATAAATCAATATATTCTGAATTTTTCAACTTCCTAAACTTCATCTAAATCAATTTTTTTTCTAAATAGCAGGCAAGACGAACGGGAGAAATGCCCAGTCGCTTGGATCTTTACGGTATAGGATTTGCCCATGCCTCCAGTTGCCCTAGCTCACAGGAGACGACTAAGCATTATGTAAGTATGCACCTGCACAATTTGTCACACACCGCTTCCTAAAAGAGTGGTGACTATACGTGACGAGACTCGCGGCGTATTAATTCCGAGAAGGTCATTTCTCGAAATAAATTCGGTAAGCGTCTATAAGCAATATAAACTTACAAGAATAAACAAAAGAATGAAATCCAATTTTGATTTATTATATTCAAAATTCACAATTGATAAAATATATGAATCAAGATACGATAACATGATAAGCCTTAATAAGGAGGCATTCATAAATAAGCTCAAAAAAATGAAAAGCTAAATGAAACTAGACGTCCAGTTGTGATACAAACTGGTTGTACTTCTCTTCGACCGCTTCTATCTTCTATATCTCAATGCCACCTAACGAACATTCCAAGAAAGAAAGAAAGATGGATGGAATGCCGATCAGCAAACTAACGCTTGGTAAGTCCCCAAAAGGATAGCGTGATGTATATAAATAAAATACAAGGTGTAATGTGATATATGGTATAGAATGGATATAAATTATGAATATGTAAGCAGGTATAGCAGCGTGCATGGTAATGTGTATGACAACTATAATAGCATGGCAAACAAATATAACATGGCCGTGAAGTGTAGATAAAGTGAATATGAAGTGAATGTATGTGTCCTAAAAGGTCTCTAAAAGGGTAAAAGTAATTAACGTAAGTTCAAGGTGTAAATATCAATTAAATCTCAAGAGTGTTTTCAAACCCAATATGCTGTAATTCAGGGGTAAGGAACCATGGGCCCTCATGATAGTTAGTAACGGGACTTCAACCGTCTTCGAAGTATTCCAAACTCAACAGATTATAATCCAGGAGTAAGAAAACACGGGCCCTCATGATTGTTAGTATTCATGATTTCTTATATTCATGATTGTTAGCATGGGACTTTTGAGATTTCATTGGACTCATAATTCAAACTACCCTAACATCCCGTGTATATTAGTCTACAGTTAAAATTACAAGTCTTACCCGAATACATGAATACATGAATACATCAAATTTTCAAGATTGAGTTCATGTCATCATCAAGTATTCATGTCACGTTTCAAGCTTTCATGTCAAGTTCAAGTAATCATGTCATGTTGTATTCGTGGTTCGGATCAAGTAAAGTATAGCAATTAATTAGATTATGTCAAACATATAATATCTAATTATATTTTCATGTACATGTAACAATTCAAATATCGAGAAAAAAACAAGATAAACATGTTCGAATAACATGAAATGAGTCAAGTATATTATTCAAATAACGACCATAAACAATGTTGTAAAGAAGTGATGTGTACAACTAATTAAACAAGTCAATCAAATTAGGAATATAAACAAAAAATTTAGATCTATGAGTTTCACACGCGTGAGTTCCAGTATCGCCTAAATACGACCGTCGGTTTAGGAGATATAACTATTTTCGTATCGTCGAGCAAAACATATCAGAATCTATCCCGCACCGTCGCATATTTTTAAATACAGTTTAATTCAATTTCTATTAAGTTTTAGATTATAAAGATTGTTAGAAAATTGTAGATCTTTCGATGTACTTATCCTAAACATTAAGATTCGCGCAATTTGGGTTTCTGAATCTTTAGTGTCACGACCCAAATTTAGGCACATGACCGGCCCTTAAACCACGTAACGTCTACAGGAGTACGTAATTTAAGTAAGCCGAAACCCAGAAATCTAAACCACCAAAAATGGATAAGTGGAGAAAACCATAGTTTAAAACATTCGGAAAATTTCAAGTAAAAATCTTCAACTTTAGTTTTCTTTCTTGAAAACTAGCCCCGAAAATGGGTACAACATAGATAATATATAAAGCATCCCAAACAGGAGAAAATCACGCTCAACGGCAGAGACAACCACCACAATCATATATACGACGCCGAAGCGAAGAAATATAAAAGAAAACTGCATAAAGAAGTAAAACTTTTCAACAAAACCGGCTCCTACGAGCACGACTCCCAAAGTCACCAAAATAACAATACAACACTGAATCCTCCCAACTTGTCTCTAAGTCAAATACAAGAAGTGGTAGATGGAGAATACTAGATCCAACAGAAAGATATACAATGTACAAACGGATAACCGCAAACCCACCTAAAAGCAAAGGCCTCACAGCCAACCGTAGCGGAATCCGCAAAAGTAGAGATGATAAGACGCCCTGCCGCGACTACTCAGAGGGTAAGTCCTGCAAAACACTGTGGCACAACAGGGGTGAGTTGCCAACTCGTGAATAGAAAATAACATCATACTGTAATCGCAAGTATGCACGAACAGCGATAAATCTAGCACATGTAATCATAGCATAAGTATGGCAATATAGATATGCAACAATCATGTAAAGGTACATCAGCAGGGTACTATAACTACATGAAGCAATGCATATAAACATAATCCTGAGTGTGGGATGATATAATATAAAACATCATGCAAAAATCATCAGCATGGAAAAAAAAACCCAGTGTCCCTCACTGACACATCAAATTCCATCATCCTCAGGCACCGCATTCTCAGATCGGCCCACACATCCTGTAAATCTCATGGAACCCGAGTGTCAAACATCGACACCCAAAACATCATGAAAACATATACCTGTATGCGTGTGTGTGTGTAAGTATGAGGATATCAACCCCGTATGTCCACCGACGATACGTAGAAATCATGGAAAACCTGAGTGTCAAACACCGACACTCGAAACATCATGAAACCCGTGTCTAGCATCGACACGTAAATCCTCATAACTCAAGCGCTGTCACCATGACTGGCCCTGACGATATGTCGTACATCACTCCGGTCGGTATCCCCACGATAACCGCCGAGTCCAAATAAAATCACCGGTAGGTACTTGCCCGCCTTCTAGGCTCATCGCCTATCATCTGCGATCATCTTGCCGAGGGGAACCATACCGGGCTCCACCATGTACCTACACACGGCCCACTACACTCCTCGCATCGGGTATATATCACAAATCTCAGAACCGAGAAATCTCATGGTGGATGCATCAAAATATCATATCAAGAGAAGCCGGGTTTTCAAACAATATATAGTTTCTTGAAAATACCCCCACGGTTCTCAAATCCATAAATCACATGAAATCCATATCTCAATGCGAAAATCCATGAAAACTGATATATGCAACATAAAACAACAATATGAGCATATAAAGGGAAAACCGCTCTTTAAAATGAATCCAGTTTTAAAATATATCATGCGGTTCCCAAATCCTCCAAAATCAAGTGCAGCATCATATGAGGTGTACATGTAATTGTAACAAGATTTAAGTATTTACATGTAAGCAAGTATGTATGATGCATTTCATAAGCGCAATAATCAACGTTTCAATATCACATGTCCAAAACAATACCACTTAGGGTATATGCAACTATAGAAAAAATATGTGGGTGTACATGTCAGTATGTATGCATGATGTACATGTAGTTGTAACCGAGCATATGGGTGTACATGTCAATATGTATGCATGATGTAAAAGTAGCTATAGCAAGGTATACGTGAAATAGAATAAGGGTCACTACCTCAACTATCCCTGTCCAATGCAATATCACGTATGTATGTGTCCACAGTATTTCATATGCACAATGGAATAAGAGTCGCTATCTCAACTATCCCTATCCACTACCATATCACGTATGTAGGTGGTTTGTGCGTGTCATGGCAATTACTAACGGTGTGGGTGTATCATACAAATTAGTGCTCGTGCAACATGAACCGTCAGTAATGTGTTATATCCAAAGGTACAAGTCAAGGTACAACAGATAATACTATGCAATGACGTTCATTTGAAATCAACTAATATGCAATAACATGCAGCTATCATATCATATCAGCCCCGACGCATAACGCCATACGGGCGATTTCCCCGTAGATGTTAAATCTACTCACATGATGGTCTCGAGCTATGAAAATCCAACCACCTGCTTCCTCTTGTTCGCAGTGCCCGAAGTCCCTACTTGCGATCCTAAAATTTCACAAACACATCACATAAGCTAAATATCCTACATCGACGTAAAGACAACGAAACGCAAGGATAACGCCCAGAAAATTACACTGCGCACCTAACGCACTAAACGCGCACGACATCGGCAAAAACCCTAACTAGGGTCGCTAAACTATGAAACACCAAGTTTAGAATCCGATCGTCCCGATCGCGCAAACCCAACACAAACAAATACGGGGAATATAGTAGATATAACCTTGCAACGATCAATTGAACCCACATCGAAAATACACCGAAACCTAGCAAGCAATTTATCGCAATATTTCGCACTAGTTTCAAGCCAACACAAATCTAGCGATTTCAAAGATCTTACAATAGCTTAACTAAGCTATCCAAACCACTTCCATATTTTTAAACTTGCTTAATTAAGTTTTAGTAAAAACCTAGTAAGCTAAACTTTTAATTAGACAAAGTATTAATTAACAACAATTACCATATTCTACTAGGTTAAGTTTTCTTAACTTCAATTAACATTAAACACTTCACCAAATTTTACCCTAACTTGAATTTCTTAAAAATTATGATGAATTAATAAATTAAGAGTTTAAAGCTATATTCATCATTTAATTAAATAACTTAAAGATTTAATACAACCAAATTAAGGATTTGAATTAGAAATTATACCTCTCAAGAACACAAAAGATCAACTAGCTCCATCAAAATTTCCCCCCCCCCCTAAAGATGCTTTTTCATGAAGATCCAAGCTAGATTAGTGAAGGGAAATGATGGTTTAATTTTTGTTTAGGAGTTTTGTGGATTTAATTTAGGATTTTTGATGAGTTTTGAGAGCAAAGAATGAAGAAATGAGCTAAGGAAAAATTTGGGGCAGATTTGAGGAGCCTCGGCCAATAAGTGAGGGGGGGGTGTTTGTGTAAATAAAATGGAGAAGTTTCTAGCTAAAAAATCATTAAATGCTTCAATAAATGCTATTTGCCACCATTCTTTCTTTTCTTTTCTTTTTAAATTTTTATCCTTTTGCATTAAAATAAATCTAGATATTTGAAGAGAAGCTTCCAAAATAATTCTAGTGATGATTTCCAATGATTCTCATTAGAAGTAATTACCACAATTTAAGTGTATAAATTACCACTTAAAATAATATTTTATTAGGGAAAAATTCTATTTAAACCAAAACTTCACATATACCCCCAAAGCTTGCGCACTAACTTTATTTTAGCTAAACTAGCTGCCGACAAGTTTATATGGACGTTTGATCACAATCGGGTTAAAATGGAAAATACCGACTGTTTTACCCTAAAATGGAAAAATTCGCATAACGATTTCTAAAACGTTACAATCTCCCCCCTTATAGAAATTCGGTCCCCAAATTAAAATTTTACTACGCGTACCTTCGAAGAGATGAGAGAATTTCTTCCGCATCTCGCTCTCGGCCTCCCAAGTGATCTTCTCACTAGTAGGGCTACGCCAAAGAACCTTCACAGATGGCAAGACTTTTGACCGAAGTTTCTTCACCTGCCGATCCAAAATAACTACCGGCTACTCGGTGAACGAAAGATCATGTTCAAGCTGAATGGTCTGGTGCCGAATCATGTGAGACGGATCTTGAAGGTATCTACGAAGCATCGACACATGGAAAACGGGGTGAACATCCGGAAAACTAGGCGGGAGCGCCTAACGATAAGCAACAGAACCCACTTGCTCAAGGATCTCAAAGGGACCTACAAATCTGGGACTGAGCTTCCCTTTTCTCCCAAATCGCATAACGCCCTTCATCGGAGAAATCCTCAGGAATACATGATCCCCCACTGCGAACTCAAGTCTGCGACGACGACGATCGGCATAAGACTTCTGCCTACACTGGGCTGCTCTCATCCTGTCCTGAATCAGCTGGATCATCTCCGTAGTCTCCTGAACTAGATGGGATCCCAAAACCCTACTCTCGCTGAGTTCGGTCCAACAGACTGGCGATCGACATTTCCTACCATATAAACCCTCAAAAGGTGCCATTTGAATAGTCTCCTGAAAACTGTTGTTATAGGAGAACTCAATCAACGGCAAGTGACGATCCTAACTGCTACCAAAATCAAGCACACACGCACGAAGCATATCCTCCAGAGTCTGTATAGTCTGCTCCGACTGACCATCGGTCTGTGGATGAAAAGCGGTGCTAAAACTCAACCGGGTAGCCAAAGCTTCCTGAAGCTTCTGCCAAAGACGGCTAGTTAACTGGGTGCCTCTGTCGGATACTATACATATGGGAACACCGTGCAAACGCATAATCTCATCTATGTATAACTGAGCATACTGAGCATAATCGAAAGTGGTCTTCACTGGAAAGAAATGAGCCGCTTTTGTCAACCGGTCAATAATCACGCAAATGGAGTCATACCCTCGACTGGTCCTGGGTAGACCCACAATGAAGTCCATGAAAATTTGCTCCCATTTCCATTCCGGAATGGGTAAAGGCTGCAACTCTCCAGTCGGTCTCTGATGCTTAGCCTTGACTTGCCGACAAGTCAGGAACCTCGAAACGAAGTCCGAAATATCACGCTTCATCCCTTCCCACCAGTAAAAGTCTCTCAAGTCACGGTACATCTTGGTGGAACCTGGATGAACGCTAAAGGCCGACTGATGTACCTGCACTAGGATCTCGCATCTCAACCCATCAGTATCTGGTACACACAAGCGAGTCCTGCATCGTAGCACACCCTGGTCATCAATCATGAACTCCAAAATTGTACCCTGCCGAACAAACTCAAGAATCTCAGAAAAACGGGCATCACTGGGCTGCGCCTCACGGATACGATCAAGTAGTAGTGGACAGGCGCGGACATGAGCAAGCTGTCCCCCAGCGGAAGTGAACTTGAACTGCACTCTACCATCACACAAGAGCTGCTAATCTGCAGAAGGCTATCGCTGAACTGGAATAAGCTACCCTTGGGCCTACGACTTAAAGCATCAGCTACCACATTCGCCTTGCCCGGGTGATAAAGGATCTCACAATCATAATCCTTCACAAGCTCCATCCAACGGCGCTGTCACAGATTTAGATCCCACTGCTGGAAGATGTACTTCAAGCTCTTGTGATCCGTGAAGATCTAACACGACTCCCCGTACAAGTAGTGTCTCCAAATCATCAACGCAAAGACCACCGCGGCCATCTCAAGATCGTGAGTGGGGTAATTCTGCTCGTGCTTCTTCAGCTACCTAGAAGCATGAGCAATCATTCTATCATGCTGCATCAATACACAACCGAGTCCCACTCAAGAAGCATCACAGTAAACAACATAGCCGCCCGATCGAGAAGGCAAAGATAGAACTGGTTCTGTCGTCAACTGAGTCTTCAACTGCTGAATACTCTGTTCGCACACATCAGTCCAAAGAAAAGGAACTCCCTTCCGAGTCAGTCCAGTCAGCGGTGCAACGATACTTGAGAAATCCTGCACAAAACGGCGATAATAACCAGCTAAGCCCAAAAAGCTGCGGACCTCAGTCGCCGATACAGGTCTGGGCCAAAGCTGTACAGCCTCGATCTTCCTCGGGTCTACAAGAATACCATCACCAGTCACCACATGACCGAGGAAGTCAACGCTATCAAGCCAAAATACGCACTTTAAGAATTTAGCATACAGCTGGTGCTCTCTCAAAATCTGCAAAGCAATCCTCAAGTGCTGCTCATGCTCCTCACGACTCCTAGAGTAGACCAGTATGTCATCAATAAACACAATAATAAACCGGTCGAGGAACGGCCTGAAAATCCGGTTCATCAGATCCATGAACGCTGCTGGCGCATTGGTGAGTCCGAACGACATCACCAAAAACTCATAATGCCCATAGCGCGTACGAAAAGCAGTCTTCGGAATGTCATCATTCCGAACCCGCAACTGATGATAACCCGAACGCAAATCAATCTTAGAAAAATGTTTCGCACCCTGGAGCTGATCAAATAAATCATCAATGCGAGGTAAAGGATACCTATTCCGCACCGTAACTCGGTTCAATTGACGATAATCCACACACAGTCTCAAACTGCCATCCTTCTTCTTGACGAACAGAACAGGAGCTCCTCACGGCGAAACACTCAGACGCACAAGTCCCCTATCAAGCAATTCTTGCAATTGATCTTTAAGCACTCTAAGCTCTGCCGGAGCCATCCGATAAGGCGGTATAGAAATAGGCTCCGTGCCAAAAATCAGATCAATGCAGAACTCAATATCGTACTCTGGCAGCATCCCAGGTAACTCATCTGGAAAAACGTCGGGAAACTCTCACACGGTAGGAACCTGGTCCAACGACTCCACTGTGGCTCCAGTATCATGAATGAAAGCCAAGAATACCTGACAACCTCTCCTCAAAAGCCGACTAGCGCAAAGGACAGAAATCAAACTGTGAGGGGCGGCACCACGGTCCCCCTGCACAACAAACACTGACTCGCCGGGAAAACAAAACCTAACTGTCTTTTCGCGGCAGTCCACGGACGCGTAGCAAGTATCTAACCAGTCCAGCAGAACATCGAAGTCCAATATCTCAAGAAGGATCAAGTCGACAGACAGATCTCTATCTCCTATACGGACAGCACACGACCGGAACACGTGTCGTGCAACAAACGACTCTCCAACAGGAGTAGTCACGACAAGCGGCTGATCAAGAAAACATGACTCTCGGCCTAACCTCGGCATGAAGTGCATAGAAACATACGAATGCGTAGATCCCGGATCGAAAAGAACATGTGCATTATAAGAACATACAGAAAGGGTACCTGAAACCACGGCATTGGACGCCTGCGCGTCCTGATGAGTCAAGGCAAACACCCGAGCCTGCCCTCTACCGGCAACTGGCTGTCCTCTGCCTTGGCCACCTCGTCCTCTCGGCACAAAAATACCACGACCATGACCTCTCTAAGCAGGAGTCTGACGCGGCGCAACAACAGGCATAAGAGGCAACGCTCTCTGAGGCGGAGAAGGTGGTAAGGTAACCTGGGGTATGGCTGGCCCTCTCGAACGTATCACGGTACAATCCCTCACGAGGTGCTGTAAACTGCCACATCCAAAACACCCACGTGTCGACGGCTGACCTTTCTGGGAAAAAGTGCTGAACAACTGGCCACGTCCCACATCTCTGCTACTCCCAGTGTCTGAACGAACTCTGTCTCGGGATTTAAACCTCTGCCTCCGGGCTGCTATACCAGTACGAGCCCTCTTCGGTTCTGGAACAACCAATGACTCAAAAATACACTCCTCCACCAAAAGGGCTGCATCCACTGCTGCCGCATACGTGTCGCAATGCTGAATGCTGATGGCTAGGAACAACTGGGTAAGCAGGCCTCGAACAAACCTCTTCACCCTCATCTCCTCAGTCGCTACCAAGTACGGAGCATACACAGACAGCTCGGTAAATAGTACATCATACTCAGACACCGTCATCCCCGGAGTCTAGCGTAACGACTCAAATCTGCGCGCTCGCAAATCCCTGATGCTCGGTGGAAGAAAACGGGTGGGAAATGCCGTCACAAACTCAGTCCAGGTCATAGGAGAAAGACCTGCGGCTCTGCCCCTCTCCATGAACTCACACCACTTCTGGGCCAGACCTTCCAGACGGAAGCTCGTGAACTCCACCCATCTCTCGTCGGAGCATCGGAGCGAACGACAAATCCTGGCCATCCAATCGATAAACGACTGTGGATCCTCAGTAGCATCTGTGCCAGTGAACACCGGAGGCCTTATGATTGAAAATGATTTCCGATTGTGTGATATGGAAAATTGTATAGAAATCACAACCAAAAATTATTTGACCGCAATCAATAACGGTGTCGAATGTAGCATGTTAGTAAGTGCGGATCGTCCACAGGGAAAGTGTAATCGTTCGTGTTTCGAATTAGATGAATCGAAACTTTAAGGAAAAGAAAAGAAAAGAAAACAATTCATGATTTATAAAATTGCATTTCAAGAAAGAGAAAATATCTAGATCTAAGAAAGCATTAAAATCAAGAAGTGATAATTTGGGATGATTTCCAACCAACAATCAAGATTCGAAGTGTGGCTCGTAGGAGTAGATCGGATCTATAGATATGATGAGATCTAAAGATTTCATGTTCTTATCCATTAACTAATTGATACTAGATCGATGATAATTCATCGAGGTTAAGGATTTTGCGAAGAAGCTAGGGTTTCCTCGTCTTATCCTTTCAATGAATCTCATTCAAATTCTAGCTTCTAGTTAATCAAATGATCAATCGTTGTTCCCTAGTTTTGAGTGAACACAATCAAGAAAGGATCATCCCAAAACTAGGTCATCGATCATTTGATTCACGAGAATTTACAATCGTTATAGGATTTAAGAATTGTAAAAATGTCTAAATCATCATCATCTGTCGATCGTCACAACTCCTACACGAGCGGAGTTTTACTCAAACATCATAATAACAAACACAGTCACAAATTGAGATCGAATCATAATGTTGAATCAAAAGATAAGCAAGATATAGAAATTTCACCTTTATTTATCGACAAATTTCGTTACAACTCTCTTGAATTTACAAAAGGAAGGAACTGGATCGTCGATTTCGGCTTCGCTCGGCTCCTTGAGTCGTGGATCGGCTTAGATCTCTTGCTCCGATGGAATCCGGCGTCTCTCTCTAAAGGTTGAAGGCTCTCTTGCTTGAATGGTACTCGGGATCTTGATCTTGATTTTGAATTGGGGTTAGGGTTTGGCACAAGTCGTGTCACTCAACTTGTAGGTGGAAGAGATGAGAGAATGAAGAACTGATGAACCACCTCAACCCTAGATCTAGGCTCCTTTTTATAGACCATCAAAACCCTAGATCTAGGATTTCAAATTTGAATTTCCCTCCAAAAGTTTGTTAGCAAGAGATTTGAATTTCCCTCCAAAAGTTTGTTAAAGAGAGCCTTCTGGAAATAGTTTGTTAGCCGAGCCTTCTAGATGTGCCACGTGGAGAATCGGGAGTCTTCTGGAAGCTTGTACAGTTATTAGAAAGCACGTGAGGAAATTTGAGCACTTGAAGCCGTCAAGCCACCGCGGTTCCACGGCTTAAGCCAGCTCCAGCCGCGGAACCGCGGCGGTTTGGAAGCCTTTGGGCTTGAATCTTCAACTGTGGCCTTAGGCTGACAATTGGGCCTTTCTATGATATATTAATTCTTAAAATTCTTTCTAGATTACTTCTAGATCTGAAATCATTGAGTTGGCGTATTTTTGATCAGCTCTTTTGGCTTTATTCCTGCAATTTCCTGCACAATTTCTTGGGACAAGAGTTGCGCAATACAAGGATGATGCGATGCCATGATAAACACACAATTTCCCTAAAAGTGCCGGTTTTAAAGTTTAACACATGCAATCTGGTATTTCAGAGATGTTTTGCTAATATGTGCAATATGAATACCGAACACTTCTAGATGAGTGCAAATGATAGGGAAATTACCATGTTAAAAATGCAGTATTTTCGACTGATCAAATTCCCCCAAACTTATTTTCGATCGTTTCGAGCGAACTTTTTATTAAAAAGAGAACGAGAAAATAAAGAAAGAGAAAAACTAACTAGCACACTTTCGTAGGCAACACGATTGCACTGAGCACGTGCAACAAGCCTTTAAACCTCTAGGTGTCTCTAGGAGGAAGAGTGTTGTCTCCTGAGAGTTTTCAGCGGATTGCATCCACAAAATTCAATAATAAAAGGAAGATCATGAATATTACATTTAAAGAAAAGAATTGTAAAAGAAAAGCCTTGAAAATTACTGTTTCCAACTAAGCTAGCTTTTCGGTTGTCATGAGCCCTATCTTAATAGTCATGAAAAGTTGTCAGAAATCACGTCCTCCCTCAATAAAACATCGTATTATTCTTCATTCCTATCTTTCTTCCAAACATCGATCATATCACCCTGCGTGTGTGTTAAGGACATCCCTACACCCGGAGAATTCAATTCAAGCTATCATACTCTTGCCCATCAGCCTCAGTGCTTTTTAATTAATGAATATTTAGATGAAGTTGCTCACACACTTTCATGCGACCGTTAATACTTCTTGAGGTGCTAACCGACCGATTACTCATGTGCTTGCTTATTTAGTGTATTTTCCTCGTCGTGCACCGCCTAAGGCTTAGCAGTGACTCCCAGACCAGTTGGCCTTAGGGCACTAGGTGAAGAGGCACCCTCGCTATATTTTTTTATTGCCCTTGGTGATAACAAAACCAGTGTCCATTTTTCTCACCATTTTATATTTTCTTCATTTTTTTTATTTCCTTCATACATCGGCTTTAAGACAAGAGCATTTCAAGGTATCCTCTACTATCTCGAGTTTCAAGACGTGTGTAAGTGCGAATAGTAGGGTATTAACGTTCAAAATGTTTGGCTTCCAGAATAGAAACTATTTTTCAGACTTATTTTTATCCTCAGATTAGTGACTTCCTTCATCTTACTAACCCTTGGGACAATGGCTCATAACCACTTATTACTAGTTCGTATAAGAAAACTTCTAATTTTCTTGGTTTTCTTAAATTTTTCTAATCTCATGGATGTAATTTTTCACTATCTAATTTTTTATTATCTTATTTATGTACAAAAAATATTTTTATTTTTTTTAAATTTTTTTAAATTTTTATAGGTTTTGAAAAAAAATATTTTGTGCTTATGCAAAGTATGATGCAAATGATGCGAAAAAAAGCACAAACCTCCCCCAAACTTGTTTTCAACAGTGTCATTACTGTTGCCATCTGCTAAAACTCGAAAAGCTGTAAGCTTGGGAGGAATTTATTAGTGGGGACAAAATATTTAAGTGAAGACCCTTCCCCAAACTTATTTTTGGCTCATCATTTTGTAAAAAATTTCTTTTCAAGAGCCAGAAAAAATGCCCCCCCCCAAACTTGAGTTATGCAATGTTAATCTTTGAAAATCACATGAGGGGGTCAAAAATCATTGGTCGATACCAAGCTTTGCAAAGACCGAAAGTTAACACCAACCATTCAAAAATTTTATCAATGCAGTGCTCTGGTTGGTGGAAGAAGAAGTGGGGAAAGGGTAAGTGGTGGAATAGAATGTGTGTGCGTCTCATTTTGGAGAGACGATGCAGTGAATGTGATGGATTACTCGCATTCTTTGTACAGTTCAGAAAAAGGGGTAGAGGTTCAATTTCATTGATTGGGACATGATTCATCTCAACACCCGTGTAATTCAAAAATGCGAGTTCATTAGCGAAGATTTCCTCAAAAGTTCCATCAATACCCCGATGAATAATGTCGTCACAAAGTGCGGGGTGATCTTCAGACTCCAAAAACGGTTCATAATCGGTGTTAGTTGCTGACCCGTACATCTCAGTGGAAGAGTCCGTATGTGTATGATACATAGTTGGGTCAAACAATAACGTATGAAAAGAGTCAAGATCGGTATCATGAGGATCATCAAAATCGCTGCTGTCGACATCCATTAAGTCGACAGAACAGACCTGAGCAGTAGGTTCGGAGGGTACACTTCCCAACTTGTAAATGTTCAGCTCTATTGACCTATTCCCGGAGGATAGGGTCATAGAACCATTACGACGGTTGATGATAGCATTGGAAGTGGCCAAAAAGGGGCGACCTAAAATCACCGGAATTTGATTTCGTGGGTTCGCTACAGGCTGTGTATCAATTAAAATAAAGTCTACAGGGAATATAAATTCCCCGATTTTTATTAACACATCCTCCAGTTCACCCCTAGCTTTGGTAATTGATCGGTCAGCCATCTGGAGAGTGCAATGGGTTGGCTTCAACTCTCCGATCCCTAACTGCTCATAGACTGAGAAAGGAAGCAAGTTAACACTAGCGCCAAGGTCTAGTAGAGCACGGTTAATGTGTTTTTCCCTAATAGAAATGGAAATAGTAGGATATCCAGGATCCTTACGTTTCCTCGGTAATTGTTGGGGGAAAGCCGTGTCTACAGTCTTTGCCATGAAAATCTTCTTGGGCACTTGATTCTTCCTCTTCCTAGTGCACAAGTTCTTAAGAGTTTTCGCATAGGACGGAACTTGTTGGATGGCATCTAGGAGAGGGATGTTGATGTTAACTTGCTTGAACATGTCCATAATCTTCTCCATATATGGACTCAATATGTTAGCCCTTAACCGATTAGGATAAGGTGCTTTAGCAATAAGCGCTGGATCCATCATAGGAGAAGGAAGTATGTGTGGACCTGATCCCAGAATAGAAGTGGGGATCTTCGGTGGTAGACTAGAAGAGATGGGCTGAGGTAGCGAGCCTTATGTGAAACGAAGAATAGGCTCGCAAGAAGGTGGTGGGGTAGAAGAACTGGGGTCAGAATTAGAAGTGGAAGTGGAAGGAAAGGTCTCAGCCGGGGTATCATCGACAGATTTTTCAGTGTCATCAATCTCTTCCCCAACGTGATCGTCAAGCACTCTTCCAGATCTCAACGTGAGTGCATTCACATGATGTGAATAGCCAGGATTGGACAAAGGTTGAGCTGGAAGTTTCCCTTTCTCTCTTGCACTCATTTCGGCTTTTAATTGTGCAATTTGTGCTTCCATCGACTTGATATTCTCATTTTGAGAGACAATGATCTTCATCACATTCTCGACGGAAGATTGCAAACTTTCCGTCCCTTGGATGGATTGTTTCATGAAAGTATCCAAGGTTTGTGCTAGTGCAAAGGTATTATCTGTACCGGTCAATTGCAAAGAGTTTTCATGTGGTGCAAAAGTGTTGGCCGGATTTTGGAAGTTTTGTGATTGGAAGGGGTGCCGACTCAATTGAAGTTGTGGTTGCTGTTGTGGTGGAGGTACCTTTTGGAAATTGTTTTGGGTTGGAACCGTGTTTTGAGATTGTGATTGGTTTCAACCAAAGTTAGGGTGATTCCTCCAACCCTGATTATATGTGGAAGAATATTGATCGTTTCTAGGTCTTTGAAATGCGGCATTGGTATGCTTGTGACCTTGAAACGGAGAATTTCGTGGACATTCTTCCGTCAAGTGAGAAGGATCAGAACAGCATCCACATACAGTTTTGGAGAGTGACATTTGATTTAGGGCGGCGGCTAAAAATTTGTTTTCCATAGTCTCGAGTTTCTTTTGCATAGCTGAAATGCCAGCTCTAACTCCTATGGAAATATTATTGCCATCCCTAGACGATTGACTCACACCCTCCCACTGTAAAGATTTTTCAGCGAAATCTTCTAAAAATTTCCAGGCTTCCCCATCATCTTTGGTCATGAAATTTCCTTGACACATTAATTCAAGGGTCTGTCTTGTGTTAGGATTAATGCCCTCATAAATGATTCTGCACAGTTCCCACCTAGGGATTCCGTGATGAGCACATTGAACTAACAGATCCTTAAAGCGTTCAAGACATTGTGAAAATGTTTTATTTGGAAGCTGGGTGAATTGATATATTTCTCTACGGACTCAAGCTGTCTTTTGATGTGGGTAGAATTTCTTAAGGAATGCTTTGATGAATTCTTCCCAATTTGAAATGGAATGTGCGGTAGTGTTATACAGCCACTTCTCGGCTATATCGCACAAGGTAAATGGGAGAAGACGTAGACGCATAGCATCCATAGAAAGCTGTGAGGTACCCATCATTGCGCATACATTTTCAAATTTGGTGATAAAGGCATATGCGTCTTTAGTCTCGAGACCGTGATATTTGGGTAGAAGGTTGATGTATTGGGGTTTTATTTGAAAATTTTCCCCGTTGGCTGGTGGAATGGAGAGATAGGTGGAAAGGGGACCTCGTGTTGGATAGCACCTCTCTTGGAGAGAGATGCGAGGTGGATTCTGCGCACCAACGGACGGCAGCAGAGTAGTGGTAAAGAAGTTCGATGGAGACGGATCCATCGATGTGGGTGTGGTGGTGGGTAAAGAAAAGGTAAAGGTAGAAATACCGACTTTAGGGTCGATCGGTGAAAACGCGGACTAAACGGGCACTAGAATCCCGTGTCCAGCCTATCTTGCACTAAAAAGGGTTAGTACAAGTGGCAGCGTGACTTATAATTAGGGGAAAGAATGAATGTGTTGGTGTTTGTTTTGAAAATTTGATACGGATTTTTGAAAAAAATGATACTCTCACAACAAATGCTACAAGCAAAACCCTAATTCTAATGGTCACCTAGGTCAAAGCTCTAGACCGCTCCTAACTGCCAAAAGACAAGTCGCAGGATAAATTCTCCACTGCCTCTTTGTGTCTCCTGTGGCCAGGTAAGTGCCAGGTAAGTGGGAGGTTCTCCACTACGTAAGTAGTAGGCCTAATTAAGTAACCACCAGCCTTCGACACACTTGACTTAGACACCACAAAAGAAACGCGGATAAGCAATGAGTTACCCACGGCCTTCTCTTGTCCTAAGTGAGCACGACGGTCCTTAGAGTCATTTCTAGATATTTTTTAGTTAATGAGGGTAAATACGGATGCAAGTTTGTGATTTTTGGGGCTTAGGAAGAGTAATGAACTCCCCACCTAATCTGAATTTGGTCTTTGCCCCTTAATTTCTGTATTAATATGCAAACAACCAAAAACTCAAAACACGCACAATTTATTTTTCTTTTGCGGCGCTGCGATTATTTGCAAAGAAACCTGCACAAATTGTTAATTGGAGCAGACAGAGGAGAAGATAAGAAAGATAGAGACTATCAGAGCAAAATTGGCACAGAGAGGAGGTGGATCTGCCGCGGAATCGCGGTGTAAGAGGCTTAATGCCGCTGAACCGCGGTGGTATGAGTTGATCACAGCTCCAAAATTTTCCAGCAAGCTTCTGTTCACTTTTCCTGCTCTCTGGAAATTTCAGAAATTTTTTTATCCAGCTCCAATGATCCCAGATTTCCTCACAACAAATCACAATAACTCATATTAGTATTTGCGCGAATTTTGATCTAAAAATTTAGATGGAATAAACTTTTCGACTCAAATTTCAAAATACCGCCATTTGATTGAAAACGATTTCCGATTGTGTGATATGGAAAATTGTATAGAAATCATAACCAAAAATTATTTGACCGCAATCAATAACGGTGTCGAATATAGCGCGTTAGTAAGTGCGGATCGTCCACAGGGAAAGTGTAATCGTTCGTGTTTCGAATTAGATGAATCGAAACTTTAAGGAAAAGAAAAGAAAACAATTCATGATTTATAAAATTGCATTTCAAGAAAGAGAAAATATCTAGATCTAAGAAAGCATTAAAATCAAGAAGTGATAATTTGGGATGATTTCCAACCAACAATCAAGATTCGAAGTGTGGCTCGTAGGAGTAGATCGAATCTATAGATGTGATGAGATATAAAGATTTCATGTTCTTATCCATTAACTAATTGATATTAGATCGATGATAATTCATCGAGGTTAAGGATTTTGCGAAGAAGCTAGGGTTTTCTCGTCTTATGCTTTATCCTTTCAATGAATCTCATTCAAATTCTACCTTCTAGTTAATCAAATGATCAATCGTTGTTCCCTAGTTTTGAGTGAACACAATCAAGAAAGGATCATCCCGAAACTAGGTCATCGATTATTTGATTCACAAGAATTTACAATCTTTATAGGATTTAAGAATTGTAAAAATGTCTAAATCATCATCATCTATCGATCGTCACAACTCCTACACGAGCGGAGTTTTACTCAAACATCATAATAACAAACGCAATCAAAAATTGAGATCGAATCATAATCTTGAATCAAAAGATAAGCAAGATATAGAAATTTCACCTTTATTTATCGACAAATTTCGTTACAACTCTCTTGAATTTACAAAAGGAAGGAACTAGATCGTCGATTTCGGCTTCGCTCGGCTCCTTAAGTCGCTGATCGACTTGGATCTCTTGCTCCGATGGAATCCGGCGTCACTCTCTAAAGGTTGAAGGCTCTCTTGCTTGAATGGTACTCGGGATCTTGATCTTGATTTTGAATTGGGGTTAGGGTTTGGCACAAGTCGTGTCACTTAACTTGTGGGTGGAAGAGATGAGAGAATGAAGAACTGATGAACCACCTCAACCCTAGATCTAGGCTCCTTTTTATAGACCATCAAAACCCTAGATCTAGGATTTCAAATTTGAATTTCCCTCCAAAAGTTTGTTAAAGAGAGCCTTCTAGAAATAGTTTGTTAGCCGAGCCTTCTAGATGTGCCACGTGGAGAATCGGGAGTCTTCTGGAAGCTTGTACAGTATTAGAAAGCACGTGAGGAAATTTGAGCACTTGAAGCCGTCAAGCCGCCGCGGTTCCGCGGCTTAAGCCAGCTCCCGCCGCGGAACCGCGGCGGTTTGGAATCCTTTAGGCTTGAATCTTCTACTGTGGCCTTGGGCTGACAATTGGGCCTTTTTATGATATGTTGATTCTCAAAATTCTTTCTAGATTACTTCCAGATCTGAAATCATTGAGTTGGCGTATTTTTGATCAGCTCTTTTGGCTTTATTCCTGCAATTTCCTGCACAATTTCTTGGGACAAGAGTTGCGCAATACAAGGATGATGCGATTCCATGATAAACACACAATTTTCCTAAAAGTGCCGGTTTTAAAGTTTAACATATGCAATCTGGTATTTCTGAGATGTTTTGCTAATATGTGCAATATGAATACCGAACACTTCTAGATGAGTGCAAATGATAGGGAAATTGCTATGTTAAAAATGCAATATTTTCGACTGATCACCTCAGCCTCATGAACTTGGTCAGTGACACGGTAATAACCTCCGGAGCTGTAACTGCGACTGCCGGAACTGTAGGTACCATTTGGTCCCTGCAACGGGTGGAACAACTACTTGCCCCTACGCTCGAATGGCCTCTACTAAAGTCCCCATCATCTGGCGCAGGTCTTGCATACCAGCCCCGAACATAGCAATGTGCTCCGGTCCAACAGGCGTGCTGCCCTGGTCAGTCCTCGCCTCAGACGAGTCAACTCTAACCTCGGCCCTCGTAGTCTTCGGTGGCATATAGGCTGGAAACTGAAACAAGATTCGATAAGGATACAGAAATCGAATCACAAGGATGTATAAAATCACGTAAAGAATTCCAATCAACAAGTCCTAAGGTTATTTAGGCGGAGTACCGCGTCGTAAGTATGCCGCGGAACATACACACGCTACGTTACTCTGCTTAAGCTACCTACTCTATCATACCAAGGTCATCCTACACTCCGAAAGGTAAAACTTAGCGCTCTGATACCAATTTTGTTACGACCCAAATTTAGGCACGTGACCGGCCCTTAAACCACGTAATGTCTACAGGCGTACGTAATTTAAGTAAGCCGAAACCCAGAAATCTAAAACACCCAAAAATGGATAAGTGGAGAAAAACATAGTTTAAAACATTCGGAAAATCTCAAGTAAAAATCTTTAACTTTAGTTTTCTTTCTTGAAAATTTCGGCAGCACCTCCATTGTAAAAACTAGCCCCGAAAATGGGTACAACATAGATAATATATAAAGCATCTCAAACGGGAGCAAATCACGCCCAACGGTGGAGAAAACCACCACAAGCATATATACGATGCCGAAGCGAAGAAATATAAAAGAAAACTGCATAAAGAAGTAAAACTTTTTCAACAAAACCGGCTCCCACGAGCACGGCACCCAAAGTCACCAAAATAATAATACAACACCGAATCCTCCCAATTCGTCTCTAAGTCAAATACAAGAAGTGGTAGATGGAGAATACTAGATCCAACAAAAAGATATACAATGTACAAACGGATAACCGCAAACCCACCTAAAAGCAAAGGCCTCACAGCCAACCGTAGCGATATCCGCAAAAGTAGAGATGATAAGACGCCCTGCTGCGACTACTCAGAGAGTAAGTCCTGCAAAACACTGTGGCACAACGGGGAGGAGTTGCCAACTCGTGAATAGAAAATAACATCATACTGTAATCGTAAGTATGCACGAACAGCAATAAATCTAGCACATGTAATCTGATAGCATAAGTATGGCAATATAGATATGCAACAATCATGTAAAGGTACATCAGCAGGGTACTATAACTATATGAAACAATGCATATAAACATAATCCTGGGTGTGGGTTGATATAATATAAAACATCATGCAAAAATCATCAGCATGGAAAAAAAAAACCCAGTGTCCCTCACTGACACATCAAATCCCATCATCCTCAGGCGCCGCATCCTCAGATCGGCCCTCACATCCTGTAAGTCTCATAGAACCTGAGTGTCAAACATCGACACCCAAAACATCATGAAAACATATACCTGTATGTATGTGTGTGTGTGTGTGTGTGTGTATAAGTATAAGGATATCAACTCCGTATGTCCACCGATGATACGTAGAAATCATGGAAAACCTGAGTGTCAAACACCGACACTCGAAACATCATGAAACCCGTGTCTAGCATCGACACGTAAATCCTCATAACTCAGGCGCTGTCACCACGACTGGCCCTGACGATATGTCGGACATCACTCCGGTCGGTATCCCCACGATAACCGCCGAGTCTAAATAAAATCACCGGTAGGTACTTGCCCGCCTTCCAGGCTCATCGCCTATCATCTGCGATCATCTTGCCGAGGAGAACTGTACCGGGCTCCACCATGTACCCGCACACGGCCCACAACACTCCTCGCATCGGGTATATATCGTAAATCTCAGAACCGAGAAATCTCATGGTGGACGCATCAAAATATCATATCAAGAGAAACCGGGTTTTCAAACAATACATAGTTTCTTGAAAATACCCCCACGGTTCTCAAATCCATAGATCACATGAAATCCATATCTCAATGCGAAAAATCTATGAAAATCGATATATGCAACATAAAACAGCAATATGAGCATATAAAGGGAAAACCGCTCTTTAAAATGAATCCAGATTTAAAATATATCATGCGGTTCCCAAATCCTCCAAAATCAAGTGTAGCATCATATGAGGTGTACATGTAATTGCAGCAAGGTATAAGTATCTACATGTAAGCAAGTATGTATGATGCATTTCATAAGCGCAATAATCAACGTCTCAATATCACATGTCCAAAACAATACCACTTAGGGTTTATGCAACTATAGCAAAAATATGTGGGTGTACATGTCAGTATGTATGCATGATATACATGTAGCTGTAACCGAGCATATGGGTGTACATGTCAATATGTATGCATGATGTACAAGTAGCTATAGCAAGGTATACATGAAATGGAATATGGGTCACTATCTCAACTATCCCTTCCCAATGCAATATCACGTATGTATGTGTCCACAGTATTTCATATGCACAATGGAATAAGAGTCACTACCTCAACTATCCCTATCCACTACCATATCACGTACGTAGGTGGTTTTTGCGTGTCATGGCAATTACTGACGGTGTGGGTGTAGCATACAAATTAGTGCTCGTGCAACATGAACCGTCAGTAATGTGTTATATCCAAAGGTATAAGTCAAGGTACAACAGATAATAATATGCAATGACGTTCAAATGAAATCAACTAATATGCAATAACATGCAGCTATCATATCATATCAGCCCCGACGTATAACGCCATACGGACGATTTCCCCGTAAATGTTAAATCTACTCACATGATGGTCTCGAGCTATGAAAATCCGACCACTTGCTTCCCCTTGTTCGCAGCGTCTGAAGTCCCCGCTTGCGATCCTAAAATTTCACAAACACATCATATAAGCTAAATATCCTACATCGACGTAAAGACAACGAAACGCAAGGATAACACCCAGAAAATTACACTGTGCACCTAGCGCACTAAACGCGCACGACATCAGCAAAAACCCTAACTAGGGTCGCTAAACTACGAAACACCAAGTCTACACTCCGATCGTCCCGATCGCGCAAACCCAACAGAAACAAATACGAGGAATATAATAGATATAATCTCGCAACGATCAATTGAACCCACATCAAAAATACACCGAAACCTAGCAAGCAATTTATCGCAATATTTTGCACTAGTTTCAAGCTAACACAAATCTAGCGATTTCAAATATCTTACAATAGATTAACTAAGCTTTACAAACCACTTCCATATTTTTAAACTTACTTAATTAAGTTTTAGTAAAAACCTAGTAGGCTAAACTTTTAATTAGACAAAGTATTAATTAACAACAATTATCATATTCTACTAGGTTAAGTTTTCTTAACTTCAATTAACATTAAACACTTCACCATGTTTTACCATAACTTGAATGTCTTAAAAATTATGATGAATTAATTAATCAAGAGTTTAAAGCTATATTCATCATTTAATTAAATAGCTTAAAGATTTAATACACCCAAATTAAGGATTTGAATTAGAAATTATACCTCTCAAGAACACAAAAGATCAACTAGCTCCAACAAAATTTTCCCCCCTAAAGATGCTTTTTCATGAAGATCCAAGCTAGATTAGTGAAGGGAAATGATGGTTTAATTTTTGTTTAGGAGTTTTGTGGATTTAATTTAGGATTTTTGATGAGTTTTGAGAGCAAAGAATGAAGAAATGAGCTAAGGAATAATTTGGGGCAGATTTGGGGAGCCTCGGCCAATAAGTGAGGGGGGGGGGGAGTGTTTGTGTAAATAAAATGCAGAAGTTTCTAGCTAAAAATTCATTAAATGCTTCAATAAATGCTATTTGGCACCTTTCTTTCTTTTCTTTTCTTTTTAAATTTTTATCCTTTTGCACTAAAAAAATCTAGATATTTGAAGAGAAGCTTCCAAAATAATTCTAGTGATGATTTCCAATGATTCTCATTAGAAGTAATTACCACAATTTAAGTGTATAATTTACCACTTAAAATAATATTTTATTAGGAAAAAATTCTATTTGAACCAAAACTTTCCATATACCCCCAAAGCTCGCACACTAGCTTTATTTTAGCTAAACTAGGTGCCGGCAAGTTTATACGGACGTTTGATCACAATCGGGTTAAAACGGAAAATACCGACTATTTTACCCTAAAACGGAAAAATTCGTATAACGATTTTTAAAATGTTACGTCTAGTTATGATCATTTTAATATCAGCATTTAAAACAGAAATTCAGATTTCTGGACAGCAATTATATGTTATATTGCAAAACTTATATCGGGTTGTTCATGCTTTTCTAAGTAATCTAATATACAGAAAATTATAGTTTTATCAATTGTGGATCTATGCATCTAAATTTCATCACGAACGGATATCTGGAGTTCGTGTTATGTTCTACTTAAAAACAGTGTGCGAATCAGGACAGATTCTGTCTAGATCCGTCACTTAATATTGTAACGCAGTTTTCTATAATTTACATTGGTTTTCAGTGAAAACTTAAAACTAATAAAATCTATATATTTCGATGTAGATATTCAAAATATCTTAAAACAATTAATTTGAATCAATGGTTACAGAGTTATGGTCTCTCGAAAAAAACCCGTAATGGCAGTTTTCTGGTTTTAAAAGAAGTGAATAAAAAAGTACGTAACTCCTAAACCGTTATTCGATTTGATATAAAAAATTTACTGTAAATTTTGAATTCTATCTATTATTTTATTCTGATGTTCCAAGAATATCCATCAGTGGAAATTAATTCTAAAAATTATTTTAAAGATAAAGATTTTGTAAGATCGTATTTGAAAATGATAAATCTATGGTATTTATTTATAATTTTGTTTTCTTGTATGCAAACGTAAATATAAATAATTAAAATTTCAGCAATAAATAATGTGAATTAATATATGTGAAGCAAACATATGATCCGGTCTTGATTAACCGTGTAAAACAATAATACTTAATATGTTATCAAGCATTGCATGCAGGATTTTATAATTAAACATATATGCATTATTCCAACTATTTTTTAATTTAACAAAAAACTTTATCAAGGGACTAACTAGTTATCTCAAAATTTGGCATGATGGAGGCATGATAAGGAGATGAAATTTAAGCAAAGAAAAGGAGGAAGAGAGGGGACTTACGGATTGTGTTAGTCGGTATAACTCACTGTTTCGATTCTAGCGGCAAAAACAAGTCTAGGTGACCTAGGCTCGAGCAACCAATATAAGGATTAAGTTAGTTTCTAAAATTATTCTCTATGGAGATTTTGAGAGGAAAGAAAAGAAAAGTAAGGCGACGCTTACGAAGTTTGTGAATTGTACAATACTTCGGTTTTGAATTCCTAAGGACGAAGTGAGTTCCGGTGACGTCGAACTTTTGAGAGCTCTAAGGATGAAGATTTGAAATAATCTTTTTGAATGAGGATGAACAATATTGGAGAGAACATATAAAACAATATTTATATGGTCATTATAATAATTCATAACCATAACCATACTAATTATTATATGCATTCATTTTTAGAGTTAAAAGGAAGATGAAATGAAAGGTCTTATTTGTAGGTTATAAGAGAATTTAAAATATATATAAAAATAATTACAAGACCCAAGATTCCAACTTGTAGATTATGAAATAATAATGCAAGGACTTAACTAATGAGCTACAAGATTGTTCATGCATATATTTAAAAAGAATTAAATATATGTTGTTGCTTGAAAAGAAAGTGAGATTTTAGGCTCATAGTTTTATAGAAGAAAATAAAATTGAAATTGGATTTAGGTTATGAGCTGGGTTATGTCTTGTGTTTAATTTGAAATAGGCTAAGATTTAGTTTAAAAAATGGGTTTCGAAAAAATAGATGGAATAATAAAATAATATATTTAATAGAAAACAAACTATACAGAAAATACTAAGAATAAATAAATATAATATTTTACTAAATAAAGATAACACGAAGGTATTGCAATATTAGGTCGTTACATCCTACTCTTCTTAAAAATAATTTCGTCCTCGAAATTACTCAAGAAGGATTTTGCAAAAGAGCAAGAAAACAAGATTAGGATGATGTCGTCGTATTTCGTCGCTGCGTTCCATCAGTTGGCACTCTAAGTAATTCGCGATAAGACAATCAAGAAGACGAGAAAATACTGTTAGAATAATTCAAGAGTAGTTTACAAGAAAGCCGCAAGCAAGCACTCGAATAGAAAAAAAGTAATTAGGGATTGAATTCAAAAATGGTATAAAGATAAGGATGAAAATTGAATTTAAAAATTAAGGAAGGATAGAAGTTAACAAAGAAAATAGGATTCGATAATTAAGAATAAGGATATGCAGTAGAACATATTTAAATCAAGAGAAAAGAGAATCAAAGGAAGAACTCTAAGCCACTCAAGTAGAGTACCGCATTGTAACTATACTGCAATTCATAATTACAATCACATAACTCTATTGAAGTCACTCAAATTCTACTATCTGAGTCAATGGAAGAAAACAGTAAGAAATTAAGAAAATTAACAAAATAAGATCAACCGGAGATGAACGGTTGACAGTTTCGTTTCTTTTACGTCGAGACACGATTATCGAGGAAAAAAAGATTCAAAAGGATGAAATTATAATGCATTCGTTACAGTCTACCCTCCTTAAAAGAATTTCGTCCCCGAAATTTCCATATGAAATATGTCGCAACAAGGTACTGGAAAACTAAGGATGATGTCGTCTTCGAGCACCGTCGATTAATACTCTAACCAATTGAGCTAATAGGCCTACGAGATACAAATAGAAAAGGTGAACAAGAATTAAGAATTCAAAAATTGAGAGATGGTCTTCAAGGAAGCCGAAGGTGGAGTTCAGGATGGATTCAAGGAATATGGTAGGATTCAAAAGAAACATCGAATGTAATAATTGGATTTCATAATTCTTATATTATATTGCTTACGATGTTCATACAGAACTGACTTGCATGGGCCACCATCAAAACCTGTCACGTCCCGCTTCCCAAAAGAGTGATGACGGCACATGACGAGGCCCGCGGCGAGAATGTCATTTCTCGAGATAAATAAGCTAAGCGTCTATAAGCAACATAAATTACAAAGAATAAACAAAAGAATGAAATTTAATTTATTACATTCAAAATTCACAATTGACAAAATATCTGAATCAAGATACGATAATATGATAAGTCTTAACAAGGAGGCATTCATAAATAAGCTAAAATGAAATGAAAAGCTGAATGAAACTAGACGACCGGTTGTGATGCAAACTGGTTGTACTTGTTTTTGATCGCTTCTATCTCCACTGTCTCAATACCACCCGACGGACATTCTAAGAAAGAAAGAAAGATAGGTGGAATGCGCGTCAGCGAACTAATGCTTGGTAAGTCCCCCAAAGGATGATGTGATGTATATAAATTAAATGAAAGGCGTAATGTGATATATGGTATAGAATGGATATAAATCATGAACATGTAAACATGTATAGTAGTTTGCATGGTAATATGTATGTCAACTATATCAGCATGGCAAATAAGTATAATATAGCCGTGGAGTGTAAATATAGTGAACATAAAGTGAATATAAGTGTCCTAAATGGTCTCTAAAAGGGTAAAAGTAACTAACGTGAGTTCAAGGTGTGAGTATCAACCAAATCTCAAGATTGTTCTCGAATCCAACAGGCTGTAATCCAAGGTTAAGGAACCACGGGCCCTCGTGATAATTAGTAACGGGAGTTCGACCGTCGTCGAAGTATTCCAAACTTAACAGGCTATAATCCAGAAGTAAGGAAACACGGGCTCTCGTGATTGTTAGTATTCGTGATTGTTAGCATGTGATTCTTGAGATTTCATTGGACTCACAACTCAAACTATCCAAACACCCCGCGTATATTAGTCTATAGTTAAAATTATAATTCTTGCCTGAATCTATGAATATATCAAGTTTTCAAGATTGAGTTCATTTCAAGATCAAGTATTCATGTCACGTTTCAAGTATTCATATCAAGTTCAAGTAATCATGTCATGTTGTATTCGTGGTTCGGGTCAAGTCAAGTATAGCATTTAATTGGATTATGTAAAATATATATGTCTTCATGTACATGAAACAATTCAAAGATCGAGAAAAAAACAAGATAAATATGTTTGAATAACATGAAATGAGTCAAGTATATTATTCAAATAACGACCATAAACAATGTTGTAAAGAAGTGTTGTGTACGACTAATTAATCAAGTCAATCAAAATAGGAATATAAACAAAAAATATAGATCTAAGTGTTGTGAATGCGTGAGTTCCAATCTCGCCAAAATACAACTACCGATTTGGGAGATATACCCGTTTTAGTATCGTCGAGAAAAACGGATCAGAATCTGTCCCGCACCGTCGCATATTTCTAAATACAATTTGGTTCATTTTCCATCAGGTTTCAGATTACAAAGATTATTATAAAATTGTAGATATTTCGATATACTTATCCTAAACACTAAGATTTGCACGATTTGGATTTCTGAAGCTCTACTTATGATCATTTTAAAATCATCGTTTAAAACAGAAAATTAGATTTCTGGACAACAACTATATGTTATATTGCAAACCCTATATCGGGTTGTTCATGCGTTTATAAGTAATATAACTTACAGGAAATTATAGCTCTATCAATTGTACATCTACACATCTAAATTTTGTCACAAACGGACATCGGGCGTTTGAGTTATACCCTATTTAAAAACAGTGTGCGAATCAGGACAGATTCTGTCTAGATCCGTCACTTAATATTGTAACGCAGTTTTTTTATAATTTACATTAGCTTTCAGTGAAAATTTAAAACTAAGAAAATCTATATCTTTTGATGTAGATGTTCAAAACATCTGAAAATGCTTAATTTGGATCAAGGATTACAGGGTTATGGTCTCTCGAAAAAGACCCTTACTGGCAGTTTTTTGGTTTTAAAAATAGTGAATAAAAAAGTGCGTAACTCCTAAACCGTTATTCGGTTTGATTTGAAATTTTTACTGTAGATTTGGAATTATATCTATTCATTTATTCTAATGTTCCAAGAATTTCCAGAAGAGGAAATTAATTCTAAAAATTATTTTATTGATAAAGGTTTTGTAAGATCGTATTTGAAAATGATAAATCTATAGTATTTATTTATAACTTTGTTTTCTTGTATGAAAAAGTAAATATAAATAATTAAAATTTCAGAAATAAATAACATGAATTAACATATGTGAAACAAACATATGATCCGGTCATGATTAACCGTCTAAAACAACAATACTTAATATGTTATCAACCATTACATGCAAGATTTTATTACTAAACATATATGCTTTATTCCAAACATTTCTTAATTTAACAAAAACCTTTATCATGGGACTAACTATTTATCTCAAGATTCGGCATGATGGATAAATGGTAAGGGGATGAATTTCAAGTAGAGAAAATGAGGAGGAGGGAGGACTTACGGGTTGTGTGAGTCGGTATAACAACCGGCTCACCGATTCGATTCTAGCGGCAAAAACAAATCTATATGATCTAGACTCGAGCAACCAAGACAAGGATCAAGTTAATTTCTAAAAATATTCTCTATGGAGATTTTGAAATAAAATTTAAGTAAGTCAACACCTATGAAGTTTATGAATGGTACAATATTTCGGTTTTGAATTCCTAGTGATGAAGTGAGCTCCAGTGACGCCGAATCTTTGAGAGCTCTAAGAATGAAGATTTGAAATAATTTTTTTGAAGGAGAATGAACAATGAAGGAGAGAACATATAAAAGAATATTAATATGGTCATTATAATAATTCATTATCATAACCATACTAATTATTATATGCATTCATTTTGAGAGTTAAAGGAAGATGAAATGAAAGGTTTCATTTGTAAATTATGAGAGGATTTAAAAAAATAGATAAAATAATTGCAAGACCCAAGATTTGAACTTGTAGCCTATGGAATAATACTGCAAGGACTTAACCAATGAGCTAAAATATTGTTCATGCATATATTTAACAAGAATTAAATATATGTTGTTACTTGAAAAGAAAGTGGGCTTTTGGGCTCATAGTTTTGTAAAAGAAAATAAAAATGAAATTGAATTTGGGTTATGAGCTTGGTTAGCTCTTGTGTTTAATTTGAAATAAATTAAGATTTATTTTAAAGAAACGGGTTTGTGAAAAATCGATGGAATAATAAAATAATATATTTAATAGAAAATAAATTATATGGAAAATATTAAGACTAAATAAATACAATATTTTACTAAATAAAAAAAACACGAAAGTATAGTAATATTGGGGTCGTTACATCCTACCCTTCTTTAAAATAATTTCATTCTCGAAATTACTCAAGAAGGATATTGCAAAAAAGTAAGAAAACAATATTAGGATGATGTCGCGTTTCGTCACTGCGCTCTATCAGTCGGTATTTTAAGTAATTCGCGATAAGACAACCAGGAAGACGAGAAAATACTGTTAGGATAATTCAAGAGTAGTTTATAAGAATGCCGCAAGCAAGTATTTGAATAGAAGAAAAGTAATTAGGGATTGAATTCAAGAATGGTATAAAGATTAGGATGAAAATCGAATTTAAAAATTAAGGAAGGATATAAGTTAACAAAGAAGATAGGATTCGATAATCAAGAAAAAGGATACACAGTAAAACATATCTAAATTAAGAGAAAAGAGAATCGACGGCAGAATTCTAAGGCACTTATGTAGAGTACCGTATTGTAACTATACTGCAATTCATAGTTACAATCACATAACTTCATTTAAATCACTCAAATTCTACTACCTGAGTCAATGGAAGAAAACAATAAGGAATTAAGAAAATTAAAAAAATAAAATCAAGCGGAGATGAACGGTTCGCAGTTTTATTTCCTTTACGTCGAGACACGATTATCAGGGAAAACAAGAAAAGGATTGAAAGGGATGAAATTATGGTGCAATCGTTACACAATTTCTTGTAGTTATTTAAATTACTTAATTTCTTTTTTAATACCTGACTTAACTTGATTCATACGGTAATTTCTTGCAGCAACGGATGAACATCGAGATTGAGCAGCGGATGGTTGCGTTTGTTAAGGCACACAACCAAGATTATATAAACATGGAGCTTCATGTAATTAATGAGTCCGTCATCCAGTAGCATAACTCGGATCGACACAGGAGATTTAACATGAGCGACCAGGGCATTTCGCCCATGGTATATCACGTCCATCACGGTTCGGAATTGCATCCTCCTTGCGTATGCCAGGAGATATTCATTGCGGCACATGCACCCCCTGCGGCACCATCTCACTCTCCATCCACTCTGATACACCATCCAGACGACTCTCCTGATACTTATGCGGATTATCGAGCATGCGTCTTCTCGGTTCCTTCTTCATCTGAACCGGTGTCGGCTTCGGGTTCACAGAGGAGATTGACTAGAGAAGAAACCTTCACCGATACTGAGGCGAGGAAACTCCCGATCCAAAGGCTAATGCTTGAAGGAAGGGAAATACCGGATGTAAGTTTAATTAATAATCATTCTTTTCAATACAACTTTCATATAGTTATCATAAATATCATATCTAATAATTGTCTGTTGATGACACTGTAGGAGCTGCTTGATTTCACTCACCATTCTTCGGCTCCTGACGACGGCGCCCCCAGTGAGTTGATTATGCGTCTTTGCGTCATTTTTTACAAAGTACCGAATGTAATTGAATTGGTTTGTAAATGAATTGAATTTAATGGATTTGAGTTTGTGGTGAAATGAATTGGTTTTGTGGAGATTTTAATGAAATTTTTCGTGAATTGAATTTAGTTTGTGATGAATATATACCTTGTATATCAGTTTGAGAAACTGAATGTGTATCTGTAAATCCCCAGTTCCATGTATATATTTCCCGTATTTTTCCAGAATTTTCCTAGTATTTTTGCACATTTTTTAAAAAATATTTTCATTATTTTATTTATTTTTTCCTAAATCAAAACCCTAAACCCAACCCAACCAAACCTGACCCGACCCAAACCCGGCCCACTACCCCCTTCTTCATCTCCTTCTCTTTTCTTCCCGCCACAACCCAACGGCTTCCCCTTCTTCTCGCGCTACCTCCGCCTGACTCACGCTCACGACGACCCAACAACCCACGCCTCCTCCTCCATCCCCTCTCGTTTCCTTTCTCCCCCTCTTGCCAACGGCACCCTTCTCGCTCGCGCCCGTGCCCGCGCCCGTGGGACCCGCTCCACCTACGACGAATTCCCGCCCTAACTAACCCCGAGATCTCAGCGCCGGCCTTCTCTCTCCCCTCAACGTCTCCCTCCCTATCTCTTTCCCTTTCGTTCTCTTTCTCTTTCACTCCCTCCTTCCTCTTCTGCAACCCCATCTCCTCTCTCTACCCACTGCCACCCTAAACCCTTGCACTACTGCTTGAACCACTGCCGACATAACTACCGCCTGAGCTCTTCCGTGGATCACCACCCCATTAGTAATCTCATTCCTGCAACCTCTCACCGCACCTTCATGTAACGACTCTGTTTTTAATGTACAGTATTTTTAAAGTTAATGTACAGAAATGGAGTATTTGTAAGCTTGAGTACAAGTTATAAATTTAATTTGTTGTTGAACAGCAAGAAAGCACTTGTAGCTCATTGGTTAGGCCTTGCACTGCTGTGACATAGCCCCTATGTTCAAATACCCCCAGCCACATATTATTTTTAATGATTTTTCTTTTAAAATTTTTGGAAGCCCAAAAGTTTACACGTGCAATACACGTAAAAATGAAAAGACACTAAAATCAAACATGTGGAATATGATATATGACCAGCCAAAAACACGAGTCACCGATCCAGACCCCTTCCCCACTTGATCGATCGGCAAAGAAGCCAATTGGGCTGGCACCGCCGGCCCCCCCATCGGGAATGCTCCTAATTTTCTCTCACCTGACCCTTGGCCTACCCCTTAACTCCTATTATGTTTGATTTCTTTGCATTTATTCAGAGAGTGTAATTTCACTCTTTAATTCTATTTTAAATGCATTTTTAATTCCTTTCTCAAATCTTCAAAACCCTAATTTCCCCTATAAATACCACATCATACCCTAACCCTCTCCATTCAGAAATCCATTATCAAAAATTCTCAAATTTTTCCAAGTCAAAAAAGTGTACAAGTGGAGTTAGCCCAAGGTTACTTTCCGGCGACGATTCGGGACAATTCCGGCGACACTGCGACTCCATGAACCCATCAAATTGTTCTTATATCTCATCTCTTTCATTCCATCCAGTAAGTCCCCTCTTTTCTCCTCTCTTCCCTATTCAAAAAGTTCACTTTTCAAAACTCGTCGGAAATGGAGTTATTCCGATATCCGATTCTAAAATTATTAAAAGCACAACTTTTCTTAATAACCAAACATTCATATTGTTACATTTTGTTTAGCAATCATAAAAAAAACTTTGAGAACAAATTTCATCTTAAAATATCATGCTATGTAACTTTTATTATATTTTTACGGTTAAATACCACAAACTTTATATTCGACATCTTTTATCATATTTGCTCATATTACTTTCAGAAAAACCTCACGAGATAATGACCTACCTCTCACAACACTCATCATGACATAGCAAGATTGCTTGAAAACCATATTTTAGTGGCTAATACAATTTTACATTAAAATATCCTAAACTATTAAATACCATATTCTTTAAATTGTTTTAATCAAATTCATTACGATTATGTCTCTACGACCCACTTTTGGGGAATCCAATTTGCTTGGTGCGGGTTATCGCACATCCATCGGACTAGTAGGGCGAGATGCAGACCTCCTCACGGAGCATACGACCTCGATGGAATTTTTATTACAATTTTTAAGAAAACGTGATTTTCTATTTAATAAATATTTTTTTATTAATTATATATATATATATATATATTATCAAAACATCTATTTTATATTTATAATAAATTCCATGTTTTCTAAACAAAAGAATCATAAGTTTCATGAAAATACCATCAAAAATCCATACAAGTCCAATTTACACTAAAATACCATGTACTACTCAATCTAGGTTTATATTCACTAGCATACCTCACTTATAAAAATTACATCCATGAAAACCCTAAATACGATAAATAAATACTTGAGGTTTATTTTGAAATTATATCAAAACTATTTTTTCATAAAACCCCCTCTAGTTATATTAATTTATAATCAGGACCCTAGTAAATATAGATTTAAGCGGGACCAATTCTCTTGAGCCTCAGGGAGCCGGAGAAAGTGGGTGCTTGCCTACTTAAGGTAGACAACTAAAATGGGGTTATCAATACGGTAATTGTCTTGGAAAAAGACACAGATCTTGTCGTCCATGTGCAGCAGTGACCAATAACTCTAAAACTATTTCAAGAATCCAATTCTGTTTAAAGTGTCTGACTCAATCTGAGTCTCAGTCTAATCTGAATACAATCCATACTTGAATACAATTCAAATATTACTTCAATACAACATGAACCCATATATACATGAACTTGAACATGAATATCAGAATACTATATAATATGAACATGACTTGATTTGACCGAACCGTGGATATACATTGACTTGATCACATAACTATCCATTTACATCCTTATCAGTTTACATGAACAATTTATACCATGGTTTCGGCAAGTCTTATATCTACAAATCACTACAAAACAACACCAAATACATTACGGGGTTTTAAAGGGGTATATTGGTACGGAATGTGTTAATAGTGGCACGATGATGGTCACTATAATACACCTAACATGAACATCTGTTGCCGTTGTCCCGTGGGTTTTGACGGGGCCTTGTACTCTATATAGCTTAGTCCACGGAGCAAGTTGGACTACTCTCGTATACACTGGCACATTCTGTACCAAGGTACAAACAAATACGTTAGCATAACAAACATACATTATACAATTATATTCTCTTTATCTGTCCATTCTATTTCTATCTTTCTTTTGGGACTTACCGAGCGATTGTTCGCTGACGACATTCCTTTTCTCTTCTTTCTTTGGAATGTTGTCAGGAGGACCCGACTCTCTGAAGATCGAGCCCAGCCAAGACGATTTGGAGTACTTTGTTGAAGACCCAGAGCTCTAATTCACTTGTATATACTTTTACTTTTAGTTCATGCCATTTTTTTGGCATTGCTTTCCAGTCTTGTATTTACTTTCCAGCATTGTATTTTAGAGATTTTTAATCAATGAAAAGTTGCTGTTTATTTACATCTCATGTCTTTCTTGTGTACTTTTACTATATTGCTTATTTACGCTTAACGTGATTACTTCTGAGTAAATACGTCGCGGGCCTCGCCACCTCTCCTTCTCCGTATATTGGGAAGTAGGGCGTGATATGTTTTGTTTGTGGCCCTTGCAGATTAGTTTTGCATGGAACCCTACCATGAAGGTCCGTTCTGTATGAAGTCCTAAGCAATATAACACAAGAATTATAAGAATCAGTAACTAAACATTCTTTACATTTCATATTCCTTGAATTTATCCTAACCTTATTTTTCTTTCAAGATTATGGATTCTCCCAACAACACGAGTACAAACATCAACACCCCACCACCACCTCTTCCACTTACACCTACCATAGCAGCTCTTATCAACGAGCAAACGATATTGCTCGAGACGATCAAGAGCCTCTTGGAGGAACAACAGTAGCAGACTGTTATCCTAATGAACCGCCCAGAAGCTGAGGCACCTGGAGTGAAGCAATTCCGGGCACTGCATCAGAAAGAATTTTCTGGGAAAAAGAGCCCCTTGAAAGCTGAAGAATGGGCTCAGTCGATAAAAAACGATCTGGCAGCAGCATAAGTTCTAGGCATTGCTTGGTAAGGGTTGTGAAGCTGCAACTTACTGACAATGCCAGAGTATGGTGGAAGGCGGAAGAAAGCCATCTTGCCCAGCTGATCAAATGGAAGACATTTCGCGACATGTTCAACGCGAAATATTTTCCCGAGACTGCCCGATTTGACATGGAGCAGCAATTCATCCACCTGCAACAAGGCTCTATGTAGAGCAAATCAGTGGACGAGTATGATGCTGAATTCACCATGCTGAGCAGGTTCGCGGCATACCTCATACCGACTGCTGTGATCAGAGCACGATGATTTCAGCAAGGGTTGGACCCAGAGATCCAAGCTGCTTTAGCTAT
This sequence comes from Agapanthus africanus, assembly GCA_030015575.1. NCBI lineage: Eukaryota > Viridiplantae > Streptophyta > Magnoliopsida > Asparagales > Amaryllidaceae > Agapanthus > Agapanthus africanus. The sequence continues at coordinate 814,731,400 of JASDDO010000019.1, read as the reverse complement.
AGGGGATTTCCCAACCCATGACCTAGCTCTGAAGGCTGCCCAAAGATATGAGGCAGTGGTGAAGAAGAAGGGCAGATCTCAGTTTGCCGGTGTAAAGCGCCATGTTACTCAGATAGCAAGAGGAGCCTCTTCCAGGCCACCATTTGTACCCAGGAGACCGAGAGTACCTTTTAACCAGCCCAGTCCAGACTTTTGTTTCTACTGCAAAAGAAATGGACACCTGGCAAAGGACTGCAGGCGTGCTAATCGCCTTTGCTTAGTCTGTGGCTTATCCACACACGATATTAGATCTTGTCCCTACAGACTCAATCAGAATCAGGCACCCAGGCCAGCAATCACGTATCCGCAGCGGCCATCTATCCAGGCACCTGCTCCTCGTCTTGCTCTCCCAGCTCCACCTTCTCATGGACCTACTGCACCTCCTCCTCATCAGTTCCAACAGGCATAAAGGAACCTACCTCAGGGACAGAGGAACGGACAGAGGAATGCTCCCCCAGCAAGGAGGAACGTACCTAGGCGACAGGCTTTCATAATGACCATGGAAGAAGCTGAAGCCACTGGCCAAGTCATCACTGGTAACTTCTTTCTTGCAAAACTTTCTTTCAATCTTTATATATATTAAAATATCTTTTTCTATACCTAAACTTATCCTACATAAACTTAGGTACAATCTTAGTAGCCTCTCTTTCTGCACTAGCACTCTTCGATACCGGAGCATTTCATTGCTTTATATCGCAACGGTTCGTCCGAACTCATGCGATTCCAATCAAACCACTTATATCCAGCTGGAATGTCAGTTCAGGGAACGACGTTCTAAAGGCAACAATGGGATACGACCTGTGTCCAGTGGTCGTCTGCAGCAGAGAATTCTATGCTGACTTCAAGGTGCTAGACATACCGAACTTCGATGTAGTTTTGGGTATGGATTGGCTTGGAACTTTATACGCTACCATCGACTGTCGTCAAAGGAGGGTAGTGTTCGAGATTACAGACCCTCCGATCTTTTATTTCAAAAGTGGAGACCGTACCCTGGAGCCTAGAACATACAACGCTAAATCGAAGAAGGCAGTAGTTGCAACTCTACAAGTGGGAGAAGATAAGCCTGAGGTAGTTCGAGAGTTTGACAATGTATTTCCTGAAGACATATCAGGTTTGCCTCCCAATCGAGCTCTTGAATTCGGTATTGATTTAGTACCTGGAGCACAACCGGTGATCAAAACTCCATACCGGTTAAGTCCAGAAGGTTTGAAGGAGATCCGTACTCATTTAGACGAACTTTTGAAGAAAGGATGGATTCGTCCCAACACTTCAAGTTGGGGATCTCCAGTTTTACTTGTGAAGAAGAAAGAAGGTTCATACAGAATGTGCGTTGATTATAGATCTCTGAATGAAGTAACGATAAAGAACAAGTATCCACTACCTCGCATCGACAATTTGTTCGATCAGCTAAATGGGTCTTGCGTTTTCTCTAAGTTAGATCTTCGTTCGGGTTATCATCAGGTGATGGTCAAAGAATCTGATATTCCTAAAACAACATTCAAAATTCTCCATGGACATTACGAATATCTCTTGATGCCATTTGGAGTGACCAACGCACCAGCCATATTCATGAATCTAATGAATCAAGTTTTCCAAGAGTACTTAGACGGGTTTGTTGTCATCTTCATCGACGACATCCTGGTGTATTCTAAGGGTTAGAAAGAACATGCCGAGCATTTACGAATTTTCTTGGAGACTTTACAACAGCATCAACTCTATGCCAAGTACAACAAGTGCGTGTTTTGGCTAGATCAGGTCGGATTTCTCGGGCTTATCGTTTCAGGCGAAGAAATCTCAGTAGATCCAACTAAAGTATCAGCAGCAAGCGAATGGCCAACATCAACGACAGTGAAGGTCATTCGAAGTTTCTTAGGATTAGCAGGATATTACCAAAGATTCATCGAAGGCTTTTTCGAAGATTGCAGCATCCCTGACCAAGCTCACACGTAAAGATGAAGAATTCGTGTGGTCAGAAGCATGTGAACGAGCTTTTTAGACTCAAGTCAAGATTGACATCGGCGCCTATTTTCGTAATACTGGACCAATCTGGAGGTTTCGTAATGGTTTTCGATGCATCCAGCAAGAGATTAGGATGTGTTCTACACCAGCACGGTAAAGTTATAGCTTATGCATCAAGAAGGCTGAAAGTTCATGAGCGCAACTATCCAACGCATGATCTGGAGTTGGCAGCCATTATCTTTGCACTCAAGATTTGGCGCCATTATCTTCTTGAAGAACGGGTAGATATATACACAGACCACAAAAGTTTGAAATATGTTTTTACTCAGAAGGAATTGAATATGCGGCAGAGAAGATGGTTAGAACTTATAGCGGACTTCTACATCAACCAACAATATCATCCAGGAAAGATGAATGTAGTTCCTGATACACTTAGTCTCCAACCACTATCAATGAATCTCACCGCACAATGGAAGCTACGGCAAGATTTGCACAAGATGGAGATAGAAGTGGTCATGCCAGGTAACGCTTCAAATTTGATGAACTTACAAGTTCAGTCTATATTTGTCAATCAGATCAAAGCTGCTCCAGCAAGTAATGCCAAGTTGCAAAAGATCATAGAATAAGTAGAAAGTGGACTTAGAACAGACTTTATCATTCATGAAGATGGATCTTTGAGATACGGAAGCAGATTGTGCGTACCACAAGGTTCTGTTCGGGGAAAGTTGATGAAAGAAGCTCATATCTCTCCATACTCAGTACACCCTGGTGGTACAAAGATGTACAAAGATCTGCGGCAACATTACTGGTGGCATGGAATGAAGCGTGAAGTAGCCAGAAGTATAGCCAAATGTTTGGTGTGTCAGCAGGTTAAAGCTGAACATCACATGACTGCTGGTTTACTTCAACCATTACCTATCCCAGAATGGAAATGACAACACATTACCATGGATTTTGTGACTGCTCTTCCTCGCAGCATAAAAGGTAACGATGTTGTATGGGTTATTATGGATTGAATCACGAAGTCGGCACACTTCATCCCATTTCGAGTTGGCCAATCTACCGAGACACTAGCAAAGAAATACATGGAGATAAGTCTGAATCTAAGTAAGAATTAACTCTTCATAGTTTACTATTTCTGATACCCATGAACTCATGCAGGAGATCGTGATATTACATGGAGTACCGGTTTGCATTATTTCTGATTGTGACACTAGATTTCGATCGCAATTTTGGCAGAGTCTGCAATCTAGCTTGGGAACAAGTCTGAACTTTAGCACAGCTTACCATCCATAAACAGATGGACAGTCTGAGCGAACGATTCAGATACTTGAATATATGCTAAGAGCGTGTATGTTAGACTTCGGAGGATTGTGGGAAGATCACCTACATCTTGTGGAGTTTTCATACAACAACAGCTACCAAGCGAGTATAAGAATGGCACCCTTTGCAGTTCTATATCGAAGGAAGTGTCGATCACTATTAAGTTGGGACGACATCGGAGATAGAGAACTCCTTGGACCTGAGATGATAGTGGTAATTGTGGATGTAGTTTGCACTATCAGGGAAAGAATACACATAGAATAAGACCGACAGAAGCACTGGACTGATGCAAAGCGCCGACACTTGGAGTTCTAACCGGGAGATCATGTGTTCTTAGAGATCTCTCCAAACTGTGGTAATTTTCTTTGGCAAGAGGGGTAAGTTAAGTCCGAGATATATTGAACCGTTCGACATACTCGAACGAGTTGGAGAAGTGGCATATCACTTGGCACTTCCATCCTCATTGGAAGGAGTGCACAACGTGTTCCATATATCCCAGCTCCGAAGATATGTGAGTGACCCTAGCCACATTCTTGATCACTCCGAGCTCACTGTACACACAGATCTATCCTGTAAGCAACAACCCGTTGAAATCCTGGACAGAAAAGTAAAATCACTTAGGAACAAGAAAGTAAACTTGGTTCGAGTGATGTGGAGAAAAGACTCACCAGGAGAATCAATATGGGAAAGAGAAGACAACAGGCGTGCAAGATACCCTTTCTTATTTGTAAATTAGTCCTTAAATAATTGAAAATTTCGAGTACGAAATTTTTCTAAGGAGGGTAGAATGTAACGACTCTGTTTTTAATGTACATAATTTTTAAAGTTGATGTACAGAAATGGAGTATTTGCAAGTTTAAGTACAAGTTATAAATTTAATTTGTTGTTGAACAACAAGAAAACACTTATAGCTCATTGGTAAAGCCTTACATTGCTGTGACATAGCCCCTGTGTTCAAATCCCCCCAGCCACATATTATTTTTAATGATTTTTCTTTTAAATTTTTTGGAAGCCCAAAAGTTTACAGGTGCAATTAATGTAAAAATGAAAATTCACTAAAATCAAACATGTGGAATATGATATATGAACAGCCAAGTACACGTGTCACCAATCCAGACCCCATCCCCACTTGATCGACCGACGAAGAAGCCAATTGGGCCGGCGCCGCCGGGCCCCCCGTCAGGAATGCCCCCATTTTCTCTCACCTGGCCCTTGGCCTACCCCCTTAACTCTTATTATGTTTGATTTCTCTGCATTTATCCAGAGAGTGTAATTTCACACTTTAATTCTATTTTAAATGCATTTTTAATTCCTTTCTTCAATCCTTAAAACCCTAATTTCTCCTATATATACCACATCAAACCCTAGCCCTCTCCATTCTGAAATCCATTATCAAAAATTCTTAAATTTTTCCAAGTCAAAGAAGTGTACAAGTGGAGTTAGCCTAATGCCACTTTCCGGCGACGATTCGGGACAATTCCGGCGACACCGCGACTCCACAAAGCCATCAAATTGTTCCTATACGTCATCTTTTTCATTTCATCCAGTAAGTCCCCTCTTTTCTCCTCTCTTCCCTATTCAAAAAGTTCTCTTTTCAAAACTCGTCGGGAGTGGAGTTATTCCGACATCCGATTCTAAAATTGTTAAAAACACAACTTTTCTTAATAAACAAACATTTATATTGTTACATTTTGTTTAGTAATCATAAAACAAACATTGAGAACAAATTTCATCTCAAAATATCATGCTATGTAACTTTTATTACATTTTTACAGTTAAATACCACAAACTTTATATTCAACATATTTTATCATATTTGCTCATATTACCTTTAGAAAAACCTTACGAGATAATAATTTATCTCTCACAACACTCATCATGACATAGCACGATTGCTTGAAAACCATATTTTTGTGGCTAATACAATTTTACATTAAAATACCCTAAACTATTAAAAATTGTATTCTTTAAATTGTTTTAATCAAATTCCTTACGATTATGTCTCTACAACCAACTTTTGGGGAATCCGATTTGGTTGGTGCGGGTTATCGCACATCCATCGGGCTAGTAGGGTGAGATGCAGACCTCCTCATGGAGCATACGACCTCGATGGAATTTTTATTATAATTTTTTAGAAAACGTGATTTTCTATTTAATAAATAAAATTTATTTTTAATAATTGTATATATATATATATTATCAAAACATCTATTTTATATTTATAATAAATTCCATGTTTTCTAAACAAAAGAATCACAAGTTTCATGAAAATACCATCAAAAATCCATACAAGTCCAATTTACACTAAAATACCATATACCACTCAATCTATGTTTATATTCACTAGCATACCTCACTTACAAAAATTATATCCATGAAAACCCTAAATACGATAAATAAATACTTGAGATTTATTTTGAAATTATATCAAAACTATTTTTTCATAAAACCCCCTCAAGTTATATTAATTTACAATAAGAACCCTAGTAAATATAGGTTTAAACGGGACTAATTCTCTTGAGACTCAGAGAGCTGGAGAAAGTGGGTGCTTGCCTATTTAAGGTAGACAACTAAAACAAGGTTATTAATACGGTAATTGTCTCGGAAAAAGACACAAATCCTGCCGTCCATGTGCAGCAATTACCGATAACTCTAAAACTATTTCAAGAATCCAATTCTGTTTAAAGTGTTTGACTCAATCTGAGTCTCAGTCTAATCTGAATAAAATCCATACTTGAATACAATTCAAATATTACTTCAATACAACATGAACCCATATATACAGGAACTTGAACATGAATACCAGAATACTATACAATATGAACATGACCTGATTTGACCGAACCATGGATATACATTGACTTGATTACATGACTATCCATTTACATCCTTATCCGTTTATATGAACAATTTATACCATGGTTTCGGCAAGCCTTATATCTACAAATCACTACAAAACAATACCAAATATATTGCGGGGTTTTAAAGGGGTATATTGGTACAAAATGTGTTAAAAGTGGCACGATGATGGTCACTATAATACACCTAACATGAACATCCGTTGCCGTTGTCTCATTGATTTTGACAGGGCCTTTTACTCTATATACCTTAGTCCACGGAGCAAGTTGGACTACTCTCGTATACACTAGCACATTCTGTATCAAGTTACAAACAACTATGTTAGCATAACAAACATACATTATTCAGTTATATTCTCTTGATCTGTCCATTCTATTTCTATCTCTCTTTTGGGACTTACTGAGAGATTTTTCGCTGACGAAATTCCTTTTCTTCTCTTTCTTTGGAATGTTGTTAGGAGGACCTTGGAGATCGAGCCCAGCTAGGACGATTTAGAGCACTTTGTTGAAGACCCAGAGCTCTAATTTACTTGTATATACTTTTACTTTTAGTTCATGCCATTTTTAGGCATTGCTTTCTAGTCTTGTATTTACTTTCTAGCATTGTATTTTAAAGATGTTTAATCAATGAAAAGTTGCTGTTTATTTACATCTCATGTCTTCCTTGTGTACTTTTACTATATTTCTTATTTACGCTTAACGTGTTTACTTCTGTGTAAATACGTCGCGGGCCTCGCTACGTCTCCTTCTCCATATATTGGGAAGCAGGGCATGACACTTCACCCCACAACTCCCGCTTCACCCATCAACACTGCAGCCTCTCGCTAACATCCGCAACAGCTCTAACACCTCGCCAACACTGACCTGAGCTCCGCCGGTGTCACCTCAGCTCCTCCATCGACCAAGCCCCTCCATCTCCACTACAACAGTCCGAACCCTAAGCTCCAAGCCGGGCCCTACACCTCGCCGTAGCCGTTGTCGCTGCTCTGTGCAGTGTTGCTGTTGCTGCCACCGTTCATCGCCGTTGTCAGAGAAAACCCAACTCTTGCTAATCATGCTATTATATATGTATATAAGTTAATTAATAATGTTAGATAAGTGTGTGTGCGTGTGTGCGTGTATGTATACACACGCGCATGCATATGTGTGTGTGTGTGGATCTATATTGCGTTAAGTGATAATCGTATACTTGTACATTGATCCATCATGATTGGTTGTATTGAATTGAATCTAACTCGGGTCCATTAATCGTATGGATATCATATTACCGTTTACATTAAGTAATTGTTGTCGATCGACGCTTGTATACACATACTAAGTGTTTGATGCAAAACCTTAAGCCAAAACCCATTTAAAAATAGTGGAATTTATGACCAATAAATCCCTATATTGATAATGAATGTCGTGTAGGGATTAGAGTTAAAAATACTTAGGTTATACCCATGAATGCCCCCTAAAGGCGACACTAAATCTGGAATGCACCGCACACGTCACGTCGGAAAATATATATTAAATTAAATACAGATTGGAATATAATGTTCTAGGGCTTGTATCGAAACTGACTAGATAACCTAGAACCCTCTATAAATTTTTATTTAATATGTCCTCAATACGATACTGAAAACTTGAGGGAAATACGGCATTGGACTGCAGTCCAGAACAGTATTTTATCATGACACCTGATTTTAAATGCATGTACATTCCTTTATAAATCTAAAAATACATGTAGTCCTATATCGTCGCGTATATAATTAAGTTAGTTAACAAATGGTGTTGGTTTCATTTAATTTAAGTACTGTTGGCTATTTTTAAAGTATTTTATACTATCGATATGTTTTGCAGTTTTCTGCAGCGACAGTTTATATACATTGACATTAAACTGAACTTATCTCCCCATATACAGTGGATATTTTTAATCCGTTTGATACATCGGAAACCTAACAGATAGAACTAGATTTTATTCGACTGGGGAAACACCTGAATCTAAACACAATCCCTAGTAAACCGCATGCGAAATTGGGCTTCCAGTTCTGAAACAGGAATTCCAACAATTGATCACTGATTTAAAATGATGATAAGTCCCTAACCTGAATTCCTATTGACCTGAAACTAATTTTACCGTTTAGACAATCAATTATACTTCGTACGCCTTTTATATTGTTTTGTTCGATTCTATACGTACGATTTATGGTGAATTTTGCAAATCATATGGTGTTGGGTGTCATAACTTAGTGAATGTCTGTTCTGTGCATTTCTACCTTATTTTGTATTTGCTTTATACCTTCTGCATAGTGATCGTTTACATTGAGACCTAGCGAATGATTTGCATTGTCGATATATAAGTGTTAGCGATTGGGTTATGGAAAGTACAATAGTGAACCAGTGATCGAAAGTAATATTGATAAGTGGAAGCATAATTGACAGTGAAAGCGATATGTATTTGTTCACAACCTATCTAATACCTGAACACATACTATAACCTAGGGAATGGGGAAATCAAGATGAGATTAAACTCGTATTTAGCGAGGTACAGTGACTTAGAGGATGATTATTCGATATCAGTGATATATATATATATATATATGAACTCGTATTTAGCGAGGTACAGTGACTTAGAGGATGATCATTCGATATCAGCGACACACACACACACAAACACATTCGGTCGTGGGCCTAGCGGTACTGATGCAGGGTTATGTCCCGGGCAACAGTATACCGTAGTCTCGGGCATGTATGAGACCCTTGTTAAACACGAGCATCCTTCCCACTAATTGTTTTCATTGACTTAGTGACTGATAAGTAGTGACATATACATTGCCTGGTTTACTGACATGATACTTACATCGCACTGTTCATATTCAAATGATATTTATTCTTCTCATATTTCTGTATTCTGTCGCACCCTTGCATGTTTAATAACATTGTATCCATTATATATATTTATTGCTATATGTGTCACCCTGACGACTTGAGTGTGCATGCTTAGAGGACGAGGTGGACCCAGTCAAGGAGCAGGGCCTGCCATTCGAGATCGCGGAGGTCTAGACCGCAACATTAGCGCCGCCTTTTTTTCTATAAGCACATTGTATTTCATTGGTTAATTATTTCCTTATGTAAAATAAATGTATCTCGAACTCTTTTATTGTAATGTAATAAAGTTGTGAATCGTGATTTCATTTACTCTAGTACTATTTACTGACTACCATGTAATGCTAAAAACCGAAATGTGACTATGGCAGGATTATTCCCTGACCGTAAGAGCATTGTTTGCCTAGTCACCCCTCGCATTCCGTATTTTGGGAAGCGGGACATCACATAGTTTTGTTGGTATCAGAGCCAGATTTGGATGAAATTACAGTTCCGTTAAGGGATCCCCAAATTGATTTATACCCTTGATGTGTACCTTATTATGTTTCTTTTTCACTTCCTAATCCTCGTTGAATCATCGTGTAGCCCTTATTTGAATCTGATTTCTTTTGATCGTCTTTCAGAAATATGGACTCCTCAGGCAACTTCTCAGGTGTCGGTTCTCATGATCGTACCGAGAAGATTCTCAGCACACTGACGACCCTAGCCCAGGCTTAAGAGAGGAAGACCGATCACCTGACCGAGGGATTGAAGGCGGTACATGAGACCTCAATTACTGCTATGGAGAGATCTACGGTTGTTCCCACCGCCCCTGAGGGCGCCTTCGTACCGACTATACAGGCTAGGGTTGGTACCATTTTAGACTTTAAGAGGCTTCATCCAGCGGTTTTCATGGGATCAACAAATCCACTCGAGGCCGAGCAATGGCTCATCAACGTAGAGAACCTTTTGATGGCCGCTCGGGTCCCTAACGATGATACAGTGAGCATGATGATGATTCAGCTGGAGGATGAAACACGCACGTGGTGGTCTGTAGAGGAAAGCGGCTATAGAGACCTATCGGATGGGGCACGTTCTCCACGTGCTTTCTGGATCACTATTTTCCAGCCACTGCCAAGGTCGAGATGGAGGAGAAATTCATCATGTTGAAGCAAAATGGATGCTCAATGGATGTCTTTGCCGCAGAGTTTAATCGTTTGAGTCACTTCGCACCGTATATGGTAGCCACTAAAGCTGCCAGGGCCAGACAGTTTCAGCAGGGGCTCGATATTGAACTGCATCAACTTATCGCGTCTCTCGATCTACCGACCTTCGCTCAGGTGTTGAACGCTGCCCGAGTACAGGAAAGGTTGGCGGAGAAGGCCAAGGGCTAATGATCGGTGGATAAGAGATCCCACGTAGTTCCTTCACGAACTACCATTTCCTCTCTTGGAGTGATCCCAGTTCACAAGCCGGGTGTTACGCAGATGAAGCGAACTTTCTCACCTCAGCAGCCGCAGCGGAGGGCCTGATTGTTCGCATTTTTGCGTATTCTTAATTTTTAATTACCGCAATCAAGACGGTTTCGCTTGGTAGCTAGCCGGTTGAGTACGGGTCGATCCACAGGGAGAAGGAATATTTTTCTTTATGTTTTAACGAGTTAAATCCAAATATTTTGATTTTTGTTTTAAGGTCTATTAATGAGATAAAAGATGAATAAAGAATTTGCTAGGGTTAGGATTAGGTTAGTTCGAGTTAGGAATTTCTCACTTCTTTCAATGCCCTTCTTAATATCGGTGTTATGGTAATCGGCAACAACGGGAATTAGAACGACTAGGAAGGAACTTGCAAGTATAAGCTAGTATTTCCATGCTTAGTTTCTTCCTTTTGGTCCTTATCCGTCCGTTCTTGGCTCTTAGCCTTAACCTCGGGTTAATTCAACCACAACCGGTCTAACTAGGGAATCACCGCTATCATGTAGGATAGGATGCCGTAGTGAGCGGATTGTGGTCCAATTAACGGGAGTCCAAATTAAGGTGTTGGGCAAAGAAAAGAGTGAGAGAGATTTCCTTCTCTCAAACTTTCCTTCTCCTGCCCTAACAAGTGAGAAGATTACTCACCCATTAAAAAGATAAAAATAAAAAAGAAGGTATAAAGAAATGAGGTTAAGAGGAATTTACAACTAGCTATTTGAGACCTCATCTTGGCAAGGATCTTACTCAAGCATCATCGTTGTTTTAATGATAAAGAAAATAGAAGAAGAGAAAACAAAAGAAAAACACAAGTAAAAATAAGCAACTAGATTAACAAATAAAAATTCCAGATAAATAAATGGATATGCAAGATAAATAAAAGAACTTACTTTTTTTTTCTTTATTGATCACCACTCAAAGCTCATTACAATTTTAATGGATAAAGAAAAACTACAGAAATTTAATCCTAAAACCTAATAAAGAAAAGCATACATTATTTGGTTTTGAGCTCATCTATTTATAAATTGGAAGGTGAAACCCTAGGTTACATTCTGAGCTGAACATGAGATTACAAAACTATCCCAAAAGAGCCGAGTCAACGCTGCTTCAACTGCCACTAACACTGCCACCGACACTGCTTCAACGCGGCCGCGGAACCACGGCAGAAGTGCCTATTTGGCCGCGGTTCCGCGGCCATTTGGTAGACTTATGGGATCTTCTTTTTAGGGCTTCTCCATATTGCTTTTATCTTCTGTTTGGTACACTTGGTTTCTCAAAAGCTCTTCTGTTCTCTTCCAGATATTCAGCAGTGGACTTTTGCCTTGAGCTCCGCGTTTGAAGTCTTGGATCTTGTGCTGCCCTTGTGCTTTGTGCATTGAAGTGACCAACGATTTGCCATGTTGTTTCTTGAACTGGTAGGCGGCATCATACAGATGGTTAGCGGAGATCGGTATTCATTTGTTGTTGGTCGTAGTCCCGCATTTGTTGCAACTTTTCATGAATTTCACTGTAAAGGGCTGAGAACCTGTAACCTGCACTTATTCAGCAAACACGGATTAAAAGTACTTACCTATATGCAATGTGATTAAGAATGGGCGGTATAAAAATGCAAAAATCTGATATGAACAAATACCCCCAAACTTATCTTTTGCTCGTCCCGAGCAAAGCCAATTTTATTCTCAAAAAGTCTTAACCTCACTTTCGCGGGGAACGCGATTGCACTGAGCTCGTGCAACAAGCCGTTAAACCTCTAGGTGTCCCTAGTAGAAGGAGTGTTGTCTCCTGAGGGTTTTCAGCGGATACTACCCACAAAATCCGATCAATTTGGCCGTTGACTTTAATTCTTCAATTCAGTATTCTAGCGAGAAATTCTATTATCTTCAACTTAGAAATCATCTACCCGTATTTTTCACACTTCCTTTTCATTTAACTTAAGATCATATACGTTTTGCTAGTTTATAAAACTTTCAGCATCTCCTAAGTTTTCCTTCCAAGGCGCAATCTTAACTCAGGAATTTTTATCATCTCTACTGAAGATATAAGCAATATCTTTTATTCCTATCTCTCCTCCAAACTCCAATCATATACCCCTACGTGTGTGTAGTTATCACCTCTATACTTGAAAATTCAATTCAAGCTATCATACTCTTGTCCATCTTCCAAAATACTTTTAATGGGTGAATTTTAGATGAAATTGCTCACACATTCTTCATGCGATCGTTAATACTTCTTGAGATACTAAACGACCGATTACAAAATGTTCTTGCATATTTATGCGTAAATCCTCGTTTTGCAACACCTGAGGCTTAGCAGTGACTCCCAAACCAGTTGGTCTAAGGCACTAGGTGATAAAGCACCCTTGCTATATTTTTTTTATGTTGCCTTAAGCAATTACAAAACCAGTGTTCATTTTTTTTTTATCTCTTTATTCACCACTTATACTTTTATTTTATTTTCCTTCATACTAAGGATTTTAGACAAGAGCATGTCAAGGTATTCTCTACTATCCCAAGTTTCAAGATGTGTGTAAGTGCGTATAGTAGGGTATATATTTTCAGAGTTTGAACTTAAGCTTCAGAATTATTTTTCAGACTTATACTTCAAATAAAGCTTTCAATACACTTCTCTTATTTCGACTTAGTCCAAGATCTAAACTCAAAATTTGCCTATTTCTAAATAAACTATAAGGACGTATATTTTCTACAGTTAAACTTTAGGAAAGATTATTTTTAGGGTTTTTAATTTACTAAGTTTAAGGCCTAGTTTTTCCTAACTAATCAACCGTCATGTTGAACTTAAGTCAAATATTGCCAAAAATTGAACTTTTCAATTTTTATAATTTTATTTTTCAAAGATTTTTTTTCAAAGTTTTCAATTTCTATATAATTTTTTTATATTTTTAATTTTTTTTATAAAGATGCAATGCAGAATTAAATATGCAAAGAAAAAAAACAAATATGTACAAAAAATAAAAAATATGCAGATGTAATGCAAAGATAACTATTTACAATACCCTCACCCCCAAACTTATTGATAGCAGTGTCCTCACTGCTCCCTGCGGCGTATACTAGACGCGGCCTCACTAGTCCCAGCCTCACCTCTATCTATCCCCCGTCCCCTCGATCGTGATCGTGAACGTTCCTCTCTTGCTAAAAGGGTGGACATTCCTTGTTCTAGGCTCGTTATTCACTGATCAAAGTTAGTCAGCATCCCTATCACTCTTTCTACCCCCTATGGGTTCGTCGAATTAAGCGCGCTTGTGCAGCGGGGGTAAGCTCTTCGTCGCACACTATGGAGCTCGAGCTAAGGGTCTTGGCTATCACGTCCTCGGCCAGCTCGGTGCGCGACCATAAATCTTGTAATCGTGTGTAGGACGTGGAGACACCCTCAAGAAGGGGTCGAATTGGAATCCCACCATGCATATAAAATTCAAATTCCTCAACAGGAAGGAAATGGCGACACTGTTGTGTCACCAACATTGGGCATGGATAATTGGTCGTCCGTTTTCCGGCGCCAATCGAGTGAAGCAAAACAGTGCACATATCGTAGCTAGGGTTTCGTGTCATCAATGTGTGTACTATATGTAGGGATGGTGTGAAAAATGTTGTGTTGTGCGAACTTCCAAAAAAATTGTTTTGTGCCCAACGGCACACGGTTAAAACGTTCGCAAAAAGCGTGCGAGCCTGAATGCCCTTTCGGGGCTCCCTAGAACAGTCGTTTCCCATTAAGGGTAAGTAGTCCTCAAATCGGAGGGGTTGTTCGTAAATGGGGAGTCGTGGTATTAAGGTGACTTCGTGAATGAAGTCCCTATCAATTAAAATTTCCCGATCCCCCCACATTAATCTAATATACCCGTGTTGTGCAAGACAACCCTCCTCTATACATTCGTAGAAATAGGCAACAAGATCTAGAAGTACGAATGCGTTCGGATGGTTGAATAACAAGAAATTCCATCCGCGCTTTCGGATCTCATCACTGAAATAACTACCATAAATATTATGTGCGAACAATTGGGAAAAATCCCTTTCAAACTGCAGAGTAGGGGCCATTACAGAGAGAAAATACTGAAATATTAAATTCACAGAGAAGAGTTCAGTAGATCGAACCTCTTCTGAAAATTTCAGAGGGAGACGAGGCAGAAGCGCGGCGGTTGCGTAGTCAAAAGCAGGTTGGGCGGCGGCTTGGTGCGATCTCTCTGCGATTTCAGAAGTGGCGGCTAGGGTTTCTGTGAGAGATAATTTTAGGGTTTTGTAAATGCAGTAGAGGGGTCGGTTTGTTTTTATAGGGGTTATTGGTTATTTGTACAAAAGCCCCCTTAAAAAGAGGAATTTAGTTTGTAATTTTTTTTTAATTTTTTAATTTATAGAACTGAATATTTAAAAAAATACCCCTCGAAAATTTGAAAAATATTTTTTAAAAATATTTTTATGCTTTTTTAATTTTATATAATTACAAGTGGTACATACCCCCAACCTTATTTGAAACAGTGTTTCCACTGTTTATGGCTGGATATCCAAAATTTGGTGGCAAGCGGAGGAAGATTATTCGATGTAAATCGGTTCCTGCAACATTAGGAGCTCCTCTGAAAGGTCGGCTGTGAGGAACGGTTTTAAGTTATGTCCGTTCACTTTGAAGAGTGAACCGTCCTCATGATTTTCTAAATCGACCGCACCGTGCGGATATACAGTTCGCACGAAATATGGTCCTTTCCAGTGAGATCTAAGCTTCCCGGGATGGAAATGTAACCGGGTGTCGTAAAGAAGCACCTGTTAACCAGGTGTGAAAGTTTTTCGCGTAAGGTGTTTATTGTGAAACACCTTAGTTCGGTTTTTAACGACAACCGCATTTTCGTAAACTTCATCCCGAAGCTCGTTCAATTCGTTTAACTGCAGCTTCCAATGGCTGCCCGCATTATCAAGAGATAAATTCAACTCCTTAATTGCCCAAAATGCTCGATGCTCAATTTCCACTGGAAGGTGGCAAGCCTTCCCGTAAACAAGCCGATAAGGAGACATGCCAAGATCAGTCTTATAAGCAGTTCAAAATGCCCAAAGGGCATCAGTGAGTTTCAAAGATCAATCCTTACGGTTCTTAGAAACCGTTTTCTCCAAAATCTGTTTGATTTGACAATTAGATACTTCGGCTTGCCCACATGTTTGGGGGTGATAGGGTGTTGATAGCTTATGATTAATGGAGTATTTCCTCATTAAGGCTTCGAAAGTCCTATTATAGAAATGTGTTCCATTGTCACTAATGATTGCACGGGGGTGTCCAAACCGGAAAAAGATGTTTTTCTTAAGGAATCTAATGACAACCTTGTTGTCGTTAGTCCGGCTGGGCACGGCCTCGACCTATTTAGAGACATAATCAACTGCTAGAAGAATATATAGGTTCCAAAAAGAGCTGGGAAACGGCCCCATAAAATCAATCCCCCAAACATCGAAAATCTCGACAACCAAGATTGGTTGGAGCGGCATCTCGTTTCTCCTGGATATCCGGCCCAAGTTTTGGCACCGGGAGCAAGTCTTGCAGTAATCATTAGCGTCTTTGAAGAGTTGTGGCCAGTAGAAACCACACTGCAAGATCTTCTCGGCTGTCTTTCTTGGGCCAAAATGCCCGCCACACGCTTGATCGTGGCAAAATGATAGCACACTCTTGAATTCATTATCAGGCACACATCGACGAATAATCTGTTCGGGACAGTATTTAAATAGATAGGGTTCGTCCCAGTAAAAGTGCTTTACTTGGGATAAGAATCGAAGTCTGTCCTGATTTGACCATTCATTCGGTAATAATCTTGTTGCTAAATAGTTCACAGTATCTGCGAACCAGGGTTCGTATGATACTGTCAAGAGCCGTTCATCCGGAAAAACGTCAATTATTGGAAGTGAAAGCGTCGGCGAAGAAGGAAGTCGTGAGAGATGATTGGCCACTACATTTTTACATCCTCTTTGTCTTTGATGACAAGGTCAAACTCTTGGAGTAAGAGGATCCAACGTATCAGCCGAGATTTTGCGTCATTCTTTGCAAAAAGATGGCGTAGAGCAGAATGGTCTGTATAAACAATGACTGGAGAGCCGATCAAGTAAGGCCTGAATTTTTCTTATGCAAATACAATAGCCAAGAATTCCTTCTCGGTTGTTGTATAATTTAGCTGGGCATCGTTCAGGGTTCGGCTAGCATAATAGATTACGTGTGGCCTTTTATCAATGTGCTGCCCTAGGACAGCACCGATGGCAAAGTCGGATGCATCGCACATAATCTCAAATGGATACGTCCAGTCAGGAGAAGAAAGTACGGGAGCAGAAGTGAGTGAGCTTTTAAGTGATTCAAATGCAGTCACACGGCTCGAGTTGAAATCGAATGTGGTGTCCTTGGCCAACAGAAGAGTCAAGGGTCTAGCAATTTTGCTAAAATCCTTGATAATCCGTCTATAAAAACCGGAGTGGCCAAGGAAAGCTCGGATGTCTCTAACGCACTTGGGAGGAGGAAGATTGGAAATGACCTCAATCTTAGCTTTATCCACCTCAATGCCATTTTGCGAGATGATATGTCCTAAGACAATACCTTCGCGCACCATGAAGTGGCATTTCTCCCAATTCAAAGTTAGGTTTTTATCCTTACACCGGGTAAGGACAGCGTCGAGATGCTGTAAACACTCATCAAAGGAATCACCAAAAATGGAGAAATCATCCATGAATATCTCCAAGAATTTTTCCACCATGTCTGAGAAAATTCCCATCATACACTGCTGGAAGGTAGCGGGTGCATTGCATAACCCAAAGGGCATGCGGCAATATGCGAATGTACCGAAAGGACAGGTGAACGTTATTTTTTCTTGGTCCTTTTCGGCGATTGGAATCTGGTTATAGCCGGAGTAGCCATCCAAAAAGCAGTAGTACTTTTGTCCAGCCAATCGTTCATGCATTTGGTCAATAAAAGGTAGCGGAAAGTGGTCTTTCAGCGTTGCGGCATTGAGTTTTCTGTAATCTATGCACACTCGCCACCCAGTTTGGGTGCGAGTAAGGATCAACTCGTTCGCCTGATTGGTGATGACCGTTATGCCCGAATTTTTGGGGACAACATGTATCGGGCTAACCCACTGGCTATCAGAGATAGAGTAAATGATACCACTATCAAGACATTTTACGATCTCTTTTTTCACAGCCTCCTTAATGACTGGATTGAGTCACCTTTGTGGATCCCTGGCTGGTTTGGCATCATCCATCATATGAATGTAATGTTCAACGATCAAGGGACTAATCCCCTTGATGTCCGCCATAGTCCAGCCAAAAGCTTGCTGATTGCTCTGCAAGACCGTCAGAAGGGCTTTCTCTTGCTCTTGAGCTAGAGAAGCCGAGATGATAATAGGAAGGGTCTCATTCTCACATAAGTAAGCATACTTGAGGTGAGATGGCAACGGCTTAAGTTCGAGCGCCGGAGGTGAAACGATTGAAGGTAGGATCGGCGAAAATGTCTCGAACTTGAAGGATTCTAACAGTGGCTCAAAATGAGTGTACGCAACCGAGTCGGATGGTTCAGCTAACGCATCCGAAAATTCAAAGGATTCAAGCTTGGGTGGCTTTCAAATCAAGATCGTTCGAGAAAGTGAAACACTCATAATCACTGTCGGGAGCAATATCAGATTCAAGGAGGAACGCACTAGTAGCGTCAAGATTGCTGTGATCGAACAGAAAATTCTCGAACTCGCAGTCCCCATGGACGATCTCCTGGATCGAACAAACGTCTAGTATATGAGCATTAGGTTCGGAGGGTTGATTCCCCAACCTAAAAATGTTGAGTTCAATTGTCATGTTTCTAAAAGATAGGTTCGTCGAACCATTTTGACGATTGATCACATTATTTGAGGTCGCAAGGAGTGGACGACCGAGTATTACCGGAATTTGATTCCGGGGGTTAGCTACAGGTTGTGTGTCTAAAATAATGAAATCAACATGGAATATGAAGTCTCCTACCTTTATTAACACATCCTCTAGCTCACCCCTAGGATGGGTGATAGATCGGTCGGCCATTTGGAGAGTACAGTGTGCGGGTTTCAGCTCTTCTATACCTAGTTGTTCATACACAGAATACGGAAGCAGGTTAACACTGGCACCAAGATCCAAAAGTGCGCGGTTGATGTTCTTATCCCCAATAGTTATTGAAATCGTAGGACAGCCAGGGTCCTTTCGTTTTTGAGGTAAAGCTTGGGTAAGAGCATTACTCATGGCACTAGCTAAGAAAACCTTTTTGGGTACCTGAGATTTTCTCTTCTTAGTGCACAAGTCCTTCAAGATTTTTGCGTAGTAAGGGACTTGTTGGATTGCATCCAAGAGGGGAATGTTAATGTTAACTTGTTTAAACAACTCCACAATCTTCTCCATTTATGGATTTTGCTTATTGGATCTCAACCGGTTTGGAAATGGAACATTTTGAAAATTGGTTGAGTCCAATGCTTGTGGAGGAGATTGTGGAGCTGGAACGGATCCCAGAACTGGTGTTTTCGTGGAGTGAGATGTGGGTCCGTTCGGAGCAGCAGAAGAAGTAGAGCCTTTTGAAGAATGGAGAACAGGCTCAGAAGACGAAGAAGAAGAAGAAGAAGCAGCGGCCGGGGTGTCATTATCTGTGCCAATGTTGTTGTGCAGCATCCTTCCAGATCTCAACATAGTCACGACACTCACATTATGGTTTTGTTGTTCAAGAGCAACATGTACATTATGTGGGTGACCAGGATTTAGGAGTGGTTGAGATGGAAGCTTCCCTTTCTTTTGCTCGCTTAAAGCCGCATTCAGTTGTGCAATCTGGGCTTCAATGGTTTTGATGTTTTACTCTTGCACAGCAGTGTGTTGCATCAAAGACTGAATGTAACACTGGATGTTAGCGTTTGATTGAATCGATTGTTTTACAAATGCCTCCAGACTTCGTTCTAGCGAGGAAACCTTATCGTTGTTTGACGGAACAAAATTGTTTTGAGGAAAAGAATTGTTGGGTGCAAAATTGTTCGCCGGATTTTGAAAAGGTTGGTGTTGGAAAGACTGCTGATATTGATTTTGAGCTTGTTGTTGAGGAGGATGAGGCCTCTGGAAGTTATTGTGGCCTTGGAATCTGGTTCTGATTCCAGGAGAAATTTGGGTGGTTCCTCCAACCAGGATTGTAAGTGGAAGAGTATGGATCATTTCTTTGTCTTCGCTGAAATGCAGCATTGACCTGATCCTGTCCTTGAGCAGGTGAGTTGTAAGGACACTCTTCGGTCAGATGGGATGGGTCTAAACAACAAGCGCATATGGTACGAGGGGGAAGAGCATGGGCAGGATAAGGCGATGAGAATTTGCTCTCAATTGCTTCTAGTTTTCGTGTGATCGCTGCCATTTCGGCCTTCATTGCAATTGAGAGATCAAGTTGATGAACGCCTGCCCTAGAGGGACTGGAAGAAGTAGATGAAGTGTTCGGTCTTGTGCTTTCCTACTGAAGCGTTCGCTCCGTGAGATCGTCGAAAAATTGCCAAGCTTCCTCGTCAGATTTGGATAGGAAGTGGCCTTGACAAATGGTCTCCAGCAATTGCTTAGTTACTGGGTTCAGTCCTTCATATAAAGTCTGGCAAAGTTGCCATCTCTCAATACCGTGATGAGGGCACTGAACAAGACGGTCTTTGTATCGGTCAAAGCACTTCCAAAAAGGTTCGGTAGGAAGTTGGGAAAATTGGTTAATTTCGTTTCGTATTCTCGCGGTTTTGTGATTTGGGTAGAATTTTTTACGAAACCCTTTTACGAACTCATCCTAACTGTTTATGGAATGCGATGCGGTACTATACAGCCACTTCTAAGCTAGGTCACACAGAGTGAAAGGAATGACTCATAGCGGTATAGCATCGTCGGACAGTTGGGTCGTCTTCATCATTGCACAGACGTTCTGGAACTTGTTAATGAAGATGTAGGCATCTTCGGATTCCAGCCCGTGAAATTTAGGCAACATGTTGATGAAGTGGGGCTTAATTTCTAAATTATCCCCATTGGCCGGCGGAAGTGAAAGACAGGTAGGAAGTGCGGAGCGGGTGGGATAGAAATGATCCTGGTGCGCGATTCGCTGAGGCGCTTCAACAGGAGGTGGTTGCGGGTTATTCACACTCAGATGATGTAGAATCAGTCCTGAGGGAGGTAAAAGGATGTTAGGAGGAAATCCTGTCATCATAGAAGAATTTGGTGGTGATGAAAGTGAAGATGAAGATGTATGAACAGAATTCTGGTCAACGTCGGAGTTGGCCGGCAAAGGTAAAGGTGAAAGAGGTGTGGAGGGAGTTTCGACGTCGGAGTCAATCGCGTAGTTAGTAGCGACTAAAGAAACACGGACTAGGCGGGCACTATTGTCCCGAGTCCAACTGGACATACACTAAACGAGTTTAGTATAGTCAAAGCGTAGAATGTGAGGGTAAGAAAACGTCAATGAAGAAAATGCGGATGAAAGGTGAGTGGAATGGGATTCTGACGTCAAAGGGCAAGTTTTTATAAAAGTTTTTATTTCTTTTTTTTAGAAAGAGTTTTGCAAGAATGTGTACGGACTTACTTCAAACAATCGCAGTTTAAAATATGCACCATCAAACCTGGAGCTACGGTTTTCTAAGTCCACAAGACTGCTCCTAACTGTTCCAAAGTGACAAGTTGTGAGATAACCCTCAAATCGTCTCTTCACTGCCAATTATGGCCAGGTAAGCACAAATGAAGAAAGGAAGGCTCCGCTCACGAATCACCGTGAGACGGACCTTTTAAAATTACCTTTCTCACTTGTCTAGCTCAGGCACCACAAAGTCAAGTTTAGATAAACGATTGAATGCCCACAACCTTCCTCTGTCCTAATGAGCACGACAGTCCTTAGTTGGCCAAGTCTAGATATTTTTTAGTTAAACTCAAGGGTGATGCATATGCTTTTAGTAGGAAGGGTAATGAAATCCCCACCCAATTTGAATTGGTGTTATACCCCCTTAAAGTCCGTATTAGTTATGCAAAGCAATAACAACCAAAAATCTAAAACACTTTCAAAATTTTTATTTTAGCTGCGGCGCAAAGAATCTTACAAAAAATCGGTTTATTAGAGAGGGGAAGAGAATCTGTGCAAAGAATGCTGCAGAAAAATTTGTCAGTAGAGTTCAGAGGAGAGGAGAGGAGAAAAGAGATACTCAGAGAGAGTTTTTTAGCTGCCGACGTCACCCGTTGATGTTCAGACCATAATATTGCATTATTCATTCCTCTATTCTTATTCTTTTTATGAATAAACAGGTACTCTTGACGCACGTTTGTTGCATGTTACAGGATACAGGGCTTGGATGCGAATACAGTGAAAAAGACGAAAGTTGATACAGAAAAAGGAATTTTGACCAACAAGTAGACGAATCCTAGTCAAGTCTAGTTGAAGAACAGTGCAAGGTCCAAAATGTCAAGTGAACGGTTAAAAGATCGCTACAAGTATTCACTGAAACATCTGGAGGAGAATAAGAAGCCCAACAGAGAAAATACATATAAAAATACAGAGCCCAAGAACCCCTGAACCAAGCCCAAAAAGTGCAGAGACCAACTCCCTTCTTTGGCCGCGGAACCGCGGCCAAACCCAGCCTGGCGCCACGGTTCCGCTGCCATATAATGTGCATGTCGGTGGAGTTTTTCTGAGCTGTTGTGTCGGTGCATATGTTAGGATTTTTAGGGGTCAAATATGTAATTTCACATGTGCGAGAGTCTGTAACCTTAGTTTTTATGTTTTCCTATAAATTGTATTCCCAGATCTGTAAAAACCTATGCCTCTTTTCAATCAATAAATTTCAGAATTTCCGGGAGTTATATTCAGATCTGTTCTATATCGTTTGGAGGGAGCCGTCAACCTAGTAAGGTAAATTATGTTTTTTTTTCTTCTTTTAATTGGTATGCATTATCATCCCCTTATGAGCGAATAGTCTCCTCGCTTGTTAGGGTTAGCCTTAGGGAAAGGGTTGAGAGATGAGATCTCTCACCCCTTTCAATGCCACATTCACCTAATGAATTAAAACTCCATGCATACGCGCACAATCGCTCCCTACGGCACCCTATCCCTCGAGGTAACGGTGAACCGTAGTATAAAGGGCCGGTTGCGCGCGTTTACCGTGGGGGTTAGGGTAATTATCAACAAAAGAAGGATACGAATCTAGAGGAAGAAATATCTTCCCAAAAGATTCGGATCCATTTTATTGATAATAACTGTAACATCTAACAGATCTAAAAAAAGAGGGCATTGAAAGCGGTGAGGAAAACGTTAATCTCCAAAACTTCCTCTAAGCCTAACCCTAGCAAGACTTTAAATTAGATTAATTAAGATCCAGTTTTTATAGATTTTAGAAACCAACCAAAACAACACCTTGAATCAACTCGTTAAAACATATTAAAGAAATTTACCCATCTCTGTGGATCGACCCGTACTCACCGGCTAGCTGCAAAGCGACGCCGTTTCTGATTACGGTAAACAACTTAATATTTTTGGACATAATCATCAAATGGCGCCGTTGCCGGGGATGGCGTAATATTTCATTTTGTGAATTTTCGGGTTGATATAAATTTTAAAAAAATTATAAAAATCTGAAAATATAAAAAAATACAAAAATTATCAATTTGATCTGTTTGAAAGGTGTATCTTTTGAATCTTGCAGGAACAGCGAAGAATTGCGGATCTGGAAATTTACAGAGGGCCAATCAGAAAAGTACATATCAGAAAAGAGAGGAACTGACAGTACAGAACAGTACAATTTTGTTCAGAACCTGAAACCCTCATACTGCCGCGTTTCCGCCGCATAAGGGGGCCCCACGCCGCGGATCCGCGCTCTGCCTGCCACGTCAGCAGTTCAAAATTAGTGGGTTTGTTCTCTCCTTCTCCCCTCTGCAACCTCCATATCTCTGTCTGTGAAAATTTTCTGCAGGAATTCTTTGCGTAAAAAGTCTTTCTCCCCCTTCTAAATAACAGATTTTCTGCAGGTTTCTTTGCGCCGCGCTAAAAAGAATTGATTGCAAGTGAAATTTTATTTGTTTTGCATAATTTAATCGGACTCTAAGGGGCTAATTGACCAAACTCAGATTGGGTGGGGATTTCATCACCCTTCCCAGGACCCCAGAAAACACCTAAAGCATTTTGCATCGACCACAATTAAATAAAAAAAAAGACTAGACTCAGACCTAAGGACATCGAGCTCAATAGGTAAAGGATTAGTATAGGCATCGACCGTTTATCCTAACCGACTTTGCGGTGTCTAGGCTAGTGGTTATTAATTAGGCCCACTGTAGTGGTGGTTCCTTCCCACTTACCTGGCCGTATTTGTCCGTGAAGAGACGGTTTGAGGTCCTATTTCTAGCCCTAGTTAGGAGCTGTCTAGCAGACCTAGGCGACCCTAGATCTAGGCCTGATTGTGCATGTGTGGTTGATACATTTGTGTCACGAGTCCCATTTCAAAAACCTCTTTCCAAAACTCACACAAAATTAAAAAAAAATATAAATCTTTTCAAAAACTTGCAACTTGCCGCTAAAAAACTTGCAACTCACTTTCACTCACTTCTTCTCATTGACGTTATCTTACGCCCACATTCTGTTTTTTCCTTTTTTCTGACTACACTACTCCTTTTAGTGTATGTCACTTTGGACTAGGGATACTGACGCCCGATTAGTCCGTGTTTCGTTGGTACCGATCGACGAACCTTTCGACACCGAAGTCGAAATTCCCTCCATTTCCTTACCTCCATCTTCAATTTCTTCACTCGAAGGTATGTCGGGATTCAACCTCAACGATACCTCACCGACGGGAATGATTCCACCTCCGTTAGGTGCGAATAACCCGAATCTTCCGCCTGTTGTAGCGCCCGCACGAGTTGCGCTCCAGGATCTCTTCTACCCCGTCTGCACTTCTTTACCTACATGTCTTTCACCCCCACCGGCAAATGGGGACAACTTTGAAATAAAACCACATTTCATCAATATGCTGCCAAAATTTCATGGTTTGGAATCTGAAGATGCATATATTTTTATTAATAAATTCCAAAACGTTTACTCTATGATGAAAACGACCCAATTAAGTGATGACGCTATAAGGCTAAGGGTCATTCCTTTCACCTTATGTGACCTAGCCGAGAAGTGGCTATATAGCACCGCATCACATTCCATTAGAAATTGGGACGAGTTTGTGAGAGCTTTTCTGAAAAAGTTCTATTCTCATCACAAACTGCTAGAATCCGCAACGAGATTATACAATTTTCACAGCTTCCTTCCGAACCATTTTGGAAGTGCTTCGAGAGATTTAAAGACCTACTTGTTCAATGCCCTCATCATGGGATCGAAAGTTGGCAACTTTGCCAAACATTATACGAGGGATTGAACTCGGCAACGAAGCAGTTGCTAGAAACTATATGTCAAGGTCATTTCCTTTCCAAGTCTAGAGACGAAGCTTGGCAGTTTCTTGAGGATCTTAGTGAGCAAACAATTCAGTGGGAGAGTACCAAGACCACATCATCTTCTTCTGTTGGTCAATCTAGGGCAGGCATACATCAAGTAGATATGTCGATTGCTATGAAGGCCGAGATGGCCGCACTTATGAAAAAGCTAGAAGCCATTGAGACCAAAATCTCATCATCTTCTCCTGCCCCTGCCTTACCCACACGAACTGTTTATGCTTGTTGTTCGAATCCATCGCATCTAACCGAAGAGTGTCCTTATAATGCATCTACTCAAGGACAGGATCAAGTCAATGCCGCATTTCAGCAACGACAACGAAACGATCCGTACTCTTCGACATACAATCCGGGGTGGAGGAGTCACCCAAATCAACAATTCCAAGGGAATAACAATTTTCAAAGACCTCCTCCTCCACAACAACAACAAGCACCCTCACAAACTCAAAACCAGCAACCTTTCCAACAACAACCTTATACAAATCAAACGAACAATTTGGTTCAACCAAATGACGATAAGGTTATCTCGCTCGAAAAAAGTCTAGATGCTTTTCTCAAGCAATCTACAGAATCCGCAGCAAGATTTGAAAGTTATGTTCAGTCTTTGATGCATAACAATGCCTCACACGATCAAAGTATCAAATCTATTGAGGCACAAATTGCACAATTAACTGCTGCGTTAAGCGAGAGAGAAAAGGGAAAGCTTCCATCTCAACCATTGCCAAATCCCGGTCACACACAAAATGCATATCACAATCACAATGTAAATGCGGTGACCACGTTGAGATCCGGAAGAGTGTTGCAAAATAATGCGGATACTAGTGATGACATCCCCGCCGGTGGTTCTTCGTCTTCTTTTTCTTCTTCTTCTCCATCGTCACCTTCCCCTTCGTCATTTTCTTCACCCTCTTCTTCACCTTTTTCTTTAGAGCCTATTCTCCACCCTTCACATGGCTCTACT
This sequence comes from Agapanthus africanus, assembly GCA_030015575.1. NCBI lineage: Eukaryota > Viridiplantae > Streptophyta > Magnoliopsida > Asparagales > Amaryllidaceae > Agapanthus > Agapanthus africanus. The sequence continues at coordinate 814,705,494 of JASDDO010000019.1, read as the reverse complement.
TCTTCTAGCTCGAATGGACCCATTTCTCACAGCATGAACACATCTACACCGGGATCCGTTCCTACTCCACATTCTACTCCACAGACATTTGACTCAACGAATTTTCAAAATGCTCCATTCCCAAACAGGTTGAGTCCTAATAAACCAACTGCACAAGTGGAGAAGATTGTGGAGATATTTAAGCAGGTTAGCATAAATTTACCTCTCTTGGATGCAATCCAACAAGTCCCTTCATACGCGAAAATCTTAAAGGGCTTATGCACCTCGAAGAGAAAGGCATCTCAAGCACCTAAGAAAGTGCTAGTGGCTAGTGCAGTGAGCAATGCTATTAACCACCATCAAACCTTACCCCAAAAACGAAAGGACCCCGGCTGTCCTACGATTTCAATCATAATTGGGGATAAGAAAATTAATCGAGCACTTTTAGATCTTGGGTCTAGTGTTAACCTGATTCCCTACTCCGTGTACGAACAATTAGGGGTTGGGGAGTTGAAACCCACTCGTTGTACTCTCCAAATGGCTGATCGATCAATCACCCATCCAAGGGGTCAGCTAGAGGATGTGTTGATCAAAGTGGGGGAGTTCATATTCCCCGTTGATTTTATTGTTATGGATACACAACCTGTTGCTAACCCAAGAAACCAAATTCCGGTGATCCTAGGTCGACCATTTTTGGCCACCTCCAATGCTGTAATAAACTGTCGCAATGGCTCCATGACTCTATCCTTTGGGAAGATGTCTAGTGAGTTCAATATTTATAAGATGGGAAGTCTGTCCCCCGTGCCTAAAACTAGTACACGAGATGTTTGCTCTATTCATGAAATCACGCAGGAGGACTGCGAGCTTGAAAGATTTCTATTTGATGAAAACAGTTTTGACGCCACTAGTGCGTCCCTCCTTGAGCCTACCACATTTGACACAACCGATATGGATTATGAATGTTTCACTTTTTCGGATGATGACGACTCACAGCCCGAATATGAGTCTTTTGAATTTGTGGATGAGTTAGTTGAAACATCCGAATCGGTTGTTTGCAATGATTTCGAACCTGTGTTGGAGTCCTTTGAGTTCGAGGTAGATTCCGTAATGATTCTTTCGCCTCCGAAACTCGAACTCATGTCCTTACCGCCTCACCTTAAATATGCTTACACAGGTGAAAATGAGACCTTTCCCATTATAATATCTGCTTCTCTAGCCCTTGAGCAAGAGAATGCCCTTTTGATGGTCTTACAAGATAGGCGGCAAGTTTTCGGTTGGACTGTGGCGGACATCGAGGAGATCAGTTCCCTTATAATTGAATATCATATGAAACTGATGGATGATACCACGTCAATAGAGGACCCACAGCAACATTTTGGGGATATTGTGGTTAGTCAACCTCCTATTTTAGAAGTTGAACCACCCCCATTTCTTTTAATAAGCTACGAGAATGCCAATATTCCACTGATTGCTGATCATTCGCATTCTCGTTTTGATTCATCACCACCTCCTGTCTATTCACCTCCATACCTCCCATACCACTACTTCTATCTTCCCCAATTCTTTGTGGATCGTTACAATGTATTCTTCTACCAACCCATACTCTTTACTGATAAATTTTTCAACTGGTTGGTGTTAGTCTATGCAAAGTTTGGCGGTAATGTCTAACATAGTTTAAATGAAGTTTGGGGGAGGGCCTTTTTGTATATATTTTTGTTCTTCTTAACAATAAAAATTTTGTAAATAAATAAACAGGGAAGTGCCGGTATTTTGACCCTCTTAGTTTAGCATGACAGTGAGGACACTGTCAAGTTCAAGTTTGGGGGTATGCTCGGTACGTCTTCGCATTCATTTGTACATATTTTTGCATTTGCACACTTATTTTAAAACTCATAAAAATTTGAAAAATTTTAAAAATTATAAAAATCAATGTATTCAATTTTGGCCTTATCTGACTTGAGTTTGACTAATAGGTTAATTAACTAGGAACAACTAGATCTTAGACTTAGTGAATTAAAAACCCTAAAAATAACATCCCTTGAAGTTTAACGCTAGAAAGTATATGCCTTGTAATTTATTTAGAAATAGGTAAATTTTGGGTTCACTTCTTGGGTTAAGTCAAAATGAGGAAAGAGTATTGATGTTCTTATTAGAGTATGAATTTGAAATATAGTTCCTAGCTTAAGTCTAGATTCTAAAAATGTATACCCTATAATTTGCAAAAGCACACACCTTGAAACTTGGAATAGTAGAAGAGATCTTGAAAGGCTCTTGTCTAAAGTCCTTAGTACAATGAAAAAAATGTGAATAAAGAATAAAAAAAATGGACACTGGTTTTTGTGATTACTTAAGGCTGTAAGAATAGAAAAATATTTAGCGAGGGTGCTTCATCACCTAGTGCATTAGACCAACTGGTTTGGGAGTCACTGCTAAAAGCCTTGGGTGTTGCAAAAATTAGGAAGTACGCTTTTAAAGTGCAAACACATTTTGTAATCGGTCGTTGGTACCTCATGAAGTATTAACGGTCGCATGAAGGATGTGTAAGCAAAAATTCCATTAAAAATTCACGTATTAATAAGTACTTTGGACAATGGACAAGGGCATGATTGCTTGAATTGAATTTCCAAGTGTAGGGGTGATCTATACACACACGTAGGGGTATGTGATTGGAATTTAGATAAGAGAGAGGAATGAAAGATAAAATTTGTATCTTTAATAGAGTTGATAGAAAATTCCTAAGTAGAGATGAAACCCTAGAAGGAAGACTTAAGAGATGCCGAAAGCTAAGTAGGTCTACATACCATATATAATCTTAAGTTAAATAATGAGGAAGTGTGAAGAATGTGGGTGAATAATTTGCGGGTCAACGATAATAGAATTCCTTGTTAGAAGACCTAATTGGAAAACAAAAGTCAATGGGCTGAGTTGATAGGATTTTGTGGGTGTAATCCGCTGAAAACCCTCAGGAGACAACACTCCTCCTACTAGGGACACCTAGAGGTTTAACGGCTTGTTGCACGAGCTCAGTGCAATCGCGTTTCCCTGCGAAAGTGTGGTTAGGATTTTAGTGAATAAAATAATAAGTTTGCTCGAGGACAAGCAAAAGGTAAGTTTGGGGGTATTTGTTCAGACCATAATATTGCATTATTCATTCCCCTATTCTTATTCTTTTTATGAATAAACAGGTACTCTTGACGCACGTTTGTTGCATGTTACAGGATACAGGGCTTGGATGCGAATACAGTGAAAAAACGAAAGTTGATACAGAAAAAGGAATTTTGACCAACAAGTAGACGAATCCTAGTCAAGTCTAGTTGAAGAACAATGCAAGGTCCAAAATGTCAAATGAACGGTTAAAAGATCGCTACAAGTATTCACTGAAATATCTGGAGGAGAATAAGAAGCCCAACAGAGAAAATACATATAAAAATACAGAGCCCAAGAACCCCTGAACCAAGCCCAAAAAGTGCAGAGCCCAACTCCCTTCTTTGGCCGCGGAACCGCGGCCAAACCCAGCCTGGCGCCGCGGTTCCGCGGCCATATAATGCGCATGTCGGTGGAGTTTTTCTGAGCTGTTGTGTCGGTGCATATGTTAGGATTTTTAAAGGTCAAATCTGTAATTTCACATGTGCGAGAGTCTGTAACCCTAGTTTTTATGTTTTCCTATAAATTGTATTCCCAGATCTGTAAAAACCTATGCCTCTTTTCAATCAATAAATTTCAGAATTTCTGGGAGTTATATTCAGATCTGTTCTATATCGTTTGGAGGGAGCCGTCAACCTAGTAAGGTAAATTATGTTTTTTTTTTCTTCTTTTAATTAGTATGCATTATCATCCCCTAATGAGCGAGTAGTCTCCTCGCTTGTTAGGGTTAGCCTTAGGGAAAGGGTTGAGAGATGAGATCTCTCACCCCTTTCAATGCCACATTCACCTAATGAATTAGAACTCCATGCATACGCGCACAATCGATCCCTACGGCACCCTACCCCTCGAGGTAACGGTGAACCGTAGTATAAAGGGCCGGTTGCGCGCGTTTTCCGTGGGGGTTAGGGTAATTATCAACAAAGGAAGGATACGAATCTAGAGGAAGAAACATCTTCGCAAAAGATTCGGATCCACTTTATTGATAATAACCGTAACATCTAACAGATCTAAAAAAAGAGGGCATTGAAAGCGGTGAGGAAAACGTTAATCTCCAAAACTTCCTCTAAGCCTAACCCTAGCAAGACTTTAAATTAGATTAATTAAGATCCAGTTTTTATAGATTTTAGAAACCAACCAAAACAACACCTTGAATCAACTCGTTAAAACATATTAAAGAAATTTACCCATCTCTGTGGATCGACCCGTACTCACCGGCTAGCTGCAAAGCGACGCCGTTTCTGATTACGGTAAACAACTTAATATTTTTGGACATAATCAGTTGACCGCGGTTCCGCGGTCAAACCCTTGCTTCTGCCGCGGTTCCATGGCTGAACAGTTGGTTTGGATCTTCAAATTTGGTCCATATGCTTAGTTGGTTCTCCTCTTTCTGTTTTGATCCCCTGAATCTTGATTTGTTCACTGAGTTTGCTCCAGGCCTGCACACTTGCACAAAAACTAATCAAAAATAACAAGATGAATTTTTTTTTGTTTTGGTTTTTCAATTTTTATAAATATATATTTTTATATTTTTTTAATTAACCCGAATTACACAAAGAATTAAACTACCGTCTCCCCGGCAACGGCGCCATTTGATTGTTCGCGTTTTCGCATATTCTTAATTTTTAATTACCGCAATCAAGACGGTTTCACTTGGTAGCTAGCCGGTTAAGTACGGATCGATCCACAGGGAGAAGGAATCTTTTTCTTTATGTTTTAACGAGTTAAATCCAAATATTTTGATTTTTGTTTTAAGGTCTACCAATGAGATAAAAGATGAATAAAGAACTTGCTAGGGTTAGGATTAGGTTAGTTCGAGTTAAGAATTTCTCACTTCTTTCAATTCCCTTCTTAATATCGGTGTTATGGTAATCGGCAACTACGGGGATTAGCACGACTAGGAAGGAACTTGCAAGTATAAGCTAGGCTTTCCATGCTTAGTTTCTTCCTTTTGGTCCTTGTCCGTCCGTTCTTGGCTCTTAGCCCTAACCTCCGATTAGTTCAACCACAACCGGTCTAACTAGGGAATCACCGCTATCATGTAGGATAGGATGCCGTAGTGAGTGGATTGGGCAAGAAAATAGTGTGAGAGATTTCCTTCTCTCAAACTTTCCTTCTTCTGCCCTAACAAGTGAGAAGATTACTCACCCATTAAAAAGATAAAAATTAAAAGGAAGGTAGAAAGAGATGAGGTTAAGAGGAATTTACAACTAGCTATTTGAGATCTCATCTTGGAAAGGATCTTACTCAAGCATCATCGTTGTTTTAATGATAAAGAAAATAGAAGAAGAGAAAACAAAAGAAAAACACAAGTAAAAATAAGCAACTAGATTAATAAATAAAAATTGCAGATAAATAGATGGATATGCAAGATAAATAAAAGAACTTACTTTTTTTTTCTTTATTGATCACCACTCAAAAGCTCATTACAATTTTAATGGATAAAGAAAAACTACAGAAATTTAATCCTAAAACCTAATAAAGAAAAGCATACATTATTTGATTTTGAGCTCTTCTATTTATTGATAGGAAGGTGAAATCCTAGGTTACATTCTGAGCTGAACATGAGATTACAAAACTATCCCAAAGAGCCGAGTCAACGCCGCTTCAACTGCCACCGACACTGCTTCAACGCGGCCGTGGAACCGCGGCAGAAGTAACTATTTGGCCGCGGTTCCGCGGCCATTTGATAGACTTATGGGATCTTCTTTTCAGGGCTTCTCCATATTGCTTTTATCTTCTGTTTGGAATACTTGGTTTCTCAAAAGCTCTTCTGTTCTCTTCCAGATATTCAGCAGTGGACTTTTGCCTTGAGTTCCACGTTTGAAGTCTTGGATTTTGTGCTGCCTTTGTGCTTTGTGCATTGAAGTGACCAACGATTTGCCATATTGTCTCTTGAACTGGTAGGCGGCATTATACAGATGGTTAGCGGAGATCAGTATTCATTTTTTGTTGGTTGTAGTCCTGCATTTGTTGCAACTTTTCATGAATTTCACTGTAAAGGGCCGAGAACTTGTAACCTGCACTTATTCAGCAATCACGGATTAAAAGTACCTACCTATATGCAATTTGATTAAGAATAGGCGGTATAAAAATGCAAAAATCTGATATGAACAGGGCCTTATTTTGCGATTATTGCCAGAGGCCAGGACACATGCAGAAAGATTGTCGTAGAGCCAAGGGGCAGTATCTGATTTGCGGATCAAGAGAGCACAGGGTCAGCGGATGTCCCCAGAGATCCGAGCTACAGAGAGGGTTCGAGCAACAACAACTATCGTACGGCACTTCAGCTCAGTGGAGTCCACCCCTAATACCAGCGGCGGTTATTCGATCAGAGGCAGACTAGTACGGGTCGGAATCAGGGGCGGGCTTTCGCCCTGTCTGCCGAGCAAGTAGAGGCTTCTGGGGAAGTTGTTACAGATACTCTCTTTGTTTATTCTATACCAGCTAGAATTCTTTTTGATTCGGGTGCTACACATTGATTTATTTTTACACGGTTTGTTGACATGCACTTTATACCTCATGAGCCGTTGATCAAGGGTTGGGAGATACATACGGGTAATGTAATTATTGTGTCCAACCAAGAGTGTAGGTTATTCCCTGTGGTAGTTTATGGCAGGGAATTTTATGCAAACTTTCTTTTGATTAGGACTGGTAGATACAACGCCATTCTGGGGATGGATTGGTTAAGCATGTTTCATGCCGTTATCAATTGCCGGGCTTGGAGTGTGACTTTTCACATTCCTAATCACCTGGAGTTCGTGTTCGTGGGTGGCAGCGAGTTTTTGGAACCAGCTAAGTTTCGAGCAAAGCCGAAGACCTTGATAGCTATGGAGATAGACGGGGAACCAGCACCGGAGCTGGTTTGTGAGTTTCTTGATGTGTTCCCTGAAGATCTACCTGGTTTTCCCCCGTCTCACGTATTAGGCTTCTCGATCGACCTGATTCCAGGGACGGTGCCAGTTTCCTAGGCTCCTTACAGGATGGCGCCAGTTGAGTTGGAAGAATTAAAGAAGCGGATAGAAGATCTTTTGGACAAGGGATTTATCCATCCGAGTGCTTCCCTATAGGGTGCTCCTGTGTTACTTGTTAAAAAGAAAGACTGTTCCTTGCGCATGTGCATCGACTATCGGGAGTTGAACCGAGTGACCGTGAAGAACAAGTATCCCATCCCCCGCATCAATGACTTGTTCGATCGGTTTGGTGGTGCTCGGGTATTTTCAAAACTAAACCTTCGGTCAGGGTATCACCAAATCAGGGTTAAGGCAGAGGATGTATGCATGAAGGCTTTCCGAACCCGATATGGCCACTATGAGTTTCTTATGATGCCGTTTAGTGTTACCAATGCACCGGCCATATTTATGGACTTGATGAACTGGGTTTTCTCTATGTACTTGGATCAGTTTGTTGTTGTATTTATCGACGACATTCTAGTCTATTCCAGAAGTCGAGAAGAGCATGTCGAGCATCTACGAATTGTATTGCAGGTTCTACGGGAGGAGAAGCTCTATGCTAAACCAAGCAAATGCGAGTTTTGCCTCGACAAGGTGCAATTTCTGGGGCATGTTGTTTCGAGTGATGGTATTTCAGTGGATCTGACGAAAATCGAATCTATCAAAGTCTATCCAACACCGAAATCAGTTGCTAAGAAGCTTCTTGGGATTGGCTGGGTATTATCGGCGGTTTGTCTAAGATTTCACCAGAGTAGCGGAACCCTTGACGAAGCTCACACGGAAGGTGGTGCCGTATGTTTGGTCGGAGGAATGCACCCAGGCGTTCGAGCTGTTGAAACTGAAGTTGACCACGGCCTCAATCCTGACTGTGCCAGACAGCTCGGGGGGGGGCATGGTTGTTCATAGTGATGCGTCAAGAAAAGGTTTGAGTTGTGTATGAATGCAGCACGGTCGAGTGGTGGATTATGCCTCTCGCCAGCTGAAAACTCACGAGAAGAACTACCCCACGCATGATCTCGAGTTAGCGGCCGTTGTGTTTGCTTTAAAGATTTGGAGGCATTACTTGCTAGGCGAAAGAGTGGAGGTGTACACAGATCACAAAAGTTTGAAATACGTGTTCACCCAGAAGGAGCTGAATATGAGACAACGCAGATGGTTAGAGTTGATAGAAGACTATGATATTGATCTACAGTATCACCCGGGGAAGGTGAACGTCGTTCCTGACGCTTTCAGTCGCAGGCCGCCAGCTACGTTGCTGACTTTTCAGAAGAGGATTCTCGAGGACCTTCAGAGACTCGAGTTGGAGGTAGTTATACCGAGGGTGCTCGGACATCTCTAGCAATTGCAAGTTCAATCATCGCTTATAGATCTCATTAAAGCTGCACGGGCTGGAGACTCTCAGTTGCAGAAGTTCAGAGGGTTAGTTGAGGCTGGTTTAAAGATGGATTTGCAGGTTCACGGATATGGCTCTCTGAGATTTGGCAGTCGGCTGTGTGTTCCAAAAGGGGGAATTCAAGATGAAGTTCTAGCTGAGGCACACAGTTCCGCTTACTCGGTGCACTTTGGAGGAACCAAAATGTACAGAGACCTGAGACAGCACTTCTGGTGGAACGGGATGAAGAGGGAGATTGTTCGCTTTGTCTCCAAGTGTCTGGAATGCCAACAGGTAAAAGCCGAGCATCAGAGAATCGCTGGGTTGTTGCAACCGTTTCTAGTGCCAGAGTAGAAATGGGAACACATTACCATAGATTTTGTGACGGCACTACCTCGAAGTCCAAAGGGCAACAATGCTATTTGGGTTATTGTTGATTGTCTCACGAAGGCAGCTCATTTCTTACCTTTCCGAGTCGGACAATCAACGGAGTCGCTTGCTGAGAAATATATGCAGGAGATTGTGAGGCTGCACGGGGTGCCCGTTAGTATCGTGTCTAATCGAGACACCAGGTTCATTTCCTATTTCTGGAAGAGCCTGCAGGAGAGTTTGGGCATGCATCTTAAGTTCAGCATGGCCTATCATCCGCAGATGGACGGGCAATTCGAGAGTGCTATCCAAACGCTCGAGGATATGCTGTAGGCATGCATGCTTGACTTTTAGGGCACTTAAGAAGATCACCTCCATCTGGTAGAGTTTTCGTATAACAACAGCTACCAAGCTAGCATCTAGATGGCACCGTTCGAGGCTCTGTATGGACGAAAGTGTCAGTCCCCTCTTTGTTGGGATGACATGGGTGAATGAAGGTTGTTGGGCCCTGAGCTTATAGTGCAGACAATGAGCAAAGTTCAGACGATCAGGCAACATATCAAGGCGACTCAGGATCGACAAAAGAGTTGGGCAGATGCCGACAGAAGGTCGTTGGAGTTTGGTATTGGTGACCACGTATTTCTGAAGATATTGCCCACTCGGGGAGTGATCATGTTTGGTAGTCGCGGGAAACTCAGTTCCCGATTCATCGGACCTTTTGAGATGCTAGAGCGAGTAGGAGAGGTGGCTTATTGACTTGACTTTCATTCATCGCTAGCTGGCGTGCACAATACTTTCCATATTTCTCAGTTGAGACGCTACGTTCAGGATGACAGCCATATCCTGGACCATTCAGAGTTAACGTTGGGCACCGATCTGTCTTACGAGGAGCAGCCTACCACCATTCTCGATCGTCGGGAAAAATGTTCTAAAGAATAAATTCATTCCCTTGGTTCGAGTTTCTTAGGGTGGTGGTTTTCCAGGAGAGTCAACCTAGGAATGCGAGGAGGACATCCATCCACGTTTTCCGCACCTGTTTGAGCAGTGTTGTTTGTTCCGTTGTTTTCATTCTTTAATTTCAAGGACGAAATTTTTTGTAAGGGGGTATGATGTAAATCCACAGTTCCATGTATATATTTCCCGTATTTTTCCAGAATTTTCCTTTTATTTTTGCACATTTTTAATTTTTTATTATTTTATTTATTTTTTCCCAAATCTAAACCTTAAACCCAACCCGACCCAGCCCGACCCGACCCAAACCCGACCCACTACCCTCTTCTTCTTCAACTTCTCTTTTCATTCGGCCACAACCCAACAGCTTCCCCCTCTTCTCGAGCTACCTCCGTCTGACTCGCGCTCACGACGACCCAACAACCCATGCCTCCTTCTCTATCCCCTCTCGTTTCCTCTCTCTTCCTCTCACCAACGGCTCCCTTCTCGCCCGCACCCGCACCCACGGGACCCGCTCCATCTATGGAGAATTCCCGCCCTACCTAACCTCGAGATCTCGGCGCCAGCCTTCTCTCTCCCCTCAATGTCTCACGCCCCATCTCTTTCCCTCTCGTTCTCTTTCTCTTTCACTCCCTTCTTCCTCCTCTACAACGCCGTCTCCTTTCTCTACCCACTGCCACCCTAAACCCTTGCACCACCACCTAAACCACCACCGACATCACCACCGCCTGTGCTCCTCCGTCGATCACCACCTCACCAGTAACCTCATCCCTGCAACCTCTCACTGCAGCTTCACCCCACAACTCCCGCTTCATCCATCAACACCGCAGCCTCTCTCCAACGTACGAAGCAGCCTTAACACCTCGCCAACACTGACCTGAGCTCCACCGGTGTCACCTCAGCTCCTCCATCGACAAAGCCCCACCATTGCCACCACAACAACATCAATCCAAACCCTAAGCTCCAAGCCGGGCCCTACACCTCGCCGTAGCCGCTGCCGCTACTCTGTGCCGTGTTGTTGTTGCTGCCACCGTTCATCGCCGCTGTCAGAGTCTTCGCCATCTAGACTATCGAGCCATCTCTAGGCAAGAGAGAACTCAACTCTTGCTAATCATGCAATTATATATGTATATAAGTTAATTAATAATGTTAGATAAGTGTGTGTGCGCGCGTGTATATACACACACACACGTGCATATGTGTGTGTGTGGATCTATATTGCGTTAAGTGATGATCGAATACTTGTGCATTGATCCATCATGATTGCTTGTATTGAATCGAATCCAACTCGGGTCCATTAATCGTATAGATATCATATTACAGTTTATATTAAGTAATTGTTGTCGATCGACGGTCGTATATACATACTAAGTGTTTGATGTGAAACCCTAAACCAAAACCCATTTAAAAATGGCGGAATTTATGACCAAGGAATCCCTCTATTGATAAGGAATGTCGTGTAGGGATTTGAGTTAAAAAAACTTAGGTTATACCCATGAAAATTCGCCCCTGAAGGCGACACTAAATCTGGAATGCACTGCACATGTCACGTCGAAATATATATATTAAATTAACTATAGATTGGAATGTAATGTTCTTAGGCTCTTATCGAAGCCGACTAGATAACCTATAACTCTCTACAAATTGTTATTTAATATTTCCTCAATACGATACTGAAAACTTGAGGGAAATACGGCTTTGGATTGCAGTCCAGAAAGTATTTTGTGATGACACCTGATTTTAAATGCATGTACATTCCTTTATAAATCTAAAAATACATGTAGTCCTATATCATCGCAGATAATTAAATTATTTAACAAATGGTGTTGGTTTCATTTAATTTAAGTACCGTTGGCTATTTTAAAAGTATTTTAGATCATCGACATTTTCTGCAGTTTTCTGCAGCGACAGTTTATATACATTGACATTAAACTGAACATATCTCCCCGTATACAGTGGGTATTATTAATCCGTTTGATGCATCGGAAACCTAACAGATAGAAGTAGGTTTTATTCTACTGGGGAAACACCTGAATCTAAACAAAATCACAAGTAAACCGCGCGCGAAATTGGACTTTCAGTTCTGAAACTGAAATTCCAGCAATTGATCGCTGATTTAAAATGATGACAAGTCCCTAACCTGAATTTCTATTGACCTGAAACTAATTTTACCACTTAGATACTAAAGTATAATTTATATGCCTTTTATATTGTTTTGGTTGATTCTATACGTGCGATTTATGCTGAATTTTGCAAGTCATATGGCTTGGCTGTCATAACTTAGTGAATGGCTATTCTGTGCGTTTCTACCTTATTTTGTATTTGCTTTATACCTTCTGTATAGTGATCGTTTATATTGAGACCTAGCGACTGATTTGTATTGTAGATATATAAGTGATAGCGATTGGATTGTGGCAAGTACGATAGTGAACCGGTGATCGAAAGTAATATTGATAAGTGAAAGCGTGATTGACAATGAAAGCGATATGTATTTGTTCACAACCTATCTAATACCGAACACATACTATAATCTGGAGAATGGAGAAATCAAGATGGGATTGAACTCATATTTAGCGAGGTGCAGTGACTTAGAGGATGATCATTCGATATTAGTGATACACACACACATATTAGGTTGTGGGCCTAACGGCACGGCTCCAGGGTTATGTCCCGGGCAATAGTGGACCGTAGTCTCGGACATGCATGGGACCCTTGTTAAAAATGAGCATCCTTCCCACCAATTGATTTCATTGACTTAGTGAATGATAAGTAGTGACATACACATTGTCTGGTTTACTGACATGATACTTATATCGCACTGCCCATATTCAAATGATATTCATTCTTCTCATATTTCGGTATTATGTCGCACTTTACATGTTTAATAACATTGTACCAATTATATATATTTATTTCTATATGTGTCGTCCTGACGACCTGAGCGTGCATGCTCAGAGGACGAGGTAGACCCAGTCAAGGAGAAGGACCTGCCATTCAAGATCGCGGAGGTCTAGACCGCAACATCAGTGCCGCCCTTTCTGCTATAAGCATATTGTATTTCGTTGGTTAGTTATTTCCTTATACAAAATAAATATATCTCGGACTCTTTTATTGTAATGTAATAAAGTTGTGAAGTATGATTTCCTTTACTCTAGTACTGTTTACTGACTACCATGTAATGTTAGAAGCCAAAATGTGACTATGGTAGGATTATTTCCTGACCATAGGAGTATGGTTGGTCTAGTCACTCCTCGCATTCCGTATTTTGGAAAGCGGGACGTGACAGTATCGATTGATCGAAACAATGAAAAGCTCAATTTTTTTCACTGTCTTTAACCTTTTTCGTCGGCTCTTACCCGACGAGAAAACTCATCCAGCTGACAAAATAAGTGTATTACCTATCCTAAATCTAGGCTAAAAATGCCCATGTTTTTTTTAACCGTCGGCTCTTAGCCGACGAAATAAATTAACCGACGAAATAAATTGAACAATCGACAAAAAAAAAGTTTTTTCTGTCGTATGTTATTTTTTCGGCACTAACCGGACGGAATATGTTTTTCTCGTCCGGTGCATAATTTTTCCATCGGGTATTAACCGACGAAAAAACACTATTTTTTTTTAGTCTTTTAGGAAAGAAACAAACAATACAACAACAACAAGCCTTCATCCTAATTTTTGTGGGAAGACTATATGAATCGTATTCTACTTCATCATCAACCATTTTCTTTTATAATTAATAAATTAACATACAGTTCTTAATATTCTCTTGCTATTCGCTTAGTTTTAACTCTATTTCACGTTATACAAAAATTATAACTTCGTCACTTATTCTAACCGAGAAATCGATTGGTTTTCGTTACACATGTCCAATCTATTGTAATCAGTTCTCTCATATCTTATACTTTACGGCAGGGGCGCAACCAGAAATTTTGATGAGTGGAGGCACAATATGTTGAAAGGTTCCATTGAGATTTTTAAATTTTCTTAATTGTATTTTGTCATTTTCCATTAGAACCAAACATTTTTGTTTACAAAACACAGACAGAAGGATCCATATTTAATATAATCAAATGAAAAAAAAACTATGTCTATTGTGGCAATTGAATCTGCGGCCTCTAGCCAGGTAATATCATGCACAACCATGTGGGGAAAAACAACATTGTGTTATGTTTATAAATCTAATATATAAAATATATATACAGTTAAAATATAGTACCGCGTGCGCATCGATCGATTAAAATAAGGGTTTCTTTTTCCGTAAAATCTCAGAGGGGGCTCGAGCCCTCACTGAGTTCTATGTGGATTTGCCCCTGCTCTATGGGAGCTATCTCTACATTTTTATAAATACATCCATTTTTTATCCCATATTTTAGTGTATTAATGAGTATAGAAGAGTAACATAAGGAGGTCCGATAATGACTATAGAGGTCCGATAATGACTATAGCGTGAATAATCTATCAACGTCGAATACGATGGCAACATAAAGAAAAGTGGCTTAATTATGATCATGAAGAAAAATTAAAAAAGAGAATAACATGACGACATTGCAAAAGGAAGATTAAAAAAGCAAGAAAGAAGCAATAAGAGTTGAAGTATAAGGTTTACAAGTAAAATTTCCTTTTCATGCTTCACTCATTCAACTCCCATTGGTTTCAGTATTTTTTTTATATAAAAATATTCCTAACATTAAGGAAACAAGCGATGCGGACATTTTCAGCATATATATAACAGTGAGTAGATTGAGAAATGTTTTTGTGTTTACAAAAAAATAAAAAATAAAAATGAGGCAAGCAGATTTATTTCTGTCTATTGCCTCACTCAACCACTGCACTTTATTTATCGCAAGTGCATGCTAAAAAATTAATTTGTTTTCATGAATATGTGAAGAAAGTAAATTCCAAGCATTGGCCATGTACATTGGTGCTGACTGCTTAGCTTTTCTTTTACCAGTTGGTGTTATTATATTACGGATTTAACACAACGCTCCATTGAGAAATTTAGATTATTCTCTGATCCAACAATGTAGGCCAGCAGGATTAGGCACCTAACAGTGAAAATTTTATTACTGGTGATAGTTTAGGTATAAATTGTTAGGGAAATCGATTCCTGAACCATCAAGAACACAAGATAGATAAATACAAAATAACACGAAGAAGAAATACCACATCAGATTTAACATAGTTCGACCACCTCGGTCTATATTCACGGGGCTAAAATACGAGGATTTTATCAACATACGAAAGAGATTACAAGAGCTCAAACCTCTCTACAACTTCTCTCTTCTTGCATCTTCTCTCTTGCACTCACACCACAAGAGAAGAGAGGCATAAAAATTATCCTCACATGATTAATCTCTCAAGCCAACATATATTTTTCCCAAACACACACACAAACACACACACCAAAACTCTAATATCTATTGGTAGACTACACCAATAGATGACCCGGTCCAAATGTCTCATAAATGCATAAACGGATACTAGACACATGCTCAACAATCTTTACTTTGTATCGAATCCGTAACCCAACATTCAGGAGAGACATCGCTCTCATAATCCGCTCCACAAATATCCACTTGCACATGCATCCTTGCTCCATCTGCAGGGAACATCTTATCCTGTCATCACTGTTTCCACCATGAGCATTATGATTAACTCAACCCGTCTTGCACGAACAACCTTCGATTTCTCACTAGCACACATGATCATAACACCGTACTCTCCCTCCGAACACTCATGATCACTACACTGCACGCTATATTGTACTCTCCTCAAGAGCAACAATACCGGGCAACATACAGTGCACCAGATTCTCATGACCATCACTGCTCCACCTCAGTCCAACCCCTTGGAGCCAATACCAAGACACCACCGATGACCTTCGCACAATGTGCCAAACATCTAAACAAACCATGCATCTATACACCATACGGACCACAACTCATCACGCACATGATAGTGCCCACATCAACTCTGAATCAACCTCCTATCTACCCGATCACCGTCAACTCATGACCACCATCGAAATCGCACTAAATTGTGCCAAATCAGCTCTAAAATAATGGAATTTCACAAATCCAATACCACCATTGCGTCCGTGGCGCCTCAAAATATTGGATTACAAGAATCCGACACTGATTGCTCGATCCACGATCAAATTGATCGTTGCCATTCATTTTCAGCCTCTATCCATTCATTTTCACCATTTCAATCATTATTTTGTTTTGCACAACATATAAAATCCCATAGCAGAAAGTAAGCAACAACTAATCGAAAGGAAATATAGTCTATGCCCAACACTTCCTTTTCCTCACGTGATGAAGTAGGCACCATTTTACCCTCAAGTGCAATGTGCATGATCCCTTTCCTCCATCACATGTCACCAAGAACCCTAGCCGCTTCTCCATCCAACCCATGCGCCGCCATGTCCAGCTCGCCGCAACCAGATCCACCGCCTCGAGCGCACCCCATCAATACTATTGCTGCGTTCCTGTGCCACTTGCTCTATATTCCGGCAAAACCCTAGCGATACCACTCTTAATTTCTCTCTAATTTTTTTCTAATAAATCCAACCAGATCCAAACAATAATCGGCTGTCCAAATAAAATCCGGTAGCCAACACGCCTTCCCAGATTTACACCTTGATGGATCATATCCGGACGACCACCAAATCTACTCAAACCATCAGACCTCATCTTCTTCATCGGACCACCAATATCTTATGCGTTCGAAACACCGACCGAACACATTCGGCTCTGATACCACTTGTTAGGGAAATTGATTCTCTCATCCATCGCGAACACAAGATAGATAAATACAGAATAACGCGAAGAAGAAATACCACACCGGATTTAACGTGGTTCGACCACCTCGTCCGACATCCACAGGGCTAAAACACGAGAATTTCATTAACACATGAAAAAGATTACAAGAGCTCACACCTCTCTAAAACTTCTCTCTCACATCTCCTCTTTTGCTCTCATACTACAGGAGAGGATAGGCACAAAAATCATCCTTACATGATTAATCTCTCAAGTCAATAGATATTTTCCCCAAAAAGAGATGTATATATATACCAAAACCTTAATATATATTGGTAGCCCACACCAATAGATGACCCGGTCCAAATGGTCCATAAATGCATAAACGGATACGAGACACATTCTCAACATAAATTAAATTATAATTAAGTTTGTTTTTATCGTGATTTGTCAAATTTCCATTCAAACAATGGTCTAATTATCTTGATGGTATACACAATTGGAAACAAGCTCGATATAGAAGTAAAAATGTGACCGCTAATTTGCAAAATCATCAGATGTGGATATATTTTATCGGTCCTACAAATACCGGCTATCTGTATTGCATGGCACATTATGTTTACATTAAAACTTCACGATATGCAGAAAAGGAAGCAATAATTGAAGAAAAGTAGCAAATTGTTAGGAGCCGAGTGAGTAATATACTATGATCGATTTGAACACAGGCATCTACAATAGGATGAGATGAAATCCAACAAAATGACCATGTATTGGACTTAGACGCAACTCACATTGATCAAGCTTTATAATCCGGACATTTTACTGCTCGTCTTGTTATTTCTTGTTGATTGCAGTTTCTACTCTGCAAAGAAAAATCTTATTTATGACGGAGCTGATTTGCATTCTTGTATTACATCCACGCACGACAAAAATTAACCTGAAAAATATAATACCAGTTAAGAAGATGGGAAGAAAAAAATATAACACCACAAAATGCTGTTGAATGCTGCTAAAAATAATTTGAGCTGCTTAATTACTGATGGTAAACCAATTGGTTATTGGGAGTTGATATAATTAAGATGACATGATTAAATCAGATTTTATGAAGGGCCCAATGTATATAAGCAGACAGTCATCGCATTATTGATGCTGGCGATCGAATCGACAAGAATTTCAATAAAATCTGTCACGTCCCAAAACCATATATATAAAATTAACACATTTCCAAACATGACATGCCGTAATCTTCTCCTCTAGAAGATCGCATGGCCTATGTCTAAAAATCTGCAAACAATATAAAATCTCAACTATCCAAAATTATACCTGAAATTCTAAAGTTTTAAATATTCCAAAGGTTGATTGCAACTCTACAAACCTTATAACAATTATAGATCCAAATGTTGCGACAGTAGATCGTACCCTTAAACACCCTACATATTGGATTAGCAACCACATAAAAGGTGAGTGAGTATTACAACTCAGTAAAAGATGGATACAATGTGTAACTAAAATATTTAAATGAATATATCGATTGAAAATGTCAGATAATAACAAAAATCTCTTTATAGCATATAAATCAATAAATAATATCTTATCAGTATAACCAAGTTCTTCTACGGGTATATGCAATACTTTTAGAAAATATTATTTTCATATATAAGAAAATTAGATCGGGTTACGGCTAAATATGGTCAATACCTTTACCTCGATTGATATAAGAAAACACCACTATAGATAGCCCGTAATAGAGAGAACTTCATGTTATGAACCACGGTGAGTTTGCCTTACAGCGCGTGCTATAATCCCACTTGGATTACACTACTAGCCTCGATGTAACTTGTTCCGGCCCAACTTGTGCGCACCTCTCTCTATATGCGTACTTGGCAAAAATCATTGAGGGCCATGCGCACGTGCAAAACACGCATGCATATGCCAGATCTCTAAGATGCACATGTAGCATTTTCGCAAGTTGTAAATACCATTTCCTGGACACGTGCAAAGCACGTGCGCATACGCACCCTGACCATAACCTGTTGTATTATAAAAGAAAATCTTCTATTAAATAACAAAAAATAATAAATCAAATTAAATAAATTCGGGGATCAAAAGTCCAACGGTGCGCATGCATCACAAATCGATCCAACAGTGCACATGCAGTGTAATTTGATGTGTATCAATCAAAATCATATTAAAATAAAAAACAAACTTAATTTCTTGGGAACAAATTCTAATTTTTCCATTTCGTATAAATAGGACCCCTCTTCATAAAAAAAAAAAAACCAAAACCCACAAACTTGAGAAAAGTTGCTCTCGAGCAATTGATATTCTTTAATCATCAACCTCTCAAAACACCAACTGAGAAATAAGTAAAAAAAAAAAAGAAGAAAAAAGATTTCTCTTTTTTTCCATTAAAATCTTCTGCTTTATATTGTTTTTCATTGAATCTATTGATTCATCAAGATAGAATACTAAAAGCCTTTGCTTTCCTTGGAATCCATTGATTCCCTCAAACATAAGATTCAAGAATCACAAAAAAAAGCTGTTTAGACATCATTGAAACTGAAGGTTTTGCTTCTTGATTACAGAAAAGTAAAAGAACAGAAGTCTTTGCTTCTTTTGAAAGCCTTTACTTTCTTTACAGTGCGCACCCAAATTTAGGGAGCACTTCATGAATACCGCCTATGCAGGCATGTGCATCACGCGATATCCACGTGAGATAAATATTGTTGTTCCTGCCAAAAAAATTAGCTCAAAACTTACATTTGTTCCCTCTTAAAAAATATATGGCAGCATCTCATGTGCAAAGTACGTGAGTAGTGCCCGCGTGCAAAGCACGTGAACGTCAAGGCCATATAATATAGCAGCGCCCGCGTGCAAGATACATGAGCGCTAAGGCCATATAATATGGCAGCGTCTCACGTGCAAGATACATGAGCGCTATAGGCTATATATCTGGCAGCGTCTCATGCGCAATGCACATAGAGTCACTTCAAGTAGAATTAAATTCTATATGGGAAAATATTTTTCTAATCTTTCTAAAACGAGAAAAATTTGCTCTGTTAAACAGAGAACCCCGGAAGTAAAAAATCTAATGGTGATTAAAAATCACCATTCAAATCAAAAATAGAATTAAATTCTATATGAAAAATATTTTCCTTCAATCTTATTAAAAACAAGAAAAATATACTATATTAAACAGAGAGCCTTTGGATCCCACACCCAACTCAACCAAATGACCGGCGAAGATCGCCCCAAGACCGGCGCAGCCGGGTGAAACCGTGGGTAATGCCTCCAATTTTTGCCCTAGCACCCCTTGGCGTCCCCCACTACTCCTATTCTGTTTGATTTTTATGCACATTAACAGAGAGTGTTAATTCACCCCTTTAAACCAAGATTTAATACAATTTAAATTCTCTATTCACAACCTAAACTCTAATTCTATCCTATAAATACCACCCTACACTTTGACCATCCTCATTCTGAAATCTATTGCCAAAACTCTCTAAAATTCCCAAGTCCAAAAGTTGTACAAGTGGGTTAGCCAAGGTCAAAGTTCCGGCGACGATTCGGGACAAATCCGGCGACGACGCGACCCCATGACGCCTTCTAAAGTTCCCTCTACCTCCTCTCTCTTCTCCAAATTAGCAAGTCCCCTCTCCCTTCCTCTCATTCTAATCTAAAACACTCTCATTTCAAAACTCGTCGGAAGCGGAGTTATTCTGACTTCCGATTCTCTTTTTCTTTAAAAACCCAAATTTTCTTAATAACAAACCTACCAATTCTTAATATATTGTTTAGCAATCATAACCAAAGACTTTAGAACAAGTTTCATCTCAAAATAATATGTTATGCAACTTTTATCACATTTTTACGATCAAATACCATAACTTTACATTCTACATATTTCATCATATTCCTTTGTATTACCTTTAGAAAACTCATGAGGTAATGACCTACCTCATCACAACACTCATTCTTGACATAGCACGATGGCTTTTGGAACTTTAGTTTGTAGGATAATTATAAGTTTACAATAAAATACTCTAAACTATTACAAAACCGTATTTTTTAAGTTGTCTTATTTAAATTCCAAACGATTAAGTCCTTACAACCCATTTTTGGGGAATCCGACTTAGTTGGTGTGGGTTATCGAACATCCATCAGACTAGTAGGGCGAGATGCAGCCCTCCTCACGGAGCATACGATCTTGATGGAATTTGTATTACAATTTTAAGAAAAACGTAATTTCTATTTAATAAATAAATTCAATTATATATGTGTGTGTGTGTGTGTGTGTGAATATTATCAAAATATCTACTTTAAATATATTATATATATTCTATGTTTTCTAAATTAGAAGAGTCACAAAAGATCATGAATATACCATCACAATTAATACAAATCAAATTACAAGAAAATACCATATACTATTCAAAGTTAGGTTTATATCCACTAGAATATTTCATTTTTAAAAATTACAACTATGAAAACCCTAAAAACGATAAATAAATACTTGAGCTTTATTTTGAAAATATATCAAAATTATTTTTCATAAAACCCCCTTAAATTGTATTAATTTACAATAAGGACCCTAGTAAATATAGGTTTAAGCGGGACCAGTTCTCTTGAGCCTCAGGAAGCCGGAGAATATGTGTGCTTTCCTATCTAAGGTAGACAACCTTAAAACGGTGTTATCAATACGGTAATTGTCTTGGAAAAAGACACAAATCCTACCATCCATGTGCAACAGTTACCGATAATTCCAAAACTAATTCAGGACTTCAATTCTGTTTAAGTGTCTGACTCAGGCAGAGTCTCAGTCTAATCTGAAATCAATCAATCTATCCTTGAATATGATTCAAGTATAACTCCAATTCAACATGAATCCATTTATACCAGAATTCAATCTATATCAACATGAATATGATTTGACAAAACCATGGATATACAATTGACTGGTCTACATGACTATCCCTCTATATCCTTTCCATTTACATCAACTATTGATATCATGGTTTCGGTAAGTCGTACATCTATTAAAAAACATTATACATCAATACATAATACGTTGCGGGGTTTTAAAGGGGTAGACTAGTACGGAATGTGTTAAAAGTGGCATAAGACGGTCACTTTAATATACCTAACCTGAATATCCATTGTTGTTGTTTCGTGGATTAACGGTTCTTTGTGCTCCATATACCTTAGTCCACGGAATAGTTGGACTCATCTCGTATACACTGGCATATTCTGTACCAAGCTACAAACAACTGCGTTAACATAACAAACTCACAATACACCAGTTATATTCTTATATCTGTCTATTCTATTCCTACTTTTCTTGGGGACTTACTGAGCGATTGTTCGCTGACGACATTCCTTCTCTCTTCTTTCTTTGGAATGTTATCAGGTGGATCCGACTCAGTGGAGATAAAGCCCAGTTCAGTGGACTTGGATCGGTTCAGCGAAGATCCCGAGCTCTAGACTCTTGTATATACTTTACTTTCATGTTCATGCCATTGTTTAGGCATTGCTTTCATCATTGTATTTACTTTTCAGTTGTATTGTAAAGAATTGTTTAATAAATAAAAGTTGCTGTTCATTTACATTTCTTATCTTCTTATGTATATTTACATTATATTGCTTAGTTACGCTTAGCGTGTTTACTTCTGAGTAAATACGTAGCGGGCTAGTCACGTCTCCTTACCCGTACACTGAGAAGCGGGGCGTAACAGGTTTTGTTGGTGGCCTAAGCAGGTCAGTTCTGCAGACATGCAGGTCACCTCTACATGAAGTCCTAAGTAATATATATCACAAGAATCAACAACTAAAAACATTCTTTACATTTCATATTACTTGAATCTTACAATTTCATATTCCTTGAATTTATCCTAACCCTATTTTTCTTTCAAGGTTATGGATTCTCTAAACAATACCAGCACAAACGTCAACAACACACCATCACCACCTCTTCCACTTACACCTACCGTTGTTTCTCCGATCAACGAGCAAACGGTATTGGTTGAGGCAATCCGAAGCCTCCTGGAAGGACAGTAGCAACAGACTGCTATATTATTGAACCGCCCAGAAGCGGAAGCACCCTGAGTGAAGCAATTCCGGGCATTGCACCCGAAGCAATTTTCTGGAAAAGAGAGCCCTTTGAAAGCTGAAGAATGGACTCAGCACATTGAGAATGATCTGGCAGCAGCACAAGTGCCAGAGATCGCTTGGGTACGGGTTGCAAAGCTGCAACTCACCGACAACGCCTGAGTATGGTGGAAGGCGGAAGAAAGCCGTCTTGCCCAGCCGATCGAATGTAAATTTTTCGCGACATGTTCGACGCGAAGTACTTTCCAGAGACTGCCCGATTTGACATGGAGCAGCAATTCATCCATCTACAACAAGGCTCTATGTTGAGCAAATCGGTGGATGAGTATGATGTCGAGTTCACTATGTTGGGCAGGTAAGATATGTCTTAATATTCTATTTTCTAATATTATATACTACACAGTTAACACAAGACCGTAACATGTTCGCGGCACACCTCATTCCGACTGCTGAGATCAGGTCCAGACGATTTCAGCAAAGGTTAGACTTGGAGATCCAAGCTGCCTTAGCTATAATGGATTTCCCAACCCACGACCTAGCTCTGAAAGCTGCCCGTCGATATGAGGCAGTAGTGAAGAAGAAGGGCAGACCCCAATCTGCCGGTGTGAACCTCCCTGCTATTCAGATAGCTGGAGGATCCTCTTCGAGGCCACCTTTTGTACCTAGGATACCGGGAGTACCATTCAACCGGCCCAGTCCAGCTTTTTGCACAGGAGGGATGGACACCTGGCGAAGGATTATAGGCGTGCTAATCGCCTTTGCTTAGTCTGTGGCTCATCCACATATGATATTGGGTCTTGTCCTCATAGACTCAATCCAAATGCTGTACCCAGACCAGCAATTACTTATCCGCAGAGGCCAGCTATCCAGGTACCTACTCCATGTCTTGCTCTTCCTGCTCCACCTACTCTTGGAACGACTGCACCTACTCCTCATCAGTTCCATAAAGCACAAAGAAACTTACCTCAAGTACAGAGGAATGGACAGAAGAATGCTTCTCCAGCAAAGAGGAATGTACCGAGGCGACATGCTTTCATAATGACCGTGGAAGAAGCTGAAGCCACTGGCCAAGTCATCATTGGTAACTCTTTTCTTTCAAGCTTTCTTTTAATCTTTACACATACCCATATATCTTTTTCTTATACCTAAACCTATCCCACATAACTTGGTACGATCTTAGTAGCCTCACTTCCTGCACTAGCACTCTTCGATACTAGAGCATCTCATTGCTTTATGTCGCAACGGTTTGTTCGAACTCATGTGATTCCAATCAAACTACTTGTATCCAGCTGGAATGTCAGTTCAGGGAACGACGTTCTAAAGGATGTTTGCTATAGTGCCCTCAAGTCAATTATTTGATCGCAGTCACGTGATTTCAATGATTGAGGGAGGACATATACCGGTAGAACAGTCTTACTCAAGATGATAGTATGCTATCTGGTTTGTCTTCATCATCGTGTACATGCTTTGGGTGACATTACATATCACTATTACATGTTGATAGAGCCCATAGGATTCTTGCTTGACTACCAGCAGTATGATGGCGATCATATACGTGAGAGTTGAGTGGTCTATAAGCACATCCTTAAAGTGTCCATAATCGTTGGAGTTTCGAGACTGGGCATCGATACTCGAAGAGTAGGCTAGTGTATATGGATCGAGACCCCGACGAGGGGCGGTGGCCGGTCTCACAAGACATTGGTGTCAGTTGGTTCACCTAAAATGTATACAGGTTCTCATTGGGTTATGAGTACACCGGACAGACTCACCGGGAACAAGCTAGTTGGTATTATATCTATTGTTAGATAGCAGTTCCCTGGTGACCTATGTACAGTTTAGTCTATCGACCTGAGATTATCATTTGTCTTGTGTGAGTTCCCACAGTGCTTTGATTACTACCCTACCACGGCTCAAAAGATTCGTGCAAACAGGTTTTAGTTGGGTATAGTCCCGAGCTACATGGAGACATTGAGCGGATCGTCAGGGGATTCGTCTCTCCTAGTATTAGGGGTTGATGTCGCGGTGTGCACGGGTGGCCATCACCAGAAATCCTCGGCCGGGGTAGACGAGAATCACCGATCTAGGATCGGTAGTTTCTCAGTTGGTGATAGGTTTCATGCCGACACTAAATTTCAAGTTATTAGGGGTCTGACTTTATCCACCTCCTAGACTCGTTGTGCGATACCCATAGACGAACAGACCGGACTGTACGGATATTGTCTGTAACAACTCCAATTTTAGAGTACATAATGCTCATTTAAAGTTAATGTATACTTGGGGTATTTACAATTCCTTTGAGTACTATAAGTATTTGACTTACTTTTGAACAATAAGAAAGAGCTTGTAGCTCACTGGTAAGACCTTGCACTGCCAAACCAAAGCACAAGAGTTCAAATCCCATCAACCATACATTTTTTTAATTAAATTCTTTTAAGCTTTTAGAAGCCCAAGAGTCTACACGTGCACTACACGTAAAATGGTAAGTTACAGAATAAACAAACGTGTCCACGAGAATAGACCAAGCGTCAGGGACACGTGGCATCAAGACGAGCCCCGACTCGGGCCGGCGAAACGGTTGACTCGGCCGGCGCCGCCGGTCCAACTTGGTCCGATCCCTGATTTTCTTTAACCCCCTGCACCCTTTGGACTACCCCACTCCCTCCACAGTGTTTAAATTCTCTGCAATTAACCAGAAAATTAAAATACCCCATTTTAATCCTTTTTAATGCAAATTTAAATGCATTTTTTATCACACTCTAACCCTAATTTTCCCTATAAATACCCACTCTATTTTTACACCCTTTCACACTGAAATTTCCTACAAAAAATCTCAAGAAAATTCCAAGATCTTTTTGTGTGCAAGTGGAGTTAGCAAAGGGCGAAGCTCCGACGAACTTCCGACGGCAATCCGAGGAGTTTCCGACAACGAAACGACGCACTGGAAACTCCCACCTATTCCTCTTTCTTTCCTCTAGCAAATCATCCAGTAAGTTCCTACTTCTTTCTCTTTTCTCTATTCTAAAAACTTTCAAAACTAAAACCCGACGGAAGCGGGGTTAGTCCGACTTCCGATTCGGTTTTCCTTTAAAAACTATAATTTTTCTTAATCAAGATACCTTCATTTCATCACATATTGTTCATTAAATATTAATAAATATCTTTAACAAGTTTCATCACAATAGATTATTATATGCATTTTTTATCGCAATTTTATATTAAAATACCTTCATGTTTCATTTCGACATGCTTGAACTTTAACAACTGTATTACCTTAGAAAACTCACGAGGTAATGATTTACCTCCTCACAATATACATATCTAACATAGCATGATGAAATTTGGGAACATAGTTTTGGGAAAAATACGATTTTACACATAACTACCTCCGACTTATAAAAACCTTTTTCTATAGGATGTGTATTTTAACAAATCTTTGCAATTGCGTCTCTACAACCCATTTCAGGGAACCCATTCGGTATGGTGCGGATTATCGAACATCCTCGGGTCCAGTAGAATGAGATGCAGACCTTCGCAAGGAGCATACGATCTCGAAAGATTTAAAATATATTTTTCTTTAGAAAAATGTGATTTTTATTATAAATAAAACTTATATTTTTAATAAATAAAAATATATGTAATTAATATCAAAATGTCTATTTTTAATATTTATAATATTCCACATTGTTGGGGTTAAAAATTGCACCCCGGTTGACCAAGTCAAAATCAAAGTCAACCCCGAGCAAGCGGGCCCAAGCCCAGATCAAGTGGGCCCATGCTCGAGTCGAGCCTCGCGGCCGGCCTCTCCAATGCCGAAATAAAAAATCATGTAATAAATAATTTTGATGTAATTTTTTATGCATGAATGTAACAAAATGGGCATAAAGCCAAATCTCTGTAAAGCCCATGGCATATGTGCAAAAGAAATGAGCATATGAGACATGAGATGGGCAAAGTGCCATTTTGTAAAGCCTAAGGGGCTATGTGTAATTTTTTAAGACTATAAAAGGAAACATGATAATGAAATAAAAAAAAAACTTTTCATTACCCTCAAAATCTAAGGTTCTTTGTGCCTCCTTCTCCTTCCTCAAGGTTCTAAACTTCTTCCCCTTTTCAATTAAATCAAGAGTTTTACTCTTCTTTTTCCAAAACTAAATAGTTTTTCACTACAAAACCTATAAAAGGGAGCTCAGATCTTCCATCAGATCTCAAAAAGGAAAGATTTTTTAAATCTCACTCTCTTTCTCTAAGATCCGGTCAACTGAGAGGAAGAAGAAGGAGACCCATCTCCAAAATTCACATCTTGAGAAGATCCAGGGCTCAAGGGAGAGAAGCCCCTTTCATCATCTCCAAAATATCTTAGGAGTTTAACTCCTCAAAATACACACACACACACAAAAAAAAAATAATAAACCTTTCTTTTTGGGAGTACAACTCCCAGTGCAGGGGCTAAGCCTACTTGTCCTCTCTGTTAGGAGTTTAACTCCTTTTTCCGGGGCTAAAGAAAACCCCTTCTTTCCGCCGGCGTCCGTGCTGGGCACATGAGGCGTCCAGCGCCCAAGCAATTAGCACTCACGTGCCGGGCACATGAGGCACTAGCGCCCAAGCTCCCAGCGCCCACGTACTGGGAACGTGAGACGCTAGCGCCCAAGCGCCCAGCGCTCACGGGCACGTGAGGCGCTAGCGCCTAGTGCTAACGTAAGCGCCCAAGCGCTCGCGCTAGCGCTCACGTGCCGGGCACGTGAGGTGCTAGCGCCTAGCGCTAACGCAAGCGCCCAAGTGGTAGCGCCCAACGCCCTCATATTAGGCACGTCAGGCGCTGGCGCTCACGCGTCCTTTGGACGCCATTTTCCCTCCTCATTTTACATGCACTCCACATTAAAAATACCTCCCCCGTTAGAAATTTTTTTCTAACGGGACGCTGCCCCGCACCCCGCAGCGGGACTGCTAGCCCTCTTGACCCCCAGCCCGCTATCCGGGTAGCGGAACCCCCTTAAAAACTCTGCGGGGCCCCCGATATATCTAAAACCCCTTCAAAATACAACACTGCACATTGAGTTCGCATGACCTATTTGACCCGTCAATCGGAGGTTCTCTCGCTCCAAAGGTGAGGGGTAATTAACAGCAGCTTAGTTCGCGGCTGCCGGAGATTCAGATCCCCACAATCAATAAACCCCAGCCTATCCTAGGCAGAGTGAATCTGTAATGCAACTGACAAGCACGCGCTTATTCCCATCTCAATGGGGTGACGAAAAACACCCTACACACATTTCCAAAATTCAAGAAAAACATCTCATTTATAAGAAAATACCATACAATTCCAATATTACAAATAAATACGATATATTAGTAAATTATGTTTTATTCACTAGAAATGTCACATTGATAAAATATACATCCATGAAAACTCTAAAGACGATAATAAAATACTTGAGGTGTATTTTGAAAATTATACAAAATTATTTTTACATAAACCCCCCCACAAGTTATACTAAATTACAATAAAGACCCTAGTAAACATAGGTTTAAGCGGGACCAATCTCTTGAGCCTTAGGGAGCTGGAGATATGAGTGCTTGCCTATTTAAGGTAGACAACTTAACAAACAGTGTTATCAACACGGTAATTGTCTTTGAAAAAGACACAAATGCTGCCGTCCATGTGTAGCAGTTACCGATAGCACCAAAACATAATTCAGGATTCAATTTTTTTTCTAATTGTCTGACTTAGACTAAGTCTCAATATATTCAATCTGACTTGAATATGATTCAAGTATCAAACTTCGATACAACATGAATCTATGAATCCGTCTATTCAATCTAATCAATCTATATTGACTGAACCGAACTATGGATATATTCCATCTACTTGTTCATCCATTATATTTGTTCCATTACTGATATAATGGTTTCGGTAAGTCATCCATCTATATATAATATACAATTCAAACAATACAATCAAGACATCGCGGGGTTTATAAGGGGTATATTGGTACGGAAGGTGTTAAAAGTGGCACGAGACTGTAACCATAATACACCTAACCTGAATTCAATTGTCGTTGTACCGTGGCTGAACGGTTCTTTGTTCTCCGTATACCTTAGTCTCCGGAATAGTGGGACTCCTCTCGTATACACTGGCATTCTTCTATACCAAGCTACAAACAACAACGTTAACATTAAATACAACATTATAACAATATACTCTCTATTCTGTCTATTCCATCCTTGTCTATTTACGGGACTTACCGAGCGATTTGTTCGCTGACGACATTCTCTTTCTTTTCTTTGGAATGTCGTCAGGTGATTCGGAACTTCAGGAGATTGAGCCCACCTTCGAGGACTTGGATCAGCTAGCCTTCGACCAGGAGCTCTAGTTACTTGTACACATTTACATTCTATATTTTCCATTTCTGTTATGCCACTGTTTAGGCATTGCTTTCCATTCCATATATTTACTTTTCAGATGTATTGTAAAAAGAATGTTAATAAATAAAGTTGCTGTTCAATTATATCTATTGTCACTGTCTCTTGTTCATTTTACTTATATTGCTTAGATACGCTTAGCGTGTTTACTTCAGAGTAAATACGTAGTGGGCTCGTCGCATCCTCTGCCCGTATACTAGGAAGAGGGGCGTGACAGGTTTTGTTGGTGGCCCATGCAGGTCAGAGCTGCATGGAACCCTACCATGCAGTTCAGTTCTGCATGGACAACCTAAGCTATATAACACAAGAACCAGCAACTGAAAACATTCTTTACAATTCATATTTCTTGAATCTCATCATTTCATATACTTTGAATCTATCCCAACCCTATTTTTTCATTCAAGGTTATGGATTCCCCAAACAACACCAGCACGAATGTTAACAACACTCCCCCACCACTACCACTCACACTTGCCGTCGCTGCTCCGATCAACGAGACGGTTCTACTTGAGGCAATCCGTAGCCTCCTGGAAGGACAGTAGCAGCAGACTGCTATCTTGATGAACCGACCAGTGGCAGAAGCACCGGGAGTGAAGCAATTCAGGGCCTTGCATCCCAAAAAATTCTCAGGAAAAGAAAGCCTTATGGAAGCGGAGAAATGGGCTCAAAGCATCGAAGATGACCTGGAAGCGGCACAAGTACCAGAGATAGCTTGGGTTTGTGTTATGAAGTTGCAGCTCACGGACAATGCACGGGTCTGGTGGAAGGCGGAAGAAAGCCGTCTCACTCAGCCTATCGAATGGAGGACGTTCCACGATATGTTTGACGCGAAGTACTACCCTGAGACTGTTAGATTCGACATGGAACAACAGTTCATCTACTTACAACAGGGTTCGATGTGGACAAAGTCCGTGGATGAGTATGACGCTGAGTTCACCATGCTTAGTCGGTAAAATATGTCTCAATAATTCAATTTTTCAATATATCACATAATACACAGCTAACACAATACTTTAACAGATTTGCGGTACACCTGATACCGACGGATGAGATCAGAGCTTGTCGATTTCAACAAGGGTTAGATTCGGAGATCAAGGTTGCATTAGCCACAGGAGATTTTCCGACCCATGAATCGGCTCTGAAAGCTGCCCATCGTTATGAGGCAATGGTAAAGATGAGGGGCAGATCTCAATCTGCTAGAGTTAAACGCCCTGCCACCCTGATGGCAGGAGGAGCCTCATCAAGGCTACCATTTGTGCCCAGGACACCGGGAGTATCCATCAACCAGCCTAGCCCAGCCTTTTGTACCTATTGCAGGAGAGATGGACATTTAGTGAAAGACTGTCGGCGAGCCAACCATCTTTTCTTAATCTGCGGCTCAGCTACTCATGATATTGGGTCTTGTCCCTGAAGACACAACCCAATTGCTGCACCCAGGCCAGCAATCACTTACCAAGCAGAGACCAGCCTTTCAGGCACCTGCTTCAAGACTCGCTCTCCCTGTTCCACCACCTAGAGGACCACCAGCTGCACCTCCTCCTCGTCAGTTCCATCAAGCTCAAAGGAACGTTCATAGGAATGCTCCTCCGGCCAGGAGGAATATACCACGGCGACAGGCTTTCACGATGACCGTGGAAGAGCTGAGGCCACTGGCCAAGTCATCACTGGTAACCCTTTCTTCTCAAGCTTTTCTTTCAGTCTTAATACCTACCTACATACTTTTCCCCATACCTAAAACCTATCCCACATACCTTAGGTACAATCTTAGTAGCATCACTTCCTACACTCACACTATTCGATACTGGAGCATCTCATTGCTTTATGTCACAACGGTTCGTCCGAACTCATGCGATTCCAGTCATACCGCTTGTAACCAGCTGGAATGTTAGTTCAGGAAATGGCTTTCTAAAGGAAACAATGGGATACGGTTTGTATCCAGTAGTCATTTGCAGCAGAGAATTCTATGCTGACTTCAAGTGCTGGACATACCGAACTTCGAGGTGGTTCTAGGTATAGATTGGCTCGGAACATTTTATGCTACCATTGACTATAGTCAAAGGAGGGTAGTATTCGAGATTCCAGAGCATCCGATCTTCTATTTAAAAAGTGGAGACCGTACACTAGAGAAAAGCACTTACAAGGCGAAACCAAAGAAGGCAGTGATTGCGGCAATTCAAGCGGAGGAAGGATCAAAGACAGAAGTAGTTCGAGAGTTCGGCGATGTGTTTCCTGACGATATATCAGGTTTGCCTCCCGATCGAGCTCTTAAATTCATTATTGATTTAGTACCAGGAGCACAACCAGTGATCAAAGCACCTTATCGATTAAGTCCAGAAGGTTTGAAGGAAGTACGAACTCAGTTGGACGAATTATTGGCGAAAGTTGGATTCGTTCCAGCACTTCAAGTTGGAGATCACCAGTACTGCTTGTGAAGAAGAAGGAAGGTTCATACAGAATGTACATCAATTATAGAGCCTTGAACGAAGTAACGATAAAGAACAAGTATCCACTTCCGCGCATCGACGATTTATTCGATCGGCTAAGTGGATCTTGTGTTTTCTCCAAATTAGATCTTCATTCAGGTTATCATCAGGTGAAGGTCAAGGAATCTGATATCCACAAAACGGATTTCAGAACTCGTTATGTACATTACGAATTTCTCTTGATGCTATTTAGGGTGACCAACGCACCAACAATATTCATGAACCTGATGAATCAAGTTTTCCGGGAGAACTTAGACAGGTTCGTTGTCATCTTCATCGATGATATCCTGGTGTATTCTAAGAGTCGGAAAGAGCATGCCGATGTCACGTCCCGAAAGTACGAAACATGACCGGCACTTAAACTACGAAACGTCTCGAGGCGTACGTAATCTAAGTAAGCCGAAAACCCAGAAATCCAAACCAGGAAAAATAGTAGAGTGAAGGAAAACAAATTTAAAATCAAGTAGTTTTAATAGCATAAGCCGAATTATGCGGTTTTAAAAACATCATATATTTCCTGAAAATTTCGGCAGAGTCTCCTTTGTAAATACTGGCTCCCAAATAGGATACAACATGAATAGTATACGAAATCAATAAAAGGCATCCCCAAGCGGGAGCTAGCTCTTCGTCAATCGACGGTCACAACCACACAAGCAATATAATATACAACGCCAAGGGCGAGGATCAAAACTCAAAAGGAAACTCAAAACAACAAGAAATCCACAGAAATACAACGCGCGACTCTAAGGTCGAAAGAATAACATCACCGGTCTCTATCTCAAAAATAAATATATGATTGGTTGATGGAATTTACTAGATACAACTGAATAATATTATACAAGCTAATATGGGTACGATACCAATAAACCCACCTACTAGCAAGTCACCCGAACGAAACTGTGCCCGCAAAGCCGTAATGAAACATATACGGCAAACTTGCAAGAAACTGGGGCACAACGGGGGTGAGTTGCCAACTCGTGAATTGAAAAACATCTACGAATAGAAATCGCAAGTATGACGCAATCCTAGGTCATACGATCAAAATATATAATCCTCAAATATAAAACCAGCAACCCATAACCATGGCTAGGGCAAATATCTAACCCAAGTGTAATCCTATGTGCCCGTGTCAGTGCCTCAGGCAGCAATGTATTATATGGATGATGTATGAATGCATGAAACAGAATGCATATACTGAAGAAAACTGCTTTCATAAATCAGTGAGATTTCTGTAGTTTAAAAATGAGGTACCATAAATGAAATCAGCATAAAACAGTGCCCAGCATCGACACAAAACAAGTGTCCAAATATCTCAATATCTCTGTATCACAATCTCTATACCTCAATATCTCAAAATCGAACTGTCTCAATCATAATATCTAGGGCGCCGTCAGTCCAGACCGGCCCCTACCATCCATCTCAAGACCACGACGGTATCCTCCGGATATTCGACGCGTCGGGTAAAATTACCAGTCGGTCGTGCTCCCCTGCACAGGCTCGACGTCAACAACACGATCTTCTTGCCCCGGGGTACCGCACCGGGCCCACCATGTACCCGAAACGGTTCATCCATCTCCTCGAATCGGGTCTCGAAATCCATCAGCAAACTCATGGTGGACGACTCATACATCATGGGAAAACCACCTTTTTATTTAAAAGAGAGGGAAGAAGCTTATACAAGTTTTGCGGTTTTCCCCCAAATCCAAAAAATCTCATAGAAAACCAAATCCAAATCATCAATAGCATATAAACCCATGAATATAGGCATGAGAATCCATGAATACGGCATAACAATGAATAACAATATGCATGAAGTGACAAGTAATAACTACAATATCTAAGCTGGCATATAAGGTAAGTACACTAATATCATGTCAAACTACTAGCTATCAAGCTAAGTTAAGCAATAATATTTTCTAAGGTGTACGTGACATGGCAATTACCGATGAAGATGTGTGTGAGCCGGCAAGTAAGTGTACGTGGTACATACGCATCATCGGTAATGGTGCTGGTGTCCTAACAACATAATATCAACAATGCAATATGAAATAACAATGTAAGTATGCGATGCGGAGCGAGCAACCATAATGAGCGGGAGGTAAATATTAAACAATGGTGCCATTTGAAATAACATGAATCGTGGGGTTTTGAAAATAAGGGCTACGGTGGTTTTAAGAAAGGATACGTCTTTTGAAATATCCGTAGATCCCTTGACATGTCTTTTAAAATACCCACGATCCGTTAGTTTTGAAATAGGTAGGAGTCTAATCTAATCTAACAACTACACTAAACTATACGGCTGAACTAACAAGCTGAACTACAGGTAAGGAAACCGCCTATCATCTGAGTCGATACATATACATACCTGTATATGTATAGTCGGTGATCCCGCCTCAATAATAACATATCCGATACCATATCTATAATCAAACATCCCAAGTCAAGAGTGCGGATCAATCATCAATATATAGCTCGTACGTAAATCCATCGTACGGCATCCCAAATCTGGATACGGGTCAGTATCACATTCATCATACTATTCATCTGGTATCCTCTTTATCAAATATCATGATCGAGGTACTGATCTACGTCTAGTACAATACTGATACCGCCTAAGTATGCATGCATGTGTGTGAAACACTACGTCAAGGATCCGCTACAACGTCATGTCGTATCTCAAATACGAACCCTGTCATATCACCGATCTCACGGCCTCAAATCAAATCTCATCGACTCATCTCAAATCCCAAGTACTATCCTCATCATCCATGCGTCTGTATATGAATGTATATATGCATAGTCTCATACCCACGTGTATATACATATATACACATCCCCATCTACGCACAAGAAAGTAATGTATGTAAGTCTGTGTGTGCGTATGTGGGTATAACAACTACTCTAGGGTTTCGCAACTAACCCAAAGCTAATCCATGAACACATAATTATATCATGAATAAACATTCTCGTATCATAAAACACCTATATAAACATATATATATATATATATATATATATATATATATATATATATATATATATATGAACTATACTACGGACTGCGGGGGTGCTATACGCCATCCACCCGACTTCTCCCCGTAGATATAGATCTACTCACCCGGTCCTCGCTCACCGGTGCTGACGTCGCCACGTGCTTGCTTGTCGTCTCGAAGTCCACATGGGGTACCTACATATCATAACTCACCGTATCGCATTAAAACCAAATTCGAAATTGAAATGGCATACGAAAATCAAATCGGCACGCGAATCACGCATAGGTCAAAATCTATCGCCTACGCATGCAAGAATGGCCAAACCAACCCTCGATGTCGATGTACAAACGTCAAACCATCGAGAAAATCCAAACACACTCATTTGCGCATCCACGAATACTAACTATAATATAAAATAGGTTAAAATTCACA
This sequence comes from Agapanthus africanus, assembly GCA_030015575.1. Taxonomy (NCBI): domain Eukaryota; kingdom Viridiplantae; phylum Streptophyta; class Magnoliopsida; order Asparagales; family Amaryllidaceae; genus Agapanthus; species Agapanthus africanus. The sequence continues at coordinate 814,670,538 of JASDDO010000019.1, read as the reverse complement.
AAAACCCCAAACTCACTTTAAAAGCCATTTTTCCGAAAATCTAGCAAGCAAAAATTACCCGTTTTAGTACAAAACTCGACGTTTAAACAAATCGAGCGGCCATAATACTTATAAAATATCTTAAATAAGTTATAGAAACAATTTCCACAATTTAATCTCATTAAATTCCATTAACCCCAAAATTCTAGTTTACAAAATACCCAATTTTTTAACAATTTATAGCAAAAATGCACAAACAACAATTTAGCTAGGATTTTCATGAACTAAAGGCATTAAACCACTCAATATAATATTTATAATGACATGAAACCTTAATTTGAATTTTATCTCACAAAAATATAATTATTTTAAAAACCTAGTTTACAACTTATATAAATATCACATTTTAAATCAACAAAAATGCAAACTAGCAACTTAATTTGATTTAGCATAACACTAATATGTCAAATACATCACACAACCATAATCTCACAACACAAAACCCCAATTTGAATTCAAACCCCTCTCTTGAATTTCAAATCATGCACTTAGAACTAATTAAAAACCTATTTAAACATATAATTAAGCTAACCTAAAGCAATTAACAACAATTTAAGAAAAAGGTTAGAATTATACCTCATGATCAAGAGATCAAACATGAATCTAGAACCAAAATCTTGGCCTCCAAAATAAAAACTTTTCACTAAGAATCATACTATAGTAGCCAAGAAATAATGGGTACTGAGTAGATTTTGATTTTGCTTTGAATTTGTATGGATTTGAAGCATTTTGATGAATTTTTTTGTAATGAAATGAGAGGAGAAAAATGGGGGCAGCAAGAGGGAGGGGTTTCGGCCAGAATTTTTGAGGGAGGAGGAGAGAGAGTGAGGTGGGGGTGTTGGTAAGGTCAAAGAAGCCATACCTCAAGTCAACACTTAAACATCTTTTCCTTTTCTTTTCTTGGTTTCCTTTGACTTTTAAGTGAGGAGATGAGTGGGGGGCTGCTGAATTCAGCCCTAATAGGGGAGAGGGTGAGGATGTGTGTGTGTGTGTATGAGGAATATTATGCTACATGCAACCATACCCCAATTCTATTTAGCTATATTTCACCATTTAAGCCCTTTTCCTTCGATATTTTTTAAACCGTTTTGGCAAACCATTTCATTTCAAAAACTATATGATAAAATTTTGTTTAATGTGTTATGATGCACAAAATTTGTTTCAACTCATTCCAATTTGTAATTTTCCCTAATTAAATGTATTAGGGACGGCTTAAAATAATATTAAAATAATTAATTTCGGAAAAATTTTCAGAAAATTTGAAATTTCACCAGTGGCTCAATAAACACCAAATACTAGCAATTTCATAGCTAGAATATGTATATTTAATTTTATAATAAAGATATTTTTATTTTGACTTTTTACAGAAAACCCCTTTATTTTACCGATTTTCCGAAATTTCACTAAAACGATTTTCAAAACGTTACAATCTTTCCCCCTTAAAGAAATTCGGTCCCCGAATTTAAATTAAAACTCTCCCCCCAAATACTAAAACATCTAAGCCAAAACTATCAAGTCGTCGGGGCTCCGAAATCGTAAATACATAAAACAAATCGCAGCGCAGCGCATGCGCATGAAAAATGAGCATATAACTCAAAATCAAAACTCCGTCAAGCATCCCGCAATCATCGGAGTCATGGTAAAGACACAAATGTCAAATCCAATACAAAACCAATATGATATAACTCGAAACTATACACGTAAATATCAAATCTATATATGTAAATATCTGAAGGGAATGCATGCCAAATCTCTTAAAGTTGCTGTGCAATGCGCATAACACTGCACAGTGGCGGACGTCTATCATAAGAAAATAATCATATACATATATACCTTTTTTTGAACTGTACGTTTCGCCATTTTGGAAACAATTTAGAAGAGTTTCCTTGTTTTAAACGTTTCGTGTCATATCAGACACGTAGATAAATACTGAGACTATAGCTCGCTTTTGGAATTCCCTTCGATAGCTATCAATGTATGCAAAATACATTCTGGTACTGTCCTCTGACTAGTCCTGCTCAGTACGAAAACACATAGCAAATATTATAAAAACGTACTGCTCTATAAGAAATCAATCCCAAAATACGCATATGAATACTCTGTGCGTCCGGTGCGCATGGAAATCGAAATCCATGAATGTGCCATACATGTGCACAGAAACAACATCTAAGTGCATCGGGTGTGCATGAAATATCTGTCATAGGAAACGTGGGTGCCTGACAGCAAAATCAGGTGTATCTGACATGCACGAAGAATCTCGATTTAGTGCATCTGGTGTGCACCAAAATCGCACCTCAAAACATGCGCCCCACATGCGTGAAAATCCAAATCAGGTGCATTCATCGTGCACGAAATCATGAAATCCAATATCAAGCGCCGAACATGCGATCAGGTACACAAGGTGCACAAAACAAATATTGAACATCACAATCGAATTCGAAGTCCAGTGCATCTAAGTGCACCAAATGCGTATCACTGCACTGCAAGCATATGTGAACTATACCGAGTGCAAAAACCAAATCGTATGCGTATATACGCACAAATCAACTCAACTGTATGAAATCCATATAATCACAAACATGAGAAACCAAGGAACGAAAACTATCTCAAGTGCAACAACTGTGCAAAAATCGTAAATACTCAGTAGGTGCAACCATGGCGCATGAAAACAAATATCATGAAACTCAATCATCAAAATCAATCATGCGAATAGATCGCCCAAAATATTGAAATCAAATATGGAGAAAAAGTCCCCGCTCAAGCACTTCCTCTAAGAACCTCTGGCCATCTGTCGTGGTCACTCATAGCATGTCTTGTCGACGATCCTGAACTCTGGCCTACCGGCGTGCGCAACATGACCACTCCTGGGTCCTAGTCTTCTCGTAATTCATTCCAGAAAGGTCCTGTCGAGGTCTCTCCCAAATCTCATCTCCGCCGAACTGTCCGGAAGTCATCTTCCCTTACTAGATCTGTTCTCGTCCCGGAACGGCTGCATACTCATCACGACTCCTTCTAGAAGGTATATCCAAGTACAATGCCTCGGCATGCGTATCGCATCTCTGATATCGGCGGAGTGGAACGTCGTCTCATCAAGATCTCGTACGAACCTCTTTCTCCACTTTCTCTAATGTCGACTGCTTCGTACTTGTCTCATCGTGGCTGTATGGACTGAGCTCCTACGGCTATCCTCGCATCTGGAGTCTCCCAAGAAATGCATCTCACCACCTGGCATCCTAATGAAGTCGAACCATTTGATCGATTCGTCAAAACCTCATAATCCCCCAAGAGCTCAACATCTTGGGTACAGTATAATATTATTGAGTACATACCACAGCATCGGTGGTCCAGCCGTAGAAGGGCAAACCCAAGCCTCACTAATGGCGCCGCAGAATTGCCGTAAACCCTAAGGTTCAAAGGCTTTCACACGGTCATTAAGTCGAGTTAGGGTTTCATTCTTCTAGAGAGTCCATAGAATTGCCTGCATTTCTTTTCGAATACTTTAATCCTGGAATAATAGGTTTCCGACATTCGATCGTCTCTGTCGACTCTCTATGTCTCCGCGTGAAGTCGTTTCTAGCTGGAATCAATCTATCCGACGACCTTGCATCGGGGTAGGCGAACGAAGCACATGTCCTAGTCATTCATCCTCGGGTGACTAGCGACCTTCTATCATCTCTTAGTACCACTCATACTGCAATAGCTCCAACATCTGGGGCGATATCTCATCGATCGCAGCAATGACTGGCTCACTCGTTTGCACGCTGAACAGTGCCTCAATCATCAGGAGTAAGCAATACGCCAACGGTCATCAAAATCTGGTTGGCCTCTATCATTGGTTCGATCCTCTGGTACTGATCGGCACATCTGATTAATCTCATACAGCAATCCACCCAACGCTTGTGGCGCGAAAACACAATAAAAAGACACATCTCCACAATCGTGTGTCGACGGAATTACGCCCTGGTCAGTTCTCGTTCGTGACGAGCTCATGCTGACCGCAACTCTAGCCGTAGCTCTCCCTGCCCGTAATCGTGGCAGCAAAACCATAACTGGTACCGATGAGGCTAGATCAGGAATGAATATGATACTGAGCAAAGAAATGTATATCCTAAGGCTCCTTAAGTGGAGTAGCGTATCGTAAGTATGCCGCGGAACATACCCACGTCGCATCACTCTACTTTAGTCACCTATTCCATCAACCAAGGGTCATCCTACGCTCCGAAGGTAAAACCTAATGCTCTGATACCAAGTTTGTCACGTCCCGAAAGTACGGAACATGACCGGCACTTAAACTACGAAACGTCTCGAGGCGTACGTAATCTAAGTAAGCCGAAAACCCAGAAATCCAAACCAAGAAAAATAGTAGAGTGAAGGAAAACAAATTTAAAATCAAGTAGTTTTAATAGCATAAGCCGAATTATGCGGTTTTAAAAACATCATATATTTCCTGAAAATTTCGGCAGAGTCTCCTTTGTAAATACTGGCTCCCAAATAGGATACAACATGAATAGTATACGAAATCAATAAAAGGCATCCCCAAGCGGGAGCTAGCTCTTCGTCAATCGACGGTCACAACCACACAAGCAATATAATATACAACGCCAAGGGCGAGGATCAAAACTCAAAAGGAAACTCAAAACAATAAGAAATCCACAGAAATACAACGCGCGACTCTAAGGTCGAAAGAATAACATCACCGGTCTTTATCTCAAAAATAAATATATGATTGGTTGATGGAATTTACTAGATACAACTGAATAATATTATACAAGCTAATATGGGTACGATACCAATAAACCCACCTACTAGCAAGTCACCCGAACGAAACTGTGCCCGCAAAGCCGTAATGAAACCTGTACGGCAAACCTGTAAGAAACTGGGGCACAACAGGGGTGAGTTGCCAACTCGTGAATAGAAAAACATCTACAAATAGAAATCGCATGTATGACATAATCCTAGGTCATACAATCAAAATATATAATCCTCAAATATAAAACCAGCAACCCATAAACATGGTTAGGGCAAATATCTAACCCAAGTGTAATCATATGTGCCCGTGTCAGTGCCTCAGGCAGCAATGTATCATATGGATGATGTATGAATGCATGAAACATAATGCATATACTGAAGAAAACTGCTTTCATAAATCAGTGAGATTTCTGTAGTTTAAAAATGAGGTACCATAAATGAAATCAGCATAAAACAGTGCCCAGCATCGACACAAAACAAGTGTCCAAATATCTCGATATCTCTATATCACAATCTCTATACCTCAATATCTCAAAATCTCACTGTCTCAATCACAATATCTAGGGCGCCGTCAGTCCAGACCGGCCCCTACCATCCATCTCAAGACCACGACGGTATCCTCCGGATATCCGACGTGTCGGGTAAAATCACCGGTCGGTCGTCCTCCCTTGCACAGGCTCAACGTCAACAACACGATCTTCTTGCTCCGGGGTACTGCACCGGGCCCACCATGTACCCGAAATGGTTCATCCATCTTCTCGAATCAGGTCTCGAAATCAATCAGCAAACTCATGGTGGACGACTCATACATCATGGGAAAACCGCACTTTTTATTTAAAAGAGAGGGAAGAAGCTTATACAAGTTTTGCGGTTTTCCCCCAAATCCAAAAAATCTCATAGAAATCCGAATCCAAATCATCAATAGCATATAAACCCATGAATATAGGCATGAGAATCCATGAATACGGCATAACAATGAATAACAATATGCATGAAGTGACAAGTAATAACTACAATATCTAAGCTGGCATATAAGGTAAGTACACTAATATCATGTCAAACTACTAGCTATCAAGCTAAGTTAAGCAATAATATTTTCTAAGGTGTACGTGGCATGGCAATTACCGATGAAGATGTGTGTGAGCCGGCAAGTAAGTGTACGTGGTACATACGCATCATCGGTAATGGTGCTGGTGTCCTAACAGCATAATATCAACAATGCAATATGAAATAACAATGTAAGTATGCGATGCGGAGCGAGCAACCATAATGAGCGGGAGCTAAATATTAAACAATGGTGCCATTTGAAATAACATGAATCGTGGGGTTTTGAAAATAAGGGCTACGGTGGTTTTAAAAAAGGATACGTCTTTTGAAATATCCGTAGATCCCTTGACCTGTCTTTTAAAATACCCATGATCCGCTAGTTTTGAAATAGGTAGGAGTCTAATCTAATCTAACAACTACACTAAACTATACGGCTGAACTAACAAGCTGAACTACAGGTAAGGAAACCGCCTATCATCTGAGTCGATACATATACATACCTGTATATGTATAGTCGGTGATCCCGCCTCAATAATATCATATCCGATACCATATCTATAATCAGACATCCCAAGTCAAGAGTGCGGATCAATCATCAATATATAGCTCGTACGTAAATCCGTCGTACGGCATCCCAAATCTGGGTACGGGTCAGTATCACATTTATTATACTATTCATTTGGTATCCTCTTTATCCAATATCATGATCAGGGTACTGATCTACGTCTAGTATAATACTGATACCGCCTAAGTATGCATGCATGTGTGTGAAACACTACGTCAAGGATCCGCTACAACGTCATGTCGTATCTCAAATACGAACCCTGTCATATCACCGATCTCACGGCCTCAAATCAAATCTCATCGACTCATCTCAAATCCCAAGTACTATCCTCATCATCCATGCGTGTGTATATGAATGTATATATGCATAGTCTCATACCCACGCGTATATACATATATACACATCCTCATCTACGCACAAGAAAGTAATGTATGCAAGTCTGTGTGTGCGTATATAGGTATAACAACTACTCTAGGGTTTCGCAACTAACCCAAAACTAATCCATGAACACATAATTATATCATGAATAAACATTCTCGTATCATAAAACACCTATATAAACATATATATATGAACTATACTACGGACTGCGGGGGTGCTATACGCCATCCACCCGACTTCTCCCCGTAGATATAAATCTACTCACCCGGTCCTCGCTCACCGGTGCCGACGTCGCCACGCGCTTGCTTGTCGTCTCGAAGTCCACATGGGGTACCTACATATCATAACGCACCGTATCGCATTAAAACTAAATTCGAAATCGAAACGGCATACGAAAATCAAATCGGCACGCGAATCATGCATAGATCAAAACCTATCGCCTACGCATGCAAGAATAGCCAAACCAACCTTCGATGTCGATGTACAAACGTCAAACCATCGAGAAAACCCAAACACACTCATTTGCGCATCCACGAATACTAACTATAATATAAAATAGGTTAAAATTCACAAAAACCCCAAACTCACTTTAAAAGCCATTTTTCCGAAAATCCAGCAAGCAAAAATTACCCGTTTTAGTACAAAACTCGACGTTTAAACAAATCGAGCGGCCATAATACTTATAAAATATCTTAAATAAGTCATAGAAACAATTTCCACAATTTAATCTCATTAAATTCCATTAACCCCAAAATTCTAGTTTACAAAATACCCAATTTTTTAACAATTTATAGCAAAAATGCACAAACAATAATTTAGCTAGGATTTTCATGAACTAAAGGCATTAAACCACTCAATATAATATGTATAATGACATGAAACCTTAATTTGAATTTTATCTCACAAAAATATAATTATTTTAAAAACCTAGTTTACAACTTATATAAATATCACATTTTAAATCAACAAAAATGCAAACTAGCAACTTAATTTGATTTAGCATAACACTAATATGTCAAATACATCACACAACCATAATCTCACAACACAAAACCCCAATTTGAATTCAAACCCCTCTCTTGAATTTCAAATCATGCACTTAGAACTAATTAACAACCTATTTAAACATATAATTAAGCTAACCTAAAGCAATTAACAACAATTTAAGAAAAAGGTTAGAATTATACCTCATGTTCAAGAGATCAAACATGAATCTAGAACCAAAATCTTGTCCTCCAAAATGAAAACTTTTCACTAAGAATCATACTATAGTAGCCAAGAAATAATGCGTAGTGAGTAGATTTTGATTTTGCTTTGAATTTGTATGGATTTGAAGCATTTTGATGAATTTTTTTGTGATGAAATGAGAGGAGAAAAATGGGGGCAGCAAGAGGGAGGGGTTTCGGCTAGAATTTTTGAGGGAGGAGGAGAGAGAGTGAGGTGTGGGTGTTGGTAAGGTCAAAGGAGCCATATCTCAAGTCAACACTTAAACATCTTTTCCTTTATTTTTTTCCTTTTCTTTTCTTGGTTTCCTTTGACTTTTAAGTGAGGAGATGAGTGGGGGGCTGCTGAATTCAGCCCTAATAGGGGAGAGGGTGAGGGTGTGTGTGTGTGTATGAGGAATATTATGTTACATGCAACCATACCCCAATTCTATTTAGCTATATTTCACCATTTAAGCCCTTTTCCTTCGATATTTTCTAAACCGTTTTGGCAAACCATTTCATTTCAAAAACTGCATGATAAAATTTTGTTTAATGTATTATGATGCACAAAATTTGTTTCAACTCATTCCAATTTGTAATTTTCCCTAATTAAATGCATTAGGGACGGCTTAAAATAATATTAAAATAATTAATTTCGGAAAAATTTTCAGAAAATTTGAAATTTCACCACTGGCTCAATAAACACCAAATACTAGCAATTTCATAGCTAGAATATGTATATTTAATTTTATAATAAAGATATTTGTATTTTGACTTTTTACAGAAAACTCCCTTATTTTACCGATTTTCCGAAATTTCACCAAAACGATTTTCAAAACGTTACAGCCGAGCACCTACGAATTGTCTTGGAAACTTTACGACAACATCAATTATATACTAAGTACAACAAGTGCGAGCTTTGGCTAGATCAAGTTGGTTTTCTCGGACATATTGTATCGGGCGAAGGAATCTCCGTGGATCCAGCGAAAGTTTCAGCAGTAAGCGAATGGCCGACACCAAAGTCAGTGAGGACATTTGAAGTTTCTTGGGTCTAGCTGGATATTACAGAAGGTTCATTGAAGGCTTTTCAAAAATAGCAACACCCCTGACCAAGCTCACACGTAAAGATGAAGACTTTGTGTGGTCAGAAGCATGCGAGCAAGCTTTCGTAGAACTCAAGTCAAGGTTGACATCAGCGCCTATTCTCGTTATACCGGACCAATCTGGAGGTTTTGAAGTGCATTGTGATGCATCCGGTAAGGGATTAGGATGTGTTCTACATCAGCACGGAAAGGTTGTGGCTTATGCTTCAAGACAGCTGAAGATTCATGAGCGCAATTATCCGACGCATGATTTGGAATTGGTAGCCATAATCGTTGCTCTTAAGATTTGGCGCCATTATCTTCTTGGTGAACGAGTGAACATATACACAGATCACAAGAGTCTGAAATATGTGTTAACTCAGAAGGAGTTGAATATGCGGCAGAGGCGATGGTTAGAACTCATGTCGGATTTCGATATCAACCTACAATATCATCCAGGGAAGGTGAATGTGGTACCTGATGCCCTTAGTCGCCAACAATTAGCATTTAATCTCACCGCCGAGTGGAAGCTTCAACAGGATTTGTATCAGATGGAGAATGAAGTAGTCATGCTAGGTAACGCTTCAAGTTTGATGAATTTACAAGTTCAATCAATAATTGTCAATCAGATCAAAGCAGCTCAAGCAAGCGATGCTAAGTTGCAAAAGATCGGAGAACAAGTGGAGAATGGACTCAGAACATACTTCATTATCCATGAAGACGGATCTTTGAGGTACGGCAGAAGATTGTGTGTACCAGAAGGTTCTGTTTGGGAAGAGTTAATGAAAGAAGCTCACAGCTCTCCCTACTCAGTACACCCTGGAGGTACAAAGATGTATAAAGATCTACATCAAAATTATCGGTGGCATGGAATGAAGCGTGACGTAGCCAGAAGCGTCGCTAAATGCTTGGTGTGTCAGTAAGTAAAGGCTGAACATCACAAGACTGCATGATTATTTCAACCGTTACCGATCCCAGAATGGAAGTGGCAACACACCACAATGGATTTTATGGCTGCACTCCCTCGCAGCATAAAGGGTAACGATGCGGTATGGGTTATTATGGATCGACTTACAAAGTCGGCACACTTCATCCCATTTCGAGTTGGCCAATCTACTAAGACACTAGCAAAGAAGTACATGGAGGTAAGAATCTAAGTAAGATTTAAACTCTTCAAAATGTACTATCTCTGATACCTATGAACTCATACAGGAAATCTTGAGACTTCATGGAGTACCGGTCTGCATTGTCTCCGATCGTGACACCAGGTTTCGATCACAATTTTGGCAAAGTCTGCAAGCGAGCTTGGGAACAAGTCTGAACTTCAGCACGGCTTATCATCCACAAACAGAAGGTCAGTATGAGCGAACTATTCAGATCTTGAAGGATATGCTAAGAGCGTGTATGCTAGACTTCGGAGGATCGTGGGAAGATCACCTACATCTTGTAGAGTTTTCGTACAACAACAGCTACCAAGAAAGCATAGTAATGGCACCTTTTGCAGCGTTTTATGGAAGGAAGTGTCGATCGCTATTAAGTTGGGACGACATCAGAGTTAGGGAACATCTTGGACCTGAGATGATAGTAGCAACTATTGATGTGGTTCGTACTATCAAAGAAAAGATGCTCATAGCCCAAGATCGACAGAAGCACTGGGCTGATGCAAAACGCCATCATTTGGAGTTCCAGCCAAGAGAACATGTATTTTTGAAGATATCTCCGAACCGCGGAGTGATCCGTTTTGGAAGACGGGGTAAGCCAAGTCCGAGATATATTGGATCGTTCGACATACTCGAATGAGTCGGTGAAATGGCTTGTCGCTTGGCACTTCCACCTTCATTGGAAGGAGTGCACAATGTATTTCACATATCCTAACTCAGAAGGTATGTGAGTGACCCTAACCATATTCTCGATCATTCCGAGCTCACTATACAGCCCGACTTGTCTTGTAAGCAACAACCTATTGAGATCCTGGACAGGAAAGTGAAGTTACTTCGGAATAAGGAAGTCAACTTGGTTCGAGTGATGTGGAGAAAAGACACTCCAGGAGAATTGACATGGGAAAGGGAAGACGAGATGCTTGCAAGATATCCTCTCTTATTTGTAAACTAGTCCTTAAAATAAATTGTAAATTTCGAGGACGAAATTTTTGTAAGGAGGGTAGACTGTAACTACTCCAATTTTAGTGCACATAAAGTTCATTTAAAGTTAATGTATACTTGGGGTATTTACAATTCCTGTGAGTACTATAAGTATTTGACTTACTTTTGAATAGCAAGAAAGAGCTTGTAGCTCACTGGTAAGACCTTACACTGCTGAACCAATGCACTAGAGTTCAAATCCCATCAACCACATATTTTTTTAATAAATTCTTTTAAGCTTTTAGAAGCCCAAGAGTCTACACGTGCACTACACGTAATAGGGTAAATTACAGAATAAACAAACGTGTCCACGAGGCTAAACCAAACGTCAGGGACACGTGGCATCAAGACGGGCCTCGACTCGCCCGACTCGGGCAGGCGAAACGGTTGACTCGGCCGGCGCTGCCGGTCTAACTCGGTCTGATCCCTGATTTTCTTTAACCCTCTGCACCTTTTGGACTACCTCACGCCCCCTACACTGTTTAAATTCTCTGCAATTAACCAGAGAATTAAAATACCCCTTTTTAATACTTTTTAATGCAAATTTAAATGCATTTTTTTGTCACACCCTAACTCTAATTTTCCCTAAAAATACCCACTCTATTTTTACACCCCTTCACACCAAAATTTCCTACAAAAACTCTCAAGAAAATTCCAAGATCCTTTTGTGTGCAAGTGGAGTTAGCAAAGGGCGAACCTCCGACGAACTTTCGACGGCAATCTGAGGAGTTTCCGACGACGAAACGACGCACCGGAAACTCCCACCTCTTCCTCTTTCTCTCCTCTATCCAATCATTCAGTAAGTTCCTACTTCTTTCTCTTTGCTCTATTCTAAAAACTTTCAAAACTAAAATCCGACGGAAGCGGAGTTAGTCCGACTTCCGATTCGGTTTTCCTTTAAAAACTATAATTTTTCTTAATCGAGATACCTTCATATCATCACATATTGTTCATTAAACATTAATAAATATCTTTAACAAGTTTCATCACAACAGATTATTATATGCATCTTTTATTGCAATTTTACATTAAAATACCTTCAGGTTTCATTTCGACATGCTTGAACTTAACAACCGCATTACCTTAGAAAACTCAAGAGATAATGACCTACCTCCTCACAGCACACATATCTAACATAACACAATGAAATTTGGGAACAAAGTTTTGGGGAAAAAACGATTTTACGCATAACTACCTCCGACTTATAAAACCTTTTTCTACAAGATGTGTATTTCAACAAATCTTTGCATTTGCGCCTCTACAACCCATTTCGGGGAACCCGTTCGGTATGGTGCGGATTATCGCACATCCTCAGGTCTAGTATTGTGAGATGCATACCACCACAAGGAGCATACGATCTCGAAACATTTAAAATACAATTTTCTTTAGAAAATGTGATTTCTATTATAAATAAAACTTATATTTTAATAAATAAATAAATATTTAATTAATATCAAAATATCTATTTTTAATATTTATAATATTCCACAATTCCAAAATTCAAGAAAAACATCTCATTTACAAGAAAATATCATACAATTTCAATATTACAAATAAATACCATATATTAGTAAATTAGGTTTCATTCACTAGAAATGTCACGATGATAAAATATACATCCATGAAAACTCTAAAGACGATAATAAAATACTTGAGGTGTATTTTGAAAATTATACAAAATTATTTTTACATAAAACCCCCTCAAGTTATACTAAATTACAATAAGGATCCTATTAAACATAGGTTTAAGCGGGACCAGTCTCTTGAGCCTCAGGGAGTCGGAGATATGGGTGCTTGCCTATTTAAGGTAGACAACTTAACAAACGGTGTTATCAACACGGTAACTGTCTTTGAAAGAGACACAAATCCTGCCGTCCATGTACAACAGTTACCGATAGCACCAAAACATAATTCAGGATTCAATTTCTTTTCAAATTGTCTGACTCAGACTAAGTCTCAATATAATCAATTTAACTTGAATATGATTCAAGTATCAAACTTTAATACAACGTGGATCTATGGATCCGTCTATTCAATCTATATTGACTGAACCGAACTATAAATATATTCCATCTAAATGTTCATCCATTATATCCGTTTCATTACTGATATCATGGTTTCGGTAAGTCATCCATCTATATACAATTTACAATTCAAACAATACAATCAAGACATCGCGGGGTTTATAAGGGGTAGATTGGTACGGAAGGTGTTAAAAGTGGCACGAGACTGTAACCATAATACACCTAACCTGAATTCAATTGCCGTTGTACCGTGGCTGAACGGTTCCTTGTGCTCCGTATACCTTAGTCTCCGGAATAATGGGACTCCTCTCGTATACACTGGCATTCTTCTGTAACAAGCTACAAATAACAACATTAATATTAAATACAACATTATAACAATATACTCTCTATTCTGTTTATTCCATTCTTGTCTATTTACGGGACTTACCGAGGGATTTGTTCGCCGACGACATTCTCTTTCTTTTCTTTGGAATGTTGTTAGGTGATTCGGACCTTCAGGAGATCGAGCCCACCTTCGAGGACTTAGATCAGCTAGCCTTCGACCCGGAGCTCTAGTTACTTGTACACATTTACATTCTGTATTTTCCATTTCTGTTATGCCACTATTTAGGCATTGCTTTCCATTCCATGTATTTATTTTTCAGATGTATTGTAAAAGAATGTTAATAAATAAAATTGCTGTTCAATTATATCTATTGTCACTGTCTCTTATGCATTTTACTTATATTGCTTAGATACGCTTAGCGTGTTTACTTCAGAGTAAATACGTAGCAGCCTCATCGCGTCCTCTGCCCGTGTTGTAAGTCGATGTCGCGCGCCCCACGTGTTCGCGGGGAGGCGGAATTTGCAAAAAATGATTTTTACGAGCTTCGCAGCACCGACTAGAACCATGGATCGTCCATAAACCCCAGCTAGAAAACTACTTGAGATTTGACTACTCGGATACGAACTTATACCTCACGAAACATGTCCTTCGGGTCTTCATCGCTGTCCTCCTCGTCTACGTAGGCTCCAAGGATCGATCTGGATTGTAGCAACCTCCACAGCCTTCTCGAGTCAAAGAAAATCCACCCGAGAGTCAATAGTCCGAGCTCCACCTCAAAACCGAGGTAACTAGGGCAACCATCTTGCTAATCTTGATGTCCTAGGTGATGTAGAGTATGAATATGGATTTATTTGTCTCTTGAAACCCTATGATTCTCAACACATGAGAGCTTTTAGGGTTTGTAGTGAGGAATAAAAAGAGCGCTAGCATGAGGGCTCACTTGAGGAAAGAGAAAGTATTTTGATAAATGATAATTGTTAATGATAATGAGATGGATCACTTGACATGACCACAACCATGTGATAAAAAAATATCTCAACAAAATATCTAGCTCACAAAATATCTTAGTCAAATAGTCAACCCAAGTCAAGTGGTCAAGCCAAGTCAAAAGGTCAAACAAAGTCAAGCAGTCAAAACTAGTAGCCATGTCTCATTTATCATTTACAAAAATAACAAATATTTTCCTCCACCTCATAATTGTTTTAATCAAGTAAATGGTCAAAACCCTAATGAGGTGTCTCTTTCTGTGCTCCTCTCATCCGTATATACATACCCGCATTCGTGTTCCAAAAAACACGAATACAAAGAGACGAAACTGATCCATCAATATAATACTAGGATCTGGCTTAAACCAAATCCCACTAGTATTATCCGCCCGAACATCATACGCGCACAAGTGCACGTAAGTGATCGAAGCCCTACCGTAAAACCATACGGCCTCTACACCTTTTGCCCAGCGCAGGGAAACTCTTTGTGTGGGACTCTAAAGACTCGACACTACGCCGGCAGTGGGTTTAACCACAGGCTGCAAGTGGTACTAGCTGCACGTAACGGTCCCCAGGTAGATGTCGATAAGAAGGCCGATGAGGAAAACCTATCCGAACTCCTACCGAGCCTGAATGTGACAATCTCTGTACAGTCCAGTCTGTTTGTCTAAGAGTATCGCATATCGTGCATAGGAGGGCGGTAAACGTCAGACCCCTAATAGCGGTATAAGTCATGTCGGAGTGTAGCCCAGAACATCTTGAGAAACTACTGGAATACCTACCAGTAAATCTCACTTGCCCTGGCCAGGGACTTTGTGTAATGGCTCTCCAAACACAGCGCGGTATCAACCCCCAATACCGGGTGAGACGAATCCTTTCTAACCACCATTGCCTCCAAGTGCTTCGGGACTGCACCCAACTACTACCTATTTGCACGACTCCTTTGAGCCATGGTAGGGTAGTAATCAAAGTACAGTGGGAACACACTCGAGGCGGAGTAGCAGTGTCAAGTCGACGGACTAAGCTGTACTCATGTCACTTGGGATCTGCTACTCGACGATAGGTATAATACCCACCAGCAGTTCCCGACGAGTCCTGTCCAGTGTACTCATAACCTATTGAGCACCTGCATACTATCTCCAGTACGACGTACTAATGGCTGTGGGACAGACCATCTCCCTTGCTGGGATGAGAAGCGTATACACTAGTCTACTCCGGAGTATCGACGCCCCGTCTCGATGATCCTAGGACTAGGGACCTGTATGAGGATGTGCCTGTAGATTACCCAGCCCCCACTAGTGCGACTGCCATCACAACGCTGGTAATCAAGCAAAGATCCTAAGGGCTCCACTAATATGTATAAGAGATATGCTAAAAGAAACACATGCACATATTGAAGTAGAAACAAACCAAGTAGCATACTACCATTTTGAGCAAGACTGTCAATACAACTTTGAATATCCTAAGATTCCATTAAGTAATATACAAACTCGTATGATACAATTATGGCCTTTAGGGCATATACACTAACAATCTCACAGTTGCACTAGGGCCATGTACTGGTGTATCGTAGACCTATCATCTCGATCAGCCGCTCGAACTGTGTTTGAGGGATGGCCTTCATGAGTGGATCTGCAGTGTTATTCTTCGTATCTACTCTCCTCACCTCGATCTCTCGGCGATCTACGATCTCCCTGATCAGGTGGTACCGCCTCAAAATGTGTCTGGACTTCTGATAAGACCTAGGTTCCTTCGCTAAAGCTATAGCGCCGTTGTTGTCGCAATACAGCGGTATTGGATCAACAATGGTTGGAACCACCTAAAGTTCTGTGAGGAACTTCTTCATCCAGACAGCTTCTTTTGCGGCATCGCAAGCAGCTATGTACTCCGCTTCCATCGTCGAGTCGGCAACGGTGTCCTGCTTGGAGCTCTTCCAACAGACCTCCCCTCCATTGAGGATAAAGACATAACCTGACATAGACTTGGAGTCATCCTTGTCACTCTGGAAGCTGGAGTCAGCAAAGGCCTCGATCTAGAGGTCTTTTCCGCCATACACCAACAACATCTCCTTAGTCCTTCTTAGGTACTTGAGACTGTTCTTTACCGCTATTCAGTGTTCCCTGGGTTCGACTGATACCGGCTTACAACGCTCAATGCGTATGCTATATCTGGTCTGGTACATAACATCGCATACATTATAGAGCCTACCGCAGATGCGTAGGGTATAGATGACACGCGAGCCCTTTCCAAATCAGTCTTAGGAGACATCTCTTTGGAGAGGGTGATTCCGTGACAAGCCGATAGATTACCGCGCTTTGAATCTTTCATACTGAATCTTTTCAGTATGGTATCGATGTACCTGGACTGTGAAAGTCCCAATATCCTTTTAGATCTATCACGATAGATCTAGATCCCCAGAATGTAGGAGGCATCAACCAGGTCCTTCATGGAGAACCTCTGTGACAAGAATCCTTTGACTGACTATAGCATAGGAATGTCATTTCCTATTAAGAGAATGTCATCCACGTACAAGACGAGGAATACCACAGTTCTCCTTACAATTTTACTGTAAATGCATGGTTCATCTGGATTTTTAATAAAGTCGAATTCTTTGACAGTATCATCAAAACAGATGTTCCAACTCCGCGATGTCTGCTTTAGTCTATAAATGGACTTAAGTAACTTGCACACTTTACCGCTGCTCCCACTTTGAATGAAACCCTCCGGCTGATCCATATAGATGCACTCTTCCAAATTACCATTTAGAAAAGCCGTCTTTACGTCCATCTGCCAAATCTCATAATCGTGGAAGCCAGCAATAGAAAGAAGGATCCGAATAGATTTGAGCATAGCCACTGGAGAAAAGGTTTCGTCATAGTCCATACCAGGTCTTTGACGAAAACCCTTTGCAACAAGTCTAGCCTTATAGGTTTCAACCTGTCCATCTACACCAATCTTCTTTCTGAAGATTCATTTGCAGCCTACGGGTTTTACCCCTTCTGGAGTAATGTCCAAAGTCCATACTTTGTTGGTGTACATGGACTCCATCTCGGTCCGCATTGCATCCAGCCATTTTAACGAGTCGCCGCTCTGAATGGCTTGCTGGAAGCTAGTAGGCTCATCATTGTCTATGATGCAATCCTCTCGATCCCCGTCTATGAGAAAACCGTAGTATCTCTCGGGCGGATGAGACTTCCTACGACTTCTGCGGAGTGGCGCGAGGATGTCCGGTTCTTCTGAAATCTCTGGTTCTACCAAGCTTTCAGTAATAGCTTGCGGTTCTGAAATTTCTTCCAGTTCTATTGCGGTCCCACTTATCTGATTTTCTAAAAATTCAGTTTCTAAGAAGTGGGGATGTTGAGAAACAAAAACCTTTTGTTCCTCTGCGTAATAGAAAAGATAACCCCTGGAGTTCTTAAGGTATTCCACAAACTTACACAGTACTGAGCGTGCCTCGAGCTTGTCCGCATATTGCTTTTTTTACAAAAGATGGACACCCCCATGTCTTAAGGTACTTAAGGTAGGGTTTCTTCCTACTCCATATCTGATATGGTGTGGTAGGCACAGTCTTGGTAGGAACCTTATTCAGAAGATATGTAGCCGATTCTAGTGCATATCCCCAGAAGGATCGCGGTAACTCAGCCTTACTCATCATGGAACAAACTAATCCAATAGGGTTCGATTCCTCCTTTCCGATACACCGTTGTGTTGTGGTGTGTATGGAGGAGTAAGCTGAGAGAGAATTCCATTCTCTTTTAGATAATCCAGGAACTCGGCACTTAAGTATTCACCACCTCGATCAGATCTTAGTGTCTTGATACTTTTGCCTGTTTATTTTTCCACTTCATTCTTATATTCCCGGAATTTCTCAAAGGCCTCGGATTTATGCTTCATCAAGAAGACATGTCCATACCTAGAGAAATCAGCTGTAAAAGTAATGAAATAGGAATAACCACTTCGTACATGTGTAGAAATTAGACCACACACATCGCTGTGTATGAGTTCCAAGAGCCCGCTTGCTCTTATTCCGTGTCCAGTAAACGGAGTCTTTGTTATCTTTCCCATGAGACAAGATTCACAAGTAGCATAAGACTGGTATTCGAACGGATTCAAATATCCCTCTCTATGTAACTTCGTCAATCGTGTTTCATTGATGTGACCCAGTCTACAATGCTATAAGAAAGCCTGATTTGTTTTCGGAGACTTTCTTTTAAGTGTGTTATGGACACTGAAAACCTGAGCTTGATTTAATACGTATATACCGTTATCTAATGTACATGACCCAATCAAAACTTGATTTAGGTGGATGTGGACCACATCGCTTACAAATGTAAAATCATATCCTTCCTTACAAAGTAAGGATACAGATATGATATTACAAGCTAGACTAGGTACATACAAACAATTACGTAGAATCAATATCTGCCCACTTGTCAATCCTAGGTGATATTCCCCTACGGATTCAGCGTCCACGCTCATTCCGTTCGCAACTCTAAGAGTCATATTACCTATCCTGATAACTCTACGGTTTCTCAATACCTGTAATGAATTACATATATGAGATCCTGATCCGGTATCTAGTATCCAGGAAGTAGAGTTAATTGACATACAGTTTTCTATTACAAACACACTCGAAACCGAAGTCATAACATGCTTCGAATCCTGGCTACTGGCTTTCAAAGCCCTGCAACCCTTCTGCCAATGTCCTTTCCCTTAACAATAGGAACGTCCATCCTTCCCTACTGTTAGTCCCGAAACTTTTGCCCTTCCCTTTCCTTCTACCTTACTGACACCACATATCGGCTTTGTGGAGGTCTTCTTCTTCTCACCCTTTGCTTTCGCCTCGGATGCAGAGAGGAGGATTCCACAATAAGCAGAGTGAGTGTCTTCCTGGTTTCCTTCAGGGTGTAAGTAGAGGGTAGGGACTGTAGAATCAAGTCAGTATTTGACCCGTTCTCCAACGTGGTCTTCAGGTCCGTGAGCTTATCAATATAGCTAGTCATTGTAAGGACGTTGTCCCCTACAGATGACCCGATAGCTAACCTCGCTTGAAACAATTCCTTCGAGGTCTCATATCTTGCGATACGAGATTGCTCTCCATAAAAATATTAATTATGGAGGAAGATGGAAGCTAAGTCCATCTTCTCATGCTGCCTCTGGTTTACACCATCAACTGAGGCCAACACGAGGCACTTGGCATTCGCACAGTCTTTTTCCATTGTCTTGCGGATATCACTATCCGTGACGGTGGAAACTGGTCCTGAGACGGCAGGGGCTTGAGTAGTGAAGATGTGTCCCAGCTTGTCATAGGTAATGGACATCTGGACAGACCTTTGCCAGTCATTATAGTCAGATTCAGTCATTTTATTATCTAAATGTAACCTATGTTCGGTCACGGGGTCGCTGCAATTAAGAGAGAGAGAGAGAGAGAGAAGAAAACACTTTAGCATGATGCTCTTGCAAGTTTAGATTAGTTTTTAATTTATCTAAACAGGATAGCTCCCACTGTTTCTCAAATCCTTCCTAAAACCATAAAAGAAGAATTAGTCAGGATTAATCTCACTGGACAATACTTGCTTAACCGTTCAGCCAGGCTAGTGTCGGTACTTCGAGGGAGGTTTTACGACGCTTTCACAAAGTTCCTTAATTAAATATCCTCTTTTCCCTGGAGGCGTAGCTCCGCTAACACTGTTCTAGACACCTACTTGGTTTATAGCAATGATCGTTAAGTGAAAAAGTCTCCCGAAGAGTAGCGAATACTCAATGTAGGATCGGGATCTAAATATCATTGTGTGATAATGCTGAAGGAATCCTACCAACATTATCAAACTCCAAATGGTATGCAACACTAGCAAGTTTCAGTTTCTTTAGAAACTCCCGATGTGGATTTTTACCCCATGCTCTTATGACCTTGACGAAGGTCAACAAATCATAAGTCACATGTCAAGTTCTACCCATCATTGTCCAGGTTAATTTGAACCCACCCGTATATACCCTTGACAAAGGTCAACAAGGTAATACGGCTGTCCTAAACTAACGCATCTATCTATGCTACATATGAACACCCAGCAGTTACTAATCATTATGCCTTGACGTAGATCAACAAATATAGCTTGAATACTATTGAATATTCATATGAAATGACGGAGGGCTACGGATGGTTTTGGCGAAGCCGTGAACATAGTGAACTTGATATAATCGAAGGAACCTGATAGCTTTTAAAAGGAGTGGTTTAAGCTCCGTATTTAAAAGTCTGCTGTTTTAAAATAACCGAGTGGTTTTTAAAATTTGTTCCAACGATTCAGCTTTGGTTTGTTTGCTTTGCATTAATATAATGCAGTCCCATCAATTAACCTACCATTGCAGAAAATAACGAAAATACAACGTACGCTTATACCATCCGCATTCGCCACGGGACCCCGTCATCACCCGTTAAGTTACTTAACTAACGACAGAGCGGGGGCTGGACTAGCGCGGATGCAAAACATAAGCAACGTCTATTATATAATACATATATAATAATATCCATTCGTCATACGGAATGATAGGCATTCCAGATCACAGATGAACACATTGGAAATACTAAGAATTCCGTGTTTCGTTTGAGCCTGTAACGAAAGACGGATTCCACGGTCGTGATGAATAGCCAAACCCCACCCTAGACCCCTACAGGTATGGCAAACTACCCACCAAATACCCGAAGTGAAGCAACCCCCCTCAACAAAGTGAGTAGGCCAATCGGCACTTCAAAGTACCCGGTAATTTATGCACCCCACCTTGGGTCTATCCTAGGAGCAAAAAACAGTAAAAGAAATAATACAACGGTGGCTACAACCTCAACTCGGATGTACCCCGCAAAATAATATTACATCACTTTAAAAATTTTATACATCGAATGAAAGAATGAAAACCCTTATCTCACATCCCCGGCTATTCATCCACGACGATCCAACAAGTTCATATACACAAACCATCATAACATCACAGATATGTGCAACCCCGACTAATCGACGTATAGCAATTAGTCAATGTTTCCAAACACATATATACATCATAGAGCTTGTAAAATAACTATGACTTTAGAATTCCACACGCAATTAGCAAACATAAGCAATATTTCAAGATATGAAAATCCAGTGAGCTAAAGTTCCAAAACCGATAGTTTTGAGCCAATTCGGAAGTCCGAATCAAAACGAAATGCGTCTGAACCTTTGTGAGAAATTAGATCATGAAATTAAATTCAATTCAGGGGGCTTAGAGGGGGATCCCCACCCCCGAGGCCACCACGAGGTGCCAAGGGGGTGAGACAGACCCGAAACTGCCCAAGTTAGGGCAGTTTCGGGTCCCCACCGCCAAGACCACCTTGTGGTGGTCTTGGGGAGTAGAACCGGCTGTTCGTCCCCTCTCAAAGGGTCCCCGAGATGTGCATGCTCCACCCCATGGCTTCTCGGTTCAAACCGTGAACCCGCGGGGTGTGCAAACAACTCAAAACTTCACTTTTGAAAACTGTTTTCGGTAGTTTTTGCACGACAAAAACCGGAGGAATTCTAACATCGCTACATGCTATCTAGGGTTTATGAGAGGCTCTGATACCACTGTAAGTCAATGTCGCTCACCCCACGTGTTCGCGGGGAGGCGGAATTTGCAAAAAATGATTTTTACGAGCTTCGCAACACCGACTAGAACCAAGGATCGTCCATAAACCTTAGCTAACAAACTACTTTAGGTTTAACTACTCGGATACGAACTTATACCTCACGATACTTGTCCTTCTGGTCTTCATCACTGTCCTCCTCATCTACGTAGGTTCCAAGGATCAATCCGGATCGTAGCAACCTCCACAGCCTCCTCGAGTCAAAACGATCCACCAGAGAGTCTATAGGCCGAGCTCCACCTCAAAACCGAGGTAACTAGGGCAACAAGCTTGCTAATCTTGATGTCCTAGGTGATGTAGAGTATGAGGATGGATTTATTTGTCTCTTGAAACCCTAAAATTCTCAACACATGAGAGCTTTTATGGTTTGTAGTGAGGAAGAAGAAGAGAGCTAGAATGAGAACTCACTTGAGGAAAGGGAAAGTATTTTGATAAATGATAATTGTGAATGATAATGAGATGGATCACTTGACATGACCACAACCATGTGATGAAAAAATATCTCAACAAAACATCTAGCTCACAAAATATCTTAGTCAAATAGTCAACCCAAGTCAAGTGGTCAAGCCAAGTCAAAAGGTCAAATAAAGTCAAGTAGTCAAAACTAGTAGCCATGTCTCAGTTATCATTTACAAAAATAAGTCAAGTGGTCAAGCCAAGTTAAAAGGTCAAACAAAGTCAAGTAGTCAAAACTAGTAGCCATGTCTCAGTTATCATTTACAAAAATAACAAATACTTTCCTCCACCTCATAATTGTTTTAATCAAGTAAATGGTCAAAACCCTAATGAGGTGTCTCCTTCTGTGCTCCTTTCATCCGTATATACATACCCGCATTCGTGTTTCAAGAAACACGAATACAAAGAGACGAAACTGATCCATCAATATAATACTAGGATCGGGCTTAAACCAAAGCCCACTAGTATTATCCGCCCGAACATCATACACGCACAAGTGCACGTAAGTGATCGAAGCCCTGCCGTAAAACCATACGGCCTCTACACCTTTTTCCTAGTGCAGGGAAACTCTCTGTGTGGGGCTCTAAAGACTCGACACTACGCTGGCAGTGGGTTTAACCACAGGACGCAAGCGGTACTAGCTGCACGTAACGGTCCCCAGGTAGATGTCGATAAGAAGGTCGATGAGGAAAACCCATCCGAACTCCTACTGAGCCTGAATGTGACAATCTCTATACAGCCCGGTCTGTTCGTCTAAGAGTATCTCATATCGGGCCTAGGGGGCGGTAAACATCAGACCCCTAATAGCGGTATAAGCCATGCCGGTGTGTAGCCCAGAACACCTTGAGAAACTATTGGAATACCTACCAGTAAATCTCACTTGACCTGGCCAGGGACTTTGTGTAATGGCTCTCCAAACACAGCGCGATATCAACCCCCAATACTGGGAGAGACGTTCCTTTCTAACAACCACTGCCTCCAAGTGCTTCAGGACTGCACCCAACTACTACTTGTTTCCATGACTCCTTTGAGCCGTGGTAGGGTAGTAATCAAAGTACAATGGGAACACACTCGAGGTGGAGTAGTAGTGTCAAGTCGACGGACTAAGCTGTACTCATGTCACCAGGGAACTGCTACCCGACGATAGGTATAATAACCACCAGCAATTCCCGAAGAGTCATGTCCAGTGTACTCATAACCTAATAAGCACCTGCATACCATCTCCAGTACGACATACTAATGACTGTGGGACAGACCATCTCCCCTGTTAGGATGAGAAGCGTATGCACTAGTCTACTCCGGAGTATCGACGCCTCGTCTCGATAATCCTTCGACTAGGGACCTGTATAAGGATGTGCTTGTAGATTCCCCAGCCCCCATTAGTGTGACTTCCATCACAACGCTGGTAATCAAGCAAAGATCCTAAGGTCTCAACTAATATATATAAGCAAAATGCTAAAAGAAACACATGCACATATTGAAGTAGAAACAAACCAAGTAGCATACTACCATTTTGAGCAAGACTGACAATACAACTGTGAATATCGCAAGCTTCCATTAAGTAATATACAAACCAGTATGAAACAATAATGGCCTCTAGGGAATATACACTAACACGTATACTGGGAATCAGGGCGTGACATTGTCACTGTCAGGCTCAGTAGGGTTTCAGGATGAGTTTGCTCATCGGCCTCCCTTTCGCTCAATACCTGGGTAGCCATTACGTACAGCTAGTGCCACTGACGTGCTTGTAGTTAAACCCACTGCCATCGTATTGAAGAGTCTTTAGAGTCCCACACAGAGGGTTTCCCTGATTAGGGCGAAACATTGTAGAGCCCGTATGGTTTTATGGCAGGGTTCAATCATATTCGTGCACTTGTGCACGGATCATGATCAGACGGATAATACTAGTGGGCTTTGGTTTAAGCCGGATCATAGTATTATATTGTTGGATTACTTTCGTCTCGTTGCATTCGTAATCAGTCGGAATACGGATGCAGGTATGTATATACGGATGAGGGGTATTCTTGTAATTCGTTACGAGTTTACTTTTTAGGGTCGCCATTTCTTTTCTTGGATTAAACATTTGGTTTAATGTTTATTGAGGTGTAAAGTGTGTGTGCAAGTTTTGTTTTGGTGCATTGATCATGCATGTGCTCTTGGTTTTTTTTGTTAGGATATTTGTGAGATTTTTGTTGTGAGCATGTGTGATGGCAGATCTTTTTTGTGTGTGTGGGGGGGGGGTTTCTTTAGTTGCTCATGAGCTCACAACAATAAAACACTCACAAAAACCCTTGGCCAAAACAACAAAAGAAAAAAAGAGCAGACACTTTCTTTAGTTGCCTTTTCTTGAGCTCACATTTTCCTCACCTCATGGCTTCTTCTTCAACCTCTACCCATTCCATTTCATGAGTTGAGAATCCTTGGGTGTATTAAGACAAAATGATCACACGCTCTCTCTACTTCATCTTGAGTATCTAGGCTAGCAAACTGGATGCTCGAGTTGCTTCGGTTTTGAAGCGGGAGCCTGTATTACTAATCCTCGACGTAGATCGTCTTCGACGAGGGTGACCGGAGACCGAACTTCATCGAGGCAGCCACGAAGTGCTTGGGACAGAGGTTGAAGACAGAAGGACACATATCGATCTGTATAACCTCTCTAAACTCTTTTAATAGAACTAGTATAGGGTTAATGGTACGATCCGTCGATAAGGGTTCTGTTAGCGCCGGTTTTTTAAAGTTTTTGTTCCGCGTTTGGCCACAAATTGATGGCTGGGGTGCTGCCGTAACCCTACAAAGGAAACAATTGGATACGACTTGTGTCCAGTAGTCATCTGCAGCAGAGAATTCTATGCTGACTTCAAGGTATTGGACATACCGAATTTCGATGTCGTTTTGGGTATGGATTGGCTAGGAACATTCTATGCTACCATTGACTTTCGTCAAAGGAGGGTAGTGTTCGAGATTTCAGAACATCCAGTCTTTTATTTCAAAAGTGGAGACTGTACCCTGGAGCCAAACATATACAAAACAAAACCGAAGAAGGCAGTGATTGCAACTCTACAGGCGAGAGAAGACAAACCAGAGGTAGTTTGAGAGTTCGACGATGTATTTCCTGAAGACATATCAGGTTTGCCTCCCGATCGAGCTTTTGAATTCAGCATTGATTTAGTACCTGGAGCACAACCGGTGATCAAAGCTCCGTATCTCTTGAGTCCCAAAGGTTTGAAAGAGATCCGAACTCACTTGGACGAATTATTGAAGAAAGGATGGATTCTTCCCAGCACTTCAAGTTGGGGATTGCCAGTTCTGCTTGTGAAGAAGAATGAAGGTTCATACAAAATGTGCATTGATTATAGAGCTCTTAACGAAGTAACTATAAAAAACAAGTATCCACTTCCGCACAATGACGATCTGTTCGATCAGCTAAGTGGGTCTTGTGTTTTCTCCAAGTTAGATCTTCGTTCGGAATATCATCAGGTGAAGGTCAAAGAGTCTGATATTCTGAAGACGACATTCAGGACTCGCTATGGTCATTATGAGTTTCTTATGATGCCATTTGGTGTGACCAATGCACCAGCCATATTCATGAACCTAATGAATCAAGTTTTCCGAGAGTACCTAGACAGGTTCGTTGTCATATTCATCGCCGACATCCTGGTATATTCAAAGAATCAGAAAGAGCACGCTGTACATTTATGAATTGTCCTGGAGACTTTGCGACAGTATCAACTCTATGCCAAGTACAAAAAGTGCTAGTTTTGGCCAGAACAAGTCGGATTTCTCGGACATATTGTTTCAGGTGAAGGAATCTCTGTAGATCCAGCTAAAGTAGCAATAATAAGCGAATGGCCGACACCAAAGACAGTGAAGGATATTCGAAATTTCTTGGGATTAGCGGGATACTACCGATGATTTATTGAAGTACTTTTGAAGATTGCAACACCCCTAACCAAGCTTACATGTAAAGATGAAGAATTTGTGCGGTCAGAAGCATGCGAACAAGCTTTCGTGGAACTGAAGTCAAGATTGACATCAGCACCTATTCTCATAATACCAGACCAATCTGGAGGTTTCATAGTGCATTGCGATGCATCCGGTAAGGGATTAGGATGTATTCTACATCAGCACAGTAAAGTTGTAGCTTATGCATCAAGACAGCTGAAGGTTCATGAATGCAACTATCCGACGCATGATCTGGAGTTGGCAGCCGTTATCTTTTTCTCTTAAGATTTGGCGCCATTATCTTCTTGGAGAACGAGTGGAAATATACACAGACCACAAGAGTCTGAAATATGTGTTTACTCAGAAAGAGTTGAATATGCGGCAGAGAAGATGGTTAGAACTCATGGTGGACTTTGACATCAACCTACAATATCATCCAGAGAAGGAAAATGTTTTACCTGATGCACTTAGTCACTAACCACTATCAATAAATCTTACCGCACAGTGGAAGTTTCAACAAGATTTGCATCAGATGGAGATAGAAGTGGTCATGCCAGGTAACGTTTCAAGTTTGATGAACTTACATGTTCAATCTACCATTGTCAATCAGATCAAAGCAGCTCAAGCAAGTGATGCCAAGTTGCAAAAGATCAGAGAACAAGTAGAAAGTGGACATAGAACAGACTTCATCATCCATGAAGACGGATCTTTGAGATACGGCAGTAGATCGTGTGTACCAAAATGTCCTATTCGGGAAGAATTGATGAAAGAAGCCCACAGCTCTCCCTACTCAGTACACCCTGGTGGTATAAAGATGTACAAAGATCTACGGCAATATTACTGGTGGCATGGAATGAAGCGTGATGTAGCCAGAAGCGTCGCTAAATGTTTGGTGTGTCAGCAAGTGAAAGCTGAACATCACAGGATTGCTGGTTTACTTCAACCGTTACCTATTCCAGAATGGAAGTGGAAACACATCACCATGGATTTCATGACTGCTCTTCCTCGCAGCACGAATGGTAACGATGCGGTATGGGTTATTGTGGATCGACTCACAAAGTCGGCTCACTTTATTCCCTTTCGAGTTGGCCAATCTACCGAGACATTAGCAAAGAAGTACATGGAGGTAGGTTTGAATCTAAGTAAGATTTAATTCTTCAATATGTACTATTTTTGATACCTATGAACTCATGCAGGAGATTGTAAGATTACATGGAGTACCGGTTTGCATTGTCTCCGATCGTGACACAAGATTTCGATCGCAATTTTGGCAGAGTCTGCAAGCTAGCTTAGGAACAAGTCTGAACTTTAGCACAACTTACCATCCAAAAACAGATGGACAATCTGAGTGAATGATTTAGATACTTGAAGATATGCTAAGAGCTTGTATGTCAGACTTCGGAGGATCATGAGAAGATCACCTATGTCTTGTGGAGTTTTCATACAACAATAGCTACCAAGTATTGGAATGGTACCCTTTGCAGCTCTATATGGAAGAAAGTGTTGTTCATCATTAAGTTGGGACGACATCGGAGATAGAGAACTCCTTAGACCTGAGATGATAGTAGCAACAGTGGATGTAGTTCGCACTATCAGGGAAAGAATGCGCATAGCCCAAGACCGACAGAAGTACTGGGCTGATGCAAAGCGCCGTCACTTGGAGTTCCAACCGAGAGATCATGTCTTTCTAAAGATTTCTCCAAACCATGGAGTGATTTGCTTTGGAAGGCGGGGTAAGCTAAGTCCGAGGTACATTGGACCATTCGACGTACTAGAACGAGTCGGAGAATTGGCTTATCGCTTGGCACTTTTACCCTAATTGGAAGGAGTGCACAATGTATTCAATATATCCCAACTCAGAAGGTATGTAAGTGACCCCGGTCACATTCTTGATCACTCTGAGCTTACTGTACAGATGGATCTATCTTGTGAGCAACAACCTGTTGAAATTCTGGATAGAAAGGTGATGTCACTTCAGAACAAGGAAGTAAATTTGGTTCGAGTGATGTGGAGAAAAGACACACCAGGAGAATCAATGTGGGAAAGAGAAGACGATATGCGTGCAAGATACCCTCACTTGTTTGTAAATTAGTCCTTAATAATTGTAAATTTTAGAGAACGAAATTTTTGTAAGGAGGGTAGAATGTACCGACTCTATTTTAATGTACAGAAAATTTGTTTAAAAGTTAATGTACAAATGGAGTATTTGCAATCCTGTGTATGCTATAAGCATTTAATTTGCTTTTGAAAAGCAAGAAACAACTTGTAGCTCATTGGTAAAGCCTTTGTAGGGTTCCTGGGCAGTCATACAAGGGTTCATAAGGCATCAACCATGCCCGAATAAAATTTTAGACGTGCCGAAAAACCTAAAGCCGGGATCTTTGCTAGATTATCAGGGTTTAACATGAAAGTAAACATCTTTACAACTAAGTGTGAGGGATTACAACCTTTGTAGTCCGCTCCTTCGCTTCATAAGCTCCGAGTAGAAGTCCCTTCGCCGTGATCCATGATCTCCAGGACTCAAGAGAGGCTCCACGACTCGAACGATCCATGCAAGCTTGTAGTGTTCCTTTTCTCCGATGATCTACGTCGAAGTTGCTATAACTCAAGCTCTCTCACTCTAATGAGGTGAACACCCTAATCTAATTGGCTAGATTAGATGAGGATGATGGAGTAGTATTTATGCTTTCTTTTTAATTCAAATTCTCACAAGAAAACATCACAAAAGGAAAACTTAGTAAGCTTTCTCGAAGCATAAGGTTTAAGAAGAAGAAGAAATAATGCATAATCCTTTTGTGATGAATAATGAAATGAATATATGATTAATCATGGAACCATGGTCAAGGATGACAAGGATAACCTTTGTAGAGAATTAATTAGGACTAGGATTTGGTTGGGTTAAAGAATGAGTCATGAGAAAATATCAACAATAATATCTTAACCATGACAAAAGAAATTCCTTCTAGAAGCATGAAGAAGGAACTAACCCAAATCAAACCCTAACCTTGTTTAATCTCCACTAAACATATTTCATCATTAATCATATCATGTTGCAATAATATATATCACATATATATTATATATTTGTAACAAAAGAAAATAATACAATTAACATATATCGCATATATATTAATCTATTACCCGGTGAGAAAATGAAATAATAAAGCGAGCCAATATTAGATAATGTAATACATTATATCATATATATTATTATATATTAAATCATCGAATCAACACTTGATCCGACAATCCGGTTATATCGAATATAACCGACTAATATATCATGTACCGATTCATCGAATCAACACTTGATCCGATGACCCGGCTCATATCTAAATATCGCTAGAATATAATACGGTATCTTATATCGCATTATCCTCGGTCATGCACATATCACATATGTGCCCCTACTCTGTTTTGCCTGAGTCAAGAAACATCTGTCTAGGACTCTAAAGAATCGTCAATACGCCGGTAGCAGGTGATGATCATATCAAACATCCACAAGCTGCAAGCGATCAGCTAAACGTAATAGCCACCCAGGTATTGAGCGATCAGAAGATCAACAAGCTAGCCTATACATTCTCTTGTGAATCCAATCAGTAACACTCCCGTACAGTCCGGTCTCTTCGTCTGATATGTCGCATATCAAGTCTAGGGGTGGTATACGTCCGACCCCAGTAACCGATAAGTCGTGTCGATGTGAGGCTCATAACAGGTCGAGAAACTACTAGTAACACTTACCAGTAAATCTCTATATCCGCCCTGGCCAGGGACTTCCAGTTATAGCCAATCGAACACAGCACAACATCAACTCCCTATACCGAGAGAGACGAATCCCCTCCAATCGCTCATTGCCTCCATGTGATTCGGGACTGCACCCAAAAGCCACCGTTTTGCATGCCCTCTTGGATGTGGTAAGGTGGGAATCAAAGCTCAGTGGGAATCACAGAAGACTCTATGATGATCTCTGGTCTACAGACTACCTTGTACCAGTGTCACCGGAGAACTGCCATCTGACTTGTGGTATATCACCATCTGGGAGTTCTCGGCGAGTCCGTCCAGTGTACCCAGTCTTCACTGAGCACCCGTACACCATCCTTGATATCAAAACACTGATGGATATGGGATCATCCATCGCCCATCATATGGGTCAAGATGCGTATACGCTAGTCTACTCTGGTGTATCGATGCCCTATCTCGATATACCCTCGACTAGGAACAGTTATAGGATGTACTCATAGACTACAGTGGCCCTACTAGTATGATCTCAACATAGTCCCAGTAGTCGAGTACAGATCCTAAGGGCTTTATCAACATGTGAGAGTAAGACAGTAAACAATATATAAGTCAACATGTTAAGATAAAGTAAAACCAAATAGCATATTATCATGTCGAGCAAGAAATTCCTCTCTATATATATCCAAGCATCCATTATAATATACATCATATGTACAACAATGGCCTCTAGGGCATATACATAACTAACAATCTCCCACTTGCACTAAGGCCAGCTGCTGTAGTATCTCATACCTAGCATCCCGAATAATCTCTAAAACTCTATCTGGGGAATGGCCTTCGTGAGTGGATCCGCAGTGTTATCCTTCGTATCTACTCTCCTGACCTTGATCTCCCGGCGATCAACTATCTCCCTGATCAGGTGATACCTCCTCAGAATATGTCTGGACTTTTGATGGGACCTGGGTTCCTTGGCTAAAGCCACAGTTCCATTGTTATTATAATACAGAGGTATTGGATGCTCAATGGATGGAACTACACCAAGTTCACTAATGAACTTCTTTATCCAGACAGCCTCTTTGGCAACATCGTTGGCAGCGATGTATTCAGCCTCCATCGTCGAGTCTGCAACGGTATCCTGTTTGGAACTCTTCCAACATACCGCCCCTCCATTGAGGGTAAAGACAAATCCCGAGTGCGACTTAGAGTCGTCCTTATCACTTTGGAAGCTTGAATCGGTAAAGGACTCCACCCGGAGTTCCCTGTTACCATACACCAAGAACATCTCCTTAGTTCTTCTCAAGTACTTGAGAATGTTCTTCACAGCTGTTCAGTGACTCTTTCCTGGATCTGCATGATACCTACTCACTACACTTAGTGAGTATGCTACATCGGGTCTGGTACATAGCATCGCATACATAATAGAGCCTACTACCGAAGCATAGGGTATCCCTTGCATGCGGGCTCTCTCCAAATCAGTCTTGGGAGACATCTCTTTGGAGAGAGTGAGTCCAGAGATTGTGGGTAGGTTCCCACGCTTAGATTCTTCCATACTAAACCTTTTTATTATGATGTCAATGTACCTGGATTGGGACAATCCCAGTATCCGTTTAGATCTATCTCTATAGATCATGATTCCCAATATGCAGGAGGCATCACCTAGATCTTTCATTAAGAATCTTTGTGATAAGAAGAGCTTGACTGATTGCAGCATAGGAACATTATTTCCTATCAAGAGTATGTCATCCACGCACAATACGAGGAATACAACCTTACTCTCTGCAACCTTCTTATAAATACAAGGTTCATCTATGTTTTTGATGAAGTCAAACTCTTTGACTACAACATCAAAACAGATGTTCCAACTCTATGATGCTTGTTTTAACCCATAAATGGATTTAAGCAGTTTGCACACCTTTCTGCTGCTCCCACTATCTACGAAGCCCTCTGGCTGAGTCATGTACACGTTCTCTTCTAAATCACCGTTTAGAAAGACGGTCTTAACATCCATTTGCCAGATTTCGTAATCATGGTATGCAGCAATGGCAAGTAAGATCCATATGGACTTAAGCATAGCCACTGGGGAAAAGGTTTCGTTATAATCCACACTTGGTCGTTGACGAAAATCCTTTGCAACAAGTCTAGCTTTGAAAGTCTCAAACTTTTCCATCTACACCAATTTTCTTTTTAAAGATCCACTTGCTCCCAATGGGTTTTACCCCTTCAGGAGAATTTACCAAAGTCCATACTTTGTTGGTGTATATGGATTCCATCTCAGATCGCATTGCATCCAGCCATTTCACAGAGTCACCACTCGTGATGGCCTGCTCGAAACTAGTCGGGTCATCATCTTCCATGATGCAATCCTCGCTCCCACCATCAATGAGAAAACCGTAGTATCTCTCAGGTGGATGAGAAACCCTGCTAGATCGGCGGAGAGGCTGGGGTTCGTCGGGTACTACTGAATCCTCTGGTTCCACTAAATCATCTGTTGTAGTTTGTTCTTCTGGAACTTCTTCCAGTTTTATCTCAGAGCCACTAATCTCTTTTGCAAGAAATTCCTTTTCTAAAAAGGTGGCGTGTTGAGCAACAAACACCCTTTGTTCCTCACTATGGTAGAAGATGTTAGTGTATATGCCCTAGAGGCCATTACTGTATCATACTAGTTTGTATATTACTTAATGGAAGCTTGGGATATTCACAGTTGTATAGACAATCTTGCTCAAAATGGTAGTATGCTACTTGGTTTGTTTCTACTTCAATATGTGCATGTGTTTCTTTTAGCATATCGCTTATACATATTAGTAGAACCCTTAGGATCTTTGCTTGATTACCAGCGTTGTGATGGCAGTCACACTCGTGGGGGCTGGGTAATCTATAAGCACATCCTTTTACAGGTACCTGGTCGTAGGACTATCGAGACAGGGCATCGATACTCCGGAGTATACTAGCGTATGTGCTTCTCATCCCAGTAGGGGGATGGTCTGTCCCACAGCCATCAGTACGTCGTACTGGAGATAGTATGCGGGTACTCGTTAGGTTACGAGTACACTGGACAGGACTCGTCGAGAACAGATGGTTGGTATTATACCTATCGTCGGTTATCAATTCCCAGGTGACATGAGTATAGCTTAGTCCGCTGACTTGACACTGTCACTTCTCCTCGAGTGTGTTCCCACTGTACTTAGATTACTACCCTACCACGGCTCAAAGGAGTCGTGAAAACAGGTAGTAGTTGGGTGCAGTCCCGAAGCACTTGGAGGCAGTGACAGTTAGACAGGATTCGTCTCTCCCGGTATTGGGGGTTGACATCGCGCTGTGTCTAGGAGAGCCATTACACGAGTAGTCCCTGGCCAGGGCAAGCGAGATATACTGGTAGGTTTCCAGTGTTATTTCAGGGTGTTTTGGGCTACACTCCGACACGACTTGTACCGCTATTAGGGGACTGACGTTCACCACCCCCTAAGCCCGCCATGCGATGTATCAGACGAACAGACCGGACTGTACGGAGATTGTCACATACAGGCTCAGTAGGAGTTCGGATGGGTTTACCTCATCGGCCTTCTTATCGACATCTACCTGGGGACCGTTACGTACAGCTAGTGCCGCTTGCGGTCTGTGGTTAAACCCATTGCCAGCGTAGTGTCGAGTCTTTAGAGTCCCACACAGAGAGTTTCCCTGCACTGAGCGAAACGTGTAGAGGTGTATGGTTTTACGGCAGGGCTGCGATCACTTACGTGTAGAGGTGTATGGTTTTACGGCAGGGCTGCGATCACTTACGTGCACTTGTGTGCGTATGCTGTTCGGGCAGGCTATAGTAGTGGGCTTTGGTTTAAGCCGGATCCTAGTATTGCACGGATGGATTTGTTTTGTCTTCTGTGCATTCGCATTCTACGGAATGCGGATGCAGGTGTGTATGCACAGTTTTGAGGATCGATAAAGGAGGAGGTGCCCCATTAGGGTTTTGGCAGTTGGTTCGGCCAAAACCGTTATGTGGCAGCCTCATTAGGGTTTTGACAATTCGTTCGGTCAAAACCATTATGAGCCGGAGACATTATTTTACTAATCCTTTTTGTGATAATTTTGTGATGGCTAATTGCATTGATCATTTGACCACCACGACCTCTCTTGACTTTGTTGACCCATTGACCGGTGTTGACCATTGACCTTCATGAGAGGTCTACACTTTTCTTTGGATTTTCTTTTTCTTTTTGATTATGAAAATGGTCAATTTAATGTAGCATCAACTTTATCATGATAGGATTTGTAATGATGTTGTTTTACTATTATTGCAACCATGGTGGCTTTTTTCTTTTGGTGATGATATTCATTTTCTCATGCTCATTCTCTCTTTTGGAAAAGAAAAAGAGAAAGAGCTCCATGGTTGCAAAACTCTCCTTCATCTTCCTCCTCTTGAAATCATCCTTTGATCTCATGTGTTGAGAGATAAAGGATCCTACTTGACAAAACCATCCCTCTATTACTTCTACACAACCTAGGACAACAAGACTAGCGATCTTGTCGCCCTAGTTGCCTCAGCTCGAGGTGGAGCTCGATGTACAACTCTCGGGTGGATCGTCTTCGACTCAAGGAGGCCGCGGAGGTGACCAAGATCCGGATCGTTCCTTGGAGCTTGGACGGACGAGCGGGACAGCGGAATGAAGACCCGAAGGACAGGTTTCGTGCGGTATAATTTCTACGGCATAGTAGTTAAAGCCTCTAGTTGTTTGCTAGTTTCTAGTTTAGCAAAGATCCGGCTTTTAGTCCATATTGCCTTTGCGCCAAATAATTGTTTTTCGCCATTTCCGCCTCCCCGTAAGAACCGGGGTAAGCAATGTGGACTTACAGTGGTATCAGAGCCTAGCTAAACATAAACTAGCAAGTTAGCAAAGTGTTAAGAATATTGATCGAAAAAAATCACAAAACAAGTCCGGGAAAATTTTCACTTTCTGTCGATTTTTTATACTGTTCAAAAAATTATTTGACATACATGAAAAATCGGCTCAGGCTTTTATTAGAACACCCAGCAAAATTGAGCCGCTGACTCGGCCAACTCACCGCGGAACCGCGGCCAAACCTTGTGTTTGGCCGCGGATCCACGGCCGAGTTGACTCAGCCGCGACTCCGTTTTGCTGCAGTGTTCTTATATGGTTGTTTTGGGATTTTTAATACATGTTGTTTCTACCCTGATTTTCCAGAGAACAAAATGACTTTTGGGGTGGTTACAAATCCGTATTTTGATCGATGTTCCATGGACTTTGGCTAATAGATATTATTTGTGATGTGATATATGTATTGAACGTCCGCTAATCGCTATACGTCGATTAGTGGGGCTTATACATATCTGTGATCTGTAATATTGATGGTTTGTGTATATGAACTCGTTGGATTGTCGCAGATGAATAGCCGGGGTGGATGTGAGATGAGAGTTTCTTTTTCTTTCATTCATTGTAAAATTTGTAAATTGATGTAATATTATTTGTTTGGCCGCACAACCGGGTCGGGGTTGTAGTCGTCATTGTATAATTTCTTTTTACTGTTTTTGCTCCTAGGATAGACCCAAGGTGGGGTCCACAAACTACCGGGTATCTCGAAGTGCCGAGTGGCCTACTCACGGTGTTGAGGGAGGTTGCTTCGCTTCGGGTACTTGGCGGGTAGTTTGCCGCACTCGTAGGGGTCTAGGGTGGGGTTCGGCTATTCATCGCGACCGTGTAATCCGCCTTTCGTTGCAGGCTCGAACGAATCGCGAATTCCTAGTATATCCAAAGTGTTCATCTGTGATCTGGATTAGCTACCATTGCTATATATATATATATGATATCTATTTAGGTGTTGCTTATGTTTTGCATCCGCGCTAGTCCAGCCCCCACTCTGTCGTTAGTTAAGTAACCTAACGGGTGATGACGGGACCCCGTGGCGAATGCGGATGGCATAAGCGTACGCCATATTTTGGTTATTTTCTGCAATGGTAGGATTAAATGATGGGACGCATTGGAATTAATGCAAGAAAATAAACCAAGTAAAAGTCGTTGGAACACTTTGAAAACCACTCCGTTCTTTTCAAAAACCAGTATTTTAAACGCGGAGCTTGAACCACTCCTTTTAAAAGCTATCTCGTTCCATCGATTATATCAAGTTCACTACGTTCACGGTTTCGCCAAAACCATTCATAGCCCTCCGTCATTTCGTATGAATATTCAATAGTATTCAAGCTATGTTTTTTGACCTTCGTCAAGGCATAGTGATTAGTAGCTGTTGGGTGTTCATATGTAGCATAGATAGATGCGTTGGTTTGGGACAGTCGTATTACCTTGTTGACCTTCGTCAAGGGTATATACGAGTGGGTTCAAATTAACCTGGACAATGACGGGTAGAACTTGACATGCGACTTATGATTTGTTGACCTTCGTCAAGATCATAAGAGCATGGGGCAAAAATCCACATCGGGAGTTTCAAAAGAACTGAAACTTACTAGCGCTGCATACTATTTGGAGTGTGATGATTCTGGTAGGATTCCTTCAGTTTTGTCACGTGATGATATTTGGATCCCGATCCTACTGTGAGTATATGCTACTCCTCCGGAACTTTCTCACTTAACGATTAATGCTATAAACCAAGTAGGTGTCTAGAAAGGTGTTAGCGGGGCTACGCCCATAGGGAAAAGAGGTTACTTAATTAAGGAACTTCGCGAAAGCGTTGGAAAACCTCCCTCGAAGTACCGACACCAGCCTGGCTGAACGGTTAAGCAAGTATTGTACGGTGAGATTGATCCCGACTAATTCTTCCTTTATGGTTTGAGGAGGGATTCGAGAGACAGTGGGAGCCATCCTGTTTAGATAAATTAAAAACCAATCTAAACTTGCAAGAGCATCATGCTAAAGTGTTTTCTTCTCTCTCTCTTAAATTGCAGCGACCCAGTGACCAGACATAGGTTACATCTAGATAATAAAATGACTGAATCTGACTGTTATGACTGGCAAAGGTCTGTCCAGATGTCCATTGCCCATGACAAGCTGGGAAACCTCTTGACTGATCCAACCCCTGCCGTCTCAGGTCCAGTTTCTCCTGTCACGGATATTCATATCTGCGAGACATTGGAAAAGAACTGTGCGAAAGCCAAGTGCCTCGTGTTAGCCTCAGTTGATGGTGCATACCAGAGGCAGCACGAGAAGATGGACTTAGTCTCTATCTTCCTCCATAACAAAGATTTATATGGAGAGCAATCTCGTATCGAAATATATGAGACATCGAAAGAATTGCTTCAAGCGAGGTTGGCTATCGGGTCATCTTTAGGGGGCAACGTCCTTACAGAGACCAGCTCTTTTGAGCTCATGGACCTGAAGACCATGTTGAAGAACGGGTCAGATACTGACTTAGTTCAACAGTCTCTACCTACTACCCTGAAGGAAACCAGGGAAGAAGAAAGAAAGAGAAGGGCAGAAGTTTTGGGACTGGATACAGTAAAAGAGGGATGTTCCTATTGTTACAGAAATGAACATTGGCAGAAGGATTGCAGGGCTTGTAAAGCCAGTAGCCAGAATTCGAAGCATGTTGTGGTTTCGGCTTCGGGTGTGTTTGTAATAGAGAACTGTATGTCAGTTAACCCTACTTCCTGGGTATTGGATACTGGATCAGGATCTCATATCTGTAATTCATTGCAGGCTCTGAGAAACCGTAAGGTTATCAAGAAAGGTGATATGACTCTCAGGGTTGCTAACGGAATGAGCATGTACACTGAATCCGTAGGGGAATATCATCTTGAACTGACAACTGGGCAGATATTGATTCTACGTAACTGTTTTTATGTACAAGGTGTGACTTGTAATATCATATCTGTATCCTTACTTTCCAGGGAAGGATATGATTTTACTTTTGTAAGCGATGTAGTAAACATCCACCTAAATCAAGTTCTGATTGGCTTAGGTACATTAGAAAATGGTATATACGTATTAAATCAAGCTCAGATTTTTAGTGTCCAGAACACACTTAAAAGAAAGTCTCCGGAAACAAATCAGGCTTTCTTATGGCATTGTAGACTGGGTCACATTAATGAGACACGGTTAACAAAGTTACATAAAGAGGGATACTTGAATCCGTTCGAGTATCAGTCTTATGCCACTTGTGAATCTTGTCTCATGGGAAAGATGACAAAGACTCCGTTTACTGGACACGGAGAAAGAGCAAGCGAGCTCTTGGGACTCATACACAGTGATGTGTGTGGTCCAATGTCTACACATGCGCGAAGTGGTTATTCATACTTCATTACTTTCACAGATGATTTCTCTAGGTATGGGCATGTCTTCTTGATGAAGCACAAATCCGAGGCCTTTGAGAAATTTCAGGAATACAAGAATGAAGTTGAAAAACAAACAGGCAAAAGTATCAAGACACTAAGATCTGATCGAGGTGGTGAATACTTGAGTGCCGAGTTTCTGGACTACTTAAAAGAGAATGGAATTCTCTCTCAGTGTACTCCTCCATACACACCACAACACAATGGTGTATCGGAAAGGCAGAATCGAACCCTATTGGATATGGTTCGTTCCATGATGAGTAAGGTTGAGTTGCCGCGATCTTTCTGGGGTTATGTACTAGAAACAGCTGCATATCTCTTAAACAAGGCTCCAACCAAGACTGTGCCTACCACCCCATATCAGATGTGGAGTGGGAAGAAACCCTGTCTTAAGTATCTTAAGACATGGGGATGTCCAGCATTTGTAAAAAAGCAGCATGCGGACAAGCTCGAGGCACGCTCAGTACTGTGTAAGTTTGTGGGATACCCAAAGAACTCTAAGGGGTATTTTTTCTATTCCGCAGAGGAACAAAAGATTTTTATTTCTCAGCATGCCCACTTCTTGGAAACTGAATTTTTAGAAAATCAGATAAGTGGGAGCGCAATAGAACTGGAAGAAATTCCAGAACCACAAGCTATTACTGAAAGCTTGGAAGAACCAGAAGTTTCAAGAGAACCGGACATCCCAGCGCCACTCCGCAGGAGTAGTAGGCAGTCTCATACGCCCGAAAGATACTACGGTTTTCTCATAGACGGGGATAGAGAGGATTGCACTATTGATTATGGTGAGCCTAGTAGCTTCCAGGAAGCCATTAAGAGTGGTGACTCGGTAAAATGGCTGGATGCGATGCGGACCGAGATGGAGTCTATGTACACCAACAAAGTTTGGACTTTGCTCCAGAAGGGGTAAAACCCGTAGGCTGCAAATGGATGTTCAGAAAGAAGATTGGTGTAGATGGATAGGTTGAAACCTATAAAGCTAGACTTGTAGCAAAGGGTTTTCGTTAAAGACCTGGTTTGGACTATGACGGGACCTTTTATCCAGTGGCTATGCTCAAATCCATTCGGATCCTCCTTGCCATTGCTGCCTTCCACGATTATGAGATCTGGCAGATGGACGTAAAGACGGCTTTCCTAAATGGAAATTTGAAAGAGTGCGTCTTTATGGATCAGCCAGAGGGATTCATTCAGAGTGGGAGCAGTGGTAAAGTGTGCAAGTTGCTCAAGTCCATCTATGGACTGAAGCAGGCATCGCGGAGTTGGAACATCTGTTTTGATGATACTGTCAAGGAATTCAACTTTATCAAGAACCCAGATGAACCATGCATTTACAATAAGATTGTAGGGAGAACTGTGGTATTCCTCGTCTTGTACGTGGATGACATTCTCCTAATAAGAAATGATATTCCTATGCTACAGTCAGTCAAAAGATTCTTGTCGCAGAGGTTCTCCATGAAGGACCTGGGTGATGCCAACTACATTCTGGGGATCCAGATCTATCGTGATCGATCTAAGAGGATGTTGGGACTTTCACAGTCAAGGTACATCGACACCATACTGAAAAGGTTCAGTATGGAAGATTCCAAGCGCGGTAATCTACCGGCTTCTCACGGAATCACACTCTCCAAAGAGATGTCTCCCAAGACTGATTTGGAAAGGGCTCGCATGTCATCTATACCCTACGCATCTGCGGTAGGCTCTATAATGTATGCGATGTTATGTACCAGACCAGATGTAGCATACGCATTGAGCGTTGTAAGCCAGTATCAGTCGGACCCAGGGGAGAAACACTGGATAGCGGTAAAGAACATTCTCAAGTACCTGAGAAGGACTAAGGAGATGTTCTTGGTGTATGGAGGAAAAGACCTCCAGATCGAAGCCTTTGCTGACTCCAGCTTTCAGAGTGACAAGGATGACTCCAAGTCCATGTCGGGTTATGTCTTTACCCTCAATGGAAGGCCGGTTTGCTGGAAGAGTTCCAAGCAGGAGACCGTTGCTGACTCAATTATGGAAGCGGAGTACATAACTGCTTGCGATGCCGCTAAGGAAGCTGTCTGGATGAAGAAGTTCCTCACAGAGCTTCAGGTGGTTCCTACCATTGTTGATCCAATACCGTTGTATTACGACAACAATGGCGCTATAGCTTTAGCGAAGGAACCCAGGTCCCATCAGAAGTCTAGGCACATTTTAAGGCGGTACCACCTGATCAGGGAGATCGTAGATCGCCGGGAGATCGAGGTGAAGAGAGTAGATTCGGAGAATAACACTGCAGATCCACTCACGAAGGCCCTACCTCAGACTCAGTTCGAGCGGCTGATCGAGATGATAGGTCTTCGATACGCCAGTACATGGCCTTAGTGCAAGTGGGAGATTGTTAGTGTATATGCCCTATAGGCCATTACTGTATCATACTAGTTTGTATATTACTTGATGGAAGCTTAGGATATTCACAGTTGTATAGACAATCTTGCTCAAAATGGTAGTATGCTACTTGGTTTGTTTCTACTTCAATATGTGCATGTGTTTCTTTTAGCATATCGCTTATACATATTAGTAGAGCCCTTAGGATCTTTGCTTGATTACCAGCGTTGTGATGGCAGTCACACTCGTGGGGGCTGGGTAATCTATAAGCACATCCTTTTACAGGTCCCTAGTCGTAGGACTATCGAGACAGGGCATCGATACTTCGGAGTAGACTAGCGTATGTGCTTCTCATCCCAGCAGGGGAGATGGTCTGTCCCACAGCCATCATTACGTCGTACTGGAGATAGTATGCGGGTGCTCGTTAGGTTGTGAGTACACTGGACAGGACTCGTCGGGAACTGATGGTTGGTATTATACCTATCGTCGGTTATCAGTTCCTAGGTGACATGAGTACAGCTTAGTTCGCTGACTTGACACTGTCACTTCTCCTCGAGTGTGTTCCCACTGTACTTAGATTACTACCCTACCACGGCTCAAAGGAGTCGTGCAAAAAGGTAGTAGTTGGGTGCAGTCCCGAAGCACTTGGAGGTAGTGACGGTTAGAAAGGATTCGTCTCTCCCGGTATTGGGGGTTGACATCGCGCTGTGTCTAGGAGAGCCATTACACGAGTAGTCCCTGGCCAGGGCAAGCGAGATATACTGGTAGGTTTCCAGTGTTATCTCAGGGTGTTCTGGGCTACACTTCGACATGACTTGTACCGCTATTAGGGGACTGACGTTCACCACCCCTTAGGCCCGCCATGCGATGTATCAGACGAACAGACCGGACTGTACGGAGATTGTCACATACAGGCTCAGTAAGAGTTCGGATGTGTTTACCTCATCAGCCTTCTTATCGACATCTACCTGGGGACCGTTACGTACAGCTAGTGCCGCTTGCGGTCTGTGGTTAAACCCACTGCCAGCGTAGTGTCGAGTCTTTAGAGTCCCACACAGAGAGTTTCCCTGCACTGAGTGAAAAGTGTAGAGGCTGTATGGTTTTATGGCAGGGCTGCGATCACTTACGTGCACTTGTATGCGTATGCTGTTCGGGCAGGCAATACTAGTGGGCTTTGGTTTAAGCCGGATCCTAGTATTGCACGGATGGATTTGTTTTGTTTTCTGTGCATACGCATTCTACGGAATGCGGATGCAGGTGTGTATGCACAGTTTTGAGGAGCGATAAA
Organism: Agapanthus africanus; assembly: GCA_030015575.1. NCBI lineage: Eukaryota > Viridiplantae > Streptophyta > Magnoliopsida > Asparagales > Amaryllidaceae > Agapanthus > Agapanthus africanus. Next base: position 814,628,259 of record JASDDO010000019.1, on the reverse strand, counting down.
GGAGGAGGTGCCCCATTAGGGTTTTGGCAGTTGGTTCGGCCAAAACCGTTATGTGGCAGGCTCATTAGGGTTTTGAAAATTCGTTCTGTCAAAACCATTATGAGCCGGAGACATTATTTTACTAATCCTTTTTGTGATAATTTTGTGATGGCTAATTGCATTGACCATTTGACCACCATGATCTCTCTTGACTTTGTTGACCCATTGACCGGTGTTGACCATTGACCTTCATGAGAGGTCTACACTCTTCTTTCGATTTTCTTTTTATTTTTGATTATGAAAATGGTCAATTCAATGTAGCATCAACTTTATCATGATAGGATTTGTAATGATATTGTTTTACTATTATTGCAACCATGGTGCGTTTTTTCTTTTGGTGATGATATTCATTTTCTCATGCTCATTCTCTCTCTTGGAAAAGAAAAAGAGAAAGAGCTCCATGGTTGCAAAACTCTCCTTCATCTTCCTCCTCTTGAAATCATCCTTTGATCTCATGTGTTGAGAGATAAAGGATCCCACTTGACAAAACCATCCCTCTATTACTTCTACACAACCTAGGATAACAAGACTAGCGATCTTATCGCCCTAGTTGCCTCGGCTCGAGGTGGAGCTCGGTGTACAACTCTCGGGTGGATCGTCTTCGACTCAAGGAGGCCGCGGAGGTGAACAAGATCCGGATCGTTCCTTGGAGCTTGGACGGACGAGCGGGACAGCGGAATGAAGACCCGAAGGACCGGTTTCGTGAGGTATAATTTCTACGGCATAGTAGTTAAAGCCTCTAGTTGTTTGCTAGTTTCTAGTTTAGCAAAGATCCGGCTTTTAGTCCATGTTGCCTTTGCGCCAAATAATTGTTTTTCGCCGTTTCCGCCTCCCCGTAAGAACCGGGGTGAGCAACGTGGACTTACAGAAGATATACCCTCTTGAATGCTTAGGATATCCAAAAAACTTACACAAAACAGATCTTGCCTCGAGTTTGTCCGGTTTTTGTCTTTTGACATAGGCCGGGCAACCCCATATCTTAACAAAATTAAGATATGGTCTCTTCCTTTCCCATATCTCATATAGAGTGCTAAGCACAGATTTCGTAGGAACTTTATTCAGTAGGTATGCCGCTGTCTCAAGCGCATATCCCAAGAAGGAAATAGGTAACTCAGCATTGCTCATCATAGAGCATACCATATCTAATAGGGTGCGATTCCTTCGCTCCGATACACCGTTGTGATGTGGTGTATAAGGAGGAGTAAGCTGAGGGAGAATCCCATTCTTTTTTAGATAATCCAGAAAATCATTGCTCAAGTATTCTCCTCCTCGTTCAGATCGAAGGATTTTAATACTTTTGCCCGTTTGGTTCTCTACTTCGTGCTTATATTCTCTGAATTTATCAAAAGCTTCAGACTTGTGTTTCATCAGGAACACATGTCCGTATCTAGAGAGATCATCGGTGAATGTAATGAAGTAGGAAGAACCGTTCCGGGCATGCGTAGACATAGGACCGCATACATCACTATGTACCAGTCCTAAGAGTTCTGTAACTCTTTCTCCGTGACCACTAAACGGAGCTTTGGTCACTTTTCCTTTGAGACATGAATGGCAAGTATCATAAGATGATAATTTGAACGGATTCAAATATCCATCCTTATTTAACTTAGCTAGTCGTGTCACATTGATATGACCAAGTCTACAATGCCACAAGAAAGATTCGTTCATTTCTGAACTCTTCCTCTTGTGTGTGTTTTATATATTGATGAATGTATTTTGATTGAGAATGAATATGCCATTATGTAACGAGCCTGATGCAATCAACTTTTGATATAGGAATATGTTCATAACATTATCCTTTACTACAATATTATATCCATCTTTACTTAATAAAGAAACTAATATAATATTGCACATCATGTTCGGTATATAATAGCACTCATTCAGAATCAGTGTATTACGACTTGGTAATACTAGGTGATATTCGCAAACTGCTTTGGCTGCAATACTTGCACCATTCCCTACTTGTACGGAATGATCACCCTTTCCCAGTTCTCTACCTTTATGTAGCCCACGTAACAATTTACATATGTGGGATCCTGATCCATTATCTAATACCCAGGACGTAGGATGAACTGAGAAACAGTTCTCAATAACTAACACACCCGAAGAAGATGCATCAACATGCATGTTCTTTGTTTGGGCGGCATGAGAATCCAGATATTCTCCTGTTTCTGCTCAGTCTTATAACTCTTATAAGAAAGAACGGGACCAACGATCCCCTGCTCAGTATAATAAGCAGGTTCAGTCAATACATCCATATTATTATCTTGATTAAGTCCTGACACGGTCGCTACCTGGAGAGAGAGAGAAGGAAACACTTTAGCATATGCTCTTACAAGATTAGATTGGTTATTATCTTATCTAATCAGGATGTCTCCCACTGTTTTTATCAAATCTTCCTTCAAACCCTAAAAGGTAAGATTAGCCGGGATTAATTACACCCTACAATTTCGTCAATCTTTCAGCCAGATCAGTGTCGGTACTTGAGAGAGGTTCTCCGTGCTTTCGCACGGACCTAATTAAAAAAAACCTCGTCTTCCCTGAGGCATAACCCCGTAAACACCTTTCTAGACACCTACTTGATCGGCTAATTGTCATGTGTAAAACTCTCCCAGGAGTAACTCTTACTCGTAGTAGGTATCAGGATGCATCTATCTCATAGAAGGTATGCAATCTTATTGCAAATTTCAACACTTGAAATTCCGGATAATATTCTGCCCCAAGCATCCTATGACCTTGACGGAGGTCAACAAATCATAGGGTGCTAGTCAAGTTCAACCCGTCATTTCTTGATTAAATCAGACCTATCCGCACGACCCTTGACGGAGGTCAACAGGACCGTACGACTACCTTAATCCAATCTGCATCACATGCATAAACAGATAAATACTAGTTAGCTACCGCACACTATGCCTTGACGGAGGTCAACAAACGTAGTACGAATACTAAGTAGGATTCATCTGAAATGACGGAGGGTTACGCAGGTTTTTCAGAAAACCATGAGCGTAATGAACTTGATATCGTTGTAGAAACAAGTGTTTTTGAAAAGGAATGTTTTTGAGGTTTTTCTAGTTTCGCTAAAGAGGCCACTCTCGGTGAAGGGATCTCGGCTCTTTCCCGATCGAATAAGGTGCAGGATATATAATATATACCGCTGTGCAATGCAAGACTATATAAGCTATCAAAAACTAAACCGTGAGTTTGTAGAATCTGCCAGTTTCGCTAAAGAGGTCACTCCCGGTGAAGGGATCTCGGCTCTTTCCTTATCGAATAAGGTGCAGGGTATATCATATATACCGCTATGCAAAGCAAGAACTGTATCTACCCTTTTTATAAAGTTTTGATTCTACAACATCTTTTAGGTTTCTTTTCTTTTTATTAATCTCATTAATAAATCCAATCAGTTTATGTTTCCTAAGCATCACAGAAGAAACGAAAGCAGTAATATTTATATATCAGCATATATATAGTATAAGCATTCGTCTCAGGCAGTAATATGATCTCATCACAGAACATTGCAGTAGAAGAACATATATGAAATATTGGATATACTAGGATGTCCATGTTTTTAATACGAGCCAGTATAAAACACGGATTCCACGGTCGCGATGAATAGCCAAACCCACATCCCTAGATCCCTACGAGAGCGGCAAGTAACACTGCCAATTCTAGGGTTAGGAGACCCGGTCTCGACTCCTCGAGATGGCCTCCCACTGGACCCTAGAACCCGGTTACTTGTGCTCCCCTCCTTAGGTCTACCTAATGCGGAAAAGTAAATAATATACACTGGTGACATCAACCTCATCCCGGAAGTGCCCCAATAAAAGAATATTACATACAAATGAATTTTACATGAATGAAAATTAAAACCCCCATCTCACATAAAACCCCCGGCTATTCAGAACACGACGATCCAATATAACATATCACAACAACACATAATATCTCATACCATCAACGTAAGCAAGTATGCGTATCCCGATTGTCGTTGATGTATAGCAACGAAGCCGGAGATACTTTACATACTACGCTTACGGTCACAGAAAAGAAAGTGTAAAACTACAACATTTGGAATCCACAATCTCTTTAGACATCGTAAATCCGAAATATCACATACTTCGCATTTCATGCCTAACTAAATGAATTTCATATATTGTATCACATTCCAGATAAATAGACAGTATTAAACTTTCTGATCGAATAATCAAATACCCAAGATTTCTTAAATAGCTTAACACTTGAGCGGAGTTCAAAAAGTCCCAGAATACATCACAGTACCAATGGTCCAACCTTAGAAGGGTCAAGCCAACGTCTCACATATGGCACGCCGTACTGCCCCAAACCCTAAGGTTTAGAGGCGCTTCAGACGGTCACATAATTGAGTTAAGGTTGTGTTCTTCTGGAGGGACCACCGCGTTACTTGCACATTTTTCCGAAAGATTTAAACTTAAGAAAAATTCAACACTTGAAATCTTTTTGTGCCAGGAAAAAGTGAGTTAATGATATCCGTTCAAACATTTTACAAGTTTCTAAATATCCGGAAAACAGAACGAAATTAAATTTTTCGATCAAATCAATGAATTCAAAATAATCCCTAGAACACTCAACACTTGAGTCAGATTAAAAATACCCAGAAATATACTTAATCAGAAATAGATATTACTGTGCAAAAAGAAAAGTTAAATCCAATTGTACGGCCACGGATCCGCGGCCCAAGCAAGGTATGGCCGCGGTTCCGTGGCGGTCCATACGATTTAGCTTCTCATTTTTCACAGTGATTCTTATAATTCCCTGCTGATTTTTAAGGTATTTTTAATACAGAAAAAATCACTTTTTTAAAATTTGTCCAGAGAGGGGGTCGTTTGGACGTTTTGGGGTTCGATCGGAGTTTTAATTTCGTATACACGTCGCCTAATGCTCTAGCTAGGCTCTGATACCACTGTAGGGTTCCTGGGCAGTCATACAAGGGTTCATAAGGCATCAACCATGCCCGAATATAGTTTTAGACGTGCCGAACAACCCAAAGCCGGGATCTTTGCTAGATTATTAGGGTTTAACATGCAAGTAAACATCTTTACAATTAAGTGTGAGGGATTACAACCTTTGTAGTCCGCTCCTTCGCTTCATAAGCTCCGAGTAGAAGTCCCTTCGCCACGATCCATGATCTTCCGGACTCTAGAGAGACTCCACGACTCGAACGATTCATGCTAGCTTGTAGTGTTCCTTTTCTCCGATGATCTACGTCAAAGTTGCTATAACTCAAGCTCTCTCACTCTAATGAGGTGAACACCCTAATCTAATTGGCTAGATTAGATGAGAATGATGGAGTAGTATTTATACTTTCTTTTTAATTCAAATTCTTACATGAAAACATCACAAAAGGAAAACCTAGTAAGCTTTCTCAAAGCTTAAGGTTTTAGAAGAAGAAGAAATAATGCATAATCCTTTTGTGATGAATAATGAAATGAATATATGATTAATCATGGAACCATGGTCAAGGATGACAAGGATAACCTTTGTAGAGAATTAATTAGGGCTAGGGTTTAGTTGGGTTAAAGAATGAGTCATGAGAAAATATCAACAATAATATCTTAACCATGACAAAAGAAATTCCTTCTAGAAGCATCAAGAAGGAACTAACCCAAATCAAACCCTAACCTTATTTAATCTCCACTAAACATGTTTCATCATTAATCATATCATGTTACAATAATATATATCACATATATATTATATATTTGTAACAAAAGAAAATAATACAATTAACATATATCGCATATATATTAATGTATTACCCGGTGAGAAAATGAAATAATAAAGCGAGCCAATATTAGATAATGTAATACAATATATCATATATTATTATACATTAAATCATCGAATCAACACTTGATCCGACAATCCGGCTATATCGAATATAACCGACTAATATATCATGTACCGATTCATCGAATCAACACTTGATCCGATGACCCGGCTCATATCTAAATATCGCTAGAATATAATACGGCATCTCATATCGTATTATCCTCGGTCCTGCACATATCACATATGTGTCCCTACTCCGTTTTTCCTGAGTCAAGAAACCTCTGTGTAGGACTCTAAAGAATCGTCAATACGCCGGTAGCAGGTGATGATCATATCAAACACCCACAAGCTGCAAGCGGTCTGCTAAACGTAACAGCCACCCAGGTATTGAGCGATCAGAAGATCAACAAGCTAGCCTGTACATTCTCCTGTGAATCCAATCAGTAACACTCCCGTACAGTCCGGTCTCTTCGTCTGATATGTCGCATATCAAGTCTAGGGGTGGTATACGTCAGACCCCAGTAACCGATAAGCCGTGTCGATGTGAGGCTCATAACCGGTCGAGAAACTACTGGAAACACTTACCAGTAAATCTCTATATCCTCCTTGGCCAGGGACTTCCAGTTATAGCCAATCGAACACATCACAACATCAACTCCCTATACCGGGAGAGACGAATCCCTTCTTATCGTTCATTGCCTCCATGTGATTCGAGACTGCACCCAAAAGCCACCGTTTTGCACGCCTTCTTAGATGTGGTAATGTGGGAATCAAAGCACAGTGGGAATCACACAAGACTCTATGACGATCTAGGGTCTACAGACTACCCTGTACCAGTGTCACCGGAGAACTGCCATCTGACCTGTGGTATATCACCATCTGGGAGTTCTCGGTGAGTCCGTCCAGTGTACCCAGTCTCCACTGAGCACCCGTACACCATCCTTGATGTCAAAACACCGATGGATATGGGATCATCCATCGCCCATCATATGGGTCAAGATGCGTATACGCTAGTCTACTCTGGTGTATCGATGCACTGTCTAGATATACCCTCGACTAGGAACAGTTATAGGATTTACTCATCGACTACCATGACCCCACTAGTATGATCTCATCATAGTCCCAGTAGTCGAGTACAGATCCTAAGGGCTTTATCAACATGTGAGAGTAAGACAGTAAACAATATATAAGTTAACATGTTAAGATAAAGTGAAACTAAATAGCATACTATCATATCGAGCAAGAAAGTCCGCTCTATATATATCCAAGCATCCATTATAATATACATCATATGTACAACAATGGCCTCTAGGGCATATACATAACTAACAGCCTTGCACTTCTGTGACATAGCCCATGTGTTCAAATCCCCTCAGGCGCATATATTTTTTTGCTGACTTTTCTTTTAAAATTTTAGAAGCTCAAAAGTTTACACGTGCAAAATACGTAAAAATGAAAGGTCTCAGAAATTAAACATGTGCACTGAGATGTATGAGACGGCCCCGACACATGGCACAAATCCCACAACCCAACTCAACCAAACAACCGGCGAAGATCGCCCCAAGACCGGTGCCACCGGGTGAAACAATGGGTAATGCCTCCAATTTTTGCCCTAGCACCCCTTGGCCTCCCCCCACCACTCCTATTCTATTTGATTTTTTTGCATACTAACAGAGAGTGTTATTTCACCTCTTTAATCCAAGATTTAATACATTTTCAATTCTATATTCACACCCTAAACCCTAATTCTATCCTATAAATAGCACTCTACACTTTGGCCCTCCTCATTCTGAAATCCATTGCCAAAACTCTCCAAAATTCCTAAGTCTAAAAGTTGTACAAGTGGAGTTAGCCAAGGTCAAAGTTCCGGCGACGATTCGGGACAAATCCGGCGACGACGTGACCCCACGACGCCTTTGAAAGTTTCCTCTACCTCCCCTTTCTTCTCCAAATCAGTAAGTCCCTTCTCCCCTCCTCTCATTCTAATCTAAAACACTCTCATTTCAAAACTCGTCGGAAGTGGAGTTATTCCAACTACCGATTCTCTTTTTCCTTAAAAACCTAAATTTTCTTAATAACAAACCTACCAATTCTTTATATATTGTTTAGCAATCATAACCAAACATTTTAGAACAAGTTTCATCTCAAAATAATAAGTTATGCAAATTTTATCACATTTTTACGATCAAATACCCCAAACTTTACATTGTATATATTTCATCATATTCCTTTGTATTACCTTTAGAAAACTCATGAGGTAATGACTTACCTCATCACAACACTCATTCTTGACATAGCACGATGGCTTTTGGAACTTTAGTTTGTGAGATAGTTACAAGTTTACAATAAAATACCCTAAACTATTACAAAACTGTATTCTTTAAATTGTCTTATTTAAATTCCATACGATTAAGTCCTTACAACCAATTTTGCGGAATCCGACTTGGTTGGTGCGGGTTATCGCACATCCATCGGACTAGTAGGGCGAGATGCAGACCTCCTCACGGAGCATACGATCTTGATGGAATTTGTATTACAATTTTAAGAAAAGCGTGATTTCTATTTAATAAATAAATTCTATTTTCTATAAATATATATATATATATATATTATCAAAATATCTACTTTAAATATATTATATATATTCCATGTTTCCTAAATCAGAAGAGTCACAAAAGATCATGAAAATACCATCACAATCAATACAATTCAAATTACAAGAAAATACCATATACTATTCAAAGTTAGGTTTATATCCACTAGAATATTTCATTTTATAAATATTACAACTTTGAAAACCTTAAAGACGATAAATAAATACTTGAGGTTTATTTTGAAAATATATCAAAATTATTTTTCATAAAACCCCTTCAAGTTATATTAATTTACAATAAGGACCCTAGTAACTATAGGTTTAAGCGGGACCAGTTCTCTTGAGTCTCAGGGAGCCGGAGAATATGGGTGCTTGCCTATTTAAGATAGAAAACCTAAAAACGGTGTTATCAATACGGTAATTGTCTTGGAAAAAGACACAAATCCTGCCGTCCATGTGCAGCAGTTACCGATAACTCCAAAACTAATTCAGGACTTCAATTCTGCTTAAGTGTATAACTCAGGCAGAGTCTCAGTCTAATCTGAAATCAATTAATCTATCTTGAATATGATTCAAGTGTAACTCCAATTCAACATGAATCCATTTATACCAGAATTCAATCTATATCAACATGAACATGATTTGACCAAACCATGGATATACATTTGACTGGTCTACATGACTATCCGTCTATATCCTTTCCATTTACATCAACTACTGATATCATGGTTTCGGCAAGTCATACATCTATTAAACAAAACATTATACATCAATACATAATACATTACGGGGTTTTAAAGGGGTAGACTCGTACGGAATGTGTTAAAAGTGGCACGAGACGGTCACTTTAATACACCTAACCTTAATATCCATTGTTGTTGTTCCATGGCTTAATGGTTCATTGTGCTTCATATACCTTAATCCACGGAATAGTTGGACTCATCTCGTATACACTGGCATATTCTGTACCAAGTTACAAAAAACTGTGTTAACATAACAAACTCACAATACACCAGTTATATTCTCATATCTGTCTATTCATCTGTATATTCTATTCCTACTTTTCTTTGAAATTTACCGAGCGATTGTTCGCTGACGACATTCTTTCTCTTTTCTTTCTTTGGAATGTTGTCAAATGGATCCGACTCACTGGAGATAGAGCCCAGTTCAGAGGACTTGGATCAGTTCAGCGAGGACCCCGAGCTCTAGACTCTTGTATATACTTTACTTTCATGTTCATACCATTGTTTAGGTATTGCTTTCATCATTGTATTTACTTTTCAGTTGTATTGTAAAGAAATGTTTAAAAAATAAAAAATT